>JARQOD010000001.1:298957829-299049056 GCA_033576555.1 Oophaga sylvatica | reverse complement strand
GTTGATGTCTTATTTAAAATGTGGTGCCCAAAACTGGACACAGTATTCCAGATGAGGTCTGACCAAAGAGGAGTAGAGGGCAATAATGACTTCACGTGATCTAGACTGTATGCTTCTGTTAATACATCCCAGAATTGTATTTGCCTTTTTTGCTGCTGCATCACACTGTTGACTCATGTTCAGTCTGTGATCTATTAGTATAACCCAAGTCTTTTCACATGTGCTGTTGCTTAGCCCTATTCCTCCCATTCTGTATTTGCTTTTTTCATTTTGATTCCCCAGATGTAGTACTTTGCATTTTTCCCTGTTAAAAACCATTCTGTTAGTTGCTGTCCACTCCTCCAGTTTATTTATATCTTTTTGAATCCTCTCTCTCTCTTCTCTAGTATTAGCTACCCCTCCTAGCTTTGTGTTATCAGCTAATTTAATCAGTTTACCCTCAATTCCTTCATCTAAATCATTGATAAAGATGTTGAACAATACAGGGCCCAGGACAGACATTGTTTTTTTTTGTCATCAGTATTTTGTGCTTTGCTGCGTTTTTTAGACATAGAGCATGTCAATTCTTTCAGCGTTTTCACCTACTGAATTGAATGTAAAAAAATGCATGAAAAAAAATGCACCAAAACCCACAAAAAAATGCTGCAAAACTTGTGTTTTTGCCCCAACTTCTTTACTGCCAAGCACTCAGGTTTTGCTGCAGAAAAAAGCAGCAAAAACGCCCAATGTGAACTTAGCCTTAATGTTAATATTTGGGTGATTTCCTCGTGCGCCCACCTCGCAATCCTGAAAATAAATTTAATTATACAATTGTGCATAATATTATAACTAAAAACAGTATTGTTGAAGCTTATAATGTCAAATACAGCATTATTACTGATACTGTGTATACAGTATGCCTTATTTTATTTGCTTCTTTCATCAAGCTTATAGAGTGCTGGATTAAAAAATGCCAAGAACTTGAAATTCCTATAAGTCCAAATTTCAGCCTGATAAATATTTTGGGTGATGCCTATGAAATTCGGCAGTGGAATACAGATGGCTTACCTCGAGATCTTGTCTCAACTGAAAATGGCATCCTTGTGACTCGTGGAAGGCGTTGGCCCTAATGATCGATCCACAAGATCAGGTATTATATATAAACTTTATTCCACTCCCGGGAAAAAAAGTGTATTGCAGCAAACTATTCTAAGGTCCCTGTACATGGCTATATATGAGACCCATGTCACTAGGATCCCGAATACAATGGTTATATAAATGATTAGGTCTAGGCTGTACCTGTAGGCACTTTGAGGATATTATGGGAACCCATGGGGAAAATAATTACGTGTGCTCCAACACCTATAAGTTTTCAGAACTAGCGACAAGTAAGATATAAGAAATTATGAGTAATTATGGTGGCCAACATTTTTCTTGTGTTTGTGAAGGTTCCCCCATGACACCACAGTCAGATACTCCCTAGCCTGACATTGCTGATAAGGGAAGACATTAGCTAGATCTAAGGTTTACTCTTTCCTCTTATAGTAAAAAATCAAATGTTGCACTTTCTACTGTATTTCCATTGAGATGGGAACAGCAGACATTTGGCATAGCAAAAAGCTCATCAGCACTATTAACTAGAACCTAATCTTTACGTTAGGCCAATCGTTGGATCAGAAACAAAGAGACCAAGAATGGCTTGAAGATAATTAAGCTGACCGATGCTGGTTTTCTTCGAACATTGGAGAATGCTATTAGGCTTGGTCTGCCTGTGCTGTTAGAAGAGGTAAGTACTTTTATCTTATGTTCCTTTATGTGACTTTTTATCTACTGTTGTCCACCGTTAAAGGGGTTGTCCAGAATCTAAAAAAAAACAAAAAAAACGGTTGTCTGTCCATGGGCTATATTGATGATATATGCAAAAGCCTTTCTAATTTATATTATTCAAGGAGTTGACATTTTTCTTTATTTTAACTAATGTGTTGGCGACATGACATTACTTGTAAGACTTGTTGCACACAATGTGCTTGTGATGTACTTAGTTGAATCCGTTTATTCAGTAAAAAGGTATTTTAATATACCTTTTGTTTGTAATTACGTGCAACGTAACCGGAAAAAGATATAACAAACTGGTATCTTTGACATACCGTATGTTTGTTCACTTTCCAATTTCAGTTAGTTTTTTCCCAGTCTGCTACTCTTTTTCATTCTTTAAAAAAAACAAAAACAGATGTAAAACATTTTTTTAGAACATTGCAGTCATTTTTTTAGAACATTGCAGTCTGTGGGAAGTATTGTTATATGTTTGCATCTATTTTTTCTACTTTTTTTTTTTCTTAGAAAAAAAATACTTCTCTTTCGTGTCCTTTAAGAAAAAATACTTTTTCAGAAAAAATTCTAATTAATGCAATGTATAAGTAAAAAAAACAACAACAGATATGCTTGTTTTAACTTGCATCTTTTTGTATCCGTTTTAAAAAGGATTCATTTGGGTCAGTTGATGGAGGGTCATTTGACCTGTCCATTAGCCTCCTCCAACTGAAAACAGGAGAGCTGTCCATTATATAGGGAAGGTTGTACTAACAAGTACAGGAGGAGATCCCGTACAACGTATATATGAATAAGTGCCACAAATCATGTCTCCAACACATCTATGAAAATATAGATAAAGTGGCCAACCCCTTAAGTTTAGCAGACAAATCAGTTTTGCCTCTAATTAAATAATGCAGATAGATTATGCCGATGTGTATGTCATTCATGATGTTTTTTCCTTTCTTTTCTCATTGTAAACTTCTGAAGTTGAACGCAATAAACCAAAGCTTGTTTCCGGAACAATTCAGTGTAATTTAAATAAATAGCACCGAGCCTTTTAATTGCATGCACTGTATTTGTTATTGTCCTGCATCTAGTAAAGTCCCTTGATAAGCATACCTTACAGGACAGAATTAGCAATAAGGGACAATCCCCAAGAGTCATCTTAATTTCAATTAGTATGCTGCGCCTTGTCTTTGCATATTTTGTAGTTAATTAGCCTTTATTCTTGACTTTATTGTTAATTTTTATAAATTGCCTCATTTTGTACTATTGATTTACCAAAATAAATCATATGTCTTTGATATTCTCTGCAGTAAATGCTTTTACATTGAAACTGTTATTTCTAGTTTATTTGTGTACTTTAACTTAAAGTATATTTTCGGATAAAGTGTGTACGTAGCCTACAAGATGAGGTTTCTGAGTCAGAGACTGCCATACTTGCAGAATTCATTGTTTTGAAGGTATTGTCCCCCTATCAGGAGATTCAACCCCCAAACACTGTAAAAATAAATAACAATAACACAATAGGTACTCACCCTTCCCGCCACTGCCCTACTTTCGATGTTTTGGATGCTTTGATGTCACAACAACAGTGCGCATCACAGCTATAACTTTGCTGTGCAGAGGCAGACCGCACGAGCCGCTGAGCTCAATGATTGGCCAATGCTGCGGACTAATGGCATGATATCATCACTACAGCCAAAACACTGAGACTGCGGCAGCAGGGGGAGCTAGCACTGAACCCGCGAAGGGCGAGGATCTGCTGTGCTTGTTATTTTATGTATTTTAAAGCTTCACGCGAACAACCCCTTTAATGGATATTTTAGATTTATTTCTTTGGTAGTGTGGAATCTAGAATGGGTGATTTAAAAATTAAAATAATCTAGGCAAATTGGTTTAATTATATTTGATCACTGCTCCAGCTTCCATTTCAAAGTATGGAAACCCCTTTGATGACAATGCCACAACTTAATTTAAAAAAAGTAAATTCCCTGATATACCATATATACTCGTGTATAAGCCGACCTGAGTATAAGCCAACCCCCCCCCTAATTTTGCCACAAAAAACTGGGAAAACTTATTGACTCGCGTATAAGCCTAGGGCGGAAAATGCAGCAGCTACTGGTAAATTTCGAAAATAAAAATAGATACCAATAAAAGTAAAATTAATTGAGACATCAGTAGGTTAAATGTTTTTGAATATCCATATTGAAGCAGGAGCCCCATAAATGCTCCATACAGTTCGTGATGGCCCCATAAGATGCTCTATACAAAATACGCCCCATATAATGCTGCACAAAGGTTAATAATGGCCCCATGAGATGCTCCATAGAATAATATGCCCCATATGCTGCTTCATAAAGGTTATGGCCCCATAAAATGCTCCATAAATTATGCCCCATAAGATGCTCCATAGATTGTGTCCCATAGATTATGCCCCATAAGATGCTCCATAGATTATGCCCCATAGATTAAGCCCCATAAGATGCTCCATAGATTATGCCCCATAAGATGCTCCATAGATTATGCCCCATAGATTATGCCCCATAAGATGCTCCATAGAATAGGCTCATATGCTGCTGCTGCAAATAAAAAAAAATGACATACTCACCTCTCTTTGCTGGGGGCCAGGTGCCGATGTGCTAAGCAGGTGGGGACACCGGCGCGTTATGGGGGACAGGTGCCGGTGTCACCACTGGCTCAGGGCCCCGGAACCTGAGATATTCACCTGTCCCCGGTCTGCTGTCTTCTGGGTCCTCAGTCAGTGAATGCTCAGGCAGAGGGCGCGGCGCTCACTAACTAAGTCATCGCGCCCTCTGACCTGAATGTCACAGCCAGTGGACGCAGAGGATAGAGCGGTGCGCAGTGGTGGACCGGGGACAGGTGAATATCACATATACTTGCCCACTTCTGGAGCGTCTCTGCAGCACCCCTTCTTCTCCCGCGGTCTCTGTCAGCTATTCCTTCCTTCAGCGGTCACGTGGTACCGCTCATTACAGTCATGAATATGTGCATATTCATGACTGTAATGAGCGGTACCACGTGACCGCTGAAGGAAGGAGCCTGAGATTGTGGGGCATAAGCTGCAGAGGCGAGGGGAGCTGCAGAGATGCGCCAGGGGGGTGAGCATGATCTGACACCCCCTACTCCTCCCCCACCGACCCCCTGGCGTATATGACTCGTGTATAAGCCGAGAGGGGGACTTTCAGCCTTAAAAAATGGGCTCAAAATCTCGGCCTATATGCGAGTATATACGGTAAGTAAAATATAGTTAAATTATTTGCAATAAATTTGTTTTTTATAAGAAAAGGGGAATAAATCTGTCTCAGCCATTATATAAAAATATAATATGCCTGCCGAAATTATTGGCTTCTTGTCAAAAAATGATTCCCCAAAGTGAGTCCAGGACATTATGATTAGAGATGAACGAATTTGTTTAGATTCAGTTCCGAATACGATCTGAATCGAATACTGTTTTTGCAATATTCATTGAACACAGCCAAACGTCATGAGAGACAATGGGAGTAGGAAATTACCAAACATGTTTGGAACCGATCCTAAGACATACATTTGGCACGAATATTGTTCGAATATGGCTCGAATATGTCAAATTCAGATTTGGAGACAAAATCCAAACAAATTTGCTCATCTCTAATTATAATGACATCATGGGCCTTCATTGCAAATTTGGGGATGAGGATCATGCTGAAGGGACTTGCTCGAATTGTGTCCTCACTGTTATGTGTAATCTGCATACAGAGATATGTTGGAATGCGTGGACACATTTTATACATAAAATTATGCATCCATTTCACAAAATATATGCTGAATCAAATTCACCAAAGATTAACAATCAGTGTTTTTTGTCTCCCTAACCCTACCTTTGTCAATTTTTATGCTTATGTGAAAAAAAAGCACTTAGTTGTTTTGTACCCATTTACAGATCCCAAATAAAATGCAGGAGAAATATTTGACAAAGCCTTTGTTTTCAGTCATTATTTTTATGTCTTTTATGTTTTTTCTCTTTTTTCCTGTTATTCTTTTTATAGTTAGAAACAAAAAAAAATTATTGTGCTGTTTGGTACCACATAAAATCACACCTGTCATCCATAAGGGAAAAAACTGCTGAAAGTCTAAAAACAAAACAAAAAAAAAATTACCATTAGTCTATGTTTCCCATATCATGAAACATGTCAGACTTTGCTTGGCATTCTGGCTCAACCACTGGGTTGTCTGACCCGAGCTAACTGCCTTTGGATATATATGAGGCACTTAGCTTAAGTCAGAAGACCTGAGGGCAAGCCTAGTATCGCGATCCAAGCATGGTCCATGTTTCACAGTTCTGTGTGTATACAATTCCAAAATGTGTAATTTTGCTCAGGACATTCAGGCAAATGAACATTTTCAGCACATCACATCTTCAATAGGGTTGAGCATTCCGATACTGCAAATATCGGGTATCGGCCGATATTGGCTGTATTGGAATTCCGATTCCGAGTTCCGATATTTTCGTCATATCGGATACCGGAATCGGGATTGTCACTGTCACTGTCTGTGTCCGTCGGTCGGGTCTGTCACTGTCAGTGTCCGGCGGTCGGGTCTGTCAGGAGTCAGCGGCACTTAACTGGCAGAAGATCTCCGGCGGTCACGTCCTGGACTGCTTCATGGCCGCCATCATCTTTCCCCGGCGGTCACATGCAGTTTCTCGCGATAACTGCAGTGACTGCTGGGTAATCCCGGCCGTAAAGCAGTCAGTCCGATGACGTCACCGCCGGGGAAGCAGGTAATCAGCTGTGCTGCGTCGGGATGACAGGCTCTGCCTGTCATTGCGATGTAGCAGAGCTGGATCGTCGTGGGACTGTCTTTACTATGGACTGCGTCGGACAGGTGGTATACTGTTGGTTTGTTTTTTTTCTTTTTTTACAGGAGATTGATGGCGTCGCAGGAATGAGTGTATAATAAAATTAATGAAAACTGTGTTGTCTCTTTTATTTCATTAAAAGACTTTTTTCTTGCTTTGTCTTTTTTTTATACATTTAATAACTTTGGGATTAATAATGGATCGGTGTCTTATTGACGCCTCTCCATTATTAACCGGGCTTATTGTCACCGTGCAATCAACGGTGACATTAACCCCTCATTACCCCACTTGCCACCGCTACAGGGCAGTGGGAAGAGCCGGGTAAAGTGCCACAATTGGCACATCTTTTGATGCGCCAAATGTGGGGGCTGCTGTAGCCTGGTATTATCAGGCTGTTGAGGGCCAAAATCCATGGGCCTTGACAGTCTTTTAATACCAGGCCGCAGCAGTCTGCATTTTACTTGGCTGGTTAACAAAAATAGGGGGACCCCTACGCCGTTTTTTTTTCGAGGGGATCCCCTATTTTTGTTAACCAGCCAAGCTAAGCAGACTGCTGTGGCCTGGTATTATCAGGATTGCAAGGTCCATGGATATTGGATCCTTACCAGCCTGAAAAACCAGGCCTCAGCGGTCTGCTTCATCTGGCTGGTTAACAAAAATAGGGGGGACCCCACGCCAATTTTTTTCGAGGGGATCCCCTATTTTTGTTAATCAGCCAAGATATGCAGACTGCTGTGGCCTGGTATTATCAGGCTGGCAAGGTCCATGGATCTTGGCTCCTTAACAGCCTGAAAATCCAGGCCTCAGCGGTCTGCTTCATCTGGCTGGTTAACAAAAATAGGAGGGACCCCACGCCAATTTTTTTCGAGGGGATCCCCTATTTTTGTTAATCAGCCAAGATATGCAGACTGCTGTGGCCTGGTATTATCAGGCTGGCAAGGTCCATGGATCTTGGCTCCTTAACAGCCTGAAAATCCAGGCCTCAGCGGTCTGCTTCATCTGGCTGGTTAACAAAAATAGGGGGGACCCCACGCCATTTTTTTTCGAAGGGAACCCCTATTTTTGTTAATCAGTTCCCTCTGACGTCACTGATGGTGTCCCTGGCTGACCTGAAGTGAAAGTGGAAAGCAATCAATTAAGCTTTCCACTTCCTCTCCTGTCAGCCAGGAGAGGAGCTCATTCATTTGGGGGTTTACTGTGAGGCTGCAGCATTAGCTGCGGTCCCTGCAGTAAACATTAACCCTTTCTGAAGGATTACACCGTGGGACCTGACTGTGCATGGGATAGGTAAGAATAATTTTGCTTTATTATTTTATTTTTATTACAGGAAATGGTTTTAGCAGGTAAATAAAATATGGTCAAAAACTGTGTGATTATTTCATTAAACTTCTTTTTTATTAAAGTGTGTGTGTTTGATTTTTCTTTCATACAATAGGATTAATAATTGATAGTTGTCTAATTGACAGCTCTCAATTATTAACCTGGCTTAAAGTGACCTTTCAATTGCAAGGTCATTTTAACCCCTTATTAACCCATTCGCCACCGCTACAGGGCAATGGGAATAGATGGGCAAAGTGCCAGAAAGGGCAAATCTAATTAGAGATTTGCCCTTTCTGGGGTGTCTGGGGGCAGATTTTAGTAGCCGGGGGGGCCAAAAATAATGGTCCCTCTCTGGGCTATTATTATCTGCCCCCACTCACTGGCTTTGTCTGTCTGGTTGCGAAAATAGGGCGGGAGCCCACGCATTTTTTTTCAGCAATTTTACACCTCATATATATATATACATGTCATTGAGTTTGTGACACATATATATATATATATATATTTATAGTTCATACACTTCTACATAGTATAATAGCCGCTAATTCAATTGCCGGCTTTTGTGAAAATGCAGAACCCGACATGAAATGACACTTGGTTTACATAGAGTTAACCATGTCTTTTCATGTAGTTTGATATCTGATTTGCACAAACAATTACATGAGTGTAAGTGTGCAAAATTTCACACCTGTAGGGTTAATTAAAGGTGTAAATTCGTAGCAAAAAAGTCCGTTTTTTTTACAACGAATTTACACCTTTAATTAACCCCTACAGGTGTGAAATTTTGCACACATAGACTGATGTAATTGTTTGTGTAAATCAGATTGCAAACGACATGAAAAGACATGGTTAACCCTATGTACACCAAGTGTCATTTCATGTCGGGTGCTTCTGTCTTTTCACAGAAGCCGGCTTTACCCGGCAATTGAATCAGAGGATATTTTACTATGTAGAAGTGTATAAACTATAAATATATGTATATATATATGTCACAATGACATGTATATATATATATATATATATATATGTATTCTATGTGTGTATTTTTAGTGTTTACAAGGAAATAAAGGTTTTTTTTAGTTTTGATATTTTGTTCCCATAGACTTACATGGGACTTCCGGTATCAGTATCGGGTATCGCCGATATTTTAATGGTATCGGCGATACCATTCCGATTCCGATACTTTTGGATATCGGAAAGTATCGCTCAACTCTAATCTTCAATTGTCGGTAATATAGGATTAATAAATTAATCAAAAAGAAGTGTGTATTGTGGTAGATCGGCTCACTAGGGTGTACACGGAGGTAGACACAGGAACACTGTCTCTTTAAGAACTTCCTTTGTTTTATTATAGGCAGCATAAGTAAAAGTGTAGTAAAATAAATACAGCCCTCTGGGCAAAACAGGAAAACAAAACAAAATGGTAGCACAAAGCACAGTCCTTCTGAGAGCGGGGTTCCTCCCGCTCACCACTAGTAGAGCACACAAGGTTCAGGTTGGTTTCAGCACATATATAATTAATTTAGTTAATATGTATAGGCTAAGATGCATGTTTGGTTATATGAGGTTAACATTGTAACATTTTCATTAAAGTTGAAGGAAAGCTTGGATCCTGCTTTGGAGCCAATTCTTCTAAAGCAGACGTTTGTGTCAGGTGGAAGAACACTAATTCGCCTTGGAGACTCTGACATTGATTATGACAAAAATTTTAAGTTCTATATGACAACTAAAATGCCAAATCCACACTATCTTCCCGAGGTAAGGAAACAGCCATTATGCATTTATGCAGTGGATGATTATTAAGAGTGAATTAATTTGTAGCAATATTTCCTACAGGTTAAGTCTTGCATTCTGATAACTAAAGTAACACTTAGTAAAGGTCATAATAGAGAAAAGTTATAATAGATATGCATTGAATAGATGGAAAAGACCATATTGTAAAAATTATAATGTTGCCTTATTTGACACCATATTCTTCCATAGAATCAATGCGAAGAATACTTCTGTAAAAAGGCATTTGTGTCAAGTTATTATGTACGTGGTAGCCTGGCACAGGGCCGGGAGAAGGTATTTCAGAGCCCTAGGCAGATGAAGCCTATAGTGTGTCCCTCACATGAACCCTCAACCCCCATGTAAAGGAACGGGTCGGGAACTAAGGTAGCAGGACCTCTAACGTAACCCCCTCCTTCCGATTGGTCAGGTAACATGCTCTGACATCCACTTTCACCTGAATTGTTACCTGTTTCGCCCAACCATACAGCAAAAGTAAAAAAGGTGTACTATAGAGGTAAGGCTCAACATGGAGTGTTTTTTTCATAGGTATAGATACAGAATCGGTCATTGCTTGCAGACCATTTACATGATACCAGGGAAGAATAGCGATATTCATCTCTGACATCCTATATTTTAAATTGTAAACCCAAGAACAGTCATGGGAACTAATTCTGCTTAACTATAATGGGGCCATTTGGTTTCAATTAAGATGTGCAGCATATGTCAGATACCTCAATGGAAGCTAATAGATCCCATTAGAAAGGGATACATATAATGATTTTGATATCCATCGTACAACAAATACAGTTTGCAACAAAACTGATGGTGGTTCTGATGACATATTTCCGTATGGATAGTGGTTCTGGTTACATATTCATGTTTTTTGATGCCTCTGGTGATGTATTCACATAGTGATGATGGCTTTGGTGCTGTATTCATCATCAGAACCATCATCAGTACATGAATATGTAACCAAAATCATTATAAATACCTGAACACATCACCAGAGCCATCAACAGTACAATAAAAATGGCACCAAAACCATCATCAGTAAATAATTCTGTACTGATGGTGGTTGTGGTGACATCTTCATTAGGTGATGGTTGTTCTGGTGCTGTATTCATGTACTATTGATGGCTCTGGTGATATATTCATGTAGTGATGATGGTTCTGGTGCTGTATTCATCACCAGAACCATCATCAGTACATGAATATGAAACCAAAATCATCATCAGTAAATTAGTAGGTCACTAGAACCACCATCAGTACATGAATACATCACCAGGACCACCATCAGCAGATAAATTCATTAGCAGAACCACTATCAGTACATTAATGCATCACCAGAACCTCCATTAGTATATGAATAAATTATAAGAACCACGGTCAGTAATAAATACAACACCAATTCCATCAACAGTACATGAATACATCACCAGAACCACCGTCAGTATATGAATATATCATCACGCTTAGTAAGCAATCAATTTTAATGTCAAGTCAGGCCCATATACATTTGTTTCTCATGAACCTATAACTCCCAGTATGTCCTTAACAATCGTAAGGATATGCTTGGAGTTGTTGTTATCAGTAATTATCAGACTATGGACCATAGAGGAGCCATAGTTCTGATGAGATGTAGTCAGTATCAACAAGTAAACATTTACATACAGGTACCTCATAGGTGACATCTTATCTGATTGAGTAGTTAGTTTGTTTTCATCACCATCTTGTCCAGATGCTATAGTGACTTTTCACATCCACGGCTGTTCTCTGCAGAATTCCCTCTTCTCCGGTCTTCTGCACCATATCCCCACATGGTGCCAATAAAAATGAGAGTGTTAGTAAAATGCCCTCTGCATAAAAATATCTGTCTATATTGTGACTGAAATAAGCCTTTTATGTTACTTGGTCTCCACACTGCTTGCCGTTATGAGCTACATCCACCACAGTGTCCACCTTAGTGAGGTAGGTAAAGTGCCCCACTGTCTGGTCTGACATTATCAGCTATAACTGCCCCACTATCTGCCATTATCAGCTATAACCGCCACACTGTCTGCCCTTATGAACCACAGCCTATTTTATATCTGATCCCTCTCCACTGTTTACCTTACACTCTCTATACCCCCTCCACACACTGTCCTCCTAAACAGTATGATGTTCACCCCAGCAGCCCATACAGTATAATATCCACAACAGTCTCCAGTATACACTATGATGTCCACTACAGCCCCCAATTATGTAGTATGATGGCCCCCACAGCACCCTATACAGTAATATGGCCCCTAGTCACCGATACTGTATATAGGTTCGACAGCCCCTTAAATACAGTATAATGTCCCCCACACCACCCCACACAGAATGACACCAACCAC
The DNA here is from genome assembly GCA_033576555.1 of Oophaga sylvatica. Lineage (NCBI taxonomy): Eukaryota > Metazoa > Chordata > Amphibia > Anura > Dendrobatidae > Oophaga > Oophaga sylvatica. The sequence continues at coordinate 299,036,933 of JARQOD010000001.1, read as the reverse complement.
ACCCAATATACTATGGTTACCCTCTTGTAATGTCCCCATAGCCAGCCCCTTATGTCACTATAGCCAGCTCTTCTTGTAATGTCTCCATAGCCAGCCCCTTATGTCCCTTTAGCCATCTTCTCTTGAAATTTCCCCATAGCCAGCCCCTTATGTCCCCATAACCAGCCCATTTTGTAATATCCCCATAGCCAGCTCCTCGTGCACATAGCCAGCCCCCTCTTGTTATGTCCCCATAGCCAGCCCCTTATATGCCCATACCCATCCCCTCTTGTATTCTACCTATAACCAATTCCTTATGTCCACATAACCAGCCCCTTATGTCCACATAGCCAGCCCCCACTTGTAATGTCCCCTGGGCCAACTTCTTATGTCCTCATAGCCAGCCCCTCTTGGAATATTCCATAGCCACCTCCTTTTGTGGCCATAGCCAGCCACTCCCGGAATGTCCACATAGCTATCTCCTCTTGGAATGTCCCCACAGGCCCTAGGTATAATAGCCTCCATTCATTAAAAAAATAATAGAATAACAGCAAAAAAAAATTATACTCACCTAATCCAGGCTCCCTGTCCAGCTTAGCTCTGTCTCCTCTTCCATCTAGTCTATCTAGACGGCTCGATGATGTCACCACATCGCGACGTCGACATCCTCTACGTGACCCAGAGTTCCCGGCAGAGTTGAGAGCTGATTACAGCTCATCTGCTCCTGTGCCGGGTAGCTCGACATCAGTTGTATTCATGTCTCACAGACGTGAATACAATTGAGTGCGGGGAAGAAGCGACGGCCGGGGCACAGTCAGAGAGAGAAGTCAGTGGTTTCAGTGACTGACAAAGCTCCCCCATCTGCCCGTGCACCAGCTGTCACTGTGCTGAATGCCTGCAGCTGGAGGATGGTGACGTTTTTTTCTTCTATGAATTATGCCCCCTCGGTAGGCACTATGTAGCATCCTAGGCAGGTGCCTACCCTGTCTATCCCTCATCCTGGCCCTTGTCTGGCAGCTCTGAATAAATCAGGTCCCAGGAGAATCCTGGCCTTCATCGTTTGATGCATATATAGAGGTTTGGACTTTTTCAGGGGCCCTGTGCTGAGTCCATGGAGTAGCTGCTGGCTAGTTGAGCAGGCTAGCAGGGAATGTCAAATAGCTGTGTCAGAACAAAGAGATGAGTGGCAAAAATGTCAGGCAGAAGAATAGTTGCTGAACTGTAGAAAAAAGACATGGACCCAACATTTAAAAATCATATGTTGATCTAATGCCACCAGGCAAAAATTTACAAAACCAAACATGAGGTTCTTATTTTAACATTCTAATTAGACTGTATGTTGCCCACTGCCATGTCACAGCAAACCTCTCAGTGGGTCCCTAACTTAGTAAAGTCTTAAAGGAAAGGTGCTATGTGCCAACCACTGTCACAGCAGCAGTGTTCCAGCAAGGCAAGCGACCTTGTGCCTCACAGCACCTATGCTACAAGACTGAGTCCCCATGACTCCAGGCCAAGAAGGTTCACAAGCACTAAGCCACAGCAACAATGGCTGCAACACAGCACCAACACCAATAGGAAAGGAACAAAAACTCTCCTTCCACAAACTCTCAGAATGTGGACTGAGAGCAAAAATAGGCGGAAATCCTCTTAAAGTCTCCTTCTAATTATAAACTCCTGTGTCAAATGGGAGGAGTGCTGGTCTAAGTTAAAAAAGAGGGGACAGACCATGCAATATGCTAAACTGTAGAAAAAGACATGGACCACACATCCTAAAATCATACGTTAATCTAATGACATCAGGCAAAAATTTACAAAACTGAACGTCAGGTTCTTAGTTTAACATTGTGATCAGATTGTATGAAGCCCACTGCCAGGTCACGACAGGATCCTGGGCTTAGTCCATGGAGTAGCTGCTTGCCGGTGGAGCAGTCTAGCAGTGAATGTCAAATAGCCAGGTCAGAATCAAGAGATAAGGGGCAAAAATGTCAGGCAGGAGAATGAGCTGAGATCTGAAACAATTCATCACGAACAGAAGATGATCTGAGAACAGGGATGTAAACCGGGTAAACAGTACTTATAACTGCCAGTGGGAGACAGAGATTCAGGAGCTTATATAGTTAGCAGCCCCTCTTGGGGCTCAAAGAAGTGAGTGAATACTAAACCAAACATATGAATTTAGCACAAGTCCAAGAGAATTAAACAGGACTGTCATGTTGTAGTTTTGGATGTTTCAATAAGTAAAAGGCCACAATTTTTAGAAAACCTTGGTATGCCTCCACATGACTTTAGAGGCATATGGAGGTACAGTATGGACTGAAAGATGGCAGTCATATTGGCCATTTTTTCACTGGAAATTTATAACCAAAAGTGGTCATATGCCCAGTAATAACTGACAGATATTGTGTGTTCTGTCTGATTACTATTTGCCCCATTATGTGTTTTTTTTTTTTTTTTTCGTTTCATTTTTATTTATCCCATTATGGGGCACTTTATTGCACAAGCAATAGGCGCATTTGGAGTTCATTGTAAATGTATAAACTCCAACTGGCCATTGTAATTGCAATTTAAAGGGAACCTGCCAACTCCCCACGGCCTATTAAAGTAAAAGAGCCACCTTCAGCAGCACTAAGGCTGCATTTTGTGAAGGTGGCTCTTATGTTTCTTATCACTAGGATAGCTGAAATAAGTGAGCGCTGCCCGGGAACTTACATCAGGTGATGTAATGATATCGTGCCTGCGTGTAACGGCGTCCCCAGATTCCGCCCCGCAGTGTGTTATGATGTATTCACACTGCGGGGCTGGGAATCTGGCACCTGCACAGTGAGGAAAGAGGTGAAGGAAAAGAGACGGAGGGAGATGGGGAACAGGCGCAGAGATCCTCACAACGCAGGCGCCAGATTCCCAGCCCCGCAGTGTGAATACATCATAACACACTGGGGGGTGGGATCTGGGGCTGCTGCTATACGCAGGCGTGATATCATTACAACACCTGATGTAAGTTCCCGGGCAGCGCGCACGGCGCATGCCCGAGACTTGATTGGACAGCGCAGGCGGGGGTAGCTGAGACCCCAGAGAACATGATTTGGGTTGGTTTTTACCAACCCCAGGGTTGCGATCACCGGTATTCACAGAATAACAGCGACCGCAAAAATAAAAAGTCTGATTTCCCATTTAATTTCTCTCTCCTCTGATGTGATCTAGCACATCAGAGGAGAGAGAAAAGGGGTCCCCCGAGTCCTCCAGTACCTTCAGTGTCTCTGGACCTTCTTGCCTTCCCTCGTTCCTGTCTCCTGGTCACCGGCGTCTTCTTCCGGGAAGAAAATGGCGGGCACTTGCGCAGTGCGTGTTATGATCTGCTACAAGTACTAAGGAAAGGTGGGAATTCTGTCCCTACAATAGGACTGAGCTGGATCCCTACGATGTAACGGGGGACCTGATCCTGCGACCAGACCCGCTAAAGTCCTCAGCTAGTCTGAACGAAGACCTATAGTTGCGAGGGAGGAATCCCTACAAGATCTAGGGACTGGGTGAAAAGATGGACACCTCCTAACGGAAAGTGTAGCAGGGAATATAAAACAGAAAACAAATACTAAGAGATCCTAAGATCAAGCAAAACTGACAGAGTAAGGCACCTAAGCACCTGGCTAGCTTAAGAGTAGATAATACAATGAAGTTCAGCAAAGCCAGAAGGGCGGAGCCAGACTAAATAGGGAAAAAAGGTCATGTGACAGCAAACTGAAACAAAACCTAACAAGAGGGTTCTAACAGTACCCTCCCTTCTAAGAGGATCCTCCGGATCCCCTAGGACTTAGGCTTATCCGGAAACCTCTTGTGAAACACTCTGACAAGTCTAGACGCAGAAACATCATCCGCCCTCACCCATGAGTTATCCTCGGTCCATAACCCTTCCAAGCGACGAGGTACTGCAAACTCCCTCTATACCGTCTAGAATTTAGGATGCGGGAAATCTCATATTGCCCGTCCTCCTCCACCAGGGGAACAGTGGCCGAGACGTCTCCATCTGAGACCTCAGCTTTTTTCAAGAGAGAAACATGAAACATCGGATTAATCTTCCAGGAGGTAGGAAGCTCCAACTTAACAGCAGATTGGTTAATAACCTGAAGCACCTTAAAGGGCCGTACAAACTTGGGACCCAATTTCTTAGACGGAATCCTCAAGCGCAGATTCTTAGAGGACAACCAAACCATGTCACCAATAGCAAACAAAACCTCTTGTCGTTTTCTATCAAAATACACTTTGGATCTTTTGTTAGCCTCCTGAAGATTACCACGTACATCAGTCCAAACTCTCTCCAAAACACCAGAAAAATTCTCCTCTTCAGGTACAGCCGATCCCAACTTGGAAAATGACCCAAAAGACGGATGTCTCCCAGTACAACAAAAAAAAGGCGAACAACCAGCAGAAGCGGATGCATGATTGTTAAGATCAAACTCAGCAAGTGGCAGAAACTCAGACCACCCCTCTTGATTATCAGTCACAAAACAACGCAAGAACTGCTCAACATCCTGGTTTTTCCTTTCTGTCTGGCCATTAGACTCAGGATGATATCCGGATGAAAACGACAAATGAACTCCCAAACTATCACAAAAGGCGCGCCAAAAACGAGCCACAAACTGAGGTCCCCTATCAGAAACAATGTCAGTAGGAACACCATGTAGTCTGACTATTTCCTTGACAAAGGCCTTAGCGAGAGTCTTAGCGCAGGGCAGTTTGATGAAAGGAACCAAGTGACACATCTTGCTAAAACGGTCCACGACCACCCAGATGACAGTGAAACCCTCAGAGGGGGAAGGTCAGTAATAAAGTCCATAGCCAAATGTGTCCAAGGTGCACTAGGGACCTCCAAAGGGCAAAGCAACCCCGCAGCAGGAGAATGAGAAGACTTAGATCTAGCACACACAGTGCATTGGCGCACCCACTTAATGACTTCCTTCTGCCATCCTGGTCACCAAAAACTGCGACCCACAAGTCTCTTGGTCTCAGAGATTCCAGGATGACCTGCCAACCGAGAGTCATGACATTCATCAAACAAATCTCTCCTCAGGGTACCAGGCACAAACAACCTCCCATGCGGCGTGTTAGATGGGGCATTCTCCTGTGCTTTAAGAATCTCATCTTCCAACACGGAGTCCAAAACAGCAATAACAACCCCCTCTTGCAAGATGTTTTCCTCCTCCTCCTCAGTACCCACCATAGAAGAAAAGCTGCGAGACAAAGCATCAGCTTTAACATTTTTAGTACCTGGGATGTAAGTAACGGTAAAATTAAACCGTGAGAAAAACAGTGCCCACCTAGTCTGACGGGCATTCAAGCGTTTGGCAGCATCAAGGTAGATCAGATTTTTATGATCGGTGAAGACTTGAACGGGAAATTCCGCTCCCTCCAAAAAATGACGCCAGTGTTCAAATGCGAGTTTAATTGCCAACAATTCCCGATTACCGATATCATAATTTAGTTCAGACTCAGAAAATTTCTTTGAAAAAAAAGCACAGGGATGTACTCCATCCGTCTTTGCCTGAGACAACACCGCGACGACCCCCACAGAAGAAGCATCAACCTCAACCAAAAATGGTTTAGTCACATCAGGCTGCGTAAGGATGGGAGCAGAGCTGAACCTCTCCTTTAGCAACACAAAAGCCTCAATGGCCTCAGTAGTCCACTGAACCGCATCAGCACCTTTCCTGGTGAGATCGGTCAGAGGTTTGGCAATCACAGAAAATTTTTTTATGAATTTTCTATAATAATTGGCAAACCCCAAAAACCTCTGTATTGATTTCACACCAATAGGTCTAGGCCAATCCTGCACAGCTTGCACTTTCACCGGGTCCATCTCAAAACCTTCACTGGAGACAATGTAGCCCAAAAAACTAAGTCTCTGTACAGCGAACTCACATTTTTCTAGTTTGGCAAAAAGTGAATTATCACTCAGTAACTGTAATACTTCACGCACACTCCTCCAATGAAACTCCAAATCCGGTGAATAAATCAAAATGTCATCCAAATACACAACCACACTTCTGCCGATCAAAGGTCTAAGGATGTCATTAATAAGATTCTGAAAAAATGCCGGAGCACTGGAAAGTCCAAAGGGCATGACCAGATTCTCAAAATGACCCAGTGGAGTGTTAAACGCAGTCTTCCATTCATCCCCCTCCTTCATGCGCAACAAATTGTATGCCCCTCGAAGATCAATTTTCGAGAACCACTTGGCCCCCACTAACTGATTAAACAAATCAGGAATCAATGGCAGTGGGTAAGGATTGCGTACAGTAATCTTATTAATCTCACGAAAGTCTAGACAAGGCCGTAAACCGCCGTCCTTTTTTTTAACAAAAAAAAATCCAACCGCCACAGGAGATTTGGAAGGCCTAATGTGACCGGCGGCCAAGCTTGTCTGTATGTATTCCTCCAAAGCCTTTCTGTTGTGAATGGGCTTGAGATGAGTTCTGAGCAGAGGCTCCCTCTGGTGGTTACAAGCGGTACTGGTCTGTCCAGTGAAGATTGTGAAGATTGTGAGGATTGGGAATCAGGTGTTACTGACTGGTCTTATATAAGGCTGTGGTTCCACGGTCCGGAACCACAGCGCTTTGGACGGAGCGGAAATTCCGCTCCGTCTAAGCCCCGCCCCCTTTATGACGCGCGATGTTTCCGGAGGTGTTCAGGACACCTCCGGAACACCTCCGGAAAGAACGCAGGGCTACATAGCCCTGTGTTAATTCTGTTGCGGCGACGCACCGTCGCCGCAATACGCGAGGACATGCTGCGGTCTAAAAAGACGCGCCGCATGTCCGTTTACGCAGGTTTGCCACCTGCGTATTGTTACGCATAGTGGAGACGGGATTTCTTGAAATCCCCTCCACTATGCTGTAACATCTGGACGCTGCGTGTTTGGCGCTGCGCCAGCGCACATCGCCAAACACGCAGCGTATCCTGACCGTGGAAACTCACCCTAAGGGAGTCACCTTCCCATCAGGGTTGCCGGTGATCAATTGTTCTGGTCTCTATCCTTGATTCCTGTTTCCCTTGTAGCCTGCTGTGTCGTGTCTGCATCTCCTGCTAACAGATAAGACATTTTCTTCTTTTTGTTTTTGTGCTTGATTTTTGCATTTTGTCCTGCACTTCTGTGGGGGCCTTCAGGGTCCCCTCCGGGGGCTTTTGCCCTCTCAGTTTAGTTCAGCCACTGATGTTTGTACTTTTGCTTTTTCCAGTTTTTTCAGTGGCTGCTGTTTTGATTTTGTTACACCAGAGAACTAATTTAGGTGGTAGAGGTCGTGTGATCTCAGGTGTTTTTGAAATTAGTAGAGTTGGTGCTTTTCAGGGTTTTCTGGGATTGCAGTAAGTACCCTTCCTATCCTTTTCTATTTAGTTAGTTTGGGCCCCAACGTTTGCTCATACTATTTTCTGTCTGTGTCAGTATTTCTTCTTGTCTAACCGCCATTACATGTTTGGGGGCTTTCTATGTTCTTTGGGGATCTGCTCCGGGGCAGATAGCTTTCCTCTTTCTATCTTTAGGTGTAGTTAGTTTCTCAGGCTGTGACGAGGCGTCTAGGACCAACGTAGGAACGCTCCACGGCTGCCTCTAGTTGTTGTGGTTAGTCAGGGTACTGCAATCTCATAGATTCCAACTGCTCTGGTGTATTGCCTTTTTTGCCTGCACTCCTCAGCTACCGAAACATAACAGTATCACCGGCCCAAAATTTTAAATTGTATGGTACTCACAGAAGGGAAAAAATTTGTGAAAGAAAAAAGGTTGTCAGAGTTGTCAGAGATATTTTTCTGTTTGTTGCATTTTTTTTTTTTCCCCTCTGTATCTCTGGGTGCTGGGGAGGATTTTTTCTCTCAATGGAGTTTGCACGGTTGTGTGGCCGTGTGGATCAGCTTGCCACTGAGGTTCAGAGTATTGCTGCATATCTTGCTAGGTTGCCTGTTGTGGAACCTAGGATTCCCATGCCAGATTTGTTTTTAGGGGATCGAGCTAAGTTTCAGAATTTCAAAAATAATTGTAAATTGTTTTTTGCCTTAAAATCTAAGTCCTCAGGGAACGCAGCGCAGCAGGTTCAAATTGTCATCTCTCTCCTGCGCGGCGATCCTCAGGATTGGGCTTTTTCCCTGACACCTGGGGATCCTGTTTTGAGTGATGTTGATGCATTTTTTCAGGCTTTGGGGTTATTGTACGATGAGCCTAATGTCACTGATCAAGCTGAAAAAGCCTTGTTGGCATTAAATCAGGGGCTTGATGACGCTGAGTTATACTGTCAGAGATTCCGTAGGTGGGCAGTCCTGACCAAGTGGAATGACGACGCTTTGGCGGCCCTTTTTCGGAAGGGTCTGTCAGATAATGTAAAGGATGTTATGGTGGGATTCCCTGTCCCCTCTGGTCTCAATGATTCTATGTCATTAGCGATTCAAATTGACAGACGTTTGCGTGAGCGGAGAAGTATGCGTGGAATAGTGTTGCCTTGTGAACCTGCTTCTGAATCCATGCAGTGTGATAGAGTGGTGTCTGGGGCACAGCGTCATGAGTTTCGAAAGCGCAATGGGTTATGTTTCTACTGTGGTGATGCCTCTCATGCTATTTCAGTCTGCCCTAAGCGGGGAAGACGTTTTGCACGCTCAGTTGTCTTGGGTAGTGTTCAGACTAAGTTTTTATTAACTGTCACTCTGATATGCTCTCTGTCCTCATTTTCTGCTCAGGCTTTCGTTGATTCTGGAGCAGCTATTAACCTGATGGATTATGATTTTGCTAAACGTTGTGGGTTTCCCTTGATACCCCTACATAAGTCTATTCCCCTACTGGGGATCGATTCTACCCCTTTGGCTGAGAATAAACCTCAGTTCTCTACTCAGGTGATAATGAGGGTTGAACCTGATCATCAAGAGTGCTGCAAATTTTTGGTTCTGTATAATCTGCATGATATTATCGTACTGGGTTTCCCTTGGTTACAGTCTCATAATCCTGTTTTGGATTGGAAATCTGTGTCTGTAACCAGTTGGGGCTGCCAATGTGTTAATACCAACACTCCTGTTTTTTCTGCCTCCCCCCAGGCTCAGGATGTTCCTGACTTTTTGATTGATTTTTCTGATGTATTTAGCGAAAGTAAATCTGCATCCTTGCCTCCCCATAGGAGCTATGACTGCGCTATTGAATTAGTGCCTGGTAGTAAATTCCCTAAAGGTCGCCTTTTTAACTTGTCTGTACCTGAACATGACGCTATGCGGTCTTATATCAAGGAGTCATTGGAGAAGGGTCATATCAGACCATCCTCTTCACCCTTAGGTGCCGGTTTTTTCTTTGTGGCCAAAAAGGATGGTTCATTAAGGCCGTGTATTGATTATCGTCTTTTGAACAATATTACTGTGAAATATCAATACCCGTTACCCTTGATTTCTGACCTGTTTTCCAGGGTGAAAAACGCTACTTGGTTTACCAAGCTTGACCTCAGGGGGGCATATAACCTTGTTCGCATTAAGTACGGGGATGAATGGAAGACGGCATTCAATACCCCGGAGGGGCATTTTGAGTACCTTGTGATGCCCTTTGGGCTCACTAATGCTCCTTCTGTCTTCCAGTCCTTCATGAATGACATTTTCAGGGATTTTGTGGATAAATTTCTGATTGTTTATTTGGATGATATCTTGATTTTTTCTAATGACTGGGACTCTCATGTGAAACATGTGCGAACTGTATTCCAGATTTTGAGAGAGAATGCTCTGTATGTGAAGGGATCAAAGTGTCTTTTTGGCGTACAGAGGATCTCATTTCTGGGATTCATTTTGTCCCCATCTGTTATTGAAATGGACCCGGTCAAGGTTCAGGCCATCTGTGATTGGGTCCAACCTACTTCTCATTAAAGGCTCTTCAAAGATTTTTGGGTTTTGCCAATTTTTATCGTAAATTTATTGGTAATTTCTCGGTTATTGTTAAACCATTAACTGATTTGACCAAAAAGGGTTCTGATGTGGTGAATTGGCCTCCAGAGGCAGTCTCTGCATTTCAGGAACTTAAGCAGAGATTCACTTCTGCTCCTGTTCTACGGCAGCCTGATGTTTCTCTGCCATTTCAGGTGGAGGTTGATGCCTCTGAAATTGGGGCAGGTGCCGTTTGGCCCAAAAAGATCCAGAGACCTCTAAAAGTAACCCTTGTGCCTTTTTCTCTCGAAAATTCTCTCCTACTGAACGTAATTATGACGTGGGTAATCGGGAGTTATTGGCCATGAAGTGGGCTTTTGAAGAGTGGAGACATTGGCTGGAGGGAACCAAACATCAGGTGGTGGTCCTTACTGACCATAAGAATCTGGTTTATCTGGAATCTGCCAAGCGACTCAATCCTAGACAGGCCAGGTGGGCCTTGTTTTTTACACGTTTTAATTTTGTGGTTTCCTTTCTTCCTGGCACTAAGAATGTTAAGGCGGATGCCCTCTCGAGGAGCTTCCTTGCGGACTCTCCTGAGTTATCTGATCCTTCTGTTATTTTGAAAGAGGGTGTAGTTCTTTCCGCCATCTCACCTAATTTGAGACTTGCTCTGGAGGGGTGTCAGGAGGATAGGCCCGAGCGCTGCCCTGTTGGAAAATTGTTTGTCCCGGACCAGTGGAAAAAGAGTGTGATGTCTGAGATTCATTGTTCCGCGTTGGCTGGGCATCCCGGAATTTTTGGTACCAGAGACTTGGTTAGGCTACTTTCACATTTGCGCTCGGGCGACCTGCGCCTATCTGCGCACGGCCGCCGCTAAGTTCCGCCCCGGCCGCGCCTCCTCCCGGCGGCTCCGCCTACGCGCGCATGACGGCGCATGCGACCTGTGTACCCTATCTTTATCATTGGGTACGCAGGCCGTGCGCAGTATGCGTTTGACTGCGCATGCGTCCTTTTTGATGGTGCGCCGAGCGCACTAAAATGCAACATTGTGCGCTTTGGTGCGCTCGGCGCAGCGTCAAAAGGACGCATGCGCAGTCAAACGCATACTGCGCACGGCCTGCGTACCCAATGATAAAGATAGGGTACACAGGTCGCATGCGCCGTCATGCGCCCATAGGCGGAGCCGCCGGGAGGAGGCGCGGCCGGGGGCGGAGCTTAGCGGCGGCCGTGCGCAGATAGGCGCAGGTCGCCCGAGCGCAAATGTGAAAGTAGCCTTAGTCGGTCCTTTTGGTGGCCTACCATGTCTCGTGATGTCAGGGAATTTGTGCAGTCCTGCAGGACTTGCTCTCGCTCCAAGCCTTGCTCTCGCTCTAGTGGTTTGTTGATGCCATTGCCTGTGCCCAAGAGACCATGGACCCATATCTCTATGGATTTCATTTCCGACCTTCCTGTTTCTCAGAGAATGACCGCCATCTGGGTGATTTGTGATAGGTTTTCCAAGATGATACATCTTGTGCCATTACCTAAGTTGCCTTCCTCCTCTGAATTGGTGCCGTTGTTCCTTCAGCACGTGGTTCGTTTACACGGCATTCCTGAGAACATAGTGTCTGACAGAGGGGTCCAGTTTGTTTCCAGATTTTGGAGGACTTTTTGTTCTAAACTGGGTGTTCAATTGTCTTTCTCCTCGGCATTTCATCCTCAGACCAATGGTCAAACTGAGAGAACAAACCAGACATTGGAGACTTATCTAAGATGCTTTGTGTCTGCTGATCAGGATGACTGGGTCTCTTTTTTGCCTTTGGCTGAGTTTGCTCTTAATAATAGGGCTAGCTCTGCCACTTTGATGTCTCCGTTTTTCTGTAATTCTGGGTTTCACCCTCGATTTTCTTCAGGACAGACGGAGGCTTCTGTCTGTCCAGGTGTTGACTCTGTTGTGGAGCGTATGCAACAGATTTGGGACCAGGTAGTGGAGAGGTTGTCCCTCTCTCAGGAGAGGGCCCAGCGGTTTGCTAACCGGCATAGGACTGATGGTCCTCGGTTTAAAGTAGGGGACTTGGTCTGGTTGTCCTCAAAAAATATTCCTATGAGAGTAGCATCTCCTAAATTTAAGCCTAGGTTCATTGGACCTTATAATATCATGGAGATTCTTAATCCTGTTTCTTTTCGTTTGCTTCTTCCAGGGACATTTAAGATCCATAACGTGTTCCACAAGTCCTTGTTGAAGAGGTTTGTTGAGCCAGTGGTTCCTGCTGCTGTGCCTCCTGACCCTGTTTTGGTTGAGGGCAATCTGGAGTATGTGGTTGAGAAAATATTAGATTCTCGTTTTTCTAGACGGAAACTCCAGTATTTGGTTAAGTGGAGAGGTTATGGTCAGGAAGACAATTCTTGGGTGTTTGCTTCGGACATCCATGCTAGGAGACTCATCCGTGCGTACCATAGAACTCATCCTGACCGACCTGGTTGCTCAAATGAGGGTTCGGTGACCCCTCCTCAAGGGGGGGGGGTACTGTTGTGAATGGGCTTGAGATGAGTTCTGAGCAGAGGCTCCCTCTGGTGGTTACAAGCGGTACTGGTCTGTCCAGTGAAGATTGTGAAGATTGTGAGGATTGGGAATCAGGTGTTACTGACTGGTCTTATATAAGGGAGTCACCTTCCCTTCAGGGTTGCCGGTGATCAATTGTTCTGGTCTCTATCCTTGATTCCTGTTTCCCTTGTAGCCTGCTGTGTCGTGTCTGCATCTCCTGCTAACAGATAAGACATTTTCTTCTTTTTGTTTTTGTGCTTGATTTTTGCATTTTGTCCTGCACTTCTGTGGGGACTTCAGGGTCCCCTCCGGGGGCTTTTGCCCTCTCAGTTTAGTTCAGCCACTGATGTTTGTACTTTTGCTTTTTCCAGTTTTTTCAGTGGCTGCTGTTTTGATTTTGTTACACCAGAGAACTAATTTAGGTGGTAGAGGTCGTGTGATCTCAGGTGTTTTTGAAATTAGTAGAGTTGGTGCTTTTCAGGGTTTTCTGGGATTGCAGTAAGTACCCTTCCTATCCTTTTCTATTTAGTTAGTTTGGGCCCCAACGTTTGCTCATACTATTTTCTGTCTGTGTCAGTATTTCTTCTTGTCTAACCGCCATTACATGTTTGGGGGCTTTCTATTATCTTTGGAGTTCTGCTCCGGGGCAGATAGCTTTCCTATATCTATCTTTAGGTGTAGTTAGTTTCTCAGGCTGTGACGAGGCGTCTAGGACCAACGTAGGAACGCTCCACGGCTGCCTCTAGTTGTTGTGGTTAGTCAGGGTACTGCAATCTCATAGATTCCAACTGCTCTGGTGTATTGCCTTTTTTGCCTGCACTCCTCAGCTACCGAAACATAACACCTTTCTCTCAGGAATAGTCAAATTAAATAAACGACTTTTAGGAAGAGTCGCTCCAGGGACAAATTCAATTGCACAATCATAATCTCTATGAGGAGGCAATACCTGCGATTCTTTATCAGAAAAAACTTTCCAAAAATCCTGAATAGGTACAGGTAACTCCCCCTTAACTACAGCAGCAATATGCCCGTTACAACACTTGTCATAACACTTAGGACTCCAGGACTTAATTTCATTGGTAGACCAATCCAGTACCGGATTGTGCAATTTTAACCAGGGTAACCCCAAAATCACCGGAGAAGGTAAATTATTCAAAACTACCAAATCCAAATTCTCTTGATGAACACCATTAATAGTAAGAGGAAATTCACAGATATGGTGAGTAACATTTTTGAAGTGAGAACCATCCACAGACACCACATTAATAGGAGAAGATAGAAGTTTGGGTTTTAATTTTAGTTTTTCCAAAAATTTCCCATCAATCACATTGAGAGTTTAACCACAATCCACAAATACCCGAAACTCCATTAATTCCTCCTCAACAGCAGTGGTAGCAGAAAGAAAGACACCTTTATTGTTTAAACAAGCTATGCGGGCAAAACTGACCTCATTTTTTTTTTCTCTTTATTCATTCGAAGCGCACAGTTCTTAATGAAATGCTCAGATTTACCACAGTAGAAACACAAACCTTGAGCAAATCTGCGTTCTTTTTCTCGAGAGTGAGGTGTCATTGCTCCAATTTCCATCGGCTCTGCAATGTCAGTACATTCCTTCTCCAAACTTGGAGCTGACAAGGCAGATTTACTCTCATTAACCCTTGCACGCAGTCTCCTATCCACCCGTATGGCTAATTGCATAGCCTCTTGCAAGTTACCAGGTATGGGATAAGCAATCAGCAAATCTTTAACCCTTTCACTTAACCCTGCAAGAAATAAACTTTTCAAAGCTGAATCGTTCCAGCCCACCTGAGCGGACCGCCTTCGGAAGTGAGTACAATATTTTTCCACATTACCTGATCCCTGTCTCAAACGTCTCAATTCTGTCTCAGCTGATGAAACACGATCCGGATCGTCATACAATAACCCCAAAGCAGAAAAAAAACTATCCACTGATCTAAAGCATGGATCACTAGGCTGCAGAGAAAAGGCCCAGTCCTGAGGTTCTTTGCGCAAAAGTGACATTATGAACCCTATGCACTGTGATTCATCACCAGAGGATCTGGGTCTCAAACGGAAATACAACAAGCAAGCATTTTTAAAAGAAAAAAAATCTTGTTCACCAAAAAATAAATCAGGCAAACGTACCTTTGGCTCCACGAAATCAGCTCCAGGACAACTACTCACGTGTTGCTGGATTTCAGCCACCTCCAGAGAGAGTCGCTGCAGGTGTTGAGCTAAATCCTGAACTGACACCATAATAGAAACTGAAAATCTTTCCTTAGAGATTTTTTTTTTTTTTCTTGGCTGGACTTACTGTTATGATCTGCTACAAGTACTAAGGAAAGGTGGGAATTCTGTCCCTACAATAGGACTGAGCTGGATCCCTACGATGTAACGGGGGACCTGATCCTGCGACCAGACCCGCTAAAGTCCTCAGCTAGTCTGAACGAAGACCTATAGTTGCGAGGGAGGAATCCCTACAAGATCTAGGGACTGGATGAAAAGATGGACACCTCCTAACAGAAAGTGTAGCAGGGAATATAAAACAGAAAACAAATACTAAGAGATCCTAAGATCAAGCAAAACTGACAGAGTAAGGCACCTAAGCACCTGGCTAGCTTAAGAGTAGATAATACAATGAACTCCAGCAAAGCCAGAAGGGCGGAGCCAGACTAAATAGGGAAAAAAGGTCATGTGACAGCAAACTGAAACAAAACCTAACAAGAGGGTTCTAACAGTGCGTCCCCCGAGATCTGCCGGCCGGCACCTGGCAACAATAGGAAATTTTTCCTATTGGTTCATTTTGATCACTGTGATAGGGTCTATCACAGTGATCAAGATAAAAAATAGGAACTCAAACCCCCTTTACAAACCCCTTAGGTAAAAATAATTTTTTTTATTTTTCATTTTTCCATTAGGGTTAGGGTTGGGGCTAGGGCTATAGCTAAGGTTAGGGTTGGGACTATAGCTAGGGTTAGTGTTGGGGCTATAGTTAGGGTTATGGTTGGGGCTAAGGTTAGGGTTGGGCTAGGATTAGGGTTGGTCTAGAGTTAGGGTTGGGGCTAGGCTTAGGGTTGGGCTAGTGTTAGGGTTGTGTTAGGGTTGGACTAGAGTTAGGGTTGGGCTAGGGTTAGGGTTGGGCTAGGGTTAGGTTTGGGACTAGGGTTAGGGTTAGGATTAAGCTAGGGTTAGGGTTGGGCTAGGGTTTGGATTGGGCTAGAGTTGTGTTGGGGTTAGGGTTGTGGTTGGGATTACGGTTAGGGTTGAGATTAGGGTTAGGGGTGTGTTAGGGTTAGGGTTGTGGTTAGTGTTATTGTTAGGGTTTGTATTAGGGTTAAAGGTGTGTTGGGGTTAGGGTTGGAGTTATAATTGAGGGTTTTCACTGTTCAGCTACATCAGGGGGTCTCCAAATGCGATATGGCGCCCATAAATATGCAATGAGGTATTGGTTAATATTTTGGCCAAAATAGATAAGCTCGCAATCCAACATCAAGATTCCTCATACTTGCGAGTCCTAACACTAATATCAATATCCTTCTAGAAGTGCATTTGTCATCAGACAGGTTTTGGAACGACTGTATCTTTATTGCACCTGAAGGGTTAATAAACTTCTCGAATGTGGTTTTGCACACCTTGAGGGTTGCAGTTTTTAGAATGGTGTCACTTTGGGGTATTTTCTGTTATATTGACCCCCAAACTCACTTCAAATGTGAGGTGGTCCCTAAAAAAATGGTTTTGTAAATTTTGTTGGAAAAATGAGAAATCGCTGGTCAACTTTTAACCCTTACAATGTCCTAACAAAAAAAAATAGTGTTTCCAAAATTGTGTTGATGTAAAGTTGATATGTGGGAAATTTATTATTATTTAGGTATTTATTAAATATTTTGTGTGACACCACTCTCTGATTTAAGGGTACAAAAATTAAAAGTTTGAAAATTGCTAAATTTTCTACATTTTTGCCAAATCTCCATTTTTTTCATAAATAAACGCAAGTTATAGCAAAGAAATTTTACCAGTAACATGAAGTACAATATGTTGTGAAAAAATAATTTCAGAATTAGTGGGATCCGTTGAAGCGTTCCAGAGTTATAACCTCATAAAGTGACAGTGGTCAGAATTGTAAAAATTGGCTTGGTCATTAAGTACTAAATTGGCTCTGTCACTACTAAGGGGTTAAAAGTTTTAACATTGGCCTGAATTTACTCTGTTACATTGAATAGGAAGTGATGGCGCAACTCTAATTTCTAGACAAGCCCTCCCCAACATCTATTATTAAATCTTTTTTAGATCGTCTTCCCAAACAAAATGTCGCTGTCATATTAATGCTAATAATTGTAACAAGCTGTGCATAGCATTTGTGAAAATAAACATACAAAGACAGTGAAAGTAAAATCAAATGACTCTTGTCCCAACCTGTAAAGTCATTGCTGCTTTCTGCAAATAATAATCCCGTCACTGTGTTATTAAAGATAATTGATTTGAAAGATTATAGGTACAGTATTTACTGCTGCCCGCAGCATTCATTGCTCCACTGAGCTGTCAAATTGTTATATTTGTAAGCAAATATTCTTTTCTAAATAGATGTGCTAAGCTTTTTAGTAGTGTTTTACATGCTGGTAGATAAATGTTCATAACTACCTAATGTAGCTAAAAAAATTTATAAAAAGAAATTAACTATTATATTTACTTCAGATTTATTAAAATTGGCATACATCAAAAGATTTTAACGTAATTATGACTTTAGCTTTTCAGCACAATAGTACACATCCATACAATGCAAACCATAAGGCTTTGCAGTGAGGTGTTGATCATCACTATCATGGTAGCATCACTACTAGTGATGGGAAAACCCAAACATCTAAAAAAAAGTTTGGTTCGGGTACCCAAACCCGGACCCCATTCAGATAAATGGGGGGCCCGAACATCTGTTGTTTGCCACGCTGTCATGCAGATGACAGCATGGCAAACACAGGCTCTGATTGGTGGTAAGATTATTACCTGCAGTCAGAGAACTGTGGTTCCCACGCTGTCAGATGACTGCATGAGCCAGCAGCTGTAACCGGCAGTGAAAAGGTTACCTCCGGTCACAGGCTGAAAACAGTGAGAACAGGCGCCACTGATAGGATGTCACGGGGCAGTTGTAGAAATACAGGGGACGAGGAACCTGGGCCCCTGAACTGCCCCTAAAGCTAAGGGAGGACCTGTCTTTCCTTAACTTGGGGGTACGCTTAAAGGTAGCGAGGCCCAAGTCTCTGACCTGTCCCTGTCTCCTGTTTAGCCCTGAGCTAAACCCACCAACCACCCCCAAGAGGTGAGACAGGGAATAATGTAAATAACACCCAAACAACCAAAAGGAAAGACAGACACCAAGGGGTTAAATCAACAAAACAATAAACACTTAGCTTTCTCTGCTGTTAAGCTCCGCACAGCAGAGTAAGGCCACAGATGAGGGAAGCAACTGAAGTATAACTGCTCTCAGCAGTTCCTGGCTACAGCTTGGTTGATTTCCAGAGGAAGCAATATTACCAACATCAGCTGATAACTCAGGAGGCCTTATAAAGGAAGTGGGAGTGGTCGCCACCTACTCCTGACAAGTAATCAGGCATGCAATTCCACCAGCGGCCACTGGGGGCAAAGACTGAGATTAACTCCCGCTGGCCAGACAGGAAAAAGGTTTCAACATGCAGAGAGAGATCTGCCACAGATCCAAATGTGGATCGTGACAGTACCCTCCTTTAATGAGGGGCCTCTAGACCCTCAACACCGCACCTCATATACCACCTACGGTGAGGATGCCTCGATCCACCAGGGTTCACCCCAGCAGTCACCCAACTCTCAGGTCTATGGCAAACACGGACAGATGGAAGTGGCCATAACGTATGCTCCGGAGGTACCACAAATCTCCAGAGCGCCGACCTGGGGAATTAGTTATGTACGGGCATAACTGGAAGTAACTCCAGCTGTTAAGTCCCAGGGCTGAGAATGGCCGACACCCGATACGGCCCGATGACCTGAGAACTCCAGACTCCAGCAGCACACTTCCACCGGATGTTTTTGGTGGACACCCATACATACTCGTTCACACACAGGTCCGGACCTGAACGTTCATTGCCACACATGCGTTTGCCACAAGACGGTGAACTCTTTGAGGAACTGACAACAGAGGCGTCCCCCTTTGTCACCACACTCACACATTTCTCAGAGTAAACCACCACCCTCCCCTGACCCCTCCTCCCAAGAGGGCTCCGACTCACAGGGTTGGCTAGTGGTGAGGGTTGGGACTTGCCCCTACTCCTTGGCAGCACCTATGCTGCCCCCACTGGAGAAGAAGGGGAAGGTTGCAGAAAGATGGCAGAGACAGTAGCCCCCAGGCAGCAGCCCTCACACGACTGACCCCAGCTGACTACCTCCCTGGAATGCCAATCTATGACCAGGTTGTGTTTTGTCAGCCAAGGCCTAAAACGATGGGTATTGGCATACCCTCCAAGACGTAGCATGACAGGGACTCCTCATGATGAGTCCCTATATGCAGGCGTATATCATGCACGACCTGGGTCACACTCCCCTGGCTGAGTGGAACAGAGTCAATGGTCCGGATGCCTAATGGTTTAGCTAGTGTCCAACACATCACGCCATTGGTCCGGACAAAGTGAGCATCCACCAAATTGACTCCTGCTCCACTGTCCAAAAGCACCGGTATTTTCTTAGATACTCCACCAATCACCACTCTCGCAGGCAGGATACACTGAGGGGAAGAAGTAGAGGAAATATACACTCCCTGGTTGCCTCCCTCCACACAACCAGGGGGATGCGGCTACTTAGATGGCCCAGGTATTTTGGCACGAGCTGGGCAGACCCCAATAAAATGACCAGTCTGCCCACAAAAAAAACATGCCCCCACACCACGCCAAACCGCAGGCAACCCCGTTTGGGAACCAACTGCTCCCACCGGCATAGGTTCGTCAGGCTGCTCAACTGTGTCCTCCTCCCTAGTAAGGACAACAGGGGGCAGTTTTGGTGTATGCCTCTCCCTGAGGCGTCTATCCACCCGGATGGCAAGGGACATGGCGGCCTCCAATGACCTGGGGGCGGCGTACTGCACCAGAGTATCCTGCAACCTTGGGGACAGACCCTGCACAAAATGACTCCTAATGGCAGGATCATTCCACTGTGTGTCAGTGGCCCATCTCCTGAACTCCGAGCAGTACTCCTCCACCGGCCGGTCCCCCTGCTTGATTTTATGGAGTCGGGATTCTGCCAGGGAGACGCCATCAGGATCTCCATACACCAGCGCCAGAGCCGCAAAAAACCCGTCCACCGACCATAAAGATGGTGAATCGGCCGGCAGGGAGAAGGCCCAGGATTGGGGATCACCCCTAAGAAGGAGGACAATAATACCCACACTGTTATGTTTCGGTAGCTGAGGAGAAATTGCAAAAATAGCCAAAGAAGCAATACACCAGAGAGGCTGGAAACTATTGGATTGCAGGACCCTAAACTAACCGCAACACTAGAAGTAGCCGTGGAGGGTACCTACGGTGATCCTAGACGCCTCGTCACAGCCGGAGAGATAGCTACACCTAAAGGCAGAAAGATGAATGCTATCTGCCCCGTAGCAGAATCCCCAAAGAAATAGGAAGCCCCCACACATGTATTGGCGGTTAGACCAGAAGAAAATACGAACACAGACAGAAAATAGAATGAGCAAACGCTGGGGCCCAATCTGTCTAGATAGAAAAGTATAGGAAAGAATTCTGACTGCAACCCAAAAAAACCCTGACAAAAGTACCAACACTTCTGATTAACAAACAACCTGAGATCACACGATCTCTACCACCTAAATCAAATCTCTGGTGTAACACACAGCAATTCAGCAAATAAAAAGTGACATAGGAACAGAGCAAAAGTGCAAACACAAACTGAGCACAATTGCAGCGCCAGGCCCCAAAAGGGGACCAGGCTGAAGTCTACTGCAAAGCAGCAAACCAGCAAGGAAAATCCAACCAGAGGAAAAAAAAACAGCAAATCACTTATCTGAATGAGAGCAGGAAAGCAAGCTGAGCTCCAAGCATGACCTGGAAGAACAATTGATTACCGGCAAGGCTGAAGGGAGTTCAGGTCACTTATATCAGACCATTCAGAGCCAGCTGAAGGCCATTCAGCAATTGGTTCATTACCCTCAGCAACCACTGGAGGGAGCCCCAGCTCAGAAGTCGCCTCCAGAGTATTCACAACACCACACGCTGTTCCTTACTCCCTGCTGAACAGGGGCGGAGCCTGAAATACAATTTACAAGCCTCCTGAAAGACCAGAAATGTATTTCTCCCTCCAGAAAACCTGTCAGGGAGAGATATCTTAGGTTCTGGTTGAACCTGCATCTGAGCCAAGGCCAAAAACCCCACCAACTGCTGTAACTGCTGCACCACCTCACCCCCGCATCACCTTAAACTTATCTGTGAGGGTCTGAAGCAGCTGGGCAAAGGCTTACATTTGGGCCATGGCTCACAAGAAAGGGAAAGGAGAAAAAAACTGTATTGGTTGGTATTGGTAATAATGTCACGGGGCAGTTGTAGAAATACAGGGTATGAGGAACCTGGGCCCCTGAACTGCCCCTAAAGCTAAGGGAGGACCTGTCTTTCCTTAACTTGGGGGTATGCTTAAAGGTAGCGAGGCCCAAGTCTCCGACTTGTCCCTGTCTCCTGTTTAGCCCTGAGCTAAACCCACCAACCCCCCCAGGAGGTGAGACAGGGAATAATGTAAATAACACCCAAACAACCAAAAGGAAAGACAGACACCAAGGGGTTAAATCAACAAAACAATAAACACTTAGCTTTCTCTGCTGTAAAGCTCCGCACAGCAGAGTAAGGCCCCAGATGAGGGAAGCAACTGAAGTACAACTGCTCTCAGCAGCTCCTGGCTCCAGCTTGGTTGGTTTCCAGAGGAAGCAATATTACCAACACCAGCTGACAACTCAGGAGTCCTTATAAAGGAAGTGGGAGTGGTCGCCACCTACTCCTGACAAGTAATCAGGCAAGCAATTCCACCAGTGGCCACCGGGGGCAAAGACTGAGATTAACCCCACCCAGGAAAAAGGTTTCAACATGCAGAGAGCTATCTGCCACACATCCAAATGTGGATTGTGACAAAGGAGTATTCATCAGCTGGCGCCTGTGCTGTATATAAATCAATAAAACAAAAAATTATGTGGCGTCTTTTCTATTTTTGATAACCAGCTCAGGCAAAACTGACAGCTTTGGGCATATCAAGAATAGAGGGTTCTCATGCCGTTTTTTAAAATTATTTAAATAATTTTGAAAATGGCGTGGGGTCTCCCCCATTTTTGATAACCTGCCAAGCTAAAGCAGACAGCTGGGGGCTCGTATTCTCAGGCTTGAAAGGGGCCATGGATATTGGCCACCTCCCAGCCTAAAAATAGCCTTTGATGTGCCAATTCTGGCTCTTTGCCTGGCTCTTCCAACTTGCACTGGTACGGTGGTAAGTTGTCACGTGGTCTTATGATATGTGTACGATGTCAGTAAACTATTCTTAAAAGAACAACACTCTATACAACATATAGATTAGCAACATCAGCATGTAAATATAGAATAGATTTACCTGACACGATATCCGTTTAACTCAGGGTTAATCTTGAGGACTTGATACACTGTCACAGGAAAGAGGAGGACCGGGGGTCTAACCTGACCCTAAACTGGGGTCCTAACTAATCCCTCACCTTGGAGGTACTGATAATGGTTCAGAGGTCCAAGTCTCCAGCCTAACCCTGTCTCCTATCAGTCCCTGAACCCTGTAATCAGTCCTAAGAAGGATACTGATTACCACCAAAGGGATATGGGCTGATCTCTGCTAAATACACAGATTAGACATATAAGACAGACTGGAGAAAACACAGACTTGCATACACACTCAAACACAGAAGGAACATAAATGATCTGGGATATTAAACTCTAAGCAAGGTGAGCTTAAAACAACTAAGGAGCTCTTTAACTTAAGTCTATATAGATACAATCCTATCTGTGGTCTGCATGAAGAATTTCACTGGCAACTCCCAACACAGACAACCAGAGATTTAAAGGAAACCAATCAACAAATAATTAATTGCAGCCGGGAGAAACTGCACCCAGTCCCAGAACTGAGCACAGACAGAATTAACTACCTAACTGCCAAACACAAAGAAACAGCAACTCAGCTGTGAGAAGTCAGAATGTGCAACCGCGACGATCTTCGTGGCGATGCACACATGACAGTACCCCCCTTCTACGAGGGGCCTCCGGACCCTCAGGGCCAGGTTTGCCCGGGTGAGTTCTGTGGAAGGTCCGCACCAAACGATCTGCGTTAATGTCAGACGCAGGAACCCACGTCCTCTCCTCTGGACCATACCCCTTCCAATGCACCAAGTACTGAAGGGACCGGCGATTCAGACGTGAGTCAATGATCTTTGACACTTGAAACTCCAAGTTACCATTGACCACCACTGGAGGAGGAGGTAGAGGTGATGATATGACTGGTGCCACGTACCTCTTAAGTAATGACTTGTGGAACACATTGTGGATTTTAAACGTAGGAGGGAGGTCCAGACGAAATGCCACAGGATTAATTATGGAACTGATCCTGTACGGCCCGATGAATCTGGGGCCCAGCTTCCAGGAGGGAACTTTAAGTTTTATATTCCTGGTAGACAACCATACCAGATCGTTCACATTAAGATCTGGACCAGAAACTCTCCTCCTATCAGCCATACGTTTATAACGGTTCCCCATAGCACTCAGATTATTCAATACACCTCTCCACACTGAAGCAAGTGACGACGAGAAACGCTCCTCCTCAGGAACCCCAGAAGGGCCCCCCCCATTGAATGTACAAAACTGGGGATGAAAACCATATGCCCCAAAAAACGGGGACTTACCAGTGGACTCGCTCCGCCTGTTGTTAAGAGCGAACTCTGCCAGAGGCAAGAAAGAAGACCAGTCCTCCTGGTTCTCTGAGACAAAACACCGAAGATAAGTCTCTAGGCTTTGATTCAGACGCTCTGTCTGACCATTGGTCTGCGGATGAAAAGCCGAGGAAAATGACAATTGCATCCCCGACGTAAACAAAATGCCCTCCAAAACTTGGACACAAACTGAGACCCCCTATCTGACACCACATCAGAAGGCAACCCATGAAGTCTCACAATCTCCCCAATGAACACCTGCGCCAGAGTTTTAGCATTAGGGAGGGCAGGAAGAGCAATGAAATGTGCCATCTTACTGAACCTGTCAACAACCACCAGTATGACAGTCTTCCCTGACGACTGAGGAAGGTCCGTGATGAAGTCCATAGACAAATGAGTCCATGGACGCTCCGGAAGTTTCAAGGGTAAGAGGGTCCCAGACGGACGGGTATGAGGGGTCTTAGAGCGAGCACAAACCCCACAGGACGCGACAAAAGTTAAAACATCTTTATTAACGTTAGGCCACCAAAACCGGCGAGAAAGGAGATCTAAAGTAGCCTTACTCCCTGGATGTCCTGCTAAAGCAGAATTATGATGTGCCTCAATAACCTTTTGTCTCAACTGATTTGGGACAAACAGTCTCCCTGGAGGTCCTGCAGGGGCGTCCCCCTGAGCCTCTAACACCTCCTCCTCAAGCTCAGAACATACAGCCGACACTACCACCCCCTCCTGAAGGATAGGAATTGGGTCATCCATTTTCCCGGCCCCTGGGAAACTGCGAGACAAGGCATCCGCCTTAACATTCTTAGATCCAGGGCGATAAGTGACAACAAAATTAAACCTGGTAAAAAACAACGACCATCGAGCTTGTCTGGAATTCAGACGCTTAGCAGATTCCAAATACAGCAGGTTCTTGTGATCAGTAATGACGGTGACCGGGTGGACTGCCCCCTCCAAAAAGTGACGCCATTCTTCAAAAGCCAACTTAATGGCCAAAAGTTCCCTATTGCCGATATCATAATTCCTTTCGGCGGACGACAATTTTTTAGAAAAGAAAGCGCACGGATGCCATTTACCAGGGGACGGACCCTGGGACAATATTGCACCCACCCCTACGTCAGACGCGTCCACCTCCACAACGAACGGCTGTGATGCATCTGGTTGGATGAGAACGGGTGCCGAAGCAAAACATTTTTTCAAAGAGGAAAAAGCTTGGCAAGCTTTGTCCGACCATTTAGAAAAATCCATCCCTTTTCTTGTCATGTCAGTGAGAGGTTTGACAACAGATGAGAAATTACAAATAAATTTCCGGTAGTAGTTAGCAAACCCCAGAAAACGCTGCAGAGCCTTAAGATCCTCTGGCTGATCCCATTCAAGCACTGCTCTCACCTTTTCAGGGTCCATACGGAAACCGGAGGCTGACACCAAGAAACCCAAAAACTGAAGTTCCTGTACGGCGAATACACACTTTTCCAGTTTGGCGTATAGTTTATTGTCTCGCAAGATCTGCAACACCTGTCTCACATGCTCCTGGTGAGACACAAGATCTGGTGAGTAAATTAAAATGTCATCCAAATATACGACCACAAACAGCCCCACCAGATGACGAAAAATGTCATTAACAAAATGTTGGAATACTGCTGGTGCAGTAGTCAGACCAAAAGGCATGACAAGGTTCTCATAATGTCCCTCCGGCGTGTTAAACGCCGTTTTCCACTCATCCCCCTCTTTTATCCTAATCAGATTATACGCCCCCCTGAGATCCAATTTAGAGAACCATTTGGCGCCAACAATTTGATTGAAGAGATCAGGAATCAGAGGGAGTGGATACGGATCTCGAACAGTAATCCGATTAAGTTCGCGGAAATCCAAGCAAGGGCGTAGGCCTCCATCTTTTTTCTTCACAAAGAAGAACCCCGTGGCCACTGGGGAAGATGAAGGTCTAATATGCCCTTTGGCCAGACTTTCCGAAATATAATCTTTCATAGCCTGCCTCTCAGGACCAGAAAGGTTATATAACCTAGCTTTAGGTAACTTAGCATCAGGAAGTAAATTAATAGAGCAGTCATACACGCGATGAGGAGGCAACTCCTGACACCCCTCCTCAGAGAACACATCCCCAAAGTCCTCCAAAAAAAGGAGGCAAAGTACTAGGCACGACCGCACTGATGACTGTGTTCATGCAGTTACTTTTGCAAAACTCCCCCCATTGGCTTATATCTCTGGACTGCCAATTAATCACAGGGTTATGTTTAACCAACCAAGGAAGTCCCAACACAATAGGAGTAGGTAGACCCTCCAACACATAACAAGATAATAGTTCCCTATGTATTGCCCCTACCCGAAGGTCAATGTTATGAACCTCATGAACAAAGCTACCTTGGCCGAGAGGCCTGGCGTCAATGGAGAATATAGGGATCGGTTTGACCAATACACTCAGATGCATACCTTGAGCCTGAGCAAACTGAGCGTCAACCAGATTAGCCCCGGACCCACTATCAAGAAGAACAGAAAATCTCTCCACTCTCGTACCAACCACCACCTCCACTGGTACAAGGAACTGAGAAGAACTAGCGGACGAAATACATACTCCCAGGTTGTCGTCCACCACACAACCTGGGATTAACAGTTTTCCGGCGACTTTTTGCTCAACAAGGCACGGGATGGACATCCCCCAACAAAATGTCCCTCTTTCCCGCAGAAGAAACACCTTCTAGTCCTGCGGCGTACCGCCAATCCCCTCCTACGAAATGATGTCCCTCCCAACTGCATAGGCTCCTCCGAACAGACAAGGGGAACCTCAACATAAGGGACTTTAGTAGTAGGTGGAGTAACAACAGGGGGCGGAGTTACCTCGCACCTCTCCCGGAGCCGTCTATCAGTACGGATAGCTAGGGCCATAGCAGCCTCCAGTGATGGAGGAGAATCATACTGAGCCAAAACGTCCTTTAATTTGTCAGAAAGCCCATGACAAAACTGGCTTCTAAGAGCTGGGTCATTCCACTGAGTATCTGTGGCCCATCTACGGAACTCAGAAGCAAATTCCTCCGCCGGACGATCTCCCTGCTGTATCTTACGTAATTTTGTCTCAGCAAGAGAGACCCGATCTGGGTCATCATATACCAAACCCAGGGCAGTAAAAAATCGATCTACTGACTGTAGAGCCGGGGATCCCGGAGGAAGGGAGAAGGCCCAGGATTGAGGGTCCCCTTGTAGGAGCGAGATAACAATTCCCACTCTCTGCTCTTTACTCCCTGATGATCGAGGCCGAAGCCGAAAATACAATTTACATGCTTCCCTGAAGGTAAAAAATTTGTCTCGCCCACCAGTGAACCTGTCCGGGAGAGCTACTTTAGGTTCAAATCTGGTTTGCTCCGAGGGAGACAAAACTTTGGACTTAATGTCCGTCAGCTCCATGGATAATCCCTGCAACTGCAGAGCCAGCTGGGCTACTGGATCCATGGCAACTGGGAATAATTTTATGGGCCAGTGAAAATGTCACGCGGTCTTATGATATGTGTACGATGTCAGTAAACTATTCTTAAAAGAACAACACTCTATACAACATATAGATTAGCAACATCAGCATGTAAATATAGAATAGATTTACCTGACACGATATCCGTTGAACTCAGGGTTAATCTTGAGGACTTGATACACTGTCACAGGAAAGAGGAGGACCGGGGGTCTAACCTGACCCTAAACTGGGGTCCTAACTAATCCCTCACCTTGGAGGTACTGATAATGGTTCAGAGGTCCAAGTCTCCAGCATAACCCTGTCTCCTATCAGTCCCTGAACCCTGTAATCAGTCCTAAGAAGGATACTGATTACCACCAAAGGGATATGGGCTGATCTCTGCTAAATACACAGATTAGACATATAAGACAGACTGGAGAAAACACAGACTTGTATACACACTCAAACACAGAAGGAACATAAATGATCTGGGATATTAAACTCTAAGCAAGGTGAGCTTAAAACAACTAAGGAGCTCTTTAACTTAAGTCTATATAGATACAATCCTATCTGTGGTCTGCATGAAGAATTTCACTGGCAACTCCCAACACAGACAACCAGAGATTTAAAGGAAACCAATCAACAAATAATTAATTGCAGCCGGGAGAAACTGCACCCAGTCCCAGAACTGAGCACAGACAGAATTAACTACCTAACTGCCAAACACAAAGAAACAGCAACTCAGCTGTGAGAAGTCAGAATGTGCAACCGCGACGATCTTCGTGGCGATGCACACATGACATAAGTGGGGTAATATTTGTGGGATTAATGTCAGCTGTTTTATGACTACTGACATCAAGCCCATAGTTTTGTAATGGAGAGGCGTCTAAAAGACACCTCTCCATTACTAACCCCATAGTTAGATTGTGAAAAAGAAACAGCCAGGATAAAATCCTTTATTTGAAAGAAAGACACTTATGCCTTTATTTGAAATAAAAATACAAAGGCACCTTACCCTCATTCCATTGAAGCCTTTGTCACATGTAAAAAAGAAAAATAAGTAACAACTTTTCGCCCATCTCCAATCACTACTAACTGGTCTGCTGACCTGATGTGTTGTTACTATTGATGTGTCTGTACAGACAGGAAGACAGAGATATGTTCGGGTGGGGTACAAGATTAGAAGTAGTGAAGGACTGATTAGGAATTCTAAAGATAGATATGTGGCATTGTTTAAAGCTTTTGTTTTAACTATTTAAATGTTTTCTAAAGAGCTGTGTCCTCAATAGATATTTAAACGGGTGGTGTCAGTGGAGTTTTAAGTCCCCATCACACACAGCGATCTCGCTAGCGAGATCGCTGCTGAGTCACTAGTTTTGTGACGCAACAGCGATTTCCCCAGCGATATCGCTGTGTGTGACATTCAGCAGCGATCAGCCCCCTGCTGGGTATTGCTGATCGTCGCTGAATGTCCTGGACATTTTTTTGATCGTTGATCTCCTGCTGGCCAGCACGCATGGCTGCGTGTGGCAGGCAGGAGACCAGCGATCAGCTGGTAACCAAGGTACACATCGGGTTTCCAGGCGCCGGGCGGCGCTTGGAAACCCGATGTGTACGTTGGATACCAGCGCACTGCTGCAGGGGAGCTGGTAACTAAGGTACACATCGAGTTTCCAGGTGCTGCGCAGCGCCTGGAAACCCGATGTGTACCTTGGTTACCAACTCCCTGCACCAGCGGGCTGGTATCCAACGTACACTGCGGGTAACTAAGCGATGTTACCCGCAGTGTTGCTGTCCTGATCGCTGCCTGTTTGGCAGCTCACCAGCGATCATGTAGCGACACACCAGCGATCCTGACAAGTTCACATCGTTGTCGGGATCGCTGGTGTGTCGGTATGTGTGACGGGGCCCTTAGTCTTTTTCCAATTAGAAATCGTCAACACCTGAATTTGTAAGATAATTTGTTATTTATTGATTATGCCAGCATGGAGAGAGAATGATAGCTGAACAAAGATGTCACCATAATCTCTTGTCTGCCCCAATACAACTTGTTCAAGTTTAAATAGCAAAAGATAAAGGCATGTAAAGTACAGAGTTGCAACAATAGCACATATGACTGTCATATGGCTTGACGTAAGCATTCTATTATCTACGATACAAGAAAAAGCAAGCAATGATACCTTGGTTTTTAGCTAGATAAGGAAATCTAGCTAAAAACCACAAAAGTTAACGCACATATCTAGTTTGCACAATTTTTCAACTGAATATTGGTCTAAGTTTATGAGGTTAAATGTCATGCAATATTATATACAAGCGAAAGGATTTCATTACAATTTTTCTGGCAGGTGGTCCGAAGCTAAAAATTTAATTTTAATTGTAAATGTCTGTCTATTTGATGTCATAATCTAATCTCGTTTCAAATATACTTTAATTAAAAATTCCCTATCATTCCTTCAGTATGCTATCTAACTCCTTTATTTTCTTTTTACTACTACCTGTTCGATGACGCCTTGTTTGAGAATCTCAGTACATGCTGTGATGCACAAACAAGTCATCATCAGGAAGCACAAGCTGAGGTCACTGCTGCATCCTCTGCCCCCACCCTGAAACAAAGGGTCATCAGTCCCTACTGAGCACAGTGTCAGTTGTCAATTTTCGACAACTGATCAGTAGGATCTTGCTACTCTGCAATATTCTTCTAAGTGCACTCTCTGCTCATTCGTTCTCTCCTTACAATGCACACTGACAATGTCCTGTCTTGCTTGCTCGTCACTTCTCATCAGAGCCAGTGTGGGAGTGCACTGTTACTGTGCACTGAGAATAATAGTGCACAGTGACCATATCCTACTGAGCATGTCGGAATTGACAACCGACACATGCTCAGTAGAGCAGAGACTAGCCCAGCTCCTGAAACGGACGTAGCTGATTTTAGGGTGGGGGCAAATGCTGCGGAAGTGACCACAGCCTCTACTCCCTGTTAGCGACTCATTTGAATATCCAAGCATGCACTGGGATTCTCAAAGTGTCATCCCACAGAAAGTAAAAAATAAAAATAAAGCAGTTTGATAGCGTAGTGAGGGAATAGTAATTAAAGTTCATAATAAAAGAGATTCTATTATGGGATTAAATAGACAGACATATAGGATTAAAAATAAATTTAAGTTTCAGACCACCCTTTAACATCACCCCAAGCTGGGACCCCCATGATCACTACAACTAAAGCCCAAATGTCCATTCCTCCTCTTTGCAGAGGAACTGATCAAAGCAACCTAGCACTGTAATCTACTGTCTCAGTCATTCCCATTGACTGTGCTACTTCTCTATGTGGTCATGCAGTGAGAAAGCTCAACACCCCCATTCTAGTGATTTGTGGGGATCCCAGCAGTAGAACTTCATTCTTCAGACATCTATCACGTACCTGTGAGAATATCCCCTTTAAAAGAAATTAAACGCACAAAAGCTTGGGTTCTGACTACTGTACCATATTTGTTGTTTGCTTTCTCTTATCTGTCTTTGTTGTCTAGGTCTGCATCAAAGTTACGATAATTAATTTTACTGTGACCAGATCTGGCCTCGAGGATCAACTGCTCAGGTTAGATTTGTCTATTTATCCTCTAAATGTAAAGAACAAGGGCAGTTTATCTTTTAGAAACCCAAGATTTTTGCTAAAAAAGACAAAACGCTGTGTAGCTGTGTACAAACTGATATCGAAAGGTCCCTGGAAATTATATTAAATAATAATGTTTTTAAAATTCTGTCCAGAAATTAAATATAAATGTTATATATATTATTTTAATTTACAAGGTAGTTTAGTTTTCTCAGCGTTAGTTAATTCCAGTGTATTATTGTTGCTTGTTGTAAGAGAAGCTCTAAATCCAACTTGGAAGTTTTTGAGTTTCAGTTAATAGCCGATGAGAAAAGAGAAATATCGTATTTTTCAGACTATAAGATGCATGTTTTTTCCCAAAAATTTTTGTGGAAAATGGGGGTGCGTCTTATAGTTAGAATATACTTACAAATACTGTGGTGACAGCAGGAGTCGGGCGATTCCGTGGCAGTCTTGGTCCGACGCTGGCGGGCGATGATCACACTCCCTTCTCATTCTGCGGGGGGGCTCCCCTGGCATCTTGTGAAATTCCGAAGGCCCCGCATATCAATTGCTGCGATGTGGTGGCCTCAGGGAAAATGGCCGCCGGGGGCGGTGCATGCTCAGATTGAGATCTCGGCAATGAGATCTCATCCCGAGATGCACCTTATAGTCTGAAAAATACGGTAAATAGGATTTTGATTTCCAAAAGTCTCACAACTTTAAAGGAGTGTTTGTTTAATTTATAATTTTAATGACTATAGACATTTCTTATATGTTATCAAATAGCAGAATACATATCTGCATAATAAGTAAGACACACTCCTTGTGTCCACCTGGCTTAGTTTGTAAGTCTTTCTTCTGAGTAGTTTTCGTGAGATCTACCGCATCCTATGAGATGTAGCAGACCTGAAGACATTACCCCCTTCCTTACACCAACACTATTTATAAATTAGTTTTGTATTTTTCAGTGATGTAGTAAGAATTGAGAGACCAGATCTAGAGGAACAAAGAAATCAACTTATAATCAGAATCAATTCTGATAAAAATCAACTGAAAGCAATAGAAGAGCGAATCCTCAAGTTACTCTTTACATCTGAAGGAAATATCCTGGATAATGAAGAACTTATCAATACATTGCAGGAATCCAAGGTCACCAATTTATTCTTCTTTTACCTTCTAGTATTTTTCCTTTTGTGCCTTTTGCCCCTTTAGTGTAGTTCGAAGGATTCATGTAAAGTGTAGAATATATCTTTCTTTCAAGGCTTGTAAAATGTAATACTCAGAGGTAACCTAATTAACAATGCGACATCAGTCACAGTAAAAAGCATAATGTTATTGTGAACTAGTGCAATGATAGATTTGGCTTCTGGCATAACTTTGGTAAAGTCCCTGGGTTTTAGTTGAATGTTCTAAATACACAGCACATCTAACTTTCAAATCATTCTGGGATTATGGATGCAACATTTACAGATGCATATACAGATGTGTCCACACTTACCTTTTTGAAAATTTTAGTAAGGACTCCACCTCCTTAAAATACAAACTCAATATGTTATGACAAGATTGTAGTAAAACCCTTGACAGGCTACAATTCAAAACCACTGGGTGTCTTCATATAGTCTTTTTTTTAAGCTGGTCATTTTGTGCCACTCAGCTCAGTATATAAAGAGATGCTGAATCCATTTACTTTGATCGTGTCAGGACTGTTGCACAGAGTTTTTAAATTTAGCATGCAGCAGAGCTGAGAAAGCAAACCCCCCCCACACTAGGCTCCCTTTGTACATTGTCTATAGACAGTGGTCTACTTATTAGAGGAGGGGGTGGAGTCGGACTAACAGTCATGTTCACATCAGACCTGGCAATGATAATCACTACACTTTCAGTGTAAGTAAACCGCATACAGCTTGATAAGTGATACATTGTTGAATTCTGTGTTTTAACCGCTACCTCTTGCTGATTACATAACAAAAACCTACTGACAGATTCCCTTTAACATCAAATATTATTCTGTGAAGCACAATAGCACTAATATTTTTATTTACATAGGTAATTCTAGCAAAGATTCATATTTTGTTACGGTATATATGGTATGTCATAACTTTCTAACACAGGAGTTGGTTTTGACAATTTAAATATCCTTTTAGTGGATTCATGAATCTCTTTCTCCTTACAAAATGTTCTGTATGTGAAAATGACTACATAGCCAATATTAATTTATTATTTATTGCCTCCTGTTTCAAGCAACTTTTCAGAATAAGGTGCCATGTACAAGGAAAAATCCTGATCTGCAAATTATATGACTTGTATTCTATATTTTCCACTAATGTTCTCTCCACTGCAGGCCTTATCTCTAATTTTTAGTTCTGTTTGAACTATTGGGAGAAAACTCCATGCCATGATATCTCCTAGACAAGGCACACAGAAACAGAGATATTCATTCTTACTCTGTAGGCCATTGTTTAAGTAACAGCAGCAGAATTTAGAATATTTTACAGCAGTATTGAGCACAGTAGCTGTAAATCCAGCACTGGGAAGAAATAAATCACTCACCAACTGCAATGCTATCTGCTTGTCTCTGCCTTTGCTTGTTTTCTCTCTCTGTTCCTCGTAACTCCACCCCGTTCCATGTCTACTGGCTTTAATAGCTAGTTGTAACCTGAAACATCACTGTGTTGCCAGTCCCTCGTGTCTTGATGAATATGGATTTAAGCTGTTTCTCAAAGTGAATTTTAAGATTAGGAGACAGGAGGGGAGAGGAAGAAGTGACTCATAAGTGGAGAAAAAGTAGCGTTTTCTGATGAATATACTACGAAGCTTTGTATATTTGCTTGTAATTTTGATATGTGCAAAGTTTGTTGAAACATTAGTGGCCATTTAACAATACATTTTTTCCAAGCTGTGCAAAAAATATATTGGCCGTTATCATTATATGAATTGTGGAGGTCATGAGTACCTAATGAATTGTATAAATCAAGTACATACTGAATATATCACAGATAAACTACGACCCCAGTTCTAAAAAAGTTAGAACGCTGTGTAAAGAAATCAAAAGTACAATGATTTATAAAATCTTTTATAACCATATTTTATTCACAACAAAACATAAAAAACATATCTGAAGGTAAAAGTCAGAAATTTTCATATTTCATTTGAAAAAAATAACTTATTTGGAAATTTATGGCAACACATCTATAACAATAATGCCAACACTCCTGCATGATCCCTCTTCCTCCTCTATGCAGTGATGCCCACATATTGACCACCCTGACCATGCAGGGCCCTTCTCCGACTATGCGGTGACCTCCCCGTCTTCTGCTTCCTGTCCACGCCGCACAGGCTTCCTGGTGGTGGGCACTGCCCTATTCTTACAGGTGCAGCGCTTGTACTTTGAAAATGACCTCAGCCAATATCTGAGAGGCATCTTGTAAAAACCCCTGAATAGCCCCTGTAGTTCCCTACATTGTGTGTGCAACTGTATGTTGCCAGGTTCCCCATCCTAGTATCCTGTGTAGTTAGTGTGTGAACCTGAACCGCTGGTCCTTGTGTGGCCAAGGCCCAAACCTGAATCCCTGGTCTTTATGCAGTCAGGACCTGAACCCAAAACCTTACCTGGTGGTCCATGTAGCCTGACACTGCTCCGGTGGTACTTAACCCTTAAACCGCACTGGTGGTACCTGAACACTGAAGTAGCACCGGTAGTACCTGAACCTGAAACCGTTCTGGTGGTACTTGAACCTGTACCAGTGTCTGTCCTGGTTAGTGTTCCTGACTTCATACTGTTGAAGCCTGTTCCAGTATCCGAATTCAGCCCTGTCGGTGACTCCGTGTCAATCTCAGTTCTGCCCGAGATCTAGAGCATGTGTAGTCTGAACAGATTTTGTATACTGTGCTGCCAGCTACCAAGTCAAATTCCTGTCTACGATCCTGACCCTGGGGTCAGCAGCTGCTGTATCGGTGACTGCCTAGGAGTAGTACCTGGCAGCTATCTGCAGCTCAAGTCTAACTACAGAAAGTAGCCAATTTGATTTTAGCCAATAAATCAAAACAAAGGGTAATGATCCAACAAAAACAGTGTAATAGTATAAGCAAAGTGAGGGATAATAAAACGTAACATTTAATATATCATTAAAATATAAAGACAACAAGACACTAAATTAGGAACCCAGAAAGGCTTGCTCTTCACATATAGGCCAGCTGAAGCACCAGTTTGCTGTAAATGACTACTTGTGTCAGTACCACTGACATCTAAGAAAGGAAACCTGACAGAATGTCCTATACCAAATGTAGGTCAATAACCATGAAAAAACATTGGAATGTTCTCACCTAATGTAGGTAAATAATGTACCTCTGGCATCTGTCATCCAGTGTTCATGTGGGACTGCAAGCATCCAGGTGCTATTTAGCTTTCCATATCATAGACTGGGACCATGATGTCATTATAAAAAATCACCGCCTCCCAACGTGTTTCATCCCTCCTGGGAGTGATCAGGGGATATGGCAGCAAGGATGGAGGTCTCAGCCGTATCAGGCAGTATAAAGAGCCTCTGTTGGGTAGAATCATAGAATCATAGAATGGTAGAGTTGGAAGGGACCTCCTGGGCCATCTGGTCCAACCCCCTGCTCAAAGCAGGATTCTCTAAATCATCCCAGACAGATGTCTGTCCAGCCTCTGTTTGAAGACTTCCATTGAAGGAGAATTTACCACCTCTCGTGGCAGCCTGTTCCACTCCTTGATCACCCTAACTGTCAAAAAGTTTTTTCTAATATCTAATCTGTGTCTCCTCCCATTCAGTTTCATCCCATTGCTTCTAGTCTTTCCTTGTGCAAATGAGAATAAAGATGATCCTTCTACAATGTGACAGCCCTTGAGATATTTGTAGACAGCTATTAAGTCTCCTCTCAGTCTTCTTTTTTGCAAGCTAAACATTCCCAAATCCTGCAACCGTTCCTCATAGGACATGGTTTGCAGATCGGTCACCATTCTGGTGGCTCTTCTCTGAACTTGCTCCAGTTTGTTGATGTCTTTTTTAAAATGTGGTGCCCAAAACTGGACACAGTATTCCAGATGAGGTCTGACCAAAGAGGAGTAGAGGGCAATAATGACCTCACGTGATCTAGACTGTATGCTTCTGTTGATACATCCTAGAATTGTATTTGCCTTTTTTGCTGCTGCATCACACTGTTGACTCATGTTCAGTCTGTGATCAATTAGTATACCCAAGTCTTTTTCACATGTGCTGTTACTTAGCCCTATTCCTCCCATTTTGTATATGCTTTTTTCATTTTTATTGCCCAGATGTAGTACTTTGCATTTTTCCCTGTTAAAAACCATTCTGTTAGTTGCTGCCCACTGTTCCAGTTTATTTATATCTTTTTGAATCCTCTCTCTCTCTTCTCTAGTATTAGCTACCCCTCCTAGCTTTGTGTCATCAGCAAATTTGATCAGTTTACCCTCAATTCCTTCATCTAAATCATTGATAAAGATGTTGAACAATACAGGGCCCAAAACAGAGCCTTGTGGTACCCCACTTGAGACATTCTTCCAACTGGATGTGCAGCCATTTACGACCACTCTTTGAGTCCGATCACTAAGCCAGTTATGAATCCACCTAACAGTTGCCTTGTCCATTCCATACTTAGTCATTTTTTCAATAAGGATTGTGTGAGATACTTTGTCAAATGCTTTGCTGAAGTCAAGATATACTATATCTACAGCATTTCCCTGATCCACCCAGTCAGTGATTCTGTCATAGAAGGAAATTAAGTTAGTCTGACATGACTTATTAGTTACAAACCCATGCTGACTCTGTTTAATCACTTCATTCTTATGCAGGTACTTACATACATGTTCTTTAATAATTTGTTCAAAGATCTTTCCTGGTATAGAAGTCAGACTCACTCGGCCTGTAGTTCCCTGGGTCCACCTTCTTCCCCTTTTTGAAGATAGGAACAACATTTGCTCTTCTCCAGTCTTCTGGGACTTCACCTGTTCTCCAAGAATTTTCAAAGATTATGGACAGTGGTTCAAGAATTTCTTCTGCTATCTCCTTCAGTATTCTGGGGTGTAATTCATCTGGGCCTGGAGACTTGAATTCATTTAGGTTACATGTCCCTAAAGTAGATCCATTTAAATAAAAGTAACACTCCCGGGAAATACCTCTATTTCTGGCTTCCTGATCAATAGACCTCCTATGGGTGCAGCACAAGCATTTTCACATCTGCCCCATCACCGGTCATTGGAACACAAAGTGCGGTGATGATGTTTTTGTCATCTGGAGGAGCACAAACAATACTTTGGCCAATGCAGCTGCCGAACTTGACTCAGTAACTGGCAGCACAGGATACAAACTCTGTTTAGACTGTTTTTCAAATTATTCCACAACTTTTAAATGCAGCTGTTCACATTGGTGAACCTCTGACCGTCCTTGTGTTTGTGAGACTCTTCTTCTCTAACTTGCTCTTTTTATGCAGTCATGTAACTTAGTTGAAAATTTACATTCCAGCTACTTTTCATTAGTACTGCTTACTTTTTCAGCCTTTTGTTATCTTCTTCTCAACTTCTTTGCAATATTTTGATGTCACCAATTTCTAAATGAGTTAGTTTATTACTAATGAAATGGAAAAATGTCTAACTTTCATCTCCTGTTTTCTCTACATTTTACACAGCATTCCAGATTTTGGAGAATTGGGGTTGTATAAACAGCAATATAAAAATTCTTTATTTCAAGAATTATCAGTTATTTATTAGGGGGTAAGGTTTCTCCTTGTGGAGAGTGACATACCAGCTCTGGCGTGTCGAGGTAAGGAGGCTTATTCACCGTGCAATGCTCCTCTGGGAAATTTTAATATGCAAATTGCCTCTTCAAAGTCCTCTTTGTTTGAAGAGGCAATTTGCATATTAAAATTTCCCAGAGGAGCACTGCACGGCGAATAAGCCTCCTTACCTCGACACGCCAGAGCTGGTATGTCACTCTCCACAAGGAGAAACCTTACCCCCCAGACCCCAGTCCAGAGCCTCTCATCTAGCCAAATCAGATCTCTCCTACTTTGCACTGACGAGGACCAATAGTCTGAAACACCGTGTCTGCAAATGGAGATTCTGATTTGGCTTTTATCCTAAGTCATATTACAAGACTCGTTAAAGGGTTGATTGTGACTTGTAGGATCGCTACTTCCAGCAGTTATTTATTGGCATTATTAGACATTGTGAATTTGTCATATTTGCAAATAGTTATTTTCAAGTAACTTTTCTCAATATGATTTCAGATAACCTCAGGTGCTATTAAAACTAGATTAGAAGAAGCCGAAGCCACAGAACAAAAGATAAACACAGCCCGGGAGAAGTACAGGACGGTTGCCACTCAGGGATCCGTCATTTACTTTGTCATTGCAAGTCTCTCAGAAATAGATCCAATGTATCAATTCTCATTGAAGTACTTCAAACAAGTATGTTAAATATTCATTCCAGTTTTCTGCATATAGCATTCTTCAATGAGCCAGGCTTTTATCAGTCACAGTATGAAACGGTATTCCACACCTATCTGTTTTTACTCTAGCGATAAAAATGTTATAGATCAAAAGCAGAAGACACGGATTGTCTGTTTTTTCAGATTCCTAAATAGGTGAAAGGGTTCTGTGGGGTCATATTAATATGTACAGTGATTCATTTATCAGTATTCAGTTTTACTTCTAGGACTGGAGGAAAAATGTCTATACTTGTGTTGACATTACAGGTCATGGTAGGATGCAGCTAATTGGCTTCACATCACAATTTCTAATCCCAAAATGATTATGATATTCTAAAATAATCCTGTCTAAGCTAATTACCGTATGTCATTGCTGAGCTTTAAAGAAAGTGAATTCTAAAACTGTTTAAAATTGGCTTGTACAATTGGCTTTCTTCCAGCCAAAGTAACTAAAGTAGAGTAAATTAATGAACTACAGCGGGGGTATCTTAATAAAATATATCTTCTAAATCTTTTTCACACTTTTATTCTAAAAAAGAGATTTCCCATTAAAATTTCTGAGTTGTCCATTTAGGCTTCATTCAGACTTCCGAAATTTTTCAGTCTGTACAAACACGGACTGTAGCTCATCCATGCTTTGGATCTGAGTTTCATCAGTGTAACTGTTTTTTCCATTAGTGTTTCATCAGTGATTTTTCATGAAAAAAATAAACTGAAAAGATTGTCCTATCCATTACGTTGTTAGCTCCTTAGCTACATCCTCCGTACATGTACGGCACAAGTCGGTAGTGGGTGTATGGAGCGGGCTCACGGGGTTAGCATGTCATATACCTGGCAGGCTGTTAAAACAGCTGCTGGTGGAGCCGAGTTCTGCTCGCACTAGTGTCTCGACCACGCACCACAATTGTGGGTTACCAGGGCAATGGGATACCCAGAGCCGAGCCCATGGAAGTCTATGGGGTTGTCACAGGTAGCGGTGGCTCGGTCTGTGGCCCTGGCGGTCAGGCGTATGTTGGGGGGGATTATTTACAGGGGATTGGTATATAACAGTTCGTGACGCCACCTGTAGTTTTCTAGTCACTAAGACCAGCGCTGCTGTAGATCTCTGAGGGGATGTTGTGGCAGCTAGATGACGGGTCCCCCACAGGTGGGACTGGTCCCTCAAAGTCTATGGTATTAATGATGTAGGGTGCAGATAAATGAATCAGTCTCACACCATCCAGCGTCTTTCCATACCTTTTACTTGTCAGATGATAAGGCAGGTCCCGGGAAGCTGTTGGGGTGGATGGAGAATGCGTTTCAAGGTAACGGCTGAGCAGGTTAGAGGCCTCCTTAACTTTCAATATGATGAGTCCAACTAGCATAGAGCTAAGTTCACTCAAAAAACTCCAGCTAATTCTGTAGCTGTACTGCCCGGTCAGTATAGTGGTCGGAGCCTTCCTTTGAGAGAGCTGGTTGCTTACTGTTGCCCTGCAGAGCTCAGAGTTCCCACTCTCCCTGACCCCTGTTACGTACCGACGCTAAGGGCTTGTTCCTGTGACTTGAAGTCCAGCGAACCTCTGGTTGTTCTATCACTACGCTTGAAGCGGTAGCAACACTTCGGTCCCCAGTGACCGGTGAATAGTGCTGACAATCTAATGTCCAAGGCACTTCTATATTTCTTTCCACTGCGCCCTTCGCCCTGCTCGCACTCTTAACATAAGCACTCTCATCCAAATAGTCACCGTCCTTTCTTCTGACCTTCCTTAGAGCTCGCTGACAGATTCTCAGTTTCTCCCAGTTCAGGAGCACGTCGACTGAACTTCACTGTCCTTGGGACAGGCGACTGAAGTTTCTGCTGCAAAACCTTCCTCCTCAATATTGTCTCTCGCTTCAGGGTCAGGAACAGCTCTGACTAGGCTAGGATACTATCTCATCCGTACTAGCCTCCACTTTCTGAACTGCTTCACTGCTGACAGGATCTGACTGACTGACTCCCTCTGTCCGAAGACAGGAAACAGACTGACTGACTCCCTCTGTCCGAAGACAGGAAAACGGCCTGACTGACTGAGCTCTGCTGCATGTCACTACCTTATATACCCTATGGGTGTGTCTAAAGTGATGAGTGAGTGAATGCATATCAAGCATTAAACCATTACCTGTCCACGCATCCTTCCGGATAATGTGTGCCTTACATACCAGGGCTACACACTAGGGAATAGGTGCTGCTGCACTGACGCCACTGAATGACAGTGGTCCAGTACCTGCACTGATATGGGGATCCTGCAGTCGCCTATTTAAAGATGCTAAGATCTACAATTTGTAGATACGTTACTTTTGTTCACTTGTACCATTTTTGAGTCTCTATTCTTCACATTCATGGTTAAAACATATTTCCAACTACTGACAATATGTTGTGTTAAGAGAAGAAAACAGAATACAGTGCAAGAACAGTTAACAAAGAAATACATATTAGCACAGGAAAAGTCAAGGAAAATATTTGTAAAATTACTCAACTTTCCTTGCAATTTTAAGCGGGTATCCAGAATCATTTAACTTTTTACTTTGGGCCTAAGAACTAACAGGCCGGTAGTTACTAATTACCTGCCTGTTGTGCCCGGTTCTGATATCTACCGGCACAGATCAGTGTCAGACTGCTCCTGCCAGTAATTCATCGGCTTCTGTTGACATCACGTGGCTTCACTGCTGATGTCATGCTGATGGACAGCCGGCACCCCACCGCTTAACTGCTGGCTGTCAGTCAGTTTGACATCGGCAGCCACACCCTATCGACAGAGCAGCTTTGAAGAAGAGCTGCTCTGTTAACGTGGAGCAACTGAATTGCCGACAGGAGCGGTCGGTGACTGCTCTGGGCTCACATCGGGAAGAACAGGCAGGTAGTTTCCCCTGTTAGTAACTACCCGCCTTTTAGTTTTTAGACTGATAGTAGAAAAAAAATGACCTGGGCAACCTGTTTAAACTGTGAAGGACAGAATTTTATGACAAGTCTTGCAGTATAAAATACATTATTTCTTTTTTTTTAAACCAACATATAATGCTTATGGTCAAAAATTGGGAATATTTGTTATTATATTATATGCAATCTAAGTGAGTAAAAATCTGATTGTAAATTTTTTATGATGTTACATTGAGCATTGTATTGCTACCTGAAAGTATCATAGCTTTAGTTAGGGAACAGCTTTTAGTTAGGAGCTTCCAACATGTCCCAGCCTTTGTCATCGGCTTTTGAAGAGAGTGTTTCTGTATAGGACTATTGCTTCTTCCTGCTCACTTTTATATCGGGAGAATAAAACTTCAAGCAATAGAGTTGATTCCTTGAATAACCAGAGTTGAACTTTACCCTGCAATAGATCCATTGCTTTTAATCACTTTGGAATTGTCTGATGTCAATAGAGATTTGATTTTTTTTGTTGTTCTCTTTTGTATTTCATGTTATACTTTCTTTGCAGCTATTTAACACAACAATTGAGACTGCTGAGAAGAGTAACAATCTCGATATTCGCCTGGCAACCTTGCTCGCCCAAACCCTTTTCTCATCTTACACAAATGTTTCACGAGGTCTGTTTGAACAGCACAAGCTTATCTACAGTTTTATGATCTGCATAGAAATCATGCGACAAAAAGAAGAAATCACTGAATCAGAATGGAATTTCTTTCTCCGAGGGGCTGCAAGCTTAGATAAGGTGGGATCTCAATGCTTTTATTGCAGATAAATCTAGATGTAATTTTATCTTAATAGCTGGAATAAAAAAAACTACAGCCTCAAGGCTGAAAGGATTCATGTAAGTACCGGGATAAGCTTAATCTTGCACATCAACCATTAACCCATAATGAGACAATTTACAATTTGCTCTTAAATATTGTGGCTGTGCACAATCACAAAAAATATCAACTTTATTTTAAGTATACAGTACAGACCAAAAGTTTGGACACACCTTCTCATTCAATGATTTTTCTGTATTTTCATGACTATGAAAATTGTAGAATCACACTGAAGGCATCAAAACTATGAATTAACACATGTGGAATTATACATTACACTTTACAAAAAAGTGTGAAACAACTGAAAATATGTCTTATATTCTAGGTTCTTCAAAGTAGCCACCTTTTGCTTTGATTACTGCTTTGCACGCAGAACAGGTGAATGGATGGACTCTACATGCCTGGTTCCCACCGTGAAGCATGGAGGAGGAGGTGTGATGGTGTGGGGGTGCTTTGCTGGTGACACTGTTGGGATTTATTCAAAATTGAAGCGGTGAGCGGTCCAGCTCACCCCAAACCATCTTGATTGGGTTCAGGTCTGGTGACTGTGGAGGCCAGGTCATATGGCGTAGCACCCCAACACTCTCCTTCTTGGTCGAATAGCCCTTACACAGCCTGGAGGTGTGTTTGGGGTCATTGCCTTGTTAAAAAATAAATGATGGTCCAACTAAACGCAAACCGGATGGAATAGCATGCTGCTGCAAGATGCTGTGGTAGCCATGCTGGTTCAGTATGCCTTCAATTTTAAATAAATCCCAACAGTGTCACCAGCAAAGCACCCCCACACCATCACACCACCTCCTCCATGCTTCACGGTGAGAACTAGGCTTGTAGAGTCCATCCGTTCACCTTTCCTGCGTGCAAAGCAGTAATCAAAGCAAAAGGTGGCTACTTTGAAGAACCTAGAATATAAGACATATTTTCAGTTGTTTCACACTTTTTTGTAAAGTGTAATGTATAATTCCACATGTGTTAATTCATAGTTTTGATGCCTTCAGTATGATTCTACAATTTTCACAGTCATGAAAATACAGAAAAATCGTTGAATGAGAAGGTGTGTCCAAACTTTTGGTCTGTACTGTATATATATATTTTTTTTATTTGACTTTTTGTGGAAAACCATAAAAGACCAGATGACCACTAAATGGGCATTTGGGTGTCCTGACTTTCCCCCAACAGCAGACATTGAGGGAAGGAAGGTCAGGCATGTTAAGAGTGTTTGTGCCCGTGGGAATTAAGTCACAGCCAAAGATGACAGGTAGCGATTTATTCCAATTTTTTTTCCATTAAATATAAATGTATGCTTGGTCAAGCCGAATGGGCATGTACTCGGAAGGATGGGAGGAATGGCTATTTGCCAAATGTATGTTTGGCAAACACCTGTCTAAGGTATATAGCCATCAATTGCCTATTCATAGGGACACTGAAACCGTTTGAATAAGAAGAAATTCTCCATAAACAGTTCCCCATGCGGACGCATCCGCATACATCCGAATGGCCTGCGTACCCAATGTTAAAGATAAGATACGCAGGACGCATGCAGACGTAGGCGGAGCTGAAAGGAAGAGGGTGGGGCTTAACGGAGTAAGAAAGGAGGAAGTACGCAGCCCTCCGCAGCCCTGCTGAATGCTAGTGTGAAACTAGACTTAGTTGTCATCTGAGTGAGGTCCGATTTTTTTCCACTGACCCATAGACTTCCATTGCCGATTTTCATCCGACACTCTGATCAAAACCTGGACATCTCACCAATTTTTTTCCTTAGACCACTTGGTCGATCCGAGAAAAAAAATCGGACATATACACTGTCCCATAAAATAATATGTGTATGAGTGCTATCTGTAAAAACCATGGATAGCACTCGTGCGATATATTCGGTCGTGTGCACAAGCTCTAAGAGACAAAGCTGTGTGAATCCTTCACTGAGAAAACAAGCAAGGTAGAAGCAAAATAAATGCCTCTAGGAAAAAATTCTTTACTAATATTTTTATTCTTTTTTACATGTAATTTTTTTGTTTTTATAACTGTGTATACCATTTAAAAAGGAAATGTTTTTACATGTCCATAATGGAGCTAAATGAATGCGACAATTTTATTAAACAAGTTAAAATCGATCTAATTACCATATTTGATGTTTTGATTTGAAGTATATTCTTTCTAGGATATAGAAAATTAAATTGAGTAGCTGGAGAAAAAATTTCTGTGTTTGAAGTGATGACATCATTATATGTGCGTCCCAAAATGTACACTGTCTACCAA
The DNA here is from genome assembly GCA_033576555.1 of Oophaga sylvatica. Classification (NCBI taxonomy): domain Eukaryota; kingdom Metazoa; phylum Chordata; class Amphibia; order Anura; family Dendrobatidae; genus Oophaga; species Oophaga sylvatica. The sequence continues at coordinate 298,993,076 of JARQOD010000001.1, read as the reverse complement.
GTTTTCATTTTCTTTATGGTTAATAAATTCATATTTTTGTAACTATAAAAACAATGCCTTTTTTTATTTTTTCTTAGGAGCGCCCAAGTAAACCAGATGTTCCCTGGCTTCATGATGTTCTTTGGAATAGTTGTTGTGACCTAGAAGAGATGCTTCCATATTTCAAAGGATTAAAAGTTGATATATTATCAGCTCCTATTCTTATCCATTTAGGTCAGTGTAAATATATTGATATTATCAGAGCTTTATATAATTAATTTTTAAAAAACTAAATTCTACCAGGAAATAGGTATATGTGCAGATTTTTTATTTTTAGTCTGAAAACAGGATGATGTAGGGGCAGAGACCCTGATTTTAGCGTTGTATGACTTGCTGTAGATTTGATAAAATTGTAACATACTGCCAACATTCCCCTTTGAAGACACGAGTATTGTTGCGGTGTATAGTGTGAATTGAGATATGCGTTATTGGTGATAATGTTGTGCTCTATTTGACAGTAGGTAGAGTTAGCGTTAATGTTTGGGACTAGTCCAGAGTGGGAGGGAATAACGTGAAGGGACAGAGACAGTTTCCAGTCAGGACATCAGATAGGGCCCAGTGTGAGACAGGACAGAAGCAGACCTAAGGTCTGGATAGTAAACAGTGGCACATGACGCGGGTGTCCCAAAATGACAGGAGACCAAGACAGTGGTAAAGAGGAACAAAAAACTGAAAGAAGTACAAAATGGTCAATCAGAGACGGGTCCTGGGAGAGGACGCCACGTTTATAACTCAAAGAGGTAGCGGGACAGGAGGCATGAGGCGAAAAGAGTGCTGCGGACAGGAGTTCCAGGGCGTCAGTAGCAGAAAGGCTTAATACTGGTCGAGGCTAAGTACCGGCCATATTGGCAAACTACTTCCCTTGAGGGGAAAGAAGATGCAGAACTGTGGGTTGATAATAGGTCTCTCACTTACTGGACTGTAGTACTGAGCTGGGTTGTGGTGAAGGAAGGTGTGAAACAGTGAAGATAGAGAACAAGTGAGTTAAGAGAAAGGAACTGAAACTAGGTGTGAAAATGCTCCGTATTGTGAAGGAAACGTTTTTCATCGTTATCGTTCATTAAGAAGTTTATTTTTGAATCTTATTGAAGTTCTCAACATCTGGTCCTGGCCAACCAGTGTCATCGGTAACATGCGGCCTGCAAGGGCGTAGCCTCCCCATAGCACAAGTCCACACACCCAACCAGGACCCCGACCTTCATGTAACGTGGAGGGGTGTAAGAGGCAAGTACCTTGCTCATGGCTACCGCCCCTCGCCACTTTACAAAATCACTGTTTTATCAGCAGGAGATTATCATTAGAGGACTAGTTATCTCATGCCATGTAGTCCTCCTGCTCTGTACAACCCCACCAATGACTAGCAGCTTTCTGACAATATACAGTGTACACAGAAAGCGGCCAATCAGTGATATGAGTGGGGCTATATACAGGGCTCAGCATTCAGAGAAATGCTAGATCTACAGAACAAAGAATAGTGATTTTATCAAAATGACAGGAGGCAGACCATGAGGTCCAACAGCAGACAATCACATTTGACAAGGTAGCAAATACTGAAAAGGTTTATTGCTGATGTGGGTCACATCACATATAACCTATTGATCCCTTTGGATGATATCACTTGTGAGTACAATGTGAGCAACAGAGCATGTAAAGCTCTCTTTTAATTGTTATGTCTGGCTCAAGATACTGCAGTTTAAGGTCTCCTTCACAAATCCTGATATTTCCGCTACTAGAAAAACCAGTACCGGTGTCAGTGTGTATACCATCCATATTTATGTGTGTACCATCTTTGTACCGTCCGTGTGACACATACTGGAATTGAATGCAGAATAGAAATGACAGAAGTTTAGGTGTTAAAAATTTGCAAAGACCTAGATAGATATGGGGTAAATGGATAGATATGGGGTAGATAGATAGCTAGATAGATATCCGTGAGATATATACTGTATTTTACGGACTATAAGATGCATTTTTTTCCCCAAAACATCTGGAGGAAAGTGGGGTGCGTTCTATAGTCCTGATGTACCTATAGTCCGGTTGTGGCTGTGAGGAGGAGCGGCGGCGGCAAAGGAGTGGGTCACAGGAGTCGGCGGCTGCAGCGAACACATGTGTCCGCGATAAAAGAAAGTTATCACCTATGGTACCTCTGACCTCTATGCACTGAAGATGGTGCCAAAAGGTGGGCGGGATTATGATCATATGGAGCTGTGAATATTCATTCTCTTCAATAGTAGGCACACAATGTTAGCTGCAGACGCTGGTTTCCTGGAGCAGCTGGGCGATTACGTGTGTCCGTTGTTAAGGAAAATTAATATTCACTGCTCCCCACGCCCTTAGTCCCTCCCACCTCTATGCACTTAAGCTGGAGCTTAGACGTGGGCGGCACTATGGGAGTGGGAAGCAGTGAATATTCATTCTCTTTAATAGTGGGCACACGTTTTAGTCACATCCGCCAGCTTCCTGCAGCTGTTGGGCAATCACGTGTGTCCGCTATTAAGGAAAATTAATATACGCTACTCACCACTCCCATAGTCTTGGGAGTGTGGAGCAGTGAATATTTCGGCATCTGATGTCGGCGTGTGGAAGCGCATGGTAGTGGCATCAGAACAGGAAGCTGCACTGTGAGGTAGCAGAATCGCATCAGCAAAGGGAAGATGAGTATAATCGTTTATTTTTGTATGGATGGGGGGCCATGTATACCAGGATGGGGGTCATGTATACCAGGAAGGGGGATAATGTACAACTGGATGGGCGGCCATATATACTTGGTTGGGGTGCCAGGTATAGCAGGATGGAGGGCCATGTATACGAGCATAGGAGGCCATATATACTAGGGGGGCATGTATACCAGGATGAGGAGCTATGTATACCTGGATGGGGGAGCCATATAAACCTGGATGGGGACATATATCTCACCGTTCATCAAGACATTCTGATATAGCAGAGATGGATTACCGCATGGGACAATTTGATTATCTTCTGGTCGGACAGGTGAGGAATATTTTTTTTTATTATTTTCATTTTTACAGGAATAAACGAGAAAAAGAGGGTTGGGGAGTATTTACTGCAAATGAAGGATTTTATTCTCGCTGTGTATTTATTTCAAAAACTTACTATGGGGTTAATAATGGGTCATCTTACAGATGCTTCTCGTTTACTTACCGTATATACTCGAGTATAAGCCGACCCGAGTATAAGCCGACCCCCCTAATTTTGCCACAAAAAACTGGGAAAACTTATCGACTCGAGTATAAGCCTAGGGTGGAAAATGAGATTATGCCCCATATGCTGCCCCATGTATTATGCCCCACAAGATGCTCTATGTATTGTGCCCCATATGCTGCCCCATGTATTATGCCCCACAAGATGCTCCATAGATTGTGCCCCATATGCTGCCCATGTATTATGCCCCATAGATGCTCCATAGATTGTGCCCCATAGATGCTCCATAGATTGTGCCCCCATAGATGCTCCATAGATTGTGCCCCATATATGCTCCATAGATTGTGCCCCCTAGATGCTCCATAGATTATGCCCCCATAGATGCTCCATAGATTATGCCCCCATAGATTATGCCCCCTAGATGCTCCATAGATTATGCCCCATAGATGCTCCATAGATTATGCCCCCCTTGATGCTCCATAGATTGTGCCCCCTAGATGCTCCATAGATTATGCCCCATAGATGCTCCATAGATTATGCCCCATAGATTATGCTCCTATAGATGCTCCATAGATTATGCCCCCATAGATGCTCCATAGATTATGCCCCCATAGATTATGCCCCTATAGATGCTCCATAGATTATGCCCCATAGATGCTCCATAGTATAGGTCCCTTATGCTGCCGCAGCTGCTGCAACCAAAAAAAAAAAAAATGACATACTCACCTCTCGTCGCTGGGGGCCAGGTGCCGGTGTCCTGAGCAGTCGGGGACACCGGCACACTATGGGGACAGGTGCCGGTGTCACCACTCGCTCAGGGCCCCGGCACCTGTGATATTTACCTGACACCTGGTCCACCGCTGAGCGCCGCTGTCTTCCGGCTCCTTCAGCAGTGAATGCTCAGGCATTCACAGCTAGAGAGGACGCGAGTACTCAGCAGCGAGCAGCGGTGGAACGGGACAGGTGAATATCCCTTATACTCACCCTCCCACCGGCGCGGTCTCTGCAGCCCCTGCTCTTCTCCCGCAGTCTCCGGCGCCAGTGTTTAGCGCTCAGGTGGTACCGCTCATTAAAGTCATGAATATGTGCATATTCATGACTTTAATGAGCGGTACCACCTGACCGCTGAACACAGGCGCCGGAGACCGTGGGAGAAGAGCAGGGGGGCTGCAGAGACTGTGCCAGGAGGAGGTGAGTATATAGTACAGCTGCGCTCCCCCTCCCCCGCCAACCCCCTGGTATATGTCTCGAGTATAAGCCGAGAGGGGGACTTTCAGCTCTAAAAAATGGGCTGAAAATCTCGGCTTATACTTGAGTATATACGGTACTTCTCGGAGTGATGTGAGCTGACATCAACCCCAACCCTATTTTCTCACTTGCCACCGAAACAAGGCAAGTGGGAGGAGCGAGGCTAAGTGCCATCTTATGGAGGTGCCATTTCTGGTGCGGCTGAGGGCTGATGGGGGTAGCCTGGGAGGGGGGGCAATATCCCTGTCCCTTTCCCAGGCTATTAATATTAACCCACAGCTAACTGTTTAGCCTTTGCTGGTTTGAATTTATAGAGGGACCCTACATAATTTTTTTTGGGGGGTCACCATAAACCAGTAAAGGCTAAGCATGCAGCTGTGAACTGACATTAATAGCCTGGGAGCCTTTTAGGATATTGTCCTCTTTCCCAGATTATTTACATCACTCCACAGCCGCGGGCTTTTCCTCTGTTGGTTACAAAAATTGTGCTGAAACCCACACAATTTTTAAAATTTAATTTTTAATTTTACACATGATGTAGACAGCAGGTGCTGAATACAACTCACATCATTGTCGTCTGGTTACGCTAATCTCAGGGAGACCAGGCGACAAAGATGTGGGCTGCTTTCAGCAGCTGGCACCTGGGATCAGCACAAACTGTACCACTTTTTCCCTGAAGCCGGTACGTGTCGTGTGCATTTTGTATGTGCTGCACAAAAAGAAGGATATGTTTGCTGGTTTTTCACACAGACCACCATTGATTGAATACAATTAGTTTGTTTGTTTGTATGTCTATGTCCGTATTTGCATTCCTTAAAAATGGACTGCGTTCGGACAGAAAAAACGAACATGTGAATGAGGCCTAAAGCTTGTAGAAAACAGCAATTTATTTAGCAAAACATAAAACGTTACACAATTACAGTTTCTATTAGTGAACACAAACATGTTGCTTTCATGGCCACCACTGCTAGTAGACGTGCTCACCCCCATTGTATTTATTATTTTTGTATATCTCTGGAGAGAAAATACAGCTATTTCACTTCCAATCAGTTTAATTGGATTTTGCTCTCCTGAAAATGGAAACAAAGGGTTGGAAATAGTCAAGGAACGCAATTGTCTTGAGAGTGAAGGTATTATGATTTAGTATTTTCTTAATGCTAGTGATATGCTGAAATCTTTATATCCTCGACAGAACTATGAAATTACAAGAGATTCTCATAATTATTTCTGTCTTCCTGTGGGAAGAAAAAAATATTTAATCAAAAACTATGTAGAAAAATATCATTGTATTGTGTTCAAAGATGGAGGATTTCAGGATTCACTTTTTTAATTTGCATTTAATAGTGCAATGAGTTGTCAACGTTTTAGGTCTTTAAAGGGTTGGACACTATATCCTTATTTTAATAGATGTATTGACTGTTGAGGACTTGATTTTGTGGTACTTAGTAATGTATAAGCATTACAGATTCTCCTCCTGCACTTGTTAAAGGGAACCTGACAGTGAGTGTATGCTACCCAAACACCAGGCAGCATGTGTCAGACACTGGCTATGTGATTTCAGCCTTGTATATTTTACTCTGAAACGCTGTGGCAGGAAGAATTCACCGGGGACCCGACTTTTTGACAAGTCACCCATGGCAACTTTTTACCCGGTCAGTAAATGGCATAAAGAGAAAAAAAATCAAAATGCCATAGTTATGTTTTTTAGGCCACTGCAACATTGCAATAAAAAGCAATAAAAACATTGTATCTAACCCAAAATAAAAACATTAGCCTGGGGCGCAAAATATAAGCCCTCACACAGCCCCATATCCTGAAAAATGAAAATGTTACTGGTCTCGGAAAATGGCAACACAAGCAAATGTTTGGGTTTTTTTACGAAATTTTGAATTTTTTTTCACCACTTAACTAAAAAATATCTTTACATATTTGGTGTCTGCGTAATCATACTGACCTGGAGAATCATATTCTACCGTATAGTGAACGCGGTAAATAAAACAACAACAAAAATTGTAGAATTGCACTTCTTTGGCAATTTCAACAAACTTGGAATTTTTCCCCCCCTTTCTAGTGCATCACATGATAAAATGAATTGAGAAATTCAAAAGTGCAACTCGTCCTGCAAATATCAAGCCCTCCTACGACTATGGGGATGGAAAAATAAAGAGTTATGGCTCTTGTAAGAAGGGGAGGAAAAAATGAAAACGAAAACACGGAAAATCGCACAGTCATTAAGGGGTTAAGATTAGAGATGAGCAAATGTTTGAATATTTGGTTCGGATCACGATCGCTGGAAAATATTGTATTTGCAATATTCGCCGAACAAAGCCGAACGCCATTGGAGTCAATGGGAGTAGACTTGAGCAAAAATGTTCGGAAATAATCGTCAAACATAAAATCGGCACAAATAGGATACCAATATGGCACGAATATGTTTCAGAGTCAAAGCATGCATGGCGGAAATCATACAGCTAGTGTCTGATACATGCTCCTCATGATGCCAGCAGCGCAATACTCCTGTTCAACCCCTTTAAATTGAGAAAACATTTGCAATTCAAGCCACTTTTACACATTTTACATTAACAGTTTTCTTATAAAGCACCCTTTGCCAGCCAATTAGTCAAAATTAAGTCAAATTAGTTAAAGATATGTATCCTCCTCTGTGTTACACCACTATGAACTAATCAGAAACAGTGAAGAATGGATCCTTAATCTTTGCTTTTTGGTTGCTAAAGCAGAGCTACCTGTGACTACAATTTAGTTACACTGCCTAATGGGAGTCTGGTATAGCCTGAGACACACCTCCTGTCTCATCATTGGTTTAGGCTGCTGCCTCACTCTCATTCTGCTTCCTCTGATTGGCTGCTGTGTTTAAACACAAGTCTATCACAGGATCACCAAGAAGTCCGTGCGCAGGGAACACCTTTTATTACCAAACAGGGAGAATGATTATTGAGAACAGATTACAAACCACTAGTGTGAAAAAAGATGGTTATCTAGTAGATGCCTCACAAATACCATATACTGAGACAAATGAGGCAAATGAGCCTTGGTAATTAATGGGAATCCTAAAGAGCAACATAAAAGTATAGCTAGCTGTAAAAAAAACAAACAGCAAAAAAATCCAAACAACAATCTTTCCTTTGGCAGCTTTAGCTGTGTACTTATATGTAGTATACAGAATTGATAAATGTTGTATGCAGATTTAGGGTCTTTCCCCTCCTTCTCTCAGTTTCTGTAAATGGACAGTTTTTTCGTTATAACTGTTCCGAGTGCTCGCTCTCCGTCTCGCCATTTTGTTGTTTCACTGAAACTGAGTAAAATACTGCTTCCCCCATGATCCCTGTCTTTTATCTGTTTAGCTCTAAGCAAGTTTTAGAATGGCCGAGGTAGTTTTTGAATATTTGCTAATATGATTAAAATTATTTTTTACAAATATTCATGTTATATGGTTTATTTTTATTGAACTAGCAACTTGAAGCATCTAAACAATTCAATATATTTTATATTTATTTGCTCTGATATAGTGACAACCAATGTTAGAAAATGGGTGGCAGGGACAGATTGTAGATTCCAGTGGCCAATTCACATTTTCCAGGCAAGACCTATGAAACCTATTTTTAATGGTAGCATGATTTGAGCACCAGCAAGGGACTTTGGTCCTGATTTTGTACATTATTCTAAATGAGGGGCGTGCAGGAATAAGATTAGCTAAATTCATTAAGGAACGCACACCATAAAATGAATTTGGTGCGTCTTAATAGTGGTATGTGCCTCACCAGAAATGTTATTGCAGGCTGGACTGGAGTAACATTTCTGGCATAAGAAACTCAGCCACTTTTTGTTGAATTTGACAGGCTGGTGTAGTCATACCTGTCCCGTCCAAGCTTTGCCCATTGTGGGAGAGCTGCTCAAAACGTTTCAAAGTGTTTTACTCCAGTTTTCTTGCATAAACACTTTGATGAATCGTGGCATTGGTGTTTCTCCTATATACTGTTTTCTAATTTAACTCGTCTTAAGTGAGACAGAACAAAACTGATATTACAGTCATGGGTATCATGGGTTAAGCTGAATTTACTCTTGGCAACCGCGGCCATTCAACAATCATCAATTAGCTATGTACAAGCCGATCGGCAATCGTTTAATGACTTGTTTATACAGTCATGGCTGAAAGTGTATGCACCCTTGAAATTGTTACAAAAAGATGAAGAATTTTTCTCAGAAAATTATTTCAATTACATATGTTTTGTTATACAAATGTTTATTTGTTTTGTGTGTACCGGAACAATACAAAAAAAAAACTGAGAAAACAAGGCAAATTGGACATAATTTCATACAAACCCAAAAATTGACAGAGCAAAATTGTTGCCACCTTTCCAAAAATGTGGGTAAACAACTTTGTTTCCAGTGTGTGGTGCTTGTTCAAACTCACCTGTGGCAATCAACAGGTGTGGGCAATGTGCAAATCACACCTGAAACCAGATAAAAAGGGTAGAAGCTGATTCCATCTTTGCATTGTGTGTTTGTGTATGCCAAACTAGGCTTGAAGAAAAAAAGGGGAGAAGAGAACTCTTTGAGGACTTGAGATTCAAAATTGTTGAAAAATATCAACAATCTCAAGGTTACAAGTCCATCTCCAGAGATCTTGATGTTAATTTGTCCACGATGCACAACATAATCAAGAAGTTTACAACCCATGGAACTGTAGCTAATCTCCTTGGACGTGGATGGCAGAGAAAAATTAATGAAAACTTTCAACCAAGGATAGTCCGAATGTTGGATAAGCAGCCCCAATCAAGTTCCAAAGAAATTCAAGTTATCCTGCAGGCTCAGGATGCATCAGTGTCAGAACAAACTATCTGTCGAGATTTGACTGAAATGAAACGCTATGGCAGGAGACCCAGACGGACCCCACTGCTGACACAGAGACATAAATAAACTAGACTACAATTTTCCAAAATCCTTTTGGGAAAGTGCCTTGTGCACAGATGAGACCAAGATGTAGCTTTATATAAAGCACATCATTCTACTGTTTACCGAAAATGGAATGAGGCCTACAAAGAAAAGAACACAGTACCTACAATCAAATATGGTGGAGGTTCAATGAAGTTTTGGTTTTTTTTTGCTGCTTCTGGCACTGGGTGCCTTGCCTGTGTGCAAGGCATCATGAAACCTGAAGATTGCCAAAAGATTTTGGGTCTCAATGTAGTGCCCAGTGTCAGAAAGCTGGGTTTGCGTCCTAGGTCATGGGTCTTCCAGCAGGACAATGACCCAAAACATAATTCAAGAAGCACCCAGAAATGAATGGAAACAAAATGCTGGAGAGTTGGGAAGTTGTGAAGTGGCCAGCAATGAGTCCAGATATAAATCCCATTGAACACCTCTGGAGAGATCTTGAAATTGCTCTTGGGAGAAGGCACCCTTCAAATATTAGAGACCTGAGCACTTTGCAAAAGAAGAGTGGTTCAAAATTCCAGTTGAGAGGCAAAAAAACTTAATGATTAGGAAGCAATTGATTTCAGATATTTATTCCAAAGGGCGTGCAAACAAATATTAAATTGAGGGTAACAATAATTTTGTCCGTCCGATTTTTGGGGTTTTGTGTGAAATTTATGTCTAATTTGCCTTTTTTTTTCTTGTTTTTTTGTGTTGTTCCAATAAACACTAAGGAAATAAACGTGTGTATAACAAAACGTGTAATTGCAATAATTTTCTGGAAGAAATGCTTCATTTTCTGGAACTTTCAGCCATGACTGTACATATTATTGGCAACACATCACCTGTTTACACAGGGCGATGTGCTGCCGATAATAATGATTTTAATATCGACATGAACAGTCCTATCACCTGCAGAAATAATGTTTTGCTCGTTGTTTGGGGTGAATGGTGGCGTATTTAAACAAAGCAATAACCGTCGAACAAACGTTCTAACACATGCCCATTCCCCGATTATCGGCTTGTCTAACTGTTCTCTTTCTGGCTCTGTTGATGTTATGGTCTATTAATAAATAGTTTTTATATTTATTTTTTTGTTCTTGATATCACAGGGACGCTTGAAGTTCAGATTAACCCCAGTACTTGGAATGGCTATAAATTACAAGCATCTACTAATGAAACACATGGGACATGGGATGAGAAGCTCAGTTTATTTCTGAAGTTAATTCTTGTTAAAAGTGTAATGGAAGAGAAGGTAAGCGTGTATTGATTGTAGACTAAAATGAGAAAATCAGACCTAAAGGAAAAAGTTATTCTGTAATGATTGTGGCAGTTACTGGGAAAGCCTAGTAATGGTCAATAGTATATGTGAACCTATAACACATAAACTGAGGCCGGTGTCACACTTGCGAGTGCAATACGAGAAACTCGCGCGAGTCTCTCGCCTCAATACCCGGCACTGCTGCCGGCACCCTGACCGGAGCGTTTAGCTGCATAGAAATACATGCAGCCGCACACTCCAGTCCCAAGTGCCGGTGCCAGTGCCGGGTATTGAGTTTCTCGCTTGCACTCGCAAGTGACCCAGGTCCGATCTGAATTATTGCAAGAATTGTGACTTTTTTAAACAGAAAAACTCTGTATGGCACCATGCAATCAGAGGTTTGCTGTGCTATGTTATAACTCTGTAGATGTATTTGGGCACTGTATTATGGCTTTGGAGCCTGCACTTAGCAGCAATACAGCTATGTGCATGATTTGTGACTTTCATAAGTTGATGCATTGTTCTTCATTATCATTATGCTGAGTCCTTGTATATCACTACATTTGCTGTCATCCATTATACTTTATTGGTTAAGAAACTAATCTGCTTTCTCAACTGAAATAAGCACGTTGTTTGCACTGCTGTAATGAAATAAATTCTACTACTGCACGTCACGCCATTTGTTTGTGTAACAACAATCCTTGCTTTAATTAGCAGTTAATTGCCAGGCTCAGGATTAAAGAATTGGAAACATTTTTTTACAAAAGCAAACAAATGAAGGAACATTTTAGCATATTTCATACCCAGTCTCGAAAGCTTAACTTCTACAAACAGTGTTTAATATTTATACAATAGTGAACTATTTCATTTTCTTAATTGCCTTTGTGCTTTTCTACAAAGAAATACAATCAGTTTTTATGTACAGATAGAAATTTGGATTCCAACTGAAGTAAATTCTTGCAGCTTCAACAACTTTGTATTTTAACAAGTTTGTGTAAAAAAAAAAAAAAAGGCCCGATTTAACAAAGCTTTTACGCCAGTATTCTGGTATAAAAAGCTTTGAAAAGTTGCAAAATTTTGGCACAATGCAAAGCTGCTGTACAATTTTGTGACTTTTGGCATTCTCACGCCATTGTCACCCAACTCTGACAAAGTGGATGGAGCTGAGGTGGGACATGGGGATGGTATTCACTGAGCCACAAATCTTACTCCAGCAGGGACTGGAGTAGTAATTGTGAAAAGGCGCATAAAGAGGTGCACACCACTTGTCCAACTCTTTTAAATAATTAGGAGGCGTGCACCTCATAATAAACCAGGGACATCTGACTCCCACACACGCCCTCATCAAGATTGGCATGAATCTGGGCCATAATCTGCTAAGTTTACACATATTGTGTGACGCTGAGTCACTACTCACTGGCGAGCCGTGAGTCGGGATAGTCAAAAAGTCCAAGGTCAAATGCCAGGAAGGTACATCATAAACAGAGGGAAGAGTCAAAGGCGTAGTCAGGTTATTTTCCGAGATCAAAATACCTGGAAGATAGCCAAGCAGAACAAAGGCATTAAACAGACGGATAGTCAGAACAAGGTCCAAGGTCAGGCAATGAAATATCATCAAGCAAAACACTAGGCACAGAGAAAACCAACCACATTTAGCTTCAGCTCTGTCTGGCAGAAGTCTGGGAGCAACAGCCCAGCTAAGTAGCTGGCAAACACCTGGAGACAGCCAGCACCTCCCATTCAGCACTTCCCATTCTCAGATTGGACGGCTGAGCTGTCAATTAAAACACTGACAGCTCAGCGCTCCCCTGCATCGGACTGGACAGTGAGCTGTCAATTAAAGTAGTGACAGTTTCAGCACGCCCCTGTACCAGATTGAATAGCTAAGCCATCAATAACTGCATCCTAGACACACTGAGGGGTGGAATTGTGACATATTGCTTTCAAATATGTAATTTATTAAACTGAGAACATATATTTCTTTTAAATCACCACTCCAGCATTTTTATTTTCTTTCAGTGCTGGACTTGTGCTTCAAATCTAAGATCCCTTCCCCTACTCTCATACTTACCCACTGGCGTCTTCATCTTTTATCGGCGCTGCTTTGAACACCTTGTGACTTCAGCTTCTGACTGGTCGGAAATCAGAGGTAACAGTCTCAAGTTCTCAATGCAATTCTATCACAGCGAGAACAAGTCAGAACACAAACTGCTAGAGATGGACGGGAGCGGCGGTGATAGAAGGTGAAGACAGTAGCGGGTAAATATGAAAGTAGGGATAGTGACCTCTGATTTGAAGCACAATTCCAGCACTGAAAAATAGCTAAAAAACTCTAAAGTGGTGCTTTAATGATTGCAATGAATTATTTTTTTGGCATTTGAAGACTTGCTTGTTTAATATTTTACATCGATTCGATTAATTTTCTTAATATCCTACATTATTGGGTAAACTTGGATAGACGTTAATTACAAATTATATCTCCACATAGATTTAATACTGAGTAACAATGAAAATACTTGATCTCTCTTATATATGTGGACATACATGGAAGATATGGCAAAAATTATACTAGGACCCCTAACATTAATTGATACACGTTCCCTATTCCAGACATTTTACCAGCTCCTCTATACATCATTTTTAAGGTACCTATACACTTTTAAAAGCTTGTTTGGCCAATGCTGTTTCTCCAACTCGCTCAGTGTGGTCAAGTGTGCATATTTTTTCAATAAGGAAAGTTGAAAAAATCACTTCTGCTAGACACTTCACCATTAAATTTCAACCTGCCTGATCATTCTGGATGCCACTGTCACCTGTCACAGGATAATGGGGAGGGGAGGTAACAATACACATAAGGTAATTGTTCATTTTGCCAAATTAGTGCATTCAACTGATTTTGTTGTAACATGTAAGGTGGGTTTTAGCAACTAGAATTGGTGAAAGCCCCTAGGACTTTTGGTTCAAAACCTTTGGAAAAGGATAGCTATGTTCAAGCTATCCTATTTCCCCTATTGGAAAAAGGGAAAACTTGCATCTTCCCCTGTCCTTCATTCAACAGCACAGGCTCTATGTTACACCCTGGTTATACTGATATTGTGCTATATGGTGTGTTAAATAACCTTCCAGTTCAGAGCTGCATACAAACTTCTGTTAGAATTAGTCACCTTTGTACTGATTGACACAACTGTAACACCTTAGTTGTGCTACCATCATTCTACTGGGGCATTTGTCCTCTGCAGATTATTTTGTACTTTCCCTTCTGTAAAGCATATTTATAAACTTTGACAGCCAGACTTCAAGGAGTAATATGGTTAGGGCGTGCAAAGTTAGGCGTTAAAAAATTTAACAAAAAATATTGCCCCCTTCTTTCCCTACCCCCAGAAATGTGCAGTTGGATTTTGATGTTCAGTGTAATAATAGAGCCTTCCAGTGATATACACAAGACTTTCAAAAGCTCTGAGTTTTCGGGAGGTTTCAAGGGGCTCAGGATAATTGCCTAAGCTTCTGAGAGTACAGGTTTCCTCTTTATCTCGTAGCCTCTCGGATACTCCAGGAGAGAGAATAAGTATGGTGCAAAGACTCCAGTTTCCAGAAGATAAATCTCCAATGTGTTCACAGTTCTTAAATGGGTGTCCAAACTATCACCACAGTTGATAACTTGCTGATCACTGGGGGTTTTGCTCATTTGAAACCAGGTACTTAGAGGGAAACTGTCACAAGGATTTTGCCACCTAATCTGAGAGCTGTATAATGTGAGGATAGAGACCCTGATTCCAGTGATGTGTCACTTACTGGGCTGCTTGCTGTAATTTTGATAAAATCACTGTTTTATCTACAGGAGATTATCACTAGAAGACTAGTAAACATGCTGCCATGTAGTCTTCCAAATTCATAAGTTCTGTATAACCCCACCCCGACCACTGATTGGCAGCTTTCTGCTTATACAGTGTACTCATAGATCTGTCAGTGATGTAGGCAGTTATACAGAGCTCATCATTCAGAGAACTGATGGATCTACAGCAGATAAGCAAATGAATTTATTAAAATATAACATCCCGCACAGTAAGTGATACTTTGCTGGAATTGGGGTCTCTGCCCCTACATCATGATGCTTTCAGATGGGGTATTATAAACTTGGGGACAGATTCCCTTTATGAGTCCTGTTTTGGAATGGTTGAGAGTATAGTCTTACCACCCATAGCGATGAGCAGGTTATCACTTTTCATAGCTAATAATTTGCTAAGTTAGAATAATCCTTTTAACTTTAACATTTTCTATGGCGATACATTTACTGATCTCCATATCATTTATCAGCATTGAGTATATTGATTTACTATGTATCATTGCTAAGTACTCCATTAAATTACTATGGCTTTTCTTTAATTTTGTTTAATTACATCTACATTTTAGGTCGTCTTTGCTATAACAGAGTTTGTGATTAATAATCTGGGGAAGAAATTCATTGAGAATCCTCCTGTGGATCTTGCTACCCTTTACCAAGACATGTCAGCATCTACTCCATTAATCTTTATATTAAGCACTGGATCCGATCCCATGGGAGCATTTCTAAGATTTGCAAAAGAAAAGGATACTTGGAACGGTAAACCACCTATTATCACAATGTTTCATGACTGCTAAATTCTAGTAATACCTATAAATTATTTATAAGGAGCCTGTTGTCCAAGTTAGTCACGCAAGTCTGCAGTCCACTCGAACTAGATGTGTGCAGTCTCATTCAATCCACTTGTATTGTACTGCGCACGTCTAGTCAGACTGTGGCTGGGAATATACAGATCGCATACTTGCGGCCACATGACTGTCTGCCCCCGGAGGCGGCTCCGGAGTCACATAGAGTGAATGCAGACTGTCACGACAAACCTGAACAACTCCTTGAATGAGCAAGTTCAATGGTATGCACTAGGTGACCTTTTCCCTAAAAGTGCTTGTGACTCTTTAGAAATATGAAGTCTTGGGTTTTTCAGCTCCTTGCATCTTCTCACCCTACCACTTGCATCAGTGACCACATTCCATCACATCTCCTCCAGTCCCTTTCCCCTGCTGTCACCTCTCCCCTAACAAAAATATTAAACCTCTCTCTCTCTTCCGGTATCTTTCCCTCCTCATTTAAACACGCCATCATACATCCATTACTTAAAAAACCGTCCCTCGACCAAAACTGTGCCGCTAACTATAGACCGGTCTCTAATCTTCCCTTCATCTCTAAACTCCTGGAACGCCTGGTCCACACCCATCTTATCCGCTATCTCTCAGATAACTCTCTTCTCGACCCTCTTCAATCTGGTTTCCGCTCTTTACACTCTACTGAAACTGCCCTCACTAAAGTCTCTAATGATCTTCTAACTGCTAAATCTAATGGTCACTACTCCATGCTAATTCTCTTGGATCTCTCCGCAGCATTCAACACTGTGGACCATCAGCTCCTCCTCACTATGCTACACTGGTTCTCCTCCTATCTCTCTGACCGTTCCTTCACTGTATCTTTTGCTGGTTTCTCCTCTCATCTTCCCCTTACTGTTGGGGTTCCTCAAGGATCAGTCCTAGGCCCCCTCCTCTTCTTTTGTATACCGCCCCTATTGGACAAACAGTCAGTAGATTTGGTTTCCAGTACCATCTCTATGCTGATGACACCCAATTATACACTTCTTCTCCAGATATCACGCCTGCCTTTTTAGAAAACACCAGTGATTGTCTTACCACTGTCTCTAACATCATGTCCTGCCTCATTCTGAAATTGAACCTGTCAAAAACGGAACTCCTCGTATTTCCTCCCTCTACTAACCTACCTTTACCTGACATTGCCTTCTCCATGTGTGGTTCCACCATTACTCCCCAGCAACATGCCCGCTGTCTTGGGGTCATACTTGACTCCGAGCTTTCATTCACCCCCAACATCCAATCACTGACTCGCTCTTGTTATCTCCACCTCAAAAACATCTCTAGAATTCGACCTTTTCTTATTTTCGACTCTGCAAAAACCGTTACTGTTTCTCTTACTCATTCTCGTCTGGACTATTGTAACTCTCTACTAATCAGTCTTCCTCTTACCAAACTCTCCCCTCTCCAATCTGTCTTGAATGCTGCAGCCAGAATCATATTCCTCACCAATCGCTGTACCGATGCCTCTACCTTGCGCCAGTCATTACACTGGTTACCCATCCACTCCAGAATCCAGTACAAACTTATTACCCTTGCCCACAAAACACTCCATGGCTCAGCACCATCCTACATCTCCTATTCACATGGGTTGTACACAGCACTCAAAAAAAATTACAAGGGTTAGTTATTTGTGGTTTTGCAATTGTTTCTAGGGTGCAGTCGATTTCTCTTGGACAAGGACAGGGGCCAATTGCAGAAAGAATGATAAAAGATGCTATGAAGAGTGGAAACTGGGTGTTTCTACAAAATTGCCACCTAGCTGTGTCATGGATGTTGCCCATGGAAGAACTTATAAAAACCTTTACAGAACCAAGTATGTTGTATTGAACTCATCACATTTCATTTCAATTAAAGAAGTAGTAGATGTGACTGGTTGACTGAAACTTCCAATATTTGGAGACTTTTTTATTATTTACGCAGAAACAGAGGGATTTCAATAGGGGATCTGGATAGAAGCGTATCAGGAGATGCAATACTTTATGCAATATTTAATTTAACACTTTTTCAATTTACACTCCTCAACATTAAAATTGCAACACCAAGAAAGAAAAGTTGTGAAATGATGGACCTCACAGAATTTTTCCTTTTTTTGTACATATTACTTATCGGCAGAGGACGTAGGCAGCATTAGACTGGATCTGACACACTGCCTTCTACAGGAAAGTTTTCTTGGCATTCTCAGATCTGGTCAGAGTTCATTGTGAAGGGAGCTTGAGTAGGATAGCGCAGGCCACCAACTATTTTGAATGGCGCATCCTCTGCAATCTAATGATGGAAGTATCCTGACCGTAATGATAATGGTTGCTTAAAAGTCTTCTGTACATGATGGGAGTCTGGTTTACTGATTCAATACAATCAAGTGTCATCCTGTAAAAATACAGAGTGTGTGGTTGTCAGATGATTGATGGATGGCATTATCAGCCAATCATCTGTCACAGGAGTCCAGTAAAGCTATATATATATATATATTATATATATATATACATATACTGTATACAGTATATGTATATATATATATATATACATACATACATATAGACAATTCCCTTGGATGAGGGAACTGTAGAAAACTGTGAGGAGAAGATAAAGAACAAAATCTCTCCATCTTCTCAATTCTGGGAGTCCTCGGAATTTTGACTGCACTAAGATGTCACTAGAGTGCAGTTTCCCACACACCCGTATACTTGAATGGGTGAGTGGCATCAGATTTCAGAGTGAAATCTCAGCATGTTGCGATTTTTTCCACTGACAGATTCTCTCCAATGGATACGGCGGTGTGAGCGAACCCTTATTGTAATTTTGCTTCATGCAGAATTCATGTATTTATTTCCAAGGATGGGCTCAGGGAAGATGAAAGACCATAGCATATGAAATGCACACACCTGATGTATAGAAACGAATAACAATATTTTATTAACACCAAAAACACACAATGAATAAAAACATTAAAACAAAATAGTAACAATACAATACCCCTAGATCCAGAAAGTGTCCGTGTGGCGAAATATTGGTATGAACATAGTTAGAAGGGATTTTAAACAGGGATAAATAATCGCCACTGGAATCCAACAAGATTGTCTCTAAATAACAATTAAATTCTATTTGTACAAAGTATATAAAGCAGATTTAGATGTGCATAAACAGCCAAGATTGGGCGCCCCCAAAGTTGGTACAAAAAGATATAGAAGTTAGGCTCCTAATGTGCATACATGTATGGAAAGGTAAGTATAAAAAGGTTCCCAAATGAATAGTGGCAGTGTGTGGGAAGCCACAGAAGGGGGCATGGTTAAGGGAAACTATGATGGAATAGCCAGTCATAAATGGGTTAAATGAGGAAAACCCAGCAGCCGAAAAGGAGGTCCATGAGAATACCAAGATCAAAGGAGAAAATAGTATATCACTATAGGAGACAGTCAGGTCATCAGTCCAGATGGTCACAGGTTACCATGATAGGTAGTCAGTCCTGGGACTAGGGGTGTGTGGGAAGCCCCACGCGTATCGCTGCCAGTGCAGCTTCGTCAGGGGAAGACTTCCATCAATCTGGACTCATGACCTGACACACCTTCCCTGATAGTGTTAAAAGTGGCTATAAAAAGGCGCAAGTGTTGTAAGATACACCGCCTTTATGGAAGATGCACGACTTATATTGATACATTGTATTGTTTTATTGGACACTATTCATGAGGTTACATAAAGAGAATTGTATAACATTCCTAATAATTTGCACCAAATTTAATACTTTGATTGACTTGCAGACTTTTTATAGTCCAGATACGTCCTATGACGCTATTAATAAACTCTGCCAATTGGTGCATTTTAGTTGCAACTGATTGCAGGCGGATACATGTTTATTTATTGACGTGTGTAGTAATAGAGCAATAATAATAGAGTATCTCTACAACTTAGAGAGAATATTAAAAATATGTGTTATAATTTATCTAACATTGTCAATAGTGATGGGTGAGCGTGCTCGGCACTGCTCAATACTCGATCAAGCATCAGGGTGCTCCGGCACGCTCAGTAATCAATCAAGTATCATGGTTGCTTGAGCGCCATGCTCGAATCCCAGCCCCGCATGTTTGGTGCCTGTCAGACAGCCAATGATCATGCCGGAATTGCCCTTCATGCACGGCTGCATCGTGTCATGGTGTCTTATGTAAGACGTGGTGATGCGATACTTGGTTCAGGAATAGTGATGGGTGAGTAGCATCATTGCTTGTGTCTCCATGAGCATGCTCGGGTGATCTCTGAGTATTTTGGCGTGCTCGGAGATTTTGTTTTCGTCGTCTCAGCTGCATGATTTGCGGCTGCTAGACAGCCTGAATACATGTGGGAATTCCCTAACAAACAGGCATTCCACACATGTAAACAGTCTGTTTAGCAGTCACAAATCATGCAGCTGAGACGATGAAAACTAAATCTCCGAGTACTCCAAAATAGTATACTCGCTCATCACTATTCAGGAAGCATTTCAGGGAGAGATGTTATAGGAGGGAGAGCATAGTTAGAGCAGGGATATAGTCAGGGTTTAATAATATTGCTATAAGAGTACTTCTATACTGCTACTACAGCATTAAAATAACTGTCCTTGTCAGGGCTAAATATATTCCTTTTTGTTGTAAAACTGGTGTTACCTACATTCAGTGGAGGGAAAGTTTAGGATTAGAAGCATCTAGGCAGGATTTAATATTACTATTGCAGTACTAGTATACCACCGCTTCTGCTGCAACAAAATAATAGTCCTTGTCAGGGCAAAAAATGTTTTCTCCTTATTACTACTCTAAATTTTTCAGGCATATGTACCTAATTTAAAATATGCAAGATGTACAGTAAGGGACGGGAAAGAATACATGCTGCTGATGGTGCACTCAGAGGCTGAGGCCGTGGGCCAGGTGAAACTATGCCTGCTGCGGGAGCACAACAAACACGCTCATCCGTGAGAAATAGCTTACTTTCCTACTTTGCATTCTTGAAGCCAGAACAATGTGAACAGGTGGTCAGTTGGATAGCAAAAAATGCTTCCAGGATGTTTCCCAGTGCCACCCTGTCTTCCACATGGTGCAGTCTCACTAGCCAAGAGTCTTGACCACATAATCCTCACCCTTATCCTCTTTCATAATCCACATAATCCTCACCCTAATCCTCCTCCATGGCGACTCCCAGGAGACAAGTGATTAAATACTCGGACACTCCGAGGAGCTCTTTACATTTCCATTTATTGATTCTGATCTCTTGCCCTGCATGTTTCAAGAGGGACATGAGGAGCTCATGTGTAGTGATGCCCAAAAATTTCAGCAGACACGGTCAGTAGAAGTCGACAGTGGGGAATGGCAATTAGTTTCTCAAGAGGTAGTTGATGAGGAGACACAGTTGTTAACAAGTGACATTAAGTCAACAAATCAGGAAGACCAGAGTGTGGAAGTGGAAGACGAAGTGTTGGACAATGAAGTCACTGACCCAACCTGGGAAGGTGCTTTGCAGAGTGAGGTCAGCAGTGCAGAGGGGGAGTGATCCACAGCACCGCAGCAAGCAGGAAGAGGCAGTGGAGTGGCCAATGGGCTAAGGCGTGCCCTGACCAACACAGTTTTTGGGAAGATACACTTAATAGACCAACACGTGGACAAGTGCTTGTGGCCAGGGATGCTACATTTGACGACACACTGGTTGAACCTAGTGGAGTGTGTGACCAGGTCATACCCTGGGACGGCACACATGATACTAACACTGAGGATTGTGGGCCTTAGTTCCATCAGGGTTTCCTCCACCTCCTACACCAGTTCCTGCCCCTTTCCTCATCCTCCATCTCTGAATTGTCATCTATATCAGTCGCAAGCACTGTAGCATTGCCTCAGTGAAAAGGCAACAGGCTCTGCTGAAATTAATTTGTTTAGGTGACAAATGGCACACTGCCGCAGAGTTGTTGAAAGGTATAACAGACCAGACATATCTGTGGCTCTTGCCACTAAACCTACAACCAGGCATGGTCGTTTGTGATAATGGCCGTAACCTGGTGGCTGCGCTGAAGCTTGCAAAGTTCGCACACATACCATGCCTGGCCCACCTGCTTAACTTAGTGGTTCAGTGTTTTCTAAAACCTACCCAGATTTGCCTGAGCTACTTGTGAAGGTGCACGACGACCGCACCACCCAAGAAGGCAAACCGCGCATGGCCGGGGATTCAGAATGCATTGGCAAGGATCCCAGGCATGTGCAGACCCCATATAGATGCCGGAAGCAGTGTGGGGGGGCACGGAGTAGCACGACACACACGCGCACACCAGGAGCTGACTTGCCAATTGGTGCATTTTAGTTGCAACTGATTACAGACAGATACGTGTTGCTTATTTATTTACGTGTGTAGTAATAGAGCACTAATAATACAGTATCTATTACATTTGGGAATGACTAGAACATGGATATGTATAGTATTATTACAGATACAAACTTGATCACCAATGCATTAATGAGCATATGCAGTCATTCATAATGAAGGACAACCATACAGAAGATTTGAGCAAACTTGTACAAACTTGACCCACAGTGCATTAATGAACATACTGTAGCCATACACAATGCAGGACAATACAAAAACCATGACAATACAGATAATTTACACATTGTTATCATCAAAGGATGACTAAGTGCTCAAATCCCATAGTGTCCATGTATTCCCATCTTGATTATTAGTTGTCATTATGATATATTTGACCAAAACAAGCTATGAAAGGACAAAGATCAAAATACAGAAAATATAAAAATGAGTGATTAAAAATAGACAACCGTATTAAAAATACCTCAAGAGTTACATATTTACGGAAAGAGGTGCAACTCAGTCTCATTAGGACCATTTAGGGCCATCGTTGCCAACTCCACAATCCACTTTGTTTCTTTTTGAGCAAGAAGCTTTTTAATACTGCCACTACGTACTCCACTATGAATAATGTCAATGCCACGCACCATAAAAGTTCTAGAATTACTCTCATGGAACATTTTAAAATGGCATGGCACTCTCTTTAATGATCCCCGAGGAAGTTGTAAATACCACGCGAAACGCGCGTTGGGACTCTTGATTCATGTGCAAAGTGTAAAGTGCATTAGTGGAACTGGTGAAAAAAGGCCAGATGACAATGCACTCAAGAAAGCATGCGGTGGGTAAAAAATACCCTAACCGCCATGTGGGCAAAGATAAAAGGGAAAAGAATACTTACTAAGGTGAGGGAGCGTAACAGTGATGTCCCTGCTGCCCCTTTGGAATCATTCAGTCTACCTCTATGCTTAGTCAAGCTTGGTGGGATCAAACCTGCATTGAAGTACTTGCATCTTTGCCTGGCCACATTTCATTTAGCTATTAGGGCTATTTTTACACTGACTATTTTTAGTCTTGTTGGCCATTTAACTAACTGTCAGGGTCTTTATTGTTGTGCACTATGCACTTTATTTGATTACTTTTTTTGTCCCTGCAATTTTTGTGCTCAGCAGCCTTGTATATATCATGTATTGTTTATTTTGTTATATTTCTTAATAAATTAATATTTTAGGATTATACTCTGTGGTGGGTTTTCATCCCTACTCTTTTTGTGCCTGTTGGGAGTCTGCCACACATGGCTGCCTTTATGTCTCTCTGCCTTTTCCGTGACTCTCGCGTTATACGCATCTTGGCCAACACTGATTACTGATTGATCACCCTTCTTGACTCAAGCTACAAGAAGAACTTTCCATCTCTCCTTCCTGCAGCAGAGAGGGCTAGTAAAATGGTGCAATACCAGAAGGCCCTAGTCGAACAATTGGTAAAAAAATTTCCCATGTGGCAACGCCTGCAGCAGAGGTCATAGATCATTGGGCAATCATGGAGGAGAGATGAAGGAGACACACACCTGGTTCAGCAGAGGCAGAGGAACACTATCAAAAGTCTGGAACAGTTTCATTAGACCCTCCCAGCGTCCAAGCCCTAATGCGCGGGTAGTCTGACAAGGAAGAAAAAGTTTTTTAAGATGGTGAAAGAGCACCTAGCAGACCTTACCAGCATCCTTCGTGATTCCTCTGTGCCATATAACTATTGGGTATCCAAGCTGGTCAGGTGGCATGAACTGTCCCTCTATGCCTTGGAGGTGCTGGCTTGCCACTAGCATTTTGTTACAGCGGGTTTTAAGTGCCGCCATGGGCATAATAATAAATGATGTGCGCATCTGCCTGTCAACTGAAAATGCTGACAGGCTGACTGTTATCAAAATTAACAAGGCCTGGATTGGCCCAGACTTCTCAACCCCACCGGATGACAGCAGCAGAACTTAAAGCCAATTCAAATGTTTTTTTTTCTGGTGTATTCCCATGCACCCCTCACAACCCAAAAACTGGTATAATGATCATTGTTTCATCTTTTTCTTGTTCTCCTCATTCACCATATTAGCAAAGTATTCAGGTGGCCCACACTCAGAATTGTTATAGGGTCATCATGTGACCCTCACGCAAAATGAACAAGGCCTGTATTAGCCCAAAGTTCTCAACCCCACCGGATTACAGCAACGGATCATAAAGCCAATTGAAATGTAAGTTCATCAGATGGCCCAGACTCAAAATCTTTATATGGTCATCAGGTGACCCTCACTCAAAATCTTTACAGGGTAATCATGCGGCTCTTAATCAAAATCTTTATAGGGTTATCAGGCGGCACTCACTCAAAATCTTTATAGGGTCATCAGGTGACCCTCACTCAAAATCTCTATAGAGTTATCAGGCGGTCCTCACTTAAAATATTTATAGGGTTATCAGGCAGCCGTCACTCAAAATATTTATAAACACTCCAAAAAACAAAACTTTACACACAAGGCCAGAGTATCATTAAAAAGTATACACTTTATTTAATGAATCTATAAAAGTAATATTATTATTATTATAGATTTTTATAGCGCCATTTATTCCATGGCGCTTTACATGTGAAGAGGGGCAAGTATAGACAAGTACAGTAAACATGAGCAATACAAGGCACACACAAGTACAGAAGGAGAGAGGACCCTGCCCGCAAGGGCTCACAGTCTACAGGGATGGGTGAGGATACACTAGGAGAGGGAAGAGCTGATCGTGCGGTGGTTCAGTAGACTGATGATCACTGCAGGTTGTAGGCTTGTCGGAAGAGGTGGGTCTTCAGGTTCTTTTTGAAGGTTTCCATGGTAGGCGCGAGAATGATGTGTTGGGGTAGAGAGTTCCAGAGTATGGGAGAGGCACGGGAGAAGCTTTGTATGCGGTTGTGGGAAGAAGAGATAAGAGGGGAGTAGAGGAGGAGATCTTGAGAGGATCGAAGGTTGCGTGTGGGTATGTACCGGGAGACCATGTCACAGATGTATGGAGGAGACAGATTGTGGATGGCTTTGTAGGTCATGGTTAGGGTTTTGAACTGGAGCCTCTGAACGATAGGAAGCCAATGAAGGGCTTGACAGAGAGGAGAGGCTGGGGAATAGCGGGGAGACAGGTGTATTAGTCGTGCAGCAGAGTGCAGGATGGATTGGAGTGGTGCCAGAGTGCTAGAGGGAAGGCCAGAGAGTAGGAGGTTGCAGTAGTCGAGGCGGGAGATGATGAGGGCATGCACTAGTGTTTTTGTACTTTCATGGTCAAGGAATGCACGGATCTGGGAAATATTTTTGAGTTTGAGACGGCAGGAGGAGGCTAGGGTTTGGACATGTGGTGTTATGTTTCGGTAGCTGAGGAGTGCAGGTAAAAAAGGCAATACACCAGAGCAGTTGGAATCTATGAGATTGCAGTACCCTGACTAACCACCACAACTAGAGGCAGCCGTGGAGCGTTCCTACGTTGGTCCTAGACGCCTCGTCACAGCCTGAGAAACTAACTACACCTAAAGATAGATATAGGAAAGCTATCTGCCCCGGAGCAGAACCCAAAGATAATAGAAAGCCCCCAAACATGTAATGGCGGTTAGACAAGATGAAATACTGACACAGAAAGAAAATAGTATGAGCAAACGCTGGGGCCCAAACTAACTAAATAGAAAAGGATAGGAAGGGTACTTACTGCAATCCCAGA
Source organism: Oophaga sylvatica (assembly GCA_033576555.1). Taxonomy (NCBI): domain Eukaryota; kingdom Metazoa; phylum Chordata; class Amphibia; order Anura; family Dendrobatidae; genus Oophaga; species Oophaga sylvatica. Next base: position 298,967,720 of record JARQOD010000001.1, on the reverse strand, counting down.
AAACCCTGAAAAGCACCAACTCTACTAATTTCAAAAACACCTGAGATCACACGACCTCTTCCACCTAAATTAGTTCTCTGGTGTAACAAAATCAAAACAGCAGCCACTGAAAAAACTGGAAAAAGCAAAAGTACAAACATCAGTGGCTGAACAAAACTGAGAGGGCAGAAGCCCCCGGAGGGAACCCTGAAGGCCCCCACAGAAGTGCAGGACAAAATGCAAAAATATAGCACAAACACAAAAGAAGAAAATGTCTTATCTGTTAGCAGGAGATGCAGACACGACACAGCAGGCTACAAGGGAAACTGGAATAAAGGATTCAGACCAGAACAATTGATCACCGGCAACCCTGATGGGAAGGTGACTCCCTTATATAAGACCAGTCAGTAACACCTGATTCCCAGTCCTCACAATCTTCACTGGACAGACTAGCACCGCTTGTAACCACCAGAGGGAGCCTCTGCTCAGAACTCATCTCAAACCATTCACAACAATGTGGCTTGAAAGAGAGGGCAGAGTCGAGGATCACTCCGAGGCACCGAGCGTGCGGGACTGGGGAAAGTGAGCAGCCATTGATGTTAATGGACAGGTCTGGTGGGGGGGTAGAGTGAGATGGGGGAAAGATGATAAATTCTGTTTTGTCCATGTTCAGTTTTAGAAAGCGAGCAGAGAAGAAAGCAGAAATAGCAGACAGACATTGTGGGATTTTGGTCAGTAAGGAGGTGAGGTCAGGTCCAGATAGGTAGATCTGCGTGTCGTCGGCGTAGAGATGATACTGAAGACCATGGGATTCTATGAGCTGTCCCAGGCCGAGGATGTAGATGGAGAAGAGTAGGGGTCCAAGAACTGAGCCTTGGGGAACACCGAAAGACAGGGGGCGAGGTGAGGAGGTGGTGTGGGAGAGGGAGACACTGAAAGTTCGGTTTGTTAGATATGATGAGATCCAGGATAGGGCCAAGCCTGTGATGCCAAGAGATGAGAGAATCTGTAACAGGAGGGAATGGTCCACAGTGTCGAAGGCAGAAGACAGGTCCAGGAGAAGGAGGACAGAGTAGTGACGCTTGCTCTTGGCAGTTAGTAGGTCGTTGGTGACTTTAGTTAGGGCAGTTTCAGTTGAGTGATGCAGTCGGAAGCCTGATTGTAAGCGGTCAAAGAGGGAGCAGGAGGAGAGGTAGGAGGACAGTTCAAGATGGACATGCTGTTCCAGTAGTTTTGAGACATAAGGGAGAAGAGATATCGGGCGATAGCTAGACACAGAGGATGGGTCAAGGGAGGTCTTTTTGAGAATGGGTGTGATCGAGGCATGTTTGAAGGATGAGGGGAAGACACCATTTGTAAGTGAGAGGTTGACGAGGTGTGTTAGAGTAGGGGTGAAGACGGTGGCGAGGCTAGGGATGAGGTGGGATGGCAGCGGGTCAAGCGTTCAAGTGGTGAGGTGTGATCTTGATAGGAGGGTGGAAAGCTGATCTTCTGTCATGGAGGAGAAGTTGGCTTTGGAGGAAGAGGGTTGAGCAGCTAAGAGGGGCAATGGGGGCTGTGGCCCAAAGCTTTCTCTGACCGTATCGATCTTCTGCTTAAAGAAAGAGGCAAAGTCTTCAGCAGAAATGAGAGGAGAAGGGGGAGGTGCAGGGGGACAGAGTAGAGAATTGAAAGTGTTGAAGAGCTGTTTAGGGTTGTGAGACAGGGAGGATATGAGAGATGAGAAGTAAGTTTGCTTTGCAGCAGTGAGTGTGGATTTGAAGCTGGTGAGGGACTGCTTGTATGCGGTTAGGTGCTCGGCAGAGCGGGATTTTTTCCATCTCCGCTCAGCAACCCTGGAAGCCCGTCTCAGTTCTTTGGTGAGGCTAGTCAGCCAGGGCTGCCTGTTGATTGTACAAGTTTTGCTGTGTGTGAGGGGGGCAGCCGAATCAAGTGCTGCTGTTATTGCAATAAAAAACATGTAAACATGAGAAGACCACTGGTACAGACACTAGGTGGGTATACCCAGATATAGTTTTAAAATGGGTATATGCTCCTCATACCTGAAATTGGTATGGACATCATTTGTACAGATAACAGTATAGACATTCTGTATTATCCATCGTTATAGGGACAAAAAATTCATATACTGTCTAAAGAGAGGCTTTATATTAACAAGAGTTAACTGCCACTAAAATAATCAATTTTACATAGGGGATCATTAGATATCTAAGTCATGTATTCATAAGAGAGAGCCCTGTCTTCATTATCAAAAACATACACAGAGGTATCTAACAGAACCACAGTCAAACACTAAGTCATATTTTAAAATATGCAAAGTTGCCACAATTACAGAAAATATCCAAAGTATATAATAACAACCACAGTGCTTTGAATGTAGCTCCGCCAGAAATCCCCAGAGCACATGTTCATTTAATAAAGCCAACATAAGAGAGAACAAAATAACCATAAAACACATAAGTAGATACCTCAATAGTTGTTCTGGGGACCCACCACATCCCTCACGCGTTTTGCACTGAAATGCCTGGACATAGTGCCTGACCTGCTCAATTTGAGTACCAAGCACTCAAGCATTTCAGTGCTCAATCATCACTAATAGTTAACAATTAGTTGTGTGACTTTTCTCACTTTTGATACAGTAAAGATGTATATCTTTGTACCGTGTGTAACGGGTCTGGGAGGCGGAACCTCTGAGCTTTATTATACAAGGAGGCTTTCCTTGTAAAGGAGCGGGTGGCGCCCGGGGAGACGGACAGGAAATCACTGCAAGTGACGGGGGCAGTCTCTGGACAGACAGGCGGGAGGTCACGGCAAGTGACCGGGGCAGTCTCTGGATAGACAGGTGGGTAGTCACGGCAAGTGACCGGGGCAGTCTCTGGATAAACGAGCAGGTAGTCACGGCAAGTGACCGGGGCAGTCTCTGAATGGACAGGCGAGTAGTCACGGCAAGTGATCGGGGCAGTCTCTGAATGGACAGGTATATACGACCTGAGATGGTGGAGCCTCCCGGTAGGCTAGCAGGCAGATGACAGATGAGCGCCCCCAAGTGAGCAGGCGAGAGTCTCTGGAATAGCCGATGGACACCGCATGTGACGGCCGAACCTCCAGGTAGGCTTGCAGGCAGATGGCAGATGAGCGCCCCCAAGTGAGCAGGCGAGAGTCTCTGGAATTGCCGATGGTCACCGCATGTGACGGCCGAACCTCCAGGTAGGTTTGCAGGCAGATGGCAGATGAGCGCCCCCAAGTGAGCAGGCGAGATTCTCTGGAATAGCCGATGGTCACCGCATGTGACGGCCGAACCTCCAGGCAGGCTTGCGGACAGGTAGCAGACAGCAAACTGGCAGGAAACAGGCAGGTAACTGGTAACGGACCCTGAGGGCTAAAGCAGAGTAGTGAACAGTGCAATAACAACATTGCTCGGGCACCTCCATTAAGGAGGAAGTACTTTATATAGGGTGGAGTCCTCCGGCATTGGCCGGGGACCTTTTTGAAAGATGTGCGCGGCCCCTTTAAGAGCGGGGGAGCGCGCGGGCGCGCGCCTAAGTCCAGTAGCAGGGAAGGAGTGCGCGGCCCCAGCAGGGCGGAAGGAGGACGCTGAGCGCGGGTAAGGGGGGCGACGTCCCTGCCTGGCAGAGGACGCTGTCGCAGGGGAACAGCGTCCCTGCCTGGCAGAGGGCAGGGACGCTGGCGCTACAGTACCCCCCCCTTTAGGCCCCCCCTTTTTTAGGCCAGAAAGAAATTTAGCTAGGATGAGAGGGGCATGGATGTTCTCCCGAGGCTCCCACGTTCTCTCCTCAGGACCAAACCCCTTCCAATCCACCAGAAAATAGGTCTTTCCTCCTACCCTTTTGGTGGCCAGAATGTTCTCTACCTCAAATTCGTCTTCAGCAGACACTGGAGCAGGAGGTGTACCTGTAGACTTGACAAAATAGTTAAGTACCACCGGTTTGAGGAGAGATACATGGAAGGAGTTAGGAATCCGCAAATTGGCCGGGAGTTTCAATTTATAGGACACCGGGTTGATCTGACTGATGATCTCAAAAGGACCGATGAACCGAGGGCCTAACTTGTAGGAAGGAATCTTGAGCCGGACATACTTGGACGAAAGCCAGACCTTATCCCCAGCGCGGAATTGAGGAGGATCCAGACGTTTTTTGTCAGCATGTTTCTTCATGCGCTCGGATGACAGAATGAGTGCGGACCGGATACTCTCCCATATGGAGGAAAATTCGTTAACCAGATTCCGCAGCTGGATTGTCCACAGAGATGGAGACAGGAACAGGGATCCGAGGGTGTTGACCGAAGACTACAAAAACGGAGATTTGGAGGAAGATTCGCTCTCGTGATTGTTGTAAGAGAATTCGGCCCAAGGCAGGAGATCCACCTAGTCAGAATGGTGGGCATTAACGAAGTGCCGGAGATAACTGGTCAGATTCTGATTGATTCGCTCGACTTGTCCATTGGACTGCGGGTGGTAAGCGGAGGAGAAATCCAAGGTGACGTCTAGCAACTTACAAGTGGCTCTCCAGAAACGTGAGGTGAACTGTACCCCACGATCCGACACAATGTGACGAGGCAGACCATGAAGACGGACGATGTGGCGGATAAAGTCTTTAGCCAACTCGGGTGCAGACGGAAGCCCTGGCAGGGGAATGAAGTGAGCCATCTTGGAAAATCGGTCAACGACCACCCAAATGACCGTACAACCGGCAGAGACGGGCAGATCTGTTATGAAGTCCATGGCTATATGCTGCCAGGGGGCAGCGGGTACAGGAAGCGGAAGAAGACGGCCGGCAGGCAGGTGTCTCGGAACTTTGTTGCGGGCACAGGAGACACAGGCAGAAACAAAGTCTATTACGTCCTTGTGCAGGGTAGGCCACCAGTAATGCCGAGTAATGAGCTGGAGGGTCTTTTTCTGACCAGCGTGGCCAGCTAGTTTAGACAAATGACCCCAGTGTAGGATTCTCTCCCGATCGGTTACCGATACGAACGTCTTACCAGGAGGGAGACGATTTAGACTCACGGGAGCCACCTGCATCACTCTGGCGGGATCGATGATATGTTTAGGTTCCTCCTCGAGATCCGACACCAGGAAGGACCGGGACAAGGCGTCCGCCTTGATGTTCTTGTCGGCCGGGCGAAAATGTAAGAGAAAATCAAAGCGGGCAAAAAACAAGGACCACCGGGCTTGGCGAGGGTTAAGTCTCTGGGCATGCTGGAGGTAAGCCAGATTTTTGTGGTCAGTGTAAATGATTACCGGATGAAGAGCCCCCTCGAGTAGGTAACGCCACTCCTCCAATGCCAGCTTGATGGCCAATAACTCTCGGTCTCCTATGGAGTAATTGCGCTCAGAAGAGGAGAAGAGTTTGGAGAAGAAGCCGCAAGATACCATCCTCCCGGATGAAGATTTTTGAGTAAGTACCGCTCCGGCTCCAGAAGAGGAAGCGTCCACCTCCAGGAAGAACTGCTTGTTGCCGTCCGGGCGATGCAGCACTGGAGCGGAAGAGAAGGCCTGTTTTAAAGAAAGAAAGGCCTCCTCTGCTTCGGGCGTCCACTGTTTGGGATTAGCATCCTTGCGGATGAGCGCGGAGATTGGAGCAGTCCGGGAAGAGAAGTGCGGTATGAAAAGGCGGTAATAATTGGCGAATCCCAGGAACCGCTGAATGGCCTTCAACCCCTCCGGTCGGGGCCATTTCTCGATGGCAGACAGTTTCTCCGGATCCATTCGTAGGCCTGTCTGAGAAATGATGTAGCCCAAAAACGGAAGCGAGGTCTGCTCAAAGAGGCACTTCTCATATTTGGCGAAGAGGTGATTCTGCCTGAGCCTGAGCAGAACCTGACGAACATCCCTCCGGTGAGACTGGAGATCCGGAGAGAAGACCAAGATGTCGTCTAGGTACACCACAACGCAGGAGTAGAGAAGGTCCCGGAAGATGTCATTGACCAACTCCTGAAAGACTGCTGGAGCATTACAGAGACCAAAGGGCATCACCAAATACTCGTAGTGGCCGTCCCAGGTGTTGAATGCCGTCTTCCATTCATCTCCCCAACGGATACGGACCAGGTTATATGCCCCACGAAGATCCAGTTTGGTGAAGATTCTAGCCCCCTCAGACGATCAAACAATTCTGGAATGAGCGGAAGAGGGTACTTATTCTTCACCGTGATCAAATTTAGGCCTCTGTAGTCAATACAGGGACGAGAGCCGTCTTTCTTTTTTACGAAGAAGAAACCTGCTCCCGCTGGGAGGTGGATTTCCGGATGAATCCCTTGGCCAAATTCTCCTCGATATATTCGGACATCGACCTGGTTTCAGCAGCGGACAATGGGTAAATACGCCCACGGGGAGGCGTAGTACCGGGTAGCAGGTCGATCGGGCAATCATACGGTCTGTGAGGGGGTAATGTCTCTGCTTCCTTTTTATTAAAGACATCAGCGAATGGACCAATATGGAACGGGAGCCCTGGTAGATTAGTTGGTGTAGGAGAAGGACGGACGGGATGAACAAGGAACCAAACACGTTTTATGACAGTCCTGTCCCCAGCGAAGGATATCTCCAGTCTGCCAGTCGGCACGGGTGCATGCTTTTGGAGCCAAGGCAGACCTAGTAAGAAAGCGTGAGAGAGTCCAGGCAGAACATGAAACGAGATGCTCTCAGAATGCAACATTCCCACCTGCAGGTTATGGCTCAGTGATAAGTTGGATGGGACATGGTAGGAGACCTCCATCCACAGCAGCAACAGATACTGGTTCAACCAGAGTTTGGTAGGAATGCGATATTTTTCTACTAGAGCCTGTGAAACAAGATTCCCGGCTGCTCCAGAATCAAGTTGGGTAGTTCGAAATAACGGTTCTCACCGAGGAGAATTGAGACTGACAGCAGCAGAGATGAAGAGGATTTATTTTTGTCTAGGTGGACCTCCTGAGCGAACCTAGACACAGGCGTTTCCGACCTCTCTGGGCAGTACGGATCGGTGCTCCTTACTGCCACAGTAGAAGCAACTCCCTCAGCACGGCGAAGTCATGACGGGCTTTGACCATCTTGGTCTGGTCGACTTGCATAGGCTCAGAAGAGTGTACCTGAGGAGAAAGGAAGGAGTTACAGGTCTCTGAAAAGAAGAAGCTAGACGAGGAAACCTTCTCTCACGGGTGACCTCTTTAGCGCGCTCCTGGAACCGTTAGATCAATTAGATTGGCAAGAGTTATTAGGTCATCGAGAGAGGTTGGAATGTTCCCGACCGGCAAGTTCATCTTTTATACGGCCGGACAGACCTCCCAGAAGACAGATATCAGAGCGTCATTATCCCAAGCCAGCTCCGGGCAAGGGTACGGAACCGTATGGCATATTGACCCACGGTTGAACTTCCCTGACGGAGATGCAGCAGAGAAGATGCAGAGAAGGTCTTCCGTCCGGTTCGTCGAATACCTTCCGGAAGGCTGAGAGAAAAGCAGACAGGTCAGACACCAGAGGTCTTCTCTCTCCCAAGAGGATTTAGCCAGGCCAGGGCCTCTCCGGTGAGATGGACATGATGAAGGCAATCTTGGCCCGGTCGGAGTTAAAACTGGTGTGCCAGGAGTTCAAAATGCAGGGTGCACAGTTAATGAAACCCCGAGCCAGAGGCAGGGTCGCCTCCAAACCGAGGAGGAGCTGAAAGTCGAGGTCCAGAACGGAAACCACGGAATTGGAAGCAGCGGAACTGCCGGATTGCGGTCATGCGCCGCGGTGGTTGCTGGTGAAGTAGTCAGGGTGTCCAGGCGGGAATTAACATTCCGCAGGTGACCAGATGGACTCCTGTTGAGACCTCTGACGAGACAGTTCATGACACAGGTCAGAGAGCGAGGGAGTTTGGGTGCCACCGGGTTCCATGGCCCGAGCAAAACTGGAACGGGTCTGGGAGGCGGAACCTCTGAGCTTTATTATACAAGGAGGCTTTCCTTGTAAAGGAGCGGGTGGCGCCCGGGAGACGGACAGGAATCACTGCAAGTGACGGGGGCAGTCTCTGGACAGACAGGCGGGAGGTCACGGCAAGTGACCGGGGCAGTCTCTGGTAGACAGGGGGTAGTCACGGGCAAGTGACCGGGCAGTCTCTGGATAAACGAGCAGGTAGTCACGGCAAGTGACCGGGGCAGTCTCTGGATAGACAGGCGGGTAGTCACGGCAAGTGACCGGGGCAGTCTCTGGATGACAGGCAGGTAGTCACGGCAAGTGACCGGGGCAGTCTCTGAATGGACAGGCGAAGTAGTCACGGCAAGTGACCGGGCAGTCTCTGAATGGACAGGTATATACGACCTGAGATGGTGGAGCCTCCCGGTAGGCTAGCAGGCAGATGCAGATGAGCCCCCAAGTGAGCAGGCGAGAGTCTCTGGAATAGCCGATGGACACCGCATGTGACGGCCGAACCTCCAGTAGGCTTGCAGGCAGATGGCAGATGAGCGCCCCCAAGTGAGCAGGCGAGAGTCTCTGGAATTGCCGATGGTCACGCATGTGACGGCCGAACTCCAGGTAGGTTTGCAGGCAGATGAGCGCCCCAAGTGAGCAGGCGAGATTCTCGGAATAGCCGATGGTCACCGCATGTGACGGCCGAACCCAGGCAGGCTTGCGGACAGGTAGCAGACAGCAAACTGCAGGAAACAGGCAGGTAACTGGTAACGGACCCTGAGGGCTAAAGCAGAGTAGTGAACAGTGCAATAACAACATTGCTCGGGCACCTCCATTAAGGAGGAAGTACTTTATATAGGGTGGAGTCCTCCGGCATTGGCCGGGGACCTTTTTGAAAGATGCGCGCGGCCCCTTTAAGAGCGGGGGGAGCGCCGCGGGCAGCGCCCTAAGTCCTGTAGCAGGGAAGGAGCGCGCGGCCCCAGCAGGGCGGAAGGAGGACGCTGAGCGCGGGTATGGGGGGCGACGTCCCTGCCTGGCAGAGGACGCTGTCGCGGGGAACAGCGTCCCTGCCTGGCAGAGGGCAGGGACGCCGGCGCTACAGTGTGTTAGCCAGTAGATAGGAAAAATATTTAGAGTTGAGAGTCCTCAGTGGTTGATACCTTTTAATGGCTAACTGAAAATATGGTAACAAATTGCAAGCTTTCGAGGACTACTCAGGTCTCTTCATCAGGCAAAGACTAATACAAAATCTGAAGAATCACATATTTATACACAACACAGCACAGAAAAAATGCAATAGTTGAGACAAGTGACGTGAAGCAGAACTGTCATTATGGGAGAAGGATGAACAGTTGTGGCAATAAATATTGGACTAGTTCATAGATAAGGAGTGTGAAAGTTTATTGCCCTCTGATTGGGGTTGGTAATGTTTTGTGATGTTCTCACAGGGTCTTTGAAGCAAATTCCTTAATTGATGTGGATTTATGGCCTATTTACATCAATTAAGGAATTTGCTTCAAAGACTCTGTGAGAACATCACAAAACATTACCAGACCCCATCAGAGGGCAATAAAACTTTCACACTCCTTATCTATGAACTAGTCCAATTTTTTTGCCACAACTGTTCATCCCTCTCCCATAATGACAGTTCTGCTTCACGTCACTTGTCTCAACTATTGCATTTTTTTCTGTGCTGTGTTGTGTTTATAAATATGTGATTTCTTCAGATTTTGTATTAGTCTTTGCCTGATGAAGAGGACCTGAGTAGTCTCGAAAGCTTGCAATTTGTTACCATATTTTCAGTTAGCCATTAAAAGGTATCAACACTGAGGACTCTCCAACTCTAAATATTTTTTTCACTTCCATTTCACTAGCTCTCTAGCTGTCCTTCATCCTCTGAAGAGATCAGTGACCTGAAAGGAAGTTGAGATGGTGGAGATATTGAAGTGATACTTGCCTGGTACTGCTTAGCTTGCGAAAATCAATCTAATATTGTTTTGCCTAGAAAGGCCAAGTGTGGAGGGCGATCCCTC
>JARQOD010000001.1:298890297-298957729 GCA_033576555.1 Oophaga sylvatica | reverse complement strand
GCCAAGGGGTTTTGCAAAGCAGCATCAAAGAAAAGGTGGCTACTTTGAAGAAACCTAGAATATAAGACATATTTCAGTTGTTCACAATTTTTGTTAATATATAATTCCACATGCGTTAATTTCATAGCTTTGATGCCTCGTTTGAAGAATAATTTCAAGTCATAAAATACAGAAAATCTTAAATGAAAGGGGTTTGTCCAAACTTTTGGTCTTACTGTAGATGACAATCGATAGTAATAATAATAATAGATAGACATGATAATCATCTTCTACTATAGATCTTCTATTATAATAACTGCCAACATCTACAAGATCTATCTTTTAAATAACATCATTACTTCAATCTAACATTATTTTTATCTATCAAAGATTGTCATCCATCTTCAAGAAAAACATCTGTGTGAAGCTATTCTTCAAGAAGGTGAGGAGTTGGACAAAGAAATAAACATCAAATTTTTTTTTTTTTTTTTTTAAAATAAAAAATCTTTGTTTATAAAAACGCATATAAATCCGCATGAAAGAAAGAAATAAAATCTGTGACTATGTTTTGGGACTGGGTTAGTCCCTGTGCTACTGGGCGTGTGTTGGTTGTATTCTCAGTGCACAGAGAGAGCACACCCCTCACCGGGTTTTCTCGAGATCTCAGTCTGCGCATGTGCCACCACTGGCAGCCATGTTCTGAGCATTGCAGGGAAATCACTGTGAGGGATTCCGCTCACGCCAACATCTTACGAGAGTTCAGGGCTTGCAGCCTTGCACCGCCAGGTCATCCCCTCCTTTAAGCCCAGGGCCCGCAGCATCTCCCCATTCCTGCCACTGCTGCCGCTGGCCTCCTGGAAAGCAGAACACTGCCTCCTGTGATCCCACTCTACTGCTGCCCCCCCCCTCCCCGGTAAGCTAGCCAAAATTGGAGTATAGACACCCGCCATTTTATTAAAAAATATTTTTTCCTTTTTCCGCCCCAAAATTTGGGGTGCATCTTATGATCCCTGATTCTTATAGTCCACAAAAACGGTAATCAGACCTCTATGAATTATTTATCATGGACAGTCCACGGGTTGTAGAGGACTTGGTGTGTCATCCAGGCTTATTTACCATGCCAAAAAACTGGGGACTCCATATTACCTTAATGAGTCAGTCTTCTTGTTTCCACCCTAGTGTTCTGGATTTGACCTGTCTTCCATCTGTTAAACTACAAAATTAGCAGTTCCCATTCTTGACTTAAACTTATCAACAATTCATTTATCATCTGCTGGCATTACTTTCGGCACTGCTTATTTAGAGGACTGTCAGTTTAAATAATAACAGATGGCTCCTAATGATTGTTATTTCCGGCAAAAAATAGAATGATGTACAGCAAAAGAGACTGTGGGGAAATTTATTTTGTTATTTTAATCCTCAAACAACATCATTTTTTAAGTTAGCTCATGTTCCTGTAAAATTAAACTTTATTTTTTTTATTAATAATTAATTTTCTTTACCATGGAAAGTCCTGAATTTGTAAAAAAAAAATGCATGTAGGTGACTTTCAAATCCAAGAATTCCAGTCTATTTGCCAGCCTTTAGCTGCATTGATATCAACTGGAGTACCAATGATGGCAGTGAAAAAAGTCAGCTCAGCACCTCTATCTCACTAATATTGGAGAAAAACGCTGCAAGGACAACACAACACTCAGAGGAGGGACAGGTGCGACTCTTCAATGCCATTTATCTGTACTCCAAATGAATTGTTATTATATCAATGCAATATCAATATCAATGCAGCTGAAGGCAGGGCAAATAGAGTGGGGAAAAGCAAAGGACTGGAAGTTACCTACATAAGGTCCCTTCTCAAAAAATTAGCATATAGTGCTAAATTTCATTTTTTTCCATAATGTAAGATTTACAATTAAACTTTCATATATTTTAAGATTCATTACACACCAACTGAAATTTGTCAGGTCTTTTATTGTTTTAATACTGATGATTTTGGCATACAACTCCTGATAACCCCAAAAAACCTGTCTCAAAAAATTAGCATTTCAAGAAAAGGTTCCTCTAAACGACCTATTACCCAAATCTTTGAAATCAACTAATTAACTCTAAAAACACATGCAAAAGATTCCTGAGGCTTTTAAAAACTCCCTGCCTGGTTCATTACTCAAAACCCCCATCATGGGTAAGACTAGCGACCTTACTGATGTCAAGAGGCCATCATTGACACCCTCAAGCAAGAGGGTAAGACCCAGAAAGAAATTTCTCAACAAATAGGCTGTTCCCAGAGTGCTGTATCAAGGCACCTCAATGGGAAGTCTGTTGGAAGGAAACAATGTGGCAGAAAACGCTGTACAACGAGAAGAGGTGACCGGACCCTGAGGAAGATTGTGGAGAAGGACCGATTCCAGACCTTGGGGGACCTGAGGAAGCAGTGGACTGAGTCTGGTGTAGAAACATCCAGAGCCACCGTGCACAGGCATGTGCAGGAAATGGGCTACAGGTGGCGCATTCCCCAGGTAAAGCCACTTTTGAACCATAAACAGCGTCAGAAGCGCCTGACCTGGGCTACAGAGAAGCAGCACTGGACTGTTGCTAAGTGGTCCCAAGTACTTTTTTCTGATGAAAGCAAATTTTGCATGTCATTCGGAAATCAAGGTGCCAGAGTCTGGAGGAAGACTGGGGAGGAGGAAATGCCAAAATGCCTGAAGTCCAGTGTCAAGTACCCACAGTCAGTGATGGTGTGGGGTGCCATGTCAGCTGCTGGTGTTGGTCCACTGTGTTTCATCAAGGGCAGGGTCAATGCAGCTAGCTATCAGGAGATTTTGGAGCACTTCATGCTTCCATCGGCTGAAATGCTTTATGGAGATGAAGATTTCATTTTTCAGCACGACCTGGCACCTGCTCACAGTGCCAAAACCACTGGTAAATGGTTTACTGACCATGGTATTACTGTGCTCAATTGGCCTGCCAACTCTCCTGAACCCCATAGAGAATCTGTGGGATATTGTGAAGAGAAAGTTGAGAGACGCAAGACCCAACACTCTGGATGAGCTTAAGGCCGCTATCGAAGCATCCTGGGCCTCCATAACACCTCAGCAGTGTCACAGGCTGATTGCCTCCATGCCGCATTGAAGCAGTCATTTCTGCAAAAGGATTCCCGACCAAGTATTGAGTGCATAACTGAACTTTATTATTTGATTTTTTTTTGTTTGTTTTTAAAAAACACTTTTATTTTATTGGACGGTTGAAATATGTTAATTTTTTGAGACAGGTTTTTTGGGTTATCAGGAGTTGTATGCCAAAATCATCAGTATTAAAACAATAAAAGACCTGACAAATTTCAGTTGGTGTGTAATGATTCTAAAATATATGAAAGTTTAATTGTAATCATTACATTATGGAAAATAATGAAATTTTGCACTATATGCTAATTTTTTGAGAAGGACCTGTACATTTTTGTACAGGAATGAAGAATAAACCCCTTACAAAGTGACAGGCAAGATTTCATAACTTTCCCAGCTTGAGAAAATACTGAAAAAAGAATGAAAGTTTAGTTAATCTTTAACCTTTTGTTTTTCAATATTGTTGAGGCGTAACATAAGTGAGTTACAATGTTGTCATTGTTGTATCTTTTTTTTTTTTAATAGTTTGAAAAATATTATCGCTTGCACAGTTTATTTTTCAAATATCCCCAAGTCAGCCCTTCTCTGCCTACGCTCCATTACGGTCAACTGTTTCCACTTTGAAATTGATCTGTAGAAGTAAACAACATGTCCTTCTTTGTCCTTTACTTCTTCTACTACACCGAACCTTCTACATACAAGTACCTCTGTGACTTTCAAAGCTTGACAGGTTAATCAATTTTTATTCATAACTACCATTATATGTGCATATGGCAACTTAACTGACCAAATCATGAATGATTATATTTGCTTTATAGGTTGAATGTTTTTTTTTTCCCTCGTGCTAGGAAAACAGCAAATTAGATACGTTTATTAAAAGTTCTTATGTAGAACATCAAATACATCAACCACTTAGTAATGATTTAAAAATTGCACCAATAAAAAAGTTTTCCCATAACTTTGTTTTATTGCCCATGACTTGCAGGTGGTTTTAGCAGGTAGCATTTGCCAAGGGTCCTCATTTTCTAGAAAGTCTCCTGAAGAGATGAGCAAACTTGTTCAGAAAACGCTTGTCAATCTCAATTTCAGTATGAACGCTGCACATTCGGATTCGTGGTCGGATTCCCGAGCTTTTTTCCTAAAAATCTGTAAAAGTCAGAGAAAGTTCGGTAAATGACTGCATTCACTAAGGGTTCTTTCAGACGTCAGTGTTTTCAGTAGCAGCATGGGCCGTAAAAACCTCCCGCACTCATGCACACTGATGACACACAGATGACATCCCTGTATCATCGGTGTGACACATACCGGCGCCTGGGAATCAGCAGTACTGTTCACGCTGTTCCCCGGCCCTGTGTGCTGAAGTGAAAACAGCTCACATCGCTGTACCCTGCTTGTGCTGCTATCAGCGCCAGCAGGGGACAGTGTTGACAGTTGTATTTAACTGTTAACAGCGACAGCAGGAGGCGCCTGATGGGAGTATTCATTAGCAGCTGCCTGCGCTTTAAATAAATTTTAAAAAAAATGCCATGAGATTACACTGTATTTTTGATAACCAGCCAGGCAAAACTGACAGCTGCGGGCTGCAACCCTCAGCTGTCAACTTCTGCAAGGCTGGTTATCAATAACAGAGATGTCCCCTCTGCAAAATTTTTAATTATTTAAATAAATAATTTAAAAAACGGCATTGGGTCTCCCCATTTTTGACAACCAGCCAAGCTAAAGCAGACAATTGGAGGCTGAGATTCTCAGGCTGGCAAGGGGCCATGGACATTGTCCCCTCAGTCTAAAAATAGTAGCCAATTCTGGCGCTTTGCCCGGCTCTTCCCACTTGCCCTGTGGCGGTGGCAAGTGGGTTCATATTTGTGGGGATGATGTCACTTTTTTATTGTGTGGGGACATCAAGCCCACAGCTTAGTAATGGAGAGGCATCTACAAGACGCCACTCCATTACTATAAAGAATGACACAGACTCCTTTAATTAATCTAAATTAAACCATGCTCACGACATCACCCAGTCCATAGAAGCTAATGGTCTCCTGAAACATAATTACAATAATAAACCAGAATGTCCCTTACCTGTCCGCCGCGAAGATAATAATCCATTTGTCCTGCGACGGGTTTAGCTCTGCTACATCTAGATGGCAGGCTGCATTGCTGCATTATGCGACTATACAGCCTGCCATCCAGCAGAGACACTGAGCAGCGTGTGCTACCGCTGCTCAGTATCTTGCGGTGAACTCCTATGACCTGACTGATGTCACCGCGAGCTGTCAGAAAGGGCCTCGGAGTTAACAGCCAATGAACACCGTTCAACTCACTGACGTCAGCGCGAGTGTCGTTACAAGTTTTCCCATGGTGCTCGCGCTGACATCAGTGCGTGTGCTACCGCTGCTCAGTATCTCACAGTGAACTCCTATGACCTGACTAATGTTACTGCAAGTGTAAGAAAATTCTCACACTCGCAGTGCCGTCAGAAAGGTCCCGGAAGTTCGCAGCCATTGAACTCAGTTCAATTCACTGACGTCAGAGCGAGTGCCATAGGAAAAGTTGTAACGACACTCGTGCTGATGTCAGTGAGTTGAACTGAGTACTCTGCACGTAGCATGGTGAAAATGGGACTATGTGACGGGCTGTGTTGGACTAGATTATTTGACTCCTAATCCTCATAGTGGTGTTCCAATCTCATATTTGTATCTAAAAAATTGAGTAGGATTATGCTCCCTCACTCTCTGACAGGAGTACCTCTATTATACGGATTGACCTGCATCAAGTGTATTAATATACGTTACCATATAATACTGCCAGGAATAATCTTCCTATTTGTTAGTCACTGTAAGGGACGTGGCACATATTTTCTTGACAGGTATATGAATACATTTTTTTGCACTGTCTTTGCACTTTAAGTCTGGCTGGAGAAAAAAATATTTGATATATTTGTGTGTTTTTATTTGATTAGAGAATAAACGTTAAGTCTTAGGTTACCACACACTGCTATATATGGTTTCAATATATGACTCATTTCTATGACGAGATATGATTAAAATCGTACTTTTCAAAAGGGATGTACTCTATTATGCTGAACGCTGTAAGTGGGATGTATTCATGTTTGCATCAACTAATTGGAGTAAAACTGAAGATTTTGTAATCAAAGTTATATATTATAGCCATATAGTTATATTACCATATTTTGCGGATTATAATGCACCCCAAATGTTGGGGTGGAAAATAGGAAAAAAAATTATTTTAATGAAAATGGTGGTGCATGTTATAATCTGTTTTAACAGTAGCTTATCTGGGAGTCGACGGCGGCAGACAGGAGGCCTGCTTTGGCAGGAGTGCAGCGATGCTGCTGTGCCTGGGAGCTCATTAGTTGTTAACGCTGGTGATTGGAGTCCCCTTTCCCATTCAATTCCCTGTGGTGGGCTTCAGGAAAATGGCCGCTGGAGACGCAGATTGAAATCTTAATGACCCCACTCTATCACCGCCGACCCCCACGGTAAGTCCACTTTGGATTTTAAGACACACCCCAATTTTCTCCCCAAATTTGGATGAAAAAAAGTGCGTCTTACAATTTGAAAAGTACGTAATGGGTTAAAAAATGTTCAGTGAAACTCAGTTTAGCTCCTTATTTCAAAAGTAATTGGGTAAATTAACTTTATGATAAACAAAATGTTAATTTTTAATACTTTGTTGAGAATCCTTTTCAGGCAATGACTTCCTGACTTCTGGAAGCGATGGACATCACCAAACTCTGGGAATATTCCTTTGTGATGCTTTGGCAGGCCTCTATTGCTGCTAACTTCAGTTTTTGCTTGTTTGTCAGACTTTCTGCCTTAAGTTTTGTCTTAAGCATATGAAATGCATATTAAATGGGGTTGAGATCTGGAGACTCGGCCATTGCAGAATATTCCACTTCATTACCTTAAACTCCTGTGTTGCTTTTCCAGTATGTTTTGGGTCATTGTCTATCTGTATTGTGAAGCACCATCCAATCAACCCTGCTGCATGTGATTTAATCTGAGTAGAAACCTGCCCTGTACATTTCATAAGTCATCTGGCTACTTCTATCTTCAGTAACATTATCAATAAACACTAGTGACCCAGTGCCATTGCAAGATATGCATGCCCATGCCATCACACTGTCTCCACCATGTTTTACAGAGGATGTGTGTGCTTTGGATCATGATCATGGATCCCAAGCCTTTTTCATACTTTCTTCTTCCCATCATTCTGGTAAAGGTTGATCTTAGTTTCATTTGTCCAAAGAATGTTTTTCCAGAACTGATCTGGCTTCTATAGATGATTTTTGGCAAAGTCTAATCTGGCTTTTTTATATTTAAGGCTGATTAATGTTTTGCACCTTGTGGTGAACCCTCTATATTTCTATATCCATCACTGTTGTCTTCCATGGACTTCCAGGCCTATTTCAGTTCCAAAGCTCAATAGTGTGCTCTTTTTTTGTAGAATATATCAAACTGTTGATTTAGCCACTCATAACATATTGGCTATCTCTCTGATGCATTTCTTCTTTCTTTTTAGCCTAATAATGGTCTGTTTCTCTTACAATGAGAACTCCTGTGACTGCATGTTGTGGGTTCACAGCAACAGCTTCCAAATGCAAATGCTACACCTGGAATCAGCTCCAGGCCTTTTACCTGCTTAATTGATTATGGAGTAAAGAGGGAATAGCTCATGCAGACCATTAAATAGCTTAAATATTGTTAAATAGCTTATGAGATAATTGTCCAACTTCTTCAAACACAAAGTTCTTCATTCAAAATATAGTGCTTTCCCGATATAGTCATAAACACTGAGGTCAACAATCAGTAAAAATTTTTGTGTTTTTTTATTTTTTTACATCTATTTCCAAGTATGTACAGTGTAGGAAAAGCCTTTTTGTTATGAATGTGCTAGAGATAGTTTCTGAGCAGAAGCTCCCTCTGGTGGTTACAGACAGTACTGAACCTTTCAGCGAGGAATGGCAATCTGGGATCTCTGACTTGTCTGATATAAGGGAGGTTCCCTCCCATGATGGTTGCCGGTGATCAATTGTTCTTGTCTCAATTGTGGTTCCTGGTTCATTTGGAAGTTTGCTGAGTCTTGCCTGCATCTTCTGCTATCAGATATGATATTTTCTGCTTTTATTTTTGTGCTTGATTTTTGCATTGTTCCCTGCACTTCTGTGGAGGTCAGCCAGGTCCCCTCCGGGAGCTTGTGCTCCTCTCAGTTTATCTGAAGCCACTGTTATTTGTTCATTTGCTTTTTCCTGTTTTTTCAGTGGCTGTGGCTTAGTTTTGTTACACCAGAGATCTGATGTAGGTGGTAGAGATCGTGTGATCTCAGGTGTTTTTGCAATCAGAAGTGTTGGTATTTTTTAGGTTTTTTTTTGGATTGCAGTGAGTATCCTTCCTGTACTTTTCTGTCTAGACAGATAGGGCCCCAGCGTTTGCTCATTCTATTTTCTGTCTGTGTCCGTGCTTCTTCTTGTCTAACCACCATTACATGTTTGGGGGCTTCCTATTTTCTTTGGGGATCTGCTCTGGGGCAGATAGCTTTCATCTTTCTGCCTTTAGGTGTAGTTAGCTCTCAGGCTGTGACGAGGCATCTAGGATCAATGTAGGAACGCTCCACGGCTACCTCTAGTTGTGTGGTTAGTTCAGGTTACTGCAATCCAATAGGTTCCAGCCTCTCTGGTGTATTGCCGTTTTTGCTTATTCTCTTCAGCTACCAAAACACAACAGTATCACCGGCCAAAACTGAAAATTATATGGTACTCACAGAAAGGGAAAAATAGTGTGGAAAGAAAAAAAAAAAAAGTTGTCAGAGTTGTCAGAGATTTTTTTTTCTTTTTTTCTGTTTGTTGCATTTTTTCCCTCTTTTCTCTTGGGTGCTGAGGAGGATTTTTTTTTCTCTCAATGGAGCTTGCACAGTTGTCTGGCCTTGTGGATCAGCTTGCCACGGAGGTTCGGAGTATTGCTACCTATCTTGCTAGGTTGCCGGTTGTGGAAGCTAGGATTCCCATGCCAGATTTGTTTTTGGGGATCGGGCTAAATTTCTGAATTTCAAAAATAACTGTAAGTTGTTTTTTGCCTTAAAGCAAAAGTCCTCAGGGAACGCAGCACAGCAGGTTCAAATTTCATCTCTCTCCTGCGCGGCGATCCTCAGGATTGGGCTTTTTCCCTGACACCTGGGGATCCTGTTTTGAATGATATTGATGCATTTTTTCTGGCTCTGGGGTTATTGTACGATGAACCTAATGTCACTGATCAAGCTGAAAAAACCTTGTTGGCATTAAATCAGGGTCTTAAAGAGGCTGAGTTGTACTGTTAGAAATTCTGAAAGTGGGCAGTCCTGACCAAATGGAATGATGATGCTTTGGCAGCCCTTTTTCGGAAGGGGCTGTCAGAGAATGTAAAGGATGTTATGGTGGGATTCCCTGCTCCCTCTGGTCTCAAAGATTCTATGTCATTGGCTATTCAAATTGACAGACGTTTGCGTGAGCGCAGAGGTATGCGTGAGATAGTGTTGCCTTGTGAGCCAGCTTCTGAGCCCATGCAGTGTGATAGAGTGACTTCTGGGGCACAGCGTCATGAGTTTCGAAAGCGCAATGGGTTATGTTTCTACTGTGGTGACTCATTGCATGCTATTTCAGTCTGCCCTAAGCGGGGAAGACGTTTTGCACGCTCAGTTGTCTTGGGTAGTGTTCAGACTAAATTTCTGTTGACTGTTACCCTGATTTGCTCCCTGTCCACATTTTCTGCTCAGCCTTTTGTTGATTCAGGAGCAGCTATTAACCTGATGGATTTTGACTTTGCCAAATGTTGTGGGTTTCCCATGATACCCCTGCGGAAGTCTGTTCCCCTACTGGGCATTGATTCTACCCCTTTGGCGGAGATAAACCCGTTTTCTACTCAGGTGATAATGAGGGTTGAACCAGATCATCAGGAGAGTTGCAAATTTCTGGTGCTGTATAATCTGCATGACATTATTGTACTAGGTTTCCCTTGGTTACAGTCTCATAATCCTGTTTTGGATTGGAAATCTGTGTCTGTGACCAGTTGGGGCTGCCAATGTGTTAATACCGACACTCCTGTTTTTTCTGCCTCTCCCCAGTCTCAGGATGTTCCTGACTTTTTGACTGATTTTTCGGATGTATTTAGTGAAAGTAAATCTGCATCCTTGCCCCCTCACAGGAGCTATGATTGCGCTATTGAATTAGTGCCTGGTGGTAAATTTCCTAAAGGTCGCCTTTTTAACTTGTCTGTACCTGAACACGATGCTATGCGATCTTATATCAATGAGTCATTGGAGAAGGGTCATATCAGACCATCCTCTTCACCCTTGGGTGCCGTTTTTTTCTTTGTGGCCAAGAAGGATGGTTCATTGAGGCCGTGTATTGATTATCGTCTCTTGAATAAGATCACTGTGAAGTATCAATATCCGTTACCCTTGATTTCTGACCTGTTTTCCAGGGTGAAAAGTGCTAGTTGGTTTACCAAGCTTGACCTCAGGGAGGCGTATAACCTTATTCGCATTAAGCACGGGGATGAATGGAAGACTGCGTTTAATACCCCAGAGGGGCATTTTGAGTACCTAGTGATGCCCTTTGGGCTCACTAATGCTCCTTCCGTCTTCCAATCCTTCATGAATGATATTTTCAGGCATTTTGTGGATAAATTTCTGATTGTTTATTTGGATGATATCTTGATTTTTTCCAATGACTGGGACTCTCATGTGAAACATGTTCGGACTGTGTTCCAGATTTTGATAGAAGTATAGTGGTGATCCAACAAGATAACGTATGTGAAGGGATCAAAGTGTCTTTTTGGCGTACAGAAGGTCTCATTTCTGGGATTCATTTTGTCTCCGTCTGTTATTGAAATGGACCCGGTCAAGGTTCAAGCCATCTGTGATTGGGTCCAACCTACTTCATTAAAGGCTCTTCAGAGATTTTTGGGTTTTGCCAATTTTTATCATAAATTTATTGGTAATTTCTCTGTTATTGTTAAACCATTGACTGATTTGACCAAAAAGGGTTCTGATGTGGTGAATTGGCCTCCTGAGGCAGTCTCTGCGTTTCAGGAACTTAAGCAGAGGTTCACTACTGCTCCTGTTCTACGGCAGCCTGATGTTTCTCTTACCGTTTCAGGTGGAGGTTGATGCCTCTGAAATTGGGGCAGGTGCCGTTTTGTCCCAAAGAGATCCAGAGACCTCTAGGAGTAACCCTTGTGCTTTTTTCTCTCGAAAATTTTCTCCAACTGAACGTAATTATGACGTGTGTAATCGGGAGTTATTGGTCATGAAGTGGGCCTTTGAAGAGTGGAGACATTGGCTGGAAGGAGCCAAACATCAGGTGGTGGTCCTCACGGACCATAAGAATCTGGTTTATCTCGAATCAGCCAAGCGACTTAATCCTAGACAGGCCAGGTGGGCCTTGTTTTTCACACGTTTTAATTTTGTGGTTTCTTTTCTTCCTGGCACTAAGAATGTTAAGGCGGATGCCCTCTCGAGGAGTTTCTTTGCGGATTCTCCTTAGTTATCTGATCCTACTGTTATTTTGAAAGAGGGTGTAGTTCTTTCCGCCATCTCGCCCAATTTGAGACTGGCTCTGGAATGGTGTCAGGAGGATAAACCTGAGCGCTGCCCTATTGGGAAATTGTTTGTCCCAGACCAGTGGAAGAAGAGTGTGATGTCTGAGATTCATTGTTCAGCGTTGGCTGGTCATCCCGGGATTTTTGGTACCAGAGACTTGGTGAGTCGGTCCTTTTGGTGGCCTACTTTGTCTCGTGACGTCAGGGAATTTGTGCAGTCCTGTGGGACTTGCTCTCGCTCCAAGCCTTGCTCTCGCTCTAGTGGTTTGCTGATGCCACTACCTGTGCCCAAGAGGCCATGGACCCATATCTCTATAGATTTTATTTCCGACCTCCCTGTTTCTCAGGGAATGTCCTTATCTGGGTAATCTGTGATAGGTTTTCCAAGATGATACATCTTGTGCCGTTATCTAAGTTACCTTCCTCCTCCGAATTGGTGCCTTTGTTCCTTCAGCACGTGGTTCGGTTACATGGCATTCCGGAGAACATTGTGTCTGGAGTCCAGTTTGTTTCCAGATTTTGGATGACATTTTGTTCTAAACTTGGTGTTCAATTATCTTTCTCCTCTGCTTTTCATCCTCAGACCAATGGACAAACCGAGAGAACAAACCAGACCTTGGAGACTTATTTGAGATGTTTTGTGTCTGCTGATCAAGATGACTGGGTCTCTTTTTTGCCTTTGGCTGAGTTTGCTCTTAATAATAGGGCTAGCTCTGCCACCTTGATGTCTCCATTTTTCTGCAATTTTGAGTTTCACCCTCGATTTTCTTCGGGACAGGCGGACGCTTCTGTCTGTCCGGGTGTTGACTCTGTTGTGGAGCGAATGCAGCAGATTTTGGACCAGGTAGTGGAGAGGTTGTCTCTCTCTCAGGAGAAGGCCCAACGGTTTGCCAACCGGCATAGGACTGATGGTCCTCGGTTTAAAGTGGGGGACTTGGTTTGGTTGTCCTCAAGAAATATCCCTATGAGGGTTGCATCTCCAAAGTTTAAGCCTAGGTTCATTGGACCTTCTAAGATCATGGAGATTCTTAATCCTGTTTCCTTCCGTTTGCTTCTTCCAGGGACATTTAAGATCCATATAACGTGTTCCACAAGTCCTTATTGAAAAGGGTTTGTCGAGCCAGTGGTTCCTATGGCTGCACCTCCTGACCCTGTTTTGGTTGAGGGCAATCTGGAGTATGTGGTTGAGAAAATATTGGATTCTCGTTTTTCTAGACAGAAGCTCCAGTATTTGGTTAAGTGGAGAGGTTATGGTCAGGAGGACAATTCTTGGGTGTTTGCTTCGGACATCCATGCTAGGAGACTCATCCGTGCCTATCATCAAGCTCATCCTGATCGGCCTGGTTGCACAAGTGAGGGTTCAGTGACCCCTCCTCAAGGGCGTGGGTACTGTTATGAATGTGCTAGAGATGGTTTCTGAGCAGAGGCTCCCTCTGGTGGTTACAGACAGTACTGAACCTTTCAGCGAGGAATGGCAATCTGGGATCTCTGACTGGTCTGATATAAGGGAGGTTCCCTCCCATGATGGTTGCCGGTGATCAATTGTTCTTGTCTCAATTGTGGTTCCTGGTTCATTTGGAAGCTTGCTGAGTCTTGCCTGCATCTTCTGCTATCAGATAAGATATTTTCTGCTTTTATTTTTGCGCTTGCTTTTTGCATTGTTCCCTGCACTTCTGTGGAGGTCAGCCAGGTCCCCTCCGGGGGGCTTGTGCTCCTCTCAGTTTATCTGAAGCCACTGTTATTTGTTCATTTGCTTTTTCCTGTTTTTTCAGTGGCTGTGGCTTAGTTTTGTTACACCAGAGATCTGATGTAGGTGGTAGAGATCGTGTGATCTCAGGTGTTTTTGCAATCAGAAGTGTTGGTATTTTTTAGGGTTTTTTTTTGGATTGCAGTGAGTATCCTTTCCTGTACTTTTCTGTCTAGACAGATTGGGCCCCAGCGTGTCATGTATAGTGTACAGTTCCTATAGCGTCTTGTGCTTGGGTGCGAGGAAAACACAGGAGACATAGGTTGAAATGAAATGACTTGTATTACTTCATACAAGCATGCTGAAAAGTTCACACAGTTTGCAGGAACAGCGACAGGAGACACAGCAGGCCAGAGTAACTTCAAGCACTACAATAAATCTCCAAAGCAGGTTCAGGATCTCTTCTCTGTACCGTAATTCCTCTGCAAACATGGATTCACCAAACAGCAGGTTTCCAGAGTCCAAAAGTGTTCCAAGGTTCCTCAGTAGGGAATAGCTGGAGTACAAGTCCACGGCTTCCAGGAGTCAGGTCACAGACTGACTGAGGCTTGGTTCAGGAGCACTGATTGTTCAGCTGAGGCTGCTTAAGAAGCAAGAGGGAAGAATCAGGGCGGGAACATGAAAACTGGAAACTCCATATTAACTGAGGGCAAGAGCTGCAGAAAGACAGAAAGCAAAATGGCCGACGGAAAACTGAGTTTCAAGGAACATGTCAACAGAGACAAAGAACCTTACATTACTCCCCCTTAGGGACAACCTCCGGATGACCTCAGACCAGGCTTGTCAGGGTACCTCTGATGAAACTGGCGGAGCAGGAGAGGAGCATTTACATTATTGACTGGTTCCCATGAGTTGTCCTCCACTGGGTAGCCCTGCCATTTAATCAAATATTGCAACTGATTTCTGTACAACCTGGAATCTAGAATCCTTTCCACCATAAATTCTTCCTGACCATCGACCAGCACTGGGTCAGGACAAGGAGAAGAACGTCCAGGAAACGTATTGGGTGTTGCAGCCTTTAGTAGGGATACATGAAAGACAGGGTGGATTCTCATAGTTCTGGGCAGTTGAAGACGACAAGCAACAGCACTTATAATCTTATTGATCTTATAAGGTCCAATGTACTTATGTCCCAATTTAGACGATGGAATCTTTAATTTAAGATTTCTGGTTGACAGCCAGACCAAATCTCCTACCTTGAAAGCTGTTGCAGGTTTACAAAATTTATCTGCTGCTTTCTTGTACCTTTCCTGAGCCAATTCTAGATTTTCCTTTAGAAGATCCATATTCTTTTGTAAAGAAGTGATTTTTTCAGCCACTGCCGGCAAGGGCGTATCTATGGGAAATCGAGGAAGAATGTTAGGATGATAACCTAGATTGGAGTAAAAAGGAGACTGCTTAGTGGAGGCGCTCTGAGAGTTGTTATAAGAGAACTCAGCCAGTGGAAGTAGATCCACCCAATCATCCTGTAGGTGGCAGATAAAACAGCGGAGATACTGCTCCAGGGTCTGATTGGTTCGTTCTGTCTGTCCATTAGTCTGGGGATGAAAAGCAGAAGAAAGGTTTACTTTAATGTCCAATGCTGCACAGAAATTTTGCCAAAACCTTGAAGTGAATTGCACCCCTCGATCCGAAATGACCTCATCCGGTACTCCATGTAAGCGAAACACATTCTTAATCATCAAGTCTGATGTCTGTTTTGCAGTGGGTAAGCCGACACAAGGGATAAAATGAGCTGCCTTTGTTAGACGGTCAACCACCACTAGAATGGTGTTCTTCCCTTGAGAGGTTGGTAACTCCACAATGAAGTCCATAGAAATTGATCCCCACGGGCGGGACGGGGTGGGAAGAGGTTGCAACAGACCAGTTGGTGAGGAGCGAGGTGTTTTGCATCTTGCACAGACTTCACATGAAGTGACATAGTTTAAGACATCTTTCCTGTAAGTGGGCCACCAAAAGAAACGAGAAAGAAATTCTTGTGTCTTTAGAATTCCCCTATGCCCGGCTATCTTGGAATCGTGGATGAGTTGCAATACTCTCAATCTGACTGTTTCAGGTATATACAGACGTTGTCCCTGAATCCACACACCATTCTTAAAGACAAGACTTACGTCCCTTGGGGGTTGAGTCAACAAAGAATCCGCATGGTATGCTTCTTTGATGTCCTTAAGTAGGTCTTGATTATGAATCACTCCAGGAATCTAGAGTCAGGAAGAATAGTCTTAGGAGGAGTAAGTGGACGTGTCTCTGCTGAATGAATCCTAGAGAGTGCATCAGCCTTTCCATTGCGCGATCCTGGTCTATAAGAAATGACAAAATTAAATTGGTTTAGGAAAAGATTCCAGCGAGCCTGGCGAGGAGTCAGGCACTTAGCCGACCTGATAAATTCAAGGTTACGATGGTCTGTCAGGACGACTATTTGCTGTGCAGCTCCTGAAGAAGGTGTCTCCATTCCTTGAAGGCGGCAATAATGGCCAACAATTCTCTATTGCCCACATCGTAGTTCCTCTCAGCCGAAGACAACTGCTGGGAAAAGAAGGCACAGGGATGCAAGACATTCTTCTCACCTGTTCTCTGAGAGAGTATAGCTCCAACGGCACAGTCTGAAGCATCCACCTCTATTATGAAGGCAAGCTCGGGGTTGGGATGTACTAAGATAGGTGCGGTGGTAAATTTATCCTTTAAACAGGAAAATGCTTCCTGAGCTTGCGGGGTCCAGGAGAACCTAGACTGTTTCCGGGTAAGTTTGGTGATAGGTGACACTACCTCAGAAAAATTCTTAATGAAACGTCTATAGAAGTTGGCAAACCCGATGAAACGCTGCACCTCCTTCACATTTCTAGGAATTGGCCAATCCATGATGGCTTGGGTCTTGCTTCCATCCATACTAATCCCTTGCGTAGATAGTACATACCTGTTATGTTACGGTAGCTGAGGAGTGCAGGTAAAAAAGGAAATACACCAGAGCAGTTGGAATCTATGGGATTGCAGTACCCTGACTAACCACCACAACTAGAGGCAGCCGTGGAGCGTTCCTACGTTGGTCCTAGACGCCTCGTCACAGCCTGAGAAACTAACTACACCTAAAGATAGAAATAGGAAAGCTATCTGCCCCGGAGCAGAACCCCAAAGATAATAGAAAGCCCCCAAACATGTAATGGCGGTTAGACAAGAGGAAATACTGACACAGAAAGAAAATAGTATGAGCAAACGCTGGGGCCCAAACTATCTAAATAGAAAAGGACAGGAAGGGTACTTACTGCAATCCCAGAAAACCCTGAAAAACACCAACTCTACTAATTTCAAAATCACCTGAGATCACACGACCTCTACCACCTAAATTAGTTCTCTGGTGTAACAAAAACAGCAGCCACTGAAAAAACTGGAAAAAGCAAAAGTACAAAACACAGTGGCTGGACTAAACTGAGAGGGCAAAAGCCCCCGGAGGGACCCTGAAGGCCCCCACAGAAGTGCAGGACAAAATGCAAAAATATAGCAAAAACACAAAATAAGAAATTGTCTTATCTGATAGCAGGAGATGCAGACACGACACAGCAGGCTACAAGGGAAACTGGAAAGAAGGATTCAGACCAGAACAATTGATCACCGGCAACCCTGATGGGAAAATGATTCCCTTAAATAAGACCAATCAGTAACACCTGATTCCCAATCCTCACTAGTACCGCTTGTAACCACCAGAGGGAGCCTCTGCTCAGAACTCATCTCAAACCCATTCACAACAGTACCCCCCCCTTGAGGAGGGGTCACCGAACCCTCATTTGAGCAACCAGGTCGGTCAGGATGAGTTCTATGATACGCACGGATAAGTCTCCTAGCATGGATGTCCGAAGCAAACACCCAAGAATTATCTTCCTGACCATAACCTCTCCATTTAACCAAATACTGGAGTCTTCGTCTAGAAAAACGAGAATCCAATATTTTCTCAACCACATACTCCAGATTGCCCTCAACCAAAACAGGGTCAGGAGGCACAGCAGCAGGAACCACTGGCTCAACAAACCTCTTCAACAAGGACTTGTGGAACACGTTATGGATCTTAAATGTCCCTGGAAGAAGCAAACGAAAAGAAACAGGATTAATAATCTCCATGATCTTATAAGGTCCAATGAACCTAGGCTTAAATTTAGGAGATGCTACTCTCATAGGAATATTCTTTGAGGACAACCAGACCAAGTCCCCCACTTTAAACCGAGGACCATCAGTCCTATGCCGGTTAGCAAACCGCTGGGCCTTCTCCTGAGAGAGGGACAACCTCTCCACTACCTGGTCCCAAATCTGCTGCATACGCTCAACAACAGAGTCAACACCTGGACAGACAGAAGCCTCCGTCTGTCCTGAAGAAAATCGAGGGTGAAACCCAGAATTACAGAAAAACGGAGACATCAAAGTGGCAGAGCTAGCCCTATTATTAAGAGCAAACTCAGCCAAAGGCAAAAAAGAGACCCAGTCATCCTGATCAGCAGACACAAAGCATCTTAGATAAGTCTCCAATGTCTGGTTTGTTCTCTCAGTTTGACCATTGGTCTGAGGATGAAATGCCGAGGAGAAAGACAATTGAACACCCAGTTTAGAACAAAAAGTCCTCCAAAATCTGGAAACAAACTGGACTCCTCTGTCAGACACAATGTTCTCAGGAATGCCGTGTAAACGAACCACGTGCTGAAGGAACAACGGCACCAATTCAGAGGAGGAAGGCAACTTAGGTAATGGCACAAGATGTATCATTTTGGAAAACCTATCACAAATTACCCAGATGGTGGTCATTCTCTGAGAAACAGGAAGATCGGAAATGAAATCCATAGAGATATGGGTCCATGGTCTCTTGGGCACAGGCAATGGCATCAACAAACCACTAGAGCGAGAGCAAGGCTTGGAGCGAGAGCAAGTCCCGCAGGACTGCACAAATTCCCTGACATCACGAGACAATGTAGGCCACCAAAAGGACCGATTAACCAAGTCTCTGGTACCAAAAATTCCGGGATGCCCAGCCAATGCGGAACAATGAATCTCAGACATCACACTCTTTTTCCATTGGTCCGGGACAAACAATTTTCCAACAGGGCAGCGCTCGGGCCTATCTTCCTGACACCCCTCCAGAGCAAGTCTCAAATTGGGCGAGATGGCGGAAAGAACTACACCCTCCTTCAAAATAACAGAGGGATCAGATAGCTCAGGAGAGTCCGCAAGGAAACTCCTCGAGAGGGCATCCGCCTTAACATTCTTAGTGCCAGGAAGAAAGGAAACCACAAAATTAAAACGTGTGAAAAAACAAGGCCCACCTGGCCTGTCTAGGATTGAGTCGCTTGGCAGATTCCAGATAGACCAGATTCTTATGGTCCGTAAGGACCACCACCTGATGTTTGGCTCCCTCCAGCCAATGTCTCCACTCTTCAAAAGCCCACTTCATGGCCAATAACTCCCGATTACCCACGTCATAATTACGTTCAGTAGGAGAACATTTTCGAGAGAAAAAGGCACAAGGGTTACTTTTAGAGGTCTCTGGATCTTTTTGGGACAAAACGGCACCTGCCCCAATTTCAGAGGCATCAACCTCCACCTGAAATGGCAGAGAAACATCAGGCTGCCGTAGAACAGGAGCAGAAGTGAATCTCTGCTTAAGTTCCTGAAACGCAGAGACTGCCTCAGGAGGCCAATTCACCACATCAGAACCCTTTCTGGTCAAATCAGTTAATGGTTTAACAATAACAGAGAAATTACCAATAAATTTACGATAAAAATTGGCAAAACCCAAAAATCTCTGAAGAGCCTTTAATGAAGTAGGTTGGACCCAATCACAGATGGCCTGAACCTTGACCGGGTCCATTTCAATAACAGATGGGGACAAAATGAATCCCAGAAATGAGATCTTCTGTACGCCAAAAAGACACTTTGATCCCTTCACATACAGAGCATTCTCTCTCAAAATCTGGAATACAGTTCGAACATGTTTCACATGAGAGTCCCAGTCATTAGAAAAAATCAAGATATCATCCAAATAAACAATCAGAAACTTGTCCACAAAATCCCTGAAAATGTCATTCATGAAGGACTGGAAGACGGAAGGAGCATTAGTGAGCCCAAAGGGCATCACAAGGTACTCAAAATGCCCTTCAGGGGTGTTAAATGCCGTCTTCCATTCATCCCCGTGCTTAATGCGAATAAGGTTATACGCCCCCCTGAGGTCAAGCTTGGTAAACCAAGTAGCGTTTTTCACCCTGGAAAACAGGTCAGAAATCAAGGGTAACGGGTATTGATATTTCACAGTAATATTGTTCAAGAGACGATAATCAATACACGGCCTTAATGAACCATCTTTTTTGGCCACAAAGAAAAAACCGGCACCTAAGGGTGAAGAGGATGGTCTGATATGACCCTTCTCCAATGATTCCTTGATATAAGACCGCATAGCGTCATGTTCAGGTACAGACAAGTTAAAAAGGCGACCCTTAGGGAATTTACTACCTGGCACTAATTCAATAGCGCAGTCATAGCTCCTATGGGGAGGTAAGGATGCAGATTTACTTTCGCTAAACACATCAGAAAAATCAAACAAAAAAGTCAGGAACATCCTCAGCCTGGGGGGAGGCAGAAAAAACAGGAGTGTTGGTATTAACACATTGGCAGCCCCAACTGGTTACAGACACAGATTTCCAATCCAAAACAGGATTATGAGACTGTAACCAAGGGAAACCCAGCACGATAATGTCATGCAGATTATATAGAACCAAAAATTTGCAGCACTCCTGGTGATCAGGTTCAACCCTCATTATCACCTGAGTAGAAAACTGGGGTTTATTCTCAGCCAAAGGGGTAGAATCGATCCCCAGTAGGGGAATAGACTTCTGTAGGGGTATCAAGGGAAATCCACAACGTTTAGCAAAATCATAATCCATCAGGTTAATAGCTGCTCCAGAATCAACGAAAGCCTGAGCAGAAAATGAGGACAGAGAGCATATCAGAGTGACAGTTAATAAAAACTTAGTCTGAACACTACCCAAGACAACTGAGCGTGCAAAACGTCTTCCCTGCTTAGGGCAGACTGAAATAGCATGAGAGGCATCACCACAGTAGAAACATAACCCATTGCGCTTTCGAAACTCATGACGCTGTGCCCCAGACACCACTCCATCACACTGCATGGGCTCAGCAGCTGGCTCACAAGGCAACACCACTCCACGCATACTTCTCCGCTCACGCAAACGTCTGTCAATTTGAATCGCTAATGACATAGAATCATTGAGACCAGAGGGGACAGGGAATCCCACCATAACATCCTTTACATTATCCGACAGACCCTTCCGGAAAAGGGCCGCCAAAGCGTCGTCATTCCATTTGGTCAGGACTGCCCACCTACGGAATCTCTGACAGTATAACTCAGCGTCATCAAGCCCCTGATTTAATGCCAACAAGGCTTTTTCAGCTTGATCAGTGACATTAGGCTCATCGTACAATAACCCCAAAGCCTGAAAAAATGCATCAACATCACTCAAAACAGGATCCCCAGGTGTCAGGGAAAAAGCCCAATCCTGAGGATCGCCGCGCAGGAGAGAGATGACAATTTGAACCTGCTGCGCTGCGTTTCCTGAGGACTTAGATTTTAAGGCAAGAAACAATTTACAATTATTTTTGAAATTCTGAAACTTAGCTCGATCCCCTAAAAACAAATCTGGCATGGGGATCCTAGGTTCCACAACAGGCAACCTAGCAAGATATGCAGCAATACTCCGAACCTCAGTGGCAAGCTGATCCACACGGCCAGACAACTGTGCAAACTCCATTGGGAGAAAAGATCCTCCCCAGCACCCAAAGATACAGAGGAAAAAAAAAAAAATGCAACAAACAGAAAAATATCTCTGACAACTTTTCTTCCTTCAAAATATTTTTTCCCTTCTGTGAGTACCATACAATTTTTATGGCCGGTGATACTGTTATGTTACGGTAGCTGAGGAGTGCAGGTAAAAAAGGAAATACACCAGAGCAGTTGGAATCTATGGGATTGCAGTACCCTGACTAACCACCACAACTAGAGGCAGCCGTGGAGCGTTCCTACGTTGGTCCTAGACGCCTCGTCACAGCCTGAGAAACTAACTACACCTAAAGATAGAAATAGGAAAGCTATCTGCCCCGGAGCAGAACCCCAAAGATAATAGAAAGCCCCCAAACATGTAATGGCGGTTAGACAAGAGGAAATACTGACACAGAAAGAAAATAGTATGAGCAAACGCTGGGGCCCAAACTATCTAAATAGAAAAGGACAGGAAGGGTACTTACTGCAATCCCAGAAAACCCTGAAAAACACCAACTCTACTAATTTCAAAATCACCTGAGATCACACGACCTCTACCACCTAAATTAGTTCTCTGGTGTAACAAAACAGCAGCCACTGAAAAAACTGGAAAAAGCAAAAGTACAAAACACAGTGGCTGGACTAAACTGAGAGGGCAAAAGCCCCCGGAGGGGACCCTGAAGGCCCCCACAGAAGTGCAGGACAAAATGCAAAAATATAGCAAAAACACAAAATAAGAAATTGTCTTATCTGATAGCAGGAGATGCAGACACGACACAGCAGGCTACAAGGGAAACTGGAAAGAAGGATTCAGACCAGAACAATTGATCACCGGCAACCCTGATGGGAAAATGATTCCCTTAAATAAGACCAATCAGTAACACCTGATTCCCAATCCTCACTAGTACCGCTTGTAACCACCAGAGGGAGCCTCTGCTCAGAACTCATCTCAAACCCATTCACAACACATACCCCAGAAATTGAATTTCGGTCCTATGGAATTCACATTTTTCAAGTTTGATGTAGAGATGGTTTTGTCTTAGGCGTTCTAAGACCATTCTCACATGTCCATGATGTTCCTCTGTGGAGTTAGAAAAATTAGAATATCATCCAGATAAATCACCACAAATGTATCTAGGAGATCCCTGAAGATATCATTCACGAAGTGTTGGAAAGTGGCTGGGGCGGTACTCAGACCAAAAGGCATAACTAGATATTCAAAGTGTCCATAGCGTGACCTGAAAGCAGTCTTCCATTCATCCCCAGGTCTAATACGGACCAAGTTATAGGCCCCACGGAGATCCAGTTTAGAAAAAATTTTGGCATGCCGCGCTCTCGCCAACAACTCAGGGATTAAAGGCAATGGATAACGGTTTCTAATAGTAACCTTATTGAGTTCCCTATAGTCTATGCAGGGTCTCAGAGATCCATCTTTCTTCTTCACAAAGAAGATGGGTGCACCTGCGGGAGATGAAGAGGGGCGTATGAAGCCCTTGGCTAAATTTTCGTCTATATAATCCTTCAAAACTTTTAGCTCTGGCCCCGCTAGGGGGTAGATCTTACCAAAAGGTATCTTGGCTCCAGGCAATAATTCAATTGGACAATCATATGGACGGTGAGGAGGAAGCTGATCAGCGTTCTTCTTGTCACATAAATCCACATAGTCCTGGTATACAGCTGGTAGTTCAGGGACTGACATGGTTCCTTTAGGAACAGAGCAAGCTGAAACTCCTTGACTCATCTGTTTCTCCGGAAAGTGTAATTCCTTGGTCTCCCAGTTAATTGTAGGATTCTGCGCCTGCAGCCATGGTAGCCCTAGAATAATGGGAAAGTGGGGAGAAGAGATAAGCATAAAAGACATTTTCTCCTGATGATCTTTACCCATAAGGACCCTCAAAGGCTCTGTTTCTTGATCCACTGGTCCAGAAGTCAGTAGAGAGCCATCCACAGTCTCCATCTGTACTGGAGTAGCCTTCTTCACTGAACGTATCCCCTGTTTCAGAGCAAAGGAGATATCCATAAAATTTCCACTTGCTCCTGAGTCGATCATAGCAGAGCTAGACACCCAGACTGAGTCAACCCAGAGTTTGATGGAAAGGAAGCAATGAGAATTGTTTCTTTTACAACTCAGCTGGGACACCGCTGAGGAAACTTGAAAAATTGCAGCGTTTATACCGTCATCGTCCCCAGAACTAACAGAGTTTAAGTCCGAGAAATCAAGATCTCTTGCAGCAGATCTCTCTGGAGCCTGAGGCTCGGACATGACAGAGCTCCTCTCGCAACACTCACAGTGAATGACTGCTGCAGTAGTCTTACGAGAACGGCTGGGGCAGTTTATAATGAAGTGCCCTGACTTACCACAGTAGAAATTGTTTGTTAGACAATGACATCAGCACTCCTTTTATCCAAAGGGGAATGGGCTTGACAGTACTCCAAGTATAGCTGCCATATATACAAATTAAATCGAGTAGATACCGAAAGGTAAATCTGCTATTAACCTATATACAGTAGGTATGGAAAGTATTCAGACCCCTTTATATTTTTCACTCCTTGTTTCATTGCAGCCATTTGGTAAATTCAAAAAAGTCATTTTTTTTCTCATTAATGTACACTCTGCACCCCATCTTGACTGAAAAAAACATAAATGTAGAAATTTTTGCAAATTTGTTAAAAAAGAAAAACTGAAATATCACTTGGTCAAAAGTATTCAGACCCTTTGCTCAGACACTCATATTTAAGTCACATGCTGTCCATTTCCTTGTGATCCTCACTGAGATGGTTCTACTCCTTTATTAGAGTCCAGCTGTGTTTAATTAAACAGATAGGACTTAATTTGCAAAGGCACACACCTGGCTATATAAGATCTCACAGGTCCCAGTGCATGTCAGACCAAATGAGAATCATGAGGTCAAAGGAACTGGCCAAGGAGCTCAGAGACAGAATTGTGGCAAGGCACAGATCTGGCCAAGGTTACAAAACAATTTCTGCAGTACTCAAGGTTCCTGAGAGCACAGTGGCCTCCATAATCCTTAAATGGAAGAAGTTTGGGACCACCAGAAGTCTTCCTAGACCTGGCTGTCCAGCCAAACTGAGCAATCATGGGAGAAGAGCCATGGTGAGAGAGGTAAGGAAGAACCCCAAGATCACTGTGGCTGAGCTCCACAGATGAAGTAGGGAGATGGGAGAAAATTCCACAAAGTCAACTATCACTGCAGCCCTCCACCAGTCGGGCCTTTATGGCAGAGTGGCCCAACGGAAGCCTCTCAGTGCCAGACATATGAAAGCCCACATAGAGTTTGCTAAAAAACACATGAAGAATTCCCAGACTATGAGAAATAAGATTCTCTACTCTGATGAGATGAAGATAGAACTTTTTGGTGATAATTCTAAGTGGTATGTGTGGAGAAAACCAGGCACTGCTCATCACATGCCCAATACAATCCTAACAGTGAAACATGGTGGTGGCAGCATCATGCTATGGGGGTTTTTTCAGCTGCAGGGACAGGACGCCTGGTTGTAATTGAAGGAAACATGAATGTGGCCAAGTACAGAGATATCCTGGATGAAAACCTCTTCTAGAGTGCTCTGGACCTCAGACTTGGCCAAAGGTTCACCTTCCAACAAGACAATGACCCTAAGCACACAGCTAAAGTAACAAAGGAGTGGATTCAGAACAACTCTGTCACTAATCTTGACTGGCCCAGCCAGAGCCCTGACCTAAACCCAATTGAGCATCTCTGGAGAGACCTAAAAATGGCTGTCCACCAACGTTCACCATCCAACCTGACGGAACTGGAGAGGATCTGCAAGGAAGAATGGCAGAGAATCCCCAAATCCAGGTGTGAAAAACTTGTTGCATCATACCCAAGAAGACTCAAGGCTGTACTAGCTCAAAAGGGTGCTTCTACTCAATACTGAGCAAAGGGTCTGAATACTTATGACCATGTGATATTTCAGTTTTTCTTTTTAATAAATTTCCAAAAATTTCTACATTTCTGTTTTTTTTCAGTCAAGTTGGGGTGCAGACTGTACATTAATGAGAAAAAAATGAACTTTTTTGAATTTACCAAATGGCTGCAATGAAACAAAGAGTTAAAAATTTAAATGGGTCTGAATACTTTCCGTACCCACTGTATGTAGAAAAAAAAGCAGACATTAGTACAAATTTGACAAATAATTTTTTAAATTGAGCCATTTTGGGTGGCATGTAGCAACATTAATATGGAGAAATGAGAGGCATTCTTATTTTAGTTAAGGCCATGATCAACATCTTTGATAGACAAAAACCTTGGCTGTCCTTACTTTTACCATATGCTGGCTTATCATTAATACTCAAGCTTTAAAGCTACAAGATCCATTGATCCACATGACAATCCATCATTCCCCCATGATTGCGTTGTGGGGGGACAATGGGAGCCTGTGTCCACGTGCATTGGTAATCGCTCTATTTAAATGCTGCTTTCAGTGACTTGCAGCTCTGAGTGAGATCAGTAGGGCAGGGAACAGCCATTACACATTACAAAGGTAATGTTACCTTAATTTACAATGATCTCTGGAGGCAAAGTCTCATGCTCATAGATCTTAACAGCTCATTTATATATTAAGAAAAATGTAGATTTCTCTGGAATAATACACCAGATCGCAAATATCAAAATATCATTTTATACAGCTTCCTATCACCTACATGTAAACAACTTAGAAGGGTTGCTCCTACTGACAAATTCCCTATAACAATTGTTTTTCAGTCTTATTCTGGTTGATCCTTTCAAAATTTTATACACTGCAGCATTTTCTAAAGCTGCTAGTACCAATATTGGAGATATGCTGCCAAGTAATAAATCAGTGATGGATACGTGATGGAAATATATAAGTGGCCCAATCTACAATCAGTTTTTAACTTTGATAACTATAGTTTTTTGTGCAATGTTGACTGTTTCAGTACTTATTCTGAACAATTATTGTTACAATAGTTTGGAAATTTTTTAAAAAAATAATGTTAGGAAGTGTATTTGGAAATGTAAAAAAATGTACGTGACATGGCATGTGGTAGCCGTAGAGATTAGATCACCCACCTAGAATACATAGAGAACACAAAAATGGTAACTTAGTATCTACTACTGGTATTTACTGGGATCCATTAGTTATTGCAATCTTACTTTAAAATCTTAGGACACAATTCATCAAAGCAATTTTGCCAGAATGATGGTGTAAATTGCTTGACAAGTTGCATAATTTTGCGACTTTTGGTATGTTCATGCCAGTTTCTCCCAGATTGGTCAAAATGGGTGGAGCTGGTGTGACACAGTGGCACTGCAGAGGCGTGATGCCACAACTCGTCTGATACATTACAAGCTGTGGAGTACCTTTCTGCAGAAATCTTTCTACATTCTTATTCCGGTTAGAGACTGGAGTAAGATTTCTGGTGCGGTACATGGAGGTGATTGCCACTCGTCACACGCTCCTTGATGAATTGGGGCCTGAAAGTTTTAACTTGTTTCATTTACATCAACACAATGGTATTGTGTGGTAAATATATAGCATATGGTCATAGTGACATTGGTTTTTTTTTCAAAATTAATTTGAGTTTTTGCTATGATCTTGATCTAGTTATTTTCTTTATACAGCCTTTTTATATTTTACAAGCACTTTAATGCTTGCTATTAAATCCAAACTCCACTCTGTGTGCGCTCAGGCAGAAGCTCTGCGCTCCTGTCTCCTGAGCTGTGCACTTCTCAGGGGTCTATTGAGAGATTGATATAGGTCTGTGGACTCGGACCCTAACCGACCAAGCAATTAAAGTGGCTTGAAAATTTGAAAAAACTATGAACATTTAGTTACTCTTGAAAGGGTTATTTCCATGATGTTGATTGAATATTTTTAGATAGACATTGCAAAAAGAAACAACTTTGCAATATTCTTGCTAGTTCCTCTTTATCTTCCGGTATCTTCCTTTTAGTCTTTCATTCTTTTATTATTTATAGAGAAAAAGTAAATTAGAAAATAGAGAAAAAGAAAGTAATGCATACATCTCTTTTCCTTCTTTTTTCTCTTTGGTCAGATGTCTTTACTGTTGTAGGACCATCATTATATATTACATATACGTTGCAACTCTCTAATTTATATTCTGGTATATGGTATTATGGTTTTAAGGTGACCAGCCGCCGCCGCTGTCTAGGAGAGGTAGTCGAACATGCACAGTGCTTCCAAGCTCTTTCCTATTGAGCTTTCCTATTGTCAGTATCAGGGCAGTGCTTACAACAGTGTTCCAAAAAAAAAGAATATGGAAGGTTGAGGCCCCACTCAAAAAAGAAGACCAAA
This sequence comes from Oophaga sylvatica, assembly GCA_033576555.1. Lineage (NCBI taxonomy): Eukaryota > Metazoa > Chordata > Amphibia > Anura > Dendrobatidae > Oophaga > Oophaga sylvatica. Next base: position 298,930,168 of record JARQOD010000001.1, on the reverse strand, counting down.
AAAATGGACCCTCTAAAATATTACTTTAATTAATAAGCATAAAGCAAATGAACTCGTGGGTTCATATTAAGCGGTTTAAATGTCAGTACTGAAGATAAATTTCATAAAAAAGGGTCAACAGAGAAAAGGAAGTATAAAAAAAGCAAAAAAAACCCCAGAGTAATCCTAATATTGCACCTGTTAGACATTATTTACCAATATAGACCAGCTATAGTGCCCCATCAGGCTGTGTAATAGAGGGTAGTGACACACAATTGGTCATATATGTAATCCCTTGTCTATTCAAAAATAACAATAATAGGTCAGGTGTGCCAGCTAATCACTCAACAATATAGCAGAGCAATATCAGGGACCAAAAAGAAATTATAACGCAATATAACATAATAGTTTTTGTCATAACTCTCAAATAGTGCCAAAGAGAGGCAAGATATAAATCAAACACATAACCAATAGGCAATGTATTCATCTCAGATGCTCAGCCGGACCCATAGTATAGGTCAAATCCATGTTCCTGGTTACATATATCAAAATGTCCCATGTAGCAAACAAAATCCACACTCGTTTTGGGTTCATCAGGGGATCTATGACTCCACTGCTGGGAATCTGGCGCCTGCGCAGTGAGGAAAGAGGTGGAGGAAAGAGGCGGAGGGAGATGGGGACAGGCGCAGAGATCCTCAGTGTGCAGGGGCCAGATTCCCAGCCCTGCAGGTGAATACATCATAACACACTGCAGGGCGGGATCTGGGGCCTCCGCTACACGCAGGATAACCTTAAATCACCTGATGTAAGTTCCCGGGCAGCGCGCCTGGCGCATGCCCGAGAACTGATTGCACAGTGCAGGCGCCAGTGACGTCACAAGAAAGAGAGGAGGCGGGGTCCGGAGACAAGAGGGGGATGATGAATGGCTGCAAGGCGGTTGAGTCAGGGGGAGAAAACGTACCTCTCTGACTCAATAGAGGTATGGCGAGAAATTTATAAAACTTATTATTTCAGCAATCCTAGTTATAAAAAAACATAAGAGCCACCTTCACAGAATGCAGCCTTAGTGCTGCTGAAGGTGGCTCTTTTATTTTAATAGGCCCTGTGGGGGGTGGGTGACAGGTTCCCTTTAAATTACAGAAAAACCCACAATGGTCACAGAAATCTGACAAAAGTAATAATAAATCAAAAATCTATGAAAATGAACAAATGAAAGTCAGACATTGCTTTTCAACCATGCTTCCACAGAATTTAAAAAAAATAAAACTCATGGAATAGGCCTGGAAAGAAAGTAGATATTGTGTAGATATTGTGTATCATACATGACATTTCGGTCAGTAAAGACCTTTATCAAACAAACACATGTGTTACAGGCCGCAAAGTATGGAAGAAGAAATAAAGAAGGCAGTGCTGTGTGTATGGGCGACATCAGTCTCTAGAGCATGGAGTTCTCTCAATACTCTCCCCATTAAAACACATAATTAGTCATCTAGACCAGTGGTCCCCAACCTTTTTTGCACCAAGCAAGACCATTCCTCAATGGCCCAGCAAGGCGGGGATGGAGGTGGGGCAGGAGCGGGGCTTTGGTCATATGGGGCGGGGCTATGGACGGAGTTGTAGTATGTGTAGTAAGATGGTCCCACACATATAATCCCCCCATGTATAGTATGATGGTCCCACACATATAATCCCCCCATGTATAGTATGATGGCCCCTCAAAGTACTGATTGATATATACCGTATATACTCGAGTATAAGCCGACCAGAGTATAAGCCGAGGCACCTAATTTTGCCACGGAAAACTGGGTAAACTTATTGACTCGAGTATAAGCCGGGTATGCATTGTCCCCTCATTCCTATCCCGGCATGTGTGGTTCCCCCCCGTCTAGCTCTGTGTGGCTCCCCTGTTGTATGCATGGCTCCCCTGTCTCATCCTGTATGCATAGCTCCGCTCCCACCCTCCCCTCCTTGTATGCATGGCTCCGCTCCCACCCTCCCATCCTTGTATGCATGGCTCCGCTCCCACCCTCCCCTCCTTGTATGCATGGCTCCTCTCCCACCCTCCCCTCCTTGTATGCATGGCTCCGCTCCCTCCCTCCCCTCCTTGTATGCATGGCTCCGCTCCCACCCTCCCCTCCTTGCATGCATGGCTCCACTCCCACCCTCCCCTCCTTGTATGCATGGCTCCGCTCCCTCCCTCGCCTCCTTGTATGCATGGCTCTGCTCCCACCCTCCCCTCCTTGTATGCATGGCTCTACTCCCACCCTCCTCTCCTTGTATGCATGGCTCCGCTTCCACCCTCCCCTCCTTGTATGCATGGCTCCGCTCCCACCCTCCCCTCCTTGTATGCATGGCTCCGCTCCCACCCTCCCCTCTTTTTTTATGCATGGCTCTGCTCCCACCCTCCCCTCCTTGTATGCATGGCTGGGCTCCCCTGTCCTCCCCCATCATACTTACCCTCCTCGCACCGTCGCTGAACTTCCATGCATCTCTATCCCAGCGCGTCAGCTTCTTCCTGGGCGGAGCCGTCACATGGTACCACTCATTAAGGTCATGAATATGCCTCCATGCCTATGGGAGTGGAGTCGCGTCCATATTCGTGACCTTAATGAGCGGTACTACGTGACCGCTCAGCACAGGATGAAGCTGCCGTGCCAGGACAGGGATGCTGGGACGGAAGGTGAGTATTGCTGTCTTCTGGAAGCCGGCGGCTGCAGCTGTCACTACAGTGCTACAGCCGCCGGCTCCCCATGTGTCCAGGATTTTGAGCCGTGGCTCCGCGGACCGGCAACAAAACTCCAACGGCCCGGTCCTGGTTCGCGGACCGGTGGTTGGGGACCCCTGGTCTAGACTGAGTATGCATATGTATCTGGGAGCTGTCAGTTGAACAAGCAATATATCAACAGTTGTGGGCACATTAATAATTTCACAGATCTGTAGGAACTTGTATTAGCAGATTATATAATTGAATATAGGGATACCTTCATTCCACATTGTTTCCAAGCTGTGCTATTATCATTGTTTTAAAGGCTTATTCCCCTAATCAAGTTATCCCTTATTCATAGGATAGGGCATAGCTTGATGATTGCTGGGGGTCAAACCCTTTTAACCTCTTAAATACCAGGGGTATTTCAGTTTTTGCTCCCTTCTTCCCAGAGCCATAACAAGTTGTACTTTTGAACGACACCATTGGTTTTAACATATCGTGTACTGGAAAACGGGAAAAAGATTCCAAGTGAGGTTCTTTTTTATTTAAGTGGTGAAAAAAATTCCAAAATTAAATAAAAAAATGGCGGCATATTCCGAGACCTGTAGCGTCTCCGTTTTTCATGATCTAGGGCTGGTGAGGGCTTATTTTTTGTGTGCTGAACTGACGTTTTTTATTGATACCATTTTAGTGTAGATACAGTTATATGAAAAAGTTTGGGCACCCCTATTAATCTTAAGCTTAATGTTTTATAAAAATTGGTGTTTTTGCAACAGCTATTTCAGTTTGATATATCTAAGGCTGTGTTTCCACCGTCAGGAAACACAGCGTATATGACGGAGCGGAAATTCCGCTCCGTCCTAAGCCCCGCCCCCTTTCTGACGCGCGTTCTTTCCGGAGGTGTTCAGGACACCTCCGGAACACCTCCGGAGAGAACGCAGGGCTACATAGCCCTGTGTTAAATTCCGTTGCGGTGACGCAGCGTTGCCGCAATACGCTAGGACATGCTGCGGTCTGAAAAGACGCGCAGCATGTCCGGATACGCAGGTCTTCCGCCTGCATGTTGTTACGCATAGTGGAGACGGGATTTCTTGAAGCGCCAAACACGCAGCGTTTCCTGTCCGTGGAAACTCACCCTAATAACTATTGGACACAGTAATGTTTCTGCCTTGAAATGAGGTTTATTGTACTAACAGAAAATGTGCAATCTGCATCCAAACAAAATTTGACAGGTGCATAAGTATGGGCACCTCACCAGAAAAGTGACATTAATATTTAGTAGATCCTCCTTTTGCAAAAATAACAGCCTCTAGTCGCTTCCTGTAGCTTTTAATGAGTTCCTGGATCCTGGATGAAGGTATTTTTGACCATTCCTCTTTACAAAACAATTCCAGTTCAGTTAAGTTTGATGGTCGCCGTGCATGGACAGCCCTTTTCAAATGATCCCACAGATGTTCAATGATATTCAGGTCTGGGGACTGGGATGGCCATTCCAGAACATTGTAATTGTTCCTCTGCATGAATGCCTGAGTAGATTTGGAGCGGTGTTTTGGATCATTGTCTTGCTGAAAGATCCATCCCCTGCGTAACTTCAACTTTGTCACTGATTCTTGAACATTATTGTCAAGAATCTGCTGAATCCATGCGTCCCTCAACTTTAACAAGATTCCCGGTGCCGGCATTGGCCACACAGCCCCAAAGCATGATGGAACCTCCACCAAATTTCACTGTGGGTAGCAAGTGTTTTTCTTGGAATGCTGTGTTTTTTTGATGCCGTGCATAACGCCTTTTTGTATGACCAAACAACTCAATCTTGGTTTCATCAGTCCACAGGACCTTCTTCCAAAAAGAAATTGGCTTCTCCAAATGTGCTTTTCCATACTCAGCCGACTCTGTTTGTGCCGTGCTTGCAGAAATGGCTTCTTTCGCATCACTCTCCCATACAGCTTCTCCTTGTGCAAAGTGCGTTGTATAGTTGACCGATGCACAGTGACACCATCTGCAGCAAGTTGATTCTGCATCTCTCTGGAGGTGGTCTGAGGATTGTCCTTGACTGATCTCACCATTCTTCTTCTTTGACTTTCTGATGTTTTTCTTGGCCTGCCACTTCTGGCCTTAACAAGAACTGTCCCTGTGTTCTTCCATTTCCTTACTATGTTCCTCACAGTGGAAACTGACAGGTTAAATCTCTGAGACAGCTTTTTGTATCCTTCCTCTGAACAACTATATTGAATATCAGATCCATCACATTCGCAAGGAAGTTGAGGCGATCAAAATATAGATACTTCCTCTTTTTACAAGCTGAAGCCCCACTACGATCCCTCATCTGCCTCTCCCTCCGGTAGCAGTCCCGACAGCTGCGCCACCGCCTTGTCACATCTGTCACTACAAATTTAATAACAGCATAACGGTTATTATGACTGATATGTATTTATTAACCAAAAAAAAAACATCTGTAACACTGAACATTTACAGTTAGGTCCATAAATATTTGGACAGAGACAACATTTATCTAATTTTGGTTCTAGACATTACCACAATGAATTTGAAACAAAACAAAATCAGATGCAGTTGAAGTTCAGACTTTCAGCTTTCATTTGAGGGTATCCACATTAAAATTGGATGAAGGGTTTAGGAGTTTCAGCTCCTTAACATGTGCCACCCTGTTTTTAAAGGGACCAAAAGTAATTGGACAATTGACTCCAAGGCTATTTCATGGACAGGTGTGGGCAATCCCTTCATTATATCATTCTCAATTAAGCAGATAAAAGGGCTGGTGTTGATTTGAGGTGTGGTGTTTGCATTTGGAAGGTTTAGCTGTGAAGGAAACATGCGGTCAAAGGAGCTCTCCATGCAGGTGAAACAAACTATCCTTAAGCTGAAAAAAACAGAAAAAACCCTTCCGAGAAATTGCTACAACTTTAGGAGTGGCAAAATCTACAGTTTGGTACATTCTGAGAAAGAAAGAAAGCACTGGTGAACTCATCAATGCAAAAAGACCTGGGCGCCCACGGAAGACAACAGTGGTGGATGATCGCAGAATACTCTTCATGGTGAAGAGAAATCCCTTCACAACAGCCAACCAAGTGAACAACACTCTCCAGGAGGTAGGCGTATCAATATCCAAATCTACCATAAAGAGAAGACTGCATGAAATTAAATACAGAGGGTTCACTGCACGGTGCAAGCCACTCATAAGAATCAAGAATAAAAAGGCTAGGCTGGACTTTGCTAAAAAACATCTAAAAAAGCCAGCACAGTTCTGGAAGAACATTCTTTGGACAGATGAAACCAAGATCAACCTCTACTAGAATGATGGAAAGAGAAAAGTATGGCGAAGGCGTGGTACAGCTCATGATCCAAAGCATACCACATCATCTGTAAAACATGGCGGAAGCAGTGTGATGGCTTGGGCATGCATGGCTGCCAGTGGCACTGGGTCACTAGTGTTTATTGATGATGTGACACAGGACAGAAACAGCCGAATGAATTCTGAGGTATTCAGAGCCATACTGTGTGCTCAGATCCAGCCAAATGCAGCCAAACTGATTGGTCGTCGTTTCATACTACAGATGGACTATGACCCAAAACATAAAGCCAAAGCAACCCAGGAGTTTATTAAAGCAAAGAAGTGGAATATTCTTGAATGGCCAAGTCAGTCACCTGATCTCAACCCAATTGAACATGCATTTCACTTGTTAAAGACTAAACTTCAGACAGAAAGGCCCACAAACAAACAACAACTGAAAACCACCGCGGTGAAGGCCTGGCAGAGCATCAAAAAGAAGGAAACACAGTGTCTGGTAATGTCCATGAGTTCAAGACTTAAGGCAGTCATTGCTAACAAAGGGTTTTCAACCAAGTACTAGAAATGAACATTTTATTTACAATTATTTAATCTGTCCAATTACTTTTGGTCCCTTTAAAAACAGGGTGGCACATGTTAAGGAGCTGAAACTCCTAAACCCTTCATCCAATTTTAATGTGGATACCCTCAAATGAAAGCTGAAAGTCTGAACTTCAACTGCATCTGATTTGTTTTGTTTCAAATTCATTGTGGTAATGTTTAGAACCAAAATTAGATAAATGTTGTCTCTGTCCAAATATTTATGGACCTAACTGTAAATAGTGGTCATGTGTGATGGCATTTAGAATGTTAAAAGACATCAACATACAACCAGAAGTGTCCATGTTATAAGCACTAAGATACATTTACAAAACTGCTTGCCCCTTTACAAAAGGCCTAAATACATTTGAATTTAAGGACCTACACACTACATCTGAGGTGAAGGGGAGTAAAAAATGTTGTAGTCAATAAATGGCGAAGCATCAATGATATTTTAATATACATGGATATTGGTTGTGAACACACACAACAATGTGTAGTTCTAAATATGAAGAGTTACATAATGGTGCATTTTAAATATAATTTAAACACATATGGCTACATTATTATTTTGTTGATAACATTTTTAAAAAAAAAATTTTTTTAGATTTATCAGTTACATGTCGTACTTACTAATACGCTCTTGGTCCTCCCTTGATCTCTGCTCATAGTCTGGGAAAATGTGTTCACATATTCTTCGCCATGCAGCCTCTTTGCGCGTGCGATTACTGTAATTGGGATCACGCTGGTCCCACAATTCAGGCCTCTCCTGCACCAAAACTATGAGGAGTTCCACATTGATGTGGCTAGATGCTATGTTTCTGGACTCTTCCTGTTTTTTTTAAGATGTGCTTAGCTAATTAGCATGTAAAGGCTTCCTGAGAATTTCTGAGGCAGTTTCCTGTCACCTGGAAAAGTTGTGCGATTTAATCGCAAGTCACACGTGCGGTCCGTTTGTAATCCCACTTTTCATCGCACCCATAGACTTGCATTGGCGATAGTCGACCCACAATCAGTGACAATCGCAGCATGATGCGATTGCACTTGCACGTTTAAATCGGACCACAAAAAATCGGATGCTGGGAGCTGCTCCATAGATTAATATTGGTTCGACTGCAAAGCGATATTTCATCGCTTTCTAGTGGTACGATTTAGTCGCCAGTGTGACCTCAGCCTAAGATTAATAGGGGTGCCCAAACTTTTTCATATAACTGTACAATCTTTTGATCGCCCTTTATTGCATTTTATTGCAGCTTTGACCAAAGAAACGTAATTCTGGCATTTTTAATTTTTTCTCGTTAAACCGTTTAACGATCGGCTTAATTTTTTTTTTATTGATAGATTGGGCGATTCTGAACGCGGTGATGCCAAATATGTGTTTATTTGATTTTTTTATTGTTTTATTTTGAATGGGGCAAAAGGGGGTGATTTGAACTTTTATATTTTTTAAAAATTTTTATAAAATTTTTTTTACTTTTCGCATGCTTTAATATTCTCCATGGGAGACTAGAAGCTGCAGTATTTTGATCGCTTATGCTACACATAGGCGATGATCAGATCGGCTGTGTGTAGCAGAAATGCTCACTTGCTGTGAGCGCCGACCACTGAGTGGCGTTCATAGCAATCTGGCAATGACAACTGTAGGGGTCTGCTTCAGACCTCTGGTTGTCATACCGACTGATCGATGACCTGCAATCATGTGACGGGGTCACCGATGGAGATCGGCGGGATTTACGACGTGCGTCCATTAAGCGTGAGTTAAATGCCGGTGTCAGAGATTGACAGCGACATTCAACTAGTTAACAGGTGCGGGTGGATCGCAGTTCCACACGCGGCAGTTGCGGGCACATGTCAGCTGTATAGATCAGCTTACATGTGCCCGGAAAGATGCGGGCTCAGCGTCAGAGCCCACACTAAACAGGGGGAGTCCAACGTCAGAAAGTGGTTAGTCTGACATTTTGCTTATGCTGCTCCATTCATTGTATGCTTGATTGCTGGAAATAGCTAAGCATTGTTTTTAGTAGTTCCAATGACAATGAACAAAGTGGAGGCTGGGCATGTTTATTCAAGATGGGGCTGCAGACTCCCATTTTTTAGGTTCCAGAGCCCCGATTTTGAGAACACTGTGGTTCCCAGGGATCAGACCCCAGCAATCAGCAAATTATCCACCATCCTGGGGATAGGGGATAAATTGTTTTTTTGTAACAACCTTTTAAGAGAAGTTTTCACCTTGTTAAATCTTAAATAAGTTCTGTAGGCAAAATTAGCTTTTCTGATAGTAACACGCATTAAACATTAAATTATTAAGTACCTGAAAGGGTTACAAACTCCAAATGACTTCTGTGGTGCACGTGACTAAAATGCCTTCCTGAGTACAATGAAATGCCTCATTCCTTAAATGCATTATTCATATTGGTCAAGTAACCACATTAAATTTGTAGTGGTACAGCTGAGCGGTACCGTATGACATTTGGTAATGCAAAGCAGGCATTGGTGGATGTCCAGAATAATACCATTACTATCCTTCACTGTCCTATGAAATATGGAGGAAATTGAAATGTTTCTAATGTAAAAAAGCCATATACTTCTTCTTGAAATGTCTGTAAGGTAGATAATATTATATCTAATTGGTATGTGTATTCTGGTAAATCTTTCTTCCTCAGGCTTTGGCATATTTAATTTCAAAGCACATAGACACTATTCAATTGCCTTGATTTCTCTCCCATATTTTTATTCATTCTTAAAACATTGAGCTGACAAACTAATGAGCTGTGTTTTATACACTTTTTAGGAATATATTTCAGCCCAGATGCTGACAGTCTGCAGTATTACAAGGACTACATAGAAAATCTGCCCTTAACTGATGATCCGGAAATATTTGGAATGCATGAAAATGCCAATTTAGCTTTCCAGGTTTGTGTTCTTATGGGTACTTGCTCTAATTTAATTGTGGGAAGCATGGATTCCACTATCGCTCAAAGGAAAATAATGATTTAATCATAATACTCTGTTAAACACAAATAATAGGCAGTAGCTGCTATTGTATGTCAATCTGCCAGTAATATTATTCCTCATGGAAAAAACTGCAATAGAAATCAACACTGTTACTCTGGCAGCTCTAAGGATATGTTCATACAGTGGGGTTTTTCTAACAGTTTTTTTTAAGTAGAAACTGGGCGAATTCTCCCCAAAAACTCAAAACTCCTTAATAACTTCCTCACCAAAACTCAGCAAAAACCTCAGTGTGCAAATACCCTTATGCCACATTCCCATGATGAGCGTTGGTGTATTTTTGATGTTGCAGATTTTCATCACCATTTCATCAAGGATGTTGCAGGCAGCAGATCGCTCTCCACGGTGTCTCCAGACTCTGTCACGTCTGTCACATGTGCTGAGTGTGAACCTGCTGCCTGCAACATCCTTCAGCACGACCAGTTTTGCAGTGGGTCAGTAATGGTGTGGGGTGTCATTTCTTTGGAGGGCCCCACAGCCCTCCATGTGCTCGCCAGAGGTAGCCTGGCTACCATTAGGTACCGAGATGAGATCCTCACACCCCTTGTGAGACCATATGCTGGTGCGGTTGGCCCTGGGTTCCTCCTAATGCAGGGCAATGCCAAACCTCATGTGGCTGGAGTGTGTCAGCAGTTCCTGCAAGATGAAGGCATTGAAGCTATGGACTGGCCTGCCCATTCCCCAGCCTTTTATAGCAGCCACGAGAAAAAGACCTTCCAGGAAGGACCAATGGGAAGCTGCTTCAGAACATCAACAGCCAGAGGACCTTCCTGAAGGACCAATAGGAGTGGCAGCTGTATCTGAGCATGTGACCCCTGATCTCCAATGGGAGATCTTGCCCTGGGCATGCTCAGATGAAGCAACAAAGGACTTAGACCTAAAGACGTCTGCTTGCCGCTGACCAGTAGTGGCTATAATAGCATAACCTGAAGAGGCAGCAGCAAGTCTCTGCACAGTATTAGACCGGGCGAGACGCTGAGACCGATGTCTTTGCTGAGCAGGCTCCACTGTGGCCGGAGATGGATGGGGGACCGCAGCGGGACTGGTTCGAGACTCCCTTGTGCAGCAGCGGGAACTCGAACCCTAACAAGGTGTGCCCAAACTTTTGGTCTGTACTGTATATACTGTATATATCACATATGCTGATACTACAACGCTAATACAGTAATATCACAACAATATAACACAGTAAAAACCCACGATAAACTGCCAAAATTACTCAAATCACAGTGCAATATCAGCCCTCCCACATATGGTCAGTATTTCTAAGGAGTGTACTCAGCCATCTGTGTCCATGATCGTCCAGGAAGTAAAAGACAGACTAAAGCACATCCTTGTCTATTTATGTGTCCAGCTAAAAGAGGTGTGTCCAGCCCCACGTGTGGGGAATGATGTCACCAGTATATTGTCTACTGGCTAAGATGCACCCCCTTCAATAAACCTGTTTGACTAGCACATGGCAAAATACAGGGGCTTCGCTCCATGTGGAATACAATGTGTACAGGGGCGGAACTATAGTGGAAGCAGGGGAAGCAGCTGCCACAGGGCCCGGGCTAGAAGGGGGCCCGTCCCTGCTGCAGCTGCCCTGTGATTTAGGAGCAAAAAGGGGGGCCCGAGCACGCTGGCAAATGGATCCGCGCTCGGGCCCCCTCCCAACATTTTGTTCAGGCTTCTGACTCTGAACGCTGATGCATAACAACACTGTGTTGTTTTAAAGAGACACTACAGTGTTGTAAATGCAGACAGCGAACAGAAATGAGCACTGTAGCTTTAAGCTGCGGCCCAGTGCATTATGGTCCGTCTGTCACAGCGTGTGTGCATGTGGGGGCGGACAGCAGATGGCCAGGAAGACCACATGAAGCAGCAGGCTGACTGGACAAGCAGGTGGAAGCCCGGGCGAGCAGGGTGAGTACCGTGAGTCTCTCAACAGTGAGAAGAGGCTTGGCTGCTCAATGGTGACTGGGAGAGCAGGTGCAGGCAGGATCTAACAGGGCCCACATTCAACAGGGCCCAGGCCCCAGGCTGCAGTGCAGGGGGCCCACATTCAACACAGGGCCCAGGTAGCAAGGGGCCCGCATTCCAACAGGGCCTCGGGCTCCTGGGCCCTGTTTGACGCAAGCCTCAAGTCACCACTAACCTCCCCCTGGGCCCTGTTGGGCACGGACCTCAGTCACCAGTAGCATCCCCCTGGCCCAGTAACAGCCTCATGGTTGCTACAAGTGACGAGTGACACCCTGATCTCTGCTACATGTGACAAGTAACCTCAGCTCTGCTACATGTGACAAGTAACAACCTCAGCTCTGCTACATTTGACAAGTAACAACCTCAGCTCTGCTACATGTGACAAGTAGCAACCTCGGCTCTGCTACATGTGACAAGTAACAACCTCGGCTCTGCTACATGTGACAAGTAGCAACCTCAGCTCTGCTCATGTGACAAGTAACAACCTCAGCTCTGCTCATGTGACAAGTAACAACCTCAGCTCTGCTCATGTGACAAGTAGCAACCTCAGCTCTGCTCATGTGACAAGTAGCAACCTCAGCTCTGCTCATGTGACAAGTAGCAACCTCAGCTCTGCTCATGTGACAAGTAGCAACCTCAGCTCTGCTACATGTGACAAGTAACCTCAGCTCTGCTACATGTGACAAGTAGCAACCTCAGCTTGTGGCTACAATGTGACAAGTAGCAACCTCGGCTCTGCTACATGTGACAAGTAGCAACCTCGGCTCTGCTCATGTGACTAGTAGCAACCTCAAAAGACAAAAAACCTGACTGGCCAGTGCCAGTCAGGTTTTTTGTCTTTTGAATGTTAGCTTGCTGACCGAGCACTCCGCCCCCACCAGGTGGTGATTTTAATTACACCAGCTCCCTACTTTACCCATAAATGCAGGCATTACTGACAGAGGTGCATATTCACCCAGAAATTCAGATATCAGCCTAATAGAGGTATGTTCACATTAGGTCAGGGTTCTCAACAGAATTGAGACCACCTTGACGATGGTTGTTGGGCTTTAAAATGTTTGGCCAAATGTTTATACTAAGCGTCTCAAATTTTTCCTTATATTCCAAAGCCATATTGCTATTCAAAATTTCATGTATTCTATGTTGTCATGCTTTAGTATGCTTGAGTGCAGCCTTTTTTTTTGGATAGTAGCAACCTCAGCTCTGCTACATGTGACAAGTAACCTCAGCTCTGCTACATGTGACAAGTAGCAACCTCAGCTCTGCTACATGTGACAAGTAGCAACCTCGGCTCTGCTACATGTGACAAGTAGCAACCTCAGCTCTGCTACATGTGACAAGTAACAACCTCAACTCTGCTACTTGTGACAAGTAGCAACCTCAGCTCTGCTATTTGTGACAAGTAACAACCTCAGCTCTGCTCATGTGACAAGTGACAACCTCAGCTCTGCTCATGTGACAAGTAGCAACCTCGGCTCTGCTACATGTGACAAGTAGCAACCTCAGCTCTGCTACATGTGACAAGTAACCTCAGCTCTGCTACATGTGACAAGTAACAACCTCAGCTCTGCTACATTTGACAAGTAACAACCTCAGCTCTGCTACATGTGACAAGTAGCAACCTCGGCTCTGCTACATGTGACAAGTAACAACCTCAGCTCTGCTACATGTGACAAGTAGCAACCTCAGCTCTGCTCATGTGACAAGTAACAACCTCAGCTCTGCTCATGTGACAAGTAAACAACCTCAGCTCTGCTACATGTGACAAGTAGCAACCTCGGCTCTGCTACATGTGACAAGTAACAACCTCAGCTCTGCTACATGTGACAAGTAGCAACCTCGGCTCTGCTACATGTAACAACCTCAGCTCTGCTACATGTGACAAGTAGCAACCTCAGCTCTGCTCATGTGACAAGTAACAACCTCAGCTCTGCTCATGTGACAAGTAACAACCTCAGCTCTGCTACATGTGACAAGTAACAACCTCAGCTCTGCTACATGTGACAAGTAACAACCTCAGCTCTGCTACATGTGACAAGTAGCAACCTCAGCTCTGCTACATGCGAGGAGTGACAGCCTCATCTTTGCTACATGCGCGGAGTGACAGCCTCAGCTTTGCTATACAAGTAGCAAAGCTGAGGCTGTCACTCCTCACATGTTGCAGAGATGAGGCTGTCACTCCTTACAACCTCAGCTCTGCTACATGTGACAAGTAGCAACCTCAGCTCTGCTACATGCGAGGAGTGACAGCCTCATCTTTGCTACATGCGTGGAGTGACAGCCTCAGCTTTGCTATACAAGTAGCAAAGCTGAGGCTGTCACTCCTCACATGTTGCAGAGATGAGGCTGTCACTCCTTACATGTAGCAGAGCTGAGGCTGTCCCTACTCACATGTAGCAGAGCTGAGGCTGTTCCTCCTCACATGTAGCAGAGCTGAGGCTGTCACTCCTCACATGTAGCAGAACTGAGTCTGTCACTCCTCACATGTAGCAGAGCTGAGGCTGTCACTCCTCACATGTAGCAGAGCTGAGGCTGTCACTCCTCACATGTGTAATTGGTGAGGGCGTGGTGCAGAAGTACGGTATACAAAACAATCTTAGATTATTCTGTATACCGGACTGTTGTTCTACTGAATAAATCATCCGTTTTGAAAGCAATTTGCAGGCTGGATTACAAGTTTCTTCACATATTTACTCTGGAGAAAGCCTACCTTCGTCACTACCTCAGTTGCTTCCTGGGAGTTGGTTCTTTTCTGTTATTTCACTATCATTACTCCAAAAACCTCTAATTTTGGATAATAAAGGTATCTTTCTTAACACAACTTGGGTAGACCGGGATTGGCAACGCGCGCGAGGGGGGGGGGCCCCATTATGAAGTTTGCTGTGGGGCCCTGCCGTTCCTAGTTACGCCCCTGAATGTGTATATACAAAAAAAAACATGCACTAAACACATCTCTATATAAATATATACATTTTGGGGCACTTTCCTTCTACAGATAGGAAAACCCAAGGTGAGAAACCAAGTTACATTCATATAGAGTATAGAGGGAAAGTTAAGGAGAACCAAAAATAAAAGGAACAAGTAAAACCTCCAGGAAACCCAACAGTGTTAAAAGAAATGGGTGCTGGCAGGGAAACCAAACAGACTCACTGCAAGAATGCAACTGGAATTTACCAAGCAAGGTAAACCCTTTAGCTGAAGAGCTGAAACTCCTGAACACATATCCATCAAGAAGTATAGCCAGCAAGGAAGTACAGTGAAGGGTGGACATATAAAACCCACCCAGAATGTGATAGGGCAAATCAAAAGCGTGAAAATGAGAAACACCTGGAGAAGAGCAAACCAAAAAGGGAAAACAAAGACTATGAAATCATCAGCATGTGGACAGGGAATAAAGGGCAATAGCTCAGCACACAGAGGAACCGATCATGCAACAACAGGTCACTGGATTGAATCACCAAACCGAGCTGTGACGCTTTCTCCTGGTAATCTTTACAAACAAGCCATGCTTGATCAGATTTTAACTAAGTGAATTGCCATGAACTTGAACATTTAAAGCGAACCTTACCAGGTATTCCCCATATAGTTTATGGCCTCCACCATTAGGACTTTTTTACAGTATACTGAAATTCTGTAAAAAAGTTCCAAATCCAGTCTGCAGATTCCCAAAAAATAGCTTTTATTATACTGTACTTACAAATGAGGTGGTCCAGTTTGATGGGCATCTCTGGTCTTGATCTGGCACCTCCTCTCTTCTTGCAATTGCCATCCTCCTTCCCTGCTTCATGTGAATGACACATCCTATGTCATCCTCACAGTGTCCTCCATCACGATCCTGCAAAGGAGCGCTTCTATCTACCTTGCTGAGGGCAAAGCAAAGTACTCTAGCGCGCATGCGCCAAGAAAGGCCAAAGAGCTCTGATGACCCTGAAGTAAAACTGGCGCATACGCACTATGGTACTTTATTCTGCCCTTGGCAGTACAGATAGAAGTGCGCCTGCGCAGTAGCCTGGTGGAGGACACCATGTGGATGACATAGGACTCGTCAGCCACACGTAGCAAGGAAAGAGAATGGCAACCCAAGAAGAGAGTAGGTGCCAGATCAAGACCAGCGATGCCAATCGGAACGGACTGCACCATATGTAAGTATAATTAAAGCTATTTTTTTGGATATACAGACTGGATTGGGGACTTCTTTTTACAGAATTCAAATATGGTGTAATAAAGGTCCTAATGGTGGTGACCATAGTTTTTATGGGGAAAAACCTTGTGACAGGTTCCCTTTAAATGTTCAGGTTCATGACAGTACACTTAGAAAAAGACTGATCAAGCATGGCTTGTTTGTCAGGATTACCAAGACAAAGCCTCTTCTTTCTATAAATAATATTGCAGCCAGACTAAACTTTGCAAAGTTATGTGAACGAACCACAAGTGTTTGTTTTTGTTTGCAATTTCTCCAGTCATTGCACTGTATGTGTATGACCTTGTGAATTTTCCGAGATGTGCATTACTGAAAAGATTGTCCACTATCTTGATTGTTTTCTACTTCTTTCTCACTGTAGAATTTTGGACTCTAAATTGTTTGTAATGTGACTTACAACCCTTCCCAAATTTGATTGGCACGAACAATTGTCTCTCTAAGGTCATTACTGATGTGTTTCCTCCTTGGCATTATGCTAATATGCATCTAAATGCTCCACACCAGCAAATAGCCAAAACATCTGCTTTTATAGTCACACTTGCTGATGAGCAAGGATATTTTATTAGCAGCATCTGGCTACTACTTACCTTCTCAACTCCAATGGAAGCAGTAATAAAACACTCACTGCACTTTGGCTTCATTTTTGCTAAAGAAATGGTAGTTAGTTACGTTATTGTTTCTAAAAACTGATTTGTAGTGCTTGAACCTTCAGCATACTCAATGTTATATTTTAATATTTAGAATGAGGAGGGACAATATTTTCTAGTTAAAAAATAGAAGTCCTCTTGATTACCTGTATATCCATCTTTCTATAGCGCAAAGAAACAAGCACTCTAATTAATACAATATTGGATGTACAACCAAGATCTACATCACAAGGAGCAGGAAAAGTAATGATGAAATTGTTAGTGAACTCGCTGCCTCAATCCTGTCAAAGTTGCCAGGTAATATTTGAATGATATCTTCAACGTAATGTATTCATACTGATAAACCATAAAGAAAAGACATAGGCAAAAAAAGGGGATCACCCAACAATAACTCAAAATAATCAAGCAGTTTTATTGAATACAAAAAACACCAAAACAGTATAAAAACATTTAAAAGTCACAGATGTGACATAACAAAACATGGAAGCCTGTAATAAAGCTTATAGCCCCACCCTAATACATGTGTGCACAATACAAAACTACATGTCCTAATATCCTAATATAGACAGCACACCATAGAACCAACCTCTAATATATATCTGGATGTCGAGACTGGAGCTAGCCTGAAAAATACATGCAATATACATGACCCCTAAGGGAAAAGTTGGATCAACCAATAAATAATGACGAAGCCACTGTTTAGTGGCGACACGCGTCGGGTCTCCTATAGCCC
Organism: Oophaga sylvatica; assembly: GCA_033576555.1. Lineage (NCBI taxonomy): Eukaryota > Metazoa > Chordata > Amphibia > Anura > Dendrobatidae > Oophaga > Oophaga sylvatica. Next base: position 298,913,041 of record JARQOD010000001.1, on the reverse strand, counting down.
GACCATTTGCATGTGTGCCTGGATGCCTTCACTTCTGCTATAGTGGTGACGGTTCCCTATGGGTATTTATCCCTGCATAGATCTGATTTATATGTCTGTCTGCTATATTCAGACCAATAGACACCTAACACAGCTTTGGGCTGGGTTTTGCAGGTCATTGACACCAGTACAGGTGTCATGTCGGTCTGGTGAGCTATATGGCTGTATCATTATTTATTGGTTGATCCAAACTGCTTGATTATTTTGAGTTATTGTTGGGTGATCCCCTTTTTTGCCTATGTCTTTTCTTTATGGTTTATGACTTCTCATGTTTATAGGTTTTGGGAGGATACCCATTGTGATTTCCCTGTGGTGCCCCCATTACTTATTATATTGGTATTCATACTGATATTATTTGAATCCAACATCATATTCATATTCATCATCAATCATTAAACCGATGCCTTTACCTTGTGCCAGTCCTTACACTGGTTACCCATCCACTCCAGAATTCAGTATAAACTTATTACCCTCACCCACAAAGCACCACCCTACATCTCCTCCCTCGTCTCAGCCTACCACCCTACCTGTGACCTCCGTTCTGCTAATGACCTGAGATTAACATCCTCAATAATCAGAACCTCCCACTCCCGTCTCCAAGACTTTTCATGTGTTGCGCCAATTCTTTGGAATGCACTACACAGGTTAATACGATTAATCCCCAATCCCCACAGTTTTAAGCGCGCCCTAAAAACGCATTTGTTCAGACTGGCCTACCGCCTCAACGCATTAACCTAACTATCCTTGTGTGGCCCAGTCAAAATTTTTACCTTAACCAGCAATTGGTACTATCCACCTTTTGTGTCTCCCCTTTTTCCTCATAGATTGTAAGCTTGTGAGCAGGGCCCTCATTTATCTTGGTATCTGTTTGATCTATGTGTTTATTGGTATGCTGTAATGTGTATTGTCTATACAAGTCCTCTCTATAATGTAAAGTGCTGCGGAATATGTTGGCGCTATAGAAATAAAATTATTATTATTATTAACATCAGTGGGACCTGATAGGTGCCAGATTATATTATGGATAATTGGATTGTCATAAAAATATAGAAAACTCAGTTGCAGAATGAATTAGAGAAAGGAAGCTCAAAATTGTTGGGATCATGGTACAATGGATGATATATCCATCTAGGAAGTATTGTCGTGCCATTTACCTAGTCTTTCCAACTGTATCCAGTACAACACATAGTCATGGCCAAAAGTTTTGAGAATGACACAAATATTAATTTTTACAAAGTCTACTGCTTCACTTTTTCTAATGGCAATTTGCATATACTCCAGAATGTTATAAAGAGTGATCCGCTTAACAGCAATTACTTGCAAAGTCAATATTTGGCTAGAAAATGAACTTTATCCCCCAAAACACATTTCAACATCATTGCAGCCCTGCCTTAAAAGGACCAGCTAACCTCTTTTCAGTGATTGCTCCATTAACACAGGTGTGGGTGTTGATGAAGACATGGTTGGAGATCAATCTGTCATGATTAAGTAAGAATGACACCACTGGACACTTTAAAAGGAGGCTGGTGCTTGGCATCATTGTTTCTCTTCTGTTAACCATGGTTATCTCTAAAGAAACACGTGCAGTCATCATTGCAATGCACAAAAATGGCCTAACAGGGAAGAGTATCGCAGCTAGAAAGATTGCACCTCAGTCAACAATCTATCGCATCATCAAGAACTTCAAGGAGAGAGGTTCATTGTTGCCAAAAAGGCTTCAGGGTGCCCAAGAAAGACCAGCAAGCGCCAGGACCGTCTCTTAAAAGTGTTTCAGCTGCAGGATCGGGCTACCAGCAGTGCAGAGCATGCTCAGGAATGGCAGCAGGCAGGTGTGAGTGCATCTGCACGCACTATGAGGCGGAGACTCTTAGAGCAAGGCCTGGTCTCAAGGAGGGCAGCAAAGAAGCCACTTCTCTCCAGAAAAAACATCATGGACAGACTGATATTCTGCAAAAGGTGCAGGCAGTGGACTGCTGAGGACTGGGGTAAAGTTATTTTCTCTGATGAATCCCCTTTTCGATTGTTTGGGACATCAGGAAAACGCCTCATTCGGAGAAGACAAGGTGAGCGCTACCACCAGTCTTGTCTCATGCCAACTGTTAAGCATCCTGAAACCATTCATGTGTGGGGTTGCTTCTCAGCCAAGGGAATCAGCTCTCTCACAGTCTTGCCTAAAAACACAGCCATGAATAAAGAATGGTACCAGAATGTCCTCCAAGAGCAACTTCTCCCAACCCTCCAAGAGCAGTTTGGCGATCAACAATGCCTTTTCCAGCATGATGGAGCACCTTGCCATAAAGCAAAGGTGATAACTAAATGGCTCAGGGAACAAAACATAGAGATTTTGGGTCCATGGCCTGGAAACTCCCCAGATCTTAATCCCATTGAGAACTTGTGGTCAATCATCAAGAGACGGGTGGACAAACAAAAACCTAAAAATTCTGACAAAATGAAAGCATTGATTGTGCAAGAATGGATTGCTATCAGTCAGGATTTGGTCCAGAAGTTGATTGAGAGCATGCCAGGGAGAATTGCAGAGGTCCTGAAGAAGAAGGGTCAACACTGCAAATATTGACTTGCTGCATTAACTCATTCTAACTGTCAATATAAGCTCTTGTTAAGGGTATGCCACACTGAACAATATCGCTAACGGGATCGCTAAAAAACGTCACTATTTAGCGATCCCGTTAGCGATGTTGTTCAGTGCGGCAGCTGCCAGCGACGAGCTTCCTGCTGTGATCTCGCTCGTCGCTGGAATCGTTCCGGACCCTATTTTCTCGTCGGCGTTCCCGCTGGGTAAGTATATATCGCTAGTGTGGCACCTTTTCTTAGCGATTTAGCGGTACTTTTGTACCGCTAAAGTCGTTAAGAAGATCGCTAACGGCGATAGCGTCGTTAACTATATCGCTAAATGTGGCCGCACTTAGCGATATAGAAACAATCCGCTAGCGATCGCATTAGTATGCGTCGTTATCGTGATCGCTAGCGGGATTGTTTAGTGTGGCAGTACCTTTACTCATATGTTTGCAATTATTATATTTCTGTCTGTGATAAAAACATCTGTCAAACACACATAAAAACCAGAGGGCAGCAGATCCTGTAAAAATATAATATTTGTGTCATTCTCAAAACTTTTGGCCATGACTGTACTATATGTGTTCTCCAAAACTATATCAACTGTAAACTCCAAAAGTTGTTCTCCAAAAACTGTGTAACGCCGCTGTGTTTGTACTCTGTTTACCCGGCGTTACTCTGCATTTTTTTTGCTTTATCCCTTAGCTCCTTTCCCTCTAATGAGCTGGAATGCTGTCAGTTACCTATATGGATGCTGCTCAGTTGCCGGCTCCGCTGCGTAGCCGTACATGCGTGAGTGTCTCCGCTGTGCTGCATGACCACCTGCATGTGCGGTCCCTGTTTACCGCTGTGGAAGCTACCCACAGGTTGCAAGGTCCTCTGCAGTTGTGCATGACTTACCACGTATGTTCAGGCTTGCAGCCATTGCCAGGTGTCCTTTGCTATGCTGATTTGTGTGTGGCTGTGCTTAGGGTGCGCGGGTCAACACCTCCCCTGCTTTTATGAGGAATGGGTGTGTGCTAGAATTGCTGCTCCAGCCTATCACTGTGAGTCAGCTCCTATATAAAGTTCCCCTGCACTGTGGGGAGTTGCTAGAGCTTTGCATTAAGTTTAGGAGTCTTGCTATGTCTGTTTGGTGTTCAGCTCCTGTCCTGCCTGCCTGCAGTTCTAGGTGAGCTGATGCCTGTCTTCCGCCTGCTCTGGGGGGCAGAATACCCAGATCCGTTTGTGTTATCAGCTTTGGGACAGCTGATGTCTGAGTTCCTGGACTTATCCTGTTTATGTGTTGGTACAAAGTCCTAGTACCGATTCCTGCTGTGTTGTGTACCTGAATTTCTGATTCCTGCTGTGTTATGTTCCTGAAGTCCTTCTGTGTCCTGAACCCTGTGCCCAGTGTCTGTGATTCTTTGCTAACTGACTTTCTGCTTTCTGTGATCTAACCTGGGTTCATCTTGGAAGTAGGAGTCCGGTGTGTCTGTTGAGTTTCTGCTACTCTGTGCTCAACTTGTTATTCGGTGCAATCCCCGGCCGGCTCCAGTTCAACCCAGTGGGGCTTGCACCAGACCGCTTGGGTTCCTTTTTAGGTCACTTCCAGATGTCCGGAGCCCAATGACCGTGGCCTCTTGTCTGGAGCCTGATGACCGCGGCCTGATGTCCGGTGTCTGATGACCACGTCCAGATGTCTGGATCCTATCCTTCCATGCCCGATTCCTGGAGCCTGCCGATCGCTACCAGATGTCCGGAGCCTGATGACTGTGGCCTCATGTCCAGAGCCTGATGTCCGCAGCCTGATGTCCGAACCTGTCGATCATTGCCAGATATCCAGAGTCCGATGCCAGTGTTCTGATGTTCTACCTGAGATCTGAATCCTGATGTCCTTATGTCCTGTCTGAGACCTGATGTCCACCTGTTGCCCTGATGTCCCAATGTCCTGATGTCCTACCTGATGTCCAGTCCGTGTTCCGATGTCCAGTCCGTGTTCCGATATCCAGTCCGTATTCCTATGTCCAGTCTATGTTCTGATGTCCCACCTGTGTCCATATGTCCTGCCGAAGTCCAGATGTCTGTCCTTGTTCCGATGTCCAGTCTGTGTCCAGATGTCCAGTCCCTGGTTCTGGTGGTCCAAGTTGTGCTCTTGAGACGGTCCCGCTTATGTTCCTGGATGGATTCCTCCTCCGTGGTTTCCAGGAGTCTCCAGCTCTGTTTTCCGGTGACGGTCCCGCCAGTGAGTCCTGGACTTGACCAGCCGGTGCCCGGTGCTGTAGTGCCAACGTTCCTGGACTTGTGCTGTCCGTGTCTTGCTTATGTTCTGATTCCTGGGGTATTACCCTTGATGGCTCCTGCCGTTGTCTGAAGGCTGCCTGAGGTCAGTGTCTGATGTTCTCCTGCTGTGCCTGCGCTACGCCTGAGGCCTGAGAGAGAGGTCATCTTAGTATGCCCGTGCCAGATAACCCTGGACTGCATCAACCCATGATGACCCTAGCCATCATCTGAAGTGTGCCCGAGGTCGGTGTCTGATGTTCTCCTGCTGAGCCTGTGCTATGCCCGAGGCCTGAGAGAGAGGCCATCCTAGTATGCCCATGCCAGACAACCCTGGACTGCGTCAACCCGTGGTGACCTCCTGTCATCGTCTGATGCTAGTCCAAGGTCGGTGTCTGATGTTTTCCTGCTGTGCCTGGGCTACGCCTGAGGCCTGAGAGAGAGGCCATCCTAGTATGCCCATGCCAGATGACTCTGGACTGCGTCAACCCATGATGACCTCTTGCTTCGCCTGTCAACCTGAGATGTGTTTCCTTCATTATCTGCATATTCCGGAACCTGATGTTTACATGTCTTTTGCTTTATTTAAGTAAACTTTATGTTTCTTCATACCTGAAGTTGTGTGGTGTCCTTTAGTCCTGCATATTTCCATCTTGTCCACAAGCTCTGCTGCCAAAGACCCCGGTCACTACCCTTCCCTAGTCCAGGTAGGCCCGGGTCCCCCCTGTGGTCCAGTGGGTCCACATTCCACGATCACCTGGGTCGCATACCCCATCGTCATTATGGTTCGATGACATGGGAGCATTGGCTGGGTAAGCCACGCTGCGTCCCCGATCGTAACAAACTGTCATAATGACCTCCGTTATATAATTCACATGACTGCCTGACTAAAGGCCCCATTACACATAGCGATATCGCTAGCGAGATCGCTGAAACGTCACCGATTTTGTGACGTAGCAGCGACCTAGCCAGCGATCTCGCTTAGTGTGACACTCAGCGACGATCAGCCCCCTGCTGGGTGTCGCTGATCGTCGCTGAATGTCCTGGACCATTTTTTGATCGCTGGTCTCCCGCTGGCCAGCGCGCATCGCTGCGTGTGACAGGCAGGAGACCAGCGATCAGCCAGCCGGAGCTGGTAACCAAGGTAAACATCGGGTTTCCAGGCGCCGGGCGGCGCCTGGAAACCCGATGTGTACGTTAGATACCAGCATGCTGGTGCAGGGGAGCTGGTAACCAAGGTACACAGCGGGTTTCTAAGCTCTGAGCGGTGCCTGGAAACCCGATGTGTAACTTGGTTACCAGCTCCCTGCACCAGGGCGCTGGTATCTAAGGTACACTGCCGGTAACTAAGCGAAGTGCGTCGCTTGTTACCCGCATAGTTGCTGTCCTGATCACTGCCTGAGCTGCCTGTTTGGCAGCTCAGCAGCGATCATATAGCGACTCACCAGCGATCCTGACAAGTGCATATCGTTGTCGGGTCGCTGGTGAGTCGTAATGTGTACGAAGATACACATCTTTCCTATATGTGTAATGGGACACTTAGTCACTTGTCAGAACAGACTGCAGTCTGAAGAAATACTGATCCCAAGACCTGTGTCTCAACTCACACATGACAAATAAATCTTTTCCTCGGTGACTGAGCACAAAGGATATTTTGTTAAGCCTTAGTCCTCCTTCCCAGTCAGTGAGATTTATTTCTTTTTATGTCATATCCCTTCTCTGACTGAAGTATATGTACAGTGCCTTGCAAAAATATTCAGCTCCCTGGAACTTTTCAGCCTTTTCCCACATATCATGCTTCAAACATAAAGATACCAAATGTTAATTTTTGGTGAAGAATCAACAAGTGGGACACAATTATGAAGTTGAACGAAATTTTGTGGTTATTTTTAAATTTTTGTGGAAATACAAAAACTGAAAAGTGGGGCGTGCAATATTATTCAGCCCCTTTACTTTTAGTGCAGCAAACTCACTCCAGAAGTTCATTGTGGGTTTCTGAATTATCCAGTGTTGTCTTAAATGACTAATGATGATAAATATAATCTACCTGTGTGTAATCAAGTCTCCGTATAAATGCACCTGCTCTGTGATAGTCTCAGGGTTCTGTTTGAAGCACAGAGAGCATCATGAAGACCAAGGAACACAACAGGCAGGTCCGTAATACTGTTGTGGAGAAGTTTAAAACCGGATTTGGATACAAAATGATTTTCAAAACTTTAAACATCCCAAGGAGCACTGTGCAAGCGATCATATCACTGCAAATCTACCAAGACCCGGCCGTCCTTCTAAACTTTCATCACAAACAAGGAGAAGACTGATCAGAGATGCAGCCAAGAGGACCATGATCACTCTGGATGAACTGCAGAGATCTACAGCTGAGATGGGACAGTCTGTCCATAGGACAACAATCAGTCGTACACTGCACAAATCTGGCTTTTACGGAAGAGTGGCAAGAAGAAAGCCATTTCTCAAAGATATCCATAAAAAGTGTCGTTTAAAATTTGCAACAAGCCACCTGGGAGACACACCCAACATATGGAAGAAGGTGCTCTGGTCAGATGAAACCAAAATCAAACTTTTTTGCAACAATGCCAAACTATATGTTTGGCGTAAAGGCAGCACAGCTCATCACCCTGAGCACACCATCCCCACTGTCAAACATGGTGGTGGCAGCATCATGAATTGGGCCTGTTTTTCTTCAGCAGGGACAGGGAAGATGGTTAAAATTAATGGTAAGATGGATGGAGCCAAATACAGGACCATTCTTACAGAAAACCTGTTGGAGTCTGCAAAAGACCTGAGACTGGGACGGAGATTTGTCTTCCAAAAAGACAATGATCCCAAACATAAATCAAAATCTACAATGGAATGGTTCACAAATAAACGTCTCCAGATGTTAGAATGGCCTAGTCAAAGCCCAGACCTGAATCCAATTGAGAATCTGTGGAAAGAGCTGAAAACTGCTGTTCACAAACGATCTCCATCCAACCTCACTGAGCTCGAGATGTTTGCCAAGGAAGAATGAGCAAGAATTTCAGTCTCTCAATGTACAAAACTGATAGAGACATACCCCAAGCGACTTGCAGCTGTAATCGCAGCAAAAGGTGGCGCAACAAAATATTAAGTTAAAGGGGCCAAATAATATTGCACGGCCCACTTTTCAGTTTTTGTATTTCCACAAAAATTTTAAATAACCAATAAAGTTCACTCAACTTCACAATTGTGTCCTACTTGTTGTTGATTCTTCACCAAAAATTTACATTTGGTATCTTTATGTTTGAAGCATGATATGTGGGAAAAGGTTGAAAAGTTCCAGGGAGCTGAATACTTTCGCACGGCACTGTATTTACAATACAATTCCTTTGTCAGTTGAGTCACAGATCTCAGGAGCTATGTTTCTTAATATCTTCAGACTGCGGTCCCTCCTGACACATGTCTAGGATGGGCTGTCTTTTCAAATTCGTTAAAGAAGATATTTTACTACATTCTTGAAGAACCCATTTAATGAAATAATTGCGAAATAGGTATGAATTCTATTATTTTGAAAACTGTTGTGGTGATAATAATATATATTACATGACAGGTGTTCATTATATTCACAATATCATCTCTCAATCAAGTCACCGTGCTTGCTGAACCATCCAGGAACAAAACATCTGGCATTTTTCTGGCAGACTTATAACTCTGAGATACTTATGACCTTTTATTCATGTTTCTAATAAAATTACATACAGCAGGGTTATTACATTATTTTTATTAGTTCATATTCCTGATTAGCATTACTGACATTCAAAAGGTATGATCAATTTTCTGTAAATTCCATTAATGTGTTCTAATTACTTAACTTGATGTTGATTTCATGAACTGACTCTCTTTAAAGGGACACTCTTTTGACTATTGAGGCATTTTAATTTGACCATAGCAATTGTACGATAATTGTATATACCTGTATACAGTATATTATATTCTGTATTGTAACGCTCCAAATGATTGCTGCAAGAGATCCAATATCTCTTTCTATCTATCTATCTATCTATCTATCTATCTATCTATCTATCTATCTATCTATCTAGTACTAAGTAAATCTTTTAGGTAGGTGTTGAAAAAATAGTGCAAAGTAAGAATGCTTTAAAAAATAGAAGTGTTAATAGTTTTTATCAGTTAACAAAAGGCAAAGTGAATGAGAGGAGAAATTTAAATCAAATCAATATTTGGCGTGACCACCCTTAGCCTTCAACAAAACATTTATTCTTCTAATTACACTTTAAGTTTGTGAATAAACTCGGCAGAAAGGTTGTTCCAGATATCTTGGAGAACTAACCAAAGAATTTCAGTGGATGTAGGCTTTTGCAAATTTGTCTGTTGCTCCATATAATCTCAGACAGACTTGATGTTGTTGGGGTCAGGGCTCTTTAGGGACCATATCATCACTTCCAGAACTCCTTGTTCTTCTTTACATTTAAGATAGCGAAAATTACATTGGCTGTATGCTTAGTGTTGTTGTCCTGCTACAGAATAAATTTGGAGCCAAATAGATGACTCCCTGATGTTATTGCATGATGGATGAGTTTCCTTGTATTTTCCAGCATTAGAAGTGGGCAGCATTGAGGACCTTGGACACATAGGTTGGCCAAGGAAACTTAGTGTAGCAGATAAAAGACAAATCATGCTTACTTCCCTTCTAAACTCGAAGATGTCCAGCAGTGCCATCAGCTCATAACTGGCAAAAAACAGCGGGATCAGCTACACTCAGCTACTGCTCCGATAAGTCTGGCTAAAAGTAGTCTTTATAGAAGAATTATGGCCAAAAAGTGTTACCTTTCGCCATGGAAACATGGCCAAGAGACTCACCATGCACAAAAGCATAGGAACTGGGGTGTAGAAAAAACACAATAGGTGCTCTGGACTGATGATTAAAAATTTTAAATATTTGACTGTAATAGAAGACAGTTTCCTCATGAAGAGCGGTACAATAATGAGCTTCTGCATGCAACAGTAGAACATGGTGGAAAGTCCTTGCAAGTCTGGGTTTCCATTTGAGCAAATGCAGTTGGGGATTTTGTCAAGATTAATGGTGGCCATGAATGCTGCTCAGATTATTATCAATCATACAAAACCATTACCGAGGCATCTGATTGGCTCTAAATTTATTCTGCAGTTGGAAAATAACCCTCAAGCAAACAGCCAATGCCATAAAACTATTTTCATCATAAAGAAGAACAAGGAGCACTGGACGTAATGGTATGGCCTATACAGAGCCTTGATCTCAACATCTTGGGTCTGTCTTGGGTTACATAAAGAGACAGAAGGATTTGCACAAGCCTACTTCCACAAAAGGTCTGTGCAGAGGCATAGCTAGGGGTTCAGCTGGGGGGACACATCAGAATGGGCCCCTAAACCAGATAACCCTGATTACAACTACAGTTGTGAACCCTAATAGTCGGTATAGTGAAACCTCAACAGATGACCGTGACATGACTGAAAATAAATTTCTATACAAAGGCCAAAACTGATATTACCGCCACATGGTAACAATATAGTGGTTTAGTGGTAGATACCAGTTCTGCAGAACATATAAGAGATTACAGTACAGTTAAGACACTGTCTTTCAGCTGACGTTCTTTCTTATGGAGTCATCCAAGCTTTCTGTCTTTTCCATTCGTCGAAGGCCGGTATGATGACTTTTCCAGTCACAAATATGCAGAGATTACAACAAAGACACATTTGACATCTCACATTTCCAGCTACATCCCCATCTATTCTCAACCTGACAAACTCCTTATCCTGCTGATAACGCAATACTGAGTTACTGTTAGTTATTATTAAGGTTGAAGGAAGACTTTAAGTCCATCTAGTTCAACCCATATCCTATCCTAACCTGCCCTAACATGTTGATCCAGAGGAAGGCAAAAAAAAAAAAGGCCATATGTGTCCCTTTCACTGCACATGCTGTGTGACATAAAATAGTGCTCCTCTTACTGCCCCACATAGTTATATCCACCTTTGCCCTCCTTATAAGTAAAATGCCTCCTTTGTGCCCGCTATATGATAAAATTTCCCTAAAGAAAATGTTAATGCCCTGTGCAAGTGCCCTAGAAAAGTGCCCACATTTTGACCCTAGAAAGTAATAATGCCCCATGTGCACCTTTGATGGTTTCAATACTCTAAATGCCCCTATAATAGTAATGGTTCTTAAGTGTCCATTAAAAATTTAATAATGTCCTCTGACTCCCCCATGTACAGCTCCCCCATACAGTATAATGGGCCCACAGCTCCTTATGCACAGTATAATGGGCACACATTTACCCTATACATAGTATGATGTCTTTATTGCTCTCCTATACACAGTATAATCCCCCACAGGTCCCCTACACATAATATAATCCCCCACAGGTCCCCTATACATAATATAATGGTCCCACAGCTCCCTATACACAGTATAATGGGCCCATAGCTCCCCTATACACAGTGTAGTGGGCCCACCAATCCTTTATACACAGTATAATGGGCCCACAGCTCCCCTGTGCACAGTATAACAGGTTTACCATTCCCCTATACACAGTATAATGGGCTTACAGCTCCCTATACACATTATTATGGGCCCTCAGCTCCCCTATACTCAGTTTGATAGGCCCACAGCTCCCCTATAGCCTGTATGATGGACCCATAGCTCCCCTATACACAGTATGATTGGCCCACAGCTCCCTTATATATAGTATGATAGGTCCACAGCTTCTCTATACACAGTATAATGGGCACACAGCTACTTTATACAAATTATGATATGCTCACTGTTCTCCAAAAACACAGTATACCGCCCCTCACAGTAGCCCTCAAACTGTAAAAGGGCCCACACGTTAACTCCTACACTATGTGAGGGCCCTCCATAATAGTCCCTTCACTACATGGAGGCTCCCAAATTAGCCCCATGCTGTATTATGGACCCTACAGTTTGATGGCCTCCCACAGTAGCCCCCACAATGTATGAGAGCCCCCTTCCTTCCCCACTGTAAGTGGGTTCCCCACACTGTATGATGCCCCTACAGCAAAAGTTTTACGTAAAATGAAAAAACATAAAATACTCGCCTAATGCAGGATCCCAACGAGTCCACCAGGCTGACCAATGTGTTGCTGTACCTGCGCTACTTCTCTAATCCATGGCAGGATGATGTAGTGGCCGATTAGTTCCAACACAGTTGTCCTGGAGACTCCAGGTGTTTCCCGCACCAGGTAACATGGTGTTTCCATAGAGCTATGCACTGTTCTCAGCAATGCCGCCCCCCTGGTCTTCCCTATCTGTACCGACTCAGTCTTCCAGATACATTTTAATTTCATGGCTTCCATCTCATCTCCAATTTGTGTGAAGTCTGGACATACTAATGTTTCGTCCAACATTGAGTCCTACCTATCTGGATTATAGAACACAAGAAAAAAATGAATGTATCCAATATCTTCCCAAAAGGACTAGAATAATCAGATCTCATATGATAAGAAAGTGATCAGGAAGTGTTGTCATAGGGACACAAGTGCATGAGCTCACTTGACAAGGCTAACACTATGAGCAACAGTAGAACCACTTTTCTATCTCCTATTTCATGGTGGGATGGTTTGCTGGGTAGTCACCATATCACTTCCAGCCTCACACAGGGGAGAGGATATAATCATCTCCGGTTGGATGCTCCAATGGCTTTGGCACCTGTGAACAGATAGTACATCAGAGTCCTACATTTGAATGTGCAAATCGAAAAAGTAGCCCAAAAACTACAAATTCCTTCTCTCCTACGAGTGTGGACAAAATACAAATTGCCCTATTAAATGAATGGTCTAGTGTCATGAGCCAGCTTCCGGAATCTGCATTTTGCTTTGACGTCTATTGTCCTTCCTGGATATATACATTTTTCTTTGACTCTTCATTAAAATATTATAGAACTGATCATGTAGTATATATATATATAATATATATATATATATATATATATGTATATTAAACTCTCTCTACTCAGGAATAAGGAATTTATGCCTTTTTACCTAATATTTTTCTGCAGACAAGTTAGACATGGAGGTTGCATCGGAGATGCTGTTTGCTAAAGACTCTAAAGGTCGAGTAAGTTCATTGACTACTGTACTTGGGCAAGAAGTGGACAGATTTAATAATCTTCTCAGAGTTCTTAAGGTAAGTCACTTGATAAAGTCCAAGCTAAATTTCTTAAAGAATATCTAAACTTTTTTAATGTAGCAAATGATAGGCCTTTGCATAGTTATGAATTTTTGCAATATACTTTATTTACTTCCGAATCTTCCAAACACTATGCTGTAATGCCACTATGACTAATTCAAGCTTCTTTAGAAGCTCCTTTGAAATGCTGCTCAATGAGATCCGTACACTTTGTTTATAAACAGTTTACAGGACTTTCCCTCTCTGTATCTCTAAGTATCTATCCCCATACAGAAATAGGGAAACTCTTGTTCACAGAATCTTTAAATATAATGTACAGATCATTACAAATTAAGAGTGGAAAGTAGCTTTTTTTTAAATCAATAAACTTTTATTGAACGCCAAAAAACATATTTTACAGCAGACTATTTTACATGTTGTCATACATTACATATACAGGAATCGTACCTCTATAAACCAATTATTCAATGACATTCAAACAACCACCATACAGTTTTCCCCTTCCCACCCAGAACTAACATCAACCCTCCTCACCCTCTCCTATAGTCTGCATTACAATAAAACCATACTCATATGACATAGGTGTTGCTCTTAGACATTTAGTCAAATACATTATCCTACTAGCCAGACAGGTGGTTGTCATAATTTACAGGATCAGTAAATTAAATAAGACATCTCTAGCCAACTCCCCCAAAACTACTGCTATGCACGTAATCCAGTCTCCACATTCTTTACCAAATTTACCAACCGCCCATCACTTGATATAAAACCTTTTTTCCATTAAGATAGTAGAGTTGAATGATTGGACCACTTCTTCTACACAGTGAGGTCTGGTTGCCAGCCAATGTGTGGCTATAGATTTCCTAGTCTGGAATAGTATTTTAGCAATAGCTAACTGTACCTTGTGAGATCCCCCACCTTCCCCATTAATCCACAGGTTTTCGCACTAAGCGTGATTTGAATATTAAACACTTCTGCTATTAATCTACCAACCCACCCCCCCCAAAGCCCCACCAGTCTCGTGCATGTCCAAAACACGTGCATCAGGTCCACATTTTCTTCCCTGCAATGTGGACAACAGTCATCCATCTTTAGGCCAATTCTGTACAATACCTTGGGGGTCCTATAAACTCTACGAACGAGAAGCAGTTGAGACCTTCTCTGCATCATGTTTATTCAAAGCAACCCTGAAAATTCCATCTCCTTTTCCCATTCATCTGTAGGAATGTTACCGACATGCTGCTCCCACTTACTCTGAACCTGAACAATTGAGTCACCCAAAATCTTTAGCAACGTTGAGTTGAGAGGGATGATTCCTTTAATTGATTTTACCTGTACTAACCTGTGACTAACAGCCCATTAGAGGATATTGAAAGGTCAGCGATGGCTTCCTGAGCCCACATTGCGTGTCTTATTTGCAAGTATTTAACCAATTTAGTTTTATTCAAATTAAACTCCTGTTTCAGCTGTTCGAACAACTTGAGATGGTTATCAGAGTATAACTGATGCACATATTTCAATCCCTGATTCGTCCTTTCTCCAAATCCCTCCAATCTCTGCAACTCCTCTCGATTAAAGTTATTCAAGATAGGCGCCGTATATTTTGAGCAGTCTGTCATCCCAAACAGTCTTTTAAATGTCCACCAAATTTTATGGACCAGTGACCAGGTAGGGTATATACTTGGACTACCTACAAATTTGTGTGATTCCAATATCTCCAGTAAATCCTCCGCCCTCAAAATTTTTTAATACTACCGATTCTGCTTCCTAGCCTCCTCCAATGCCCAGCCTCGGAAGTGCTGAAATGGGGAAGCTAAGCAGTACTCCCATATATGAGGCACAGCTAACCCCCCTGATTTTTTGGTAATTGCAGTTTGTCCAGTTTTATTCTGGGGGTTCTTTTTTCCACACCAAATCTCTTAATATGTTGTGCATTTTCCTAAACCAGTATTTAGGAATCCAGAGAGGTGAGATATGCACAACATACAGAATGCATGGCACTAAGCACATCTTAATGAGGTTTACTCTAACCAAAACTGACAGAGGTAGTTTTTCCCATACACACACTTTGTTCCTCATTTTTATAACTAGTGGATTTACATTTAATGGAATAAACTACAGAGATTTATTAATAATGTAAATCCCCAGATACTTAAATTTCTACTTAAACTACTGGAATGTTGGACAGTCTCTCCCAAATAGCAGTACTCCTGGAGTCCAAAGTTCGAACAGCTAATTAAGACCAGTTTATTATCAGGCCCGAAAAGGTCCCAAATCTCTCAAATGTGTTTATTATGTTTGGAATAGAGGTATTCAAGTTATTAATGACTAATAAAGGGTAATCCACATATAGAGAAATCTTTTCTTTTTTGTTCCCATTCTTAAAACCCTCTATCCCTGGGTGTCTTCTAATAATACAAGCTAACGGTTCTAGTGCAAGTGTAAAGAGAAGCGGTGATAGCAGGCAGCCTTGTCTAGCCCCCCTGAAAAGCTCAAATCACTCTGACATTTCCCCATTAGCCATTACTTTAGCCTTTGGGGATTCATATGTAGTATCTTAACCCATTTAGTGATATTAGGACCAAATCCCAATTCCCCTAGCACCTAGCATAGCTAGGTAGAAAGGTAACACGAGCAATTGTAAGTACACAGTTCCAAATAATATGATGATTGCAATATATTAAGAGGATGAAAACTTTGATGGGATGATGTGAGTGCTTCTTTAAGTGTACAGAATTCGATTATATAAATATATGTCCTAAGACCTCATTCAGATGTTTTTTCACGTATGCAAAAAAAAATGGTGCAAGCATCATAAGTTTTTGGGATTTGAGTTTCATCAGTGTTTGGCCAGTGTGTTAGTTTTTATCATCAGAGTTTCATGTATGGATAAATAAATCAATAAATTACAAAGCTTCTCCTATCCTTTGTAATGATAATGGACAACACACGAAATGCACACTGATTCCATCTATGTGCTGTCCGTGATTTTCATGAACCTATTGATTTGTATTGCTATATATCATCCGATACGCTGATACAAAAAAAGTCCGTCTCCATAATCTTTTCACGAACACAGTGTTAGGACTGGCGGAACGCACAAAATAAATATAAATAATAAGTGCGTTCGCAGCCCGGGGTCCACCGTGCAGGCAGAGCCTGCTGCTAGTAAGATGGCGGTATGGCGAACTCTGTTACTTTACAGAGTCCCAACTCTAGACACTGTGGCACTATATGGCAGTATAAGCGAGCACTATTACACCACAGTGTCGCTAAGGTAGTGACTCAGAGATATGGACTGTGTCCTGTTAACTCCACAGGACTGCACAGACAACTGCTGTGCGGACAGCAGTCCGTAGTAATGCAGTCAGCAACGCAATCAGACAATCTCCTCACCGGAGAAGCCGGTATTCTAGGGGCTTATTTCAGCCGAGCCCTAAACACGTGCATACAATCTCCTCACCGGAGGTGCCGGTATTCTAGGGGCTTATTTCAGCCGAGCCCTAACACATGCGTGCAAGATCACACTGGCGCAAAGCATATAATGTAGTTGATACTAGCGCATTGCGGCACAACCATGCCACCCTTTTATAGTAGCAACTACAGGGCCTGCCAGATAAGGACCAATAGGAAACTGTTCCAGAACACAGGAAGTTTCAGGACCTTCCTGGTGGACCAATAGGAGCTGCTGCAGCACCTGAGCATGTGACCCCTGATCTCCAATGAGAGATATCACCATGGTCATGCTCAGAAGGGGAAAGCAAGGACTTTGTCCTAAAGACGTCTGATCGCCGCTAACCAGTACTGGCTACAATAGTAGAGCCTGGAGAGGCAGCAGTAATCCTCTGCACAATGTTAGACTGGGCAAGACACTGGGACCGACGCCTATGCTGAGCAGAGTCCACTGTGGCCGGAGACGGATGGGAGACTGCAGCAGGGATGGATCGAGATTCCCCATGTGCAGAAGCGGGAACTCGACCTCTAACATTGCCCCCCCTTCTTTGGGCCTCGCTATGCTCAAAGGCAGCGATGAGCTGCGGAGCATGAACGTGCTCGGCTGCCTCCCAGGACCTATCCTCAGGCCCATAACCCCTCCAATCCACCAAATAAAATCTTTTGCCCCGTACCACCTTACACCCTACGATGGCATTCACCTCATGGTCGTTCGTAGACGAACCCGATGTCCCGGCAGATGACTCGGAAAACCGGGACATGAGCACTGGTTTCAGGAGGATACGTGAAAGGTGTCGGAGATACCCAGGCATGGTGGAAGAGCCAAACGGTATACTACAGGATTAACCTGTTCAAGGACTTTGAAAGGACCCAGGTAGCGGGGTGCCAACTTAGTGGACTCAACTCGCAGCCTAATGTTAGGGCGGAGAGCCACACCAAGTCCCCAGGAGCAAATGTTGGAGCGGGGCGCCGATGTGCGTCGGCGGAAGACCTCATCCTCTCCTTGGACGCCTGAATGGTATCCTAGGTACGGTCCCAAATGTCCCGTGCCTCCACAGCCCAGTCTGCCACCCTGGAGTCGGCAGAAGACACGGGCATGGGCACCGGAATCCGCGGATGCTGACCGTAGTTTAGGAGGAATGGAGTCTGTCCGGTGGAGTCAGCCACAGCATTGTTCAGTGCAAACTCAGCCCACGGTAGCAAGGATGCCCAGTCATCCTGCCTGGCTGAGACACAATGTCGTAGATAGGTGACCAAGGTCTGGTTGGCCCTCTCTACCAACCCATTCGTCTCAGGATGGTACACTGAAGAGAGATTTAACTCAATACTGAGTAGACGACAAAGCTCTCTCCAGGACCGAGACGCAAACTGGGGACCTCGGTCACTGACAATTTTGTCCGGCATGCCGTGTAGACGGAAGATGTGCCTAATGAACAACGCTGCCAGAGCCCGTGCAGAAGGTAACCGTGGTAGCGGCACCAGATGCACCATTTTGGAAAAATGGTCGGTGATTACCCAAATGATGGTGCAACCCCGAGACTTGGGCAAGTCCACCACAAAGTCCATCCCAACCATCTCCCAGGGCCTGTCTGCCACCGGAAAAGGGTTAAAGTAACCCAGCTGGCCATTGTCGTGGAGACTTATTCTTGGCGCAGGAGACACACGCCCGAACATAGTCCCCAACGTCACGGACCATATGCGGCCACCAGTATGTCCTCGCCAGCAATTCAGATGTCCTCTTTGCCCCAAAGTGTCCACCCACCCTGGACGAATGTGCCCAAGAGAGTACCTCCGGTCGCAAATTGGTAGGCACAAAAGTCTTGCCCGGGGGCACAGACTCTAGCGAAACCGGGGCTACTGTTCTCAGGCTCTCTGTGGGGACAATAAGCCGAGGCTCCTCCTCCTCAGAGGACACCACAGAGCGAGAGAGAGCGTCGGCACGAATGTTCTTCTCTCCCGAGAGAAAATGGAGTGTGAAATGAAACCGGGAGAAGAACAAGGACCATCTGGCTTGGCGAGAATTAAGCCGCTGGGCTGTCTGAAGATATACCAAATTCTTGTGGTCGGTGAAGACTTGGAAGGGAAAGCGAGCCCCCTCCAACAGATGTCACCACTCAGAGAAAGCCAACTTCATTGCTAGCAACTCCCTGTCCCCGATGGAATAATTCCTCTCTGCTGGTGTGAAGGTCTTGGAGAAGAAGAAGCAAGGATGCTTCGACCTTGAGCATCCTGTTGAAAGAGGACTGCTCCAGCACCAACGGATGAGGCATCCACCTCCAATATGAATGGCTTATCAACATCAGGGCGGTGTAGAATGGGAGCGCTAGCAAACTGAGACTTAATTTAGATGAAAGCCTTGGAGACTTCCTCAGACCACAATTTGGGATTTGCTCCCTTCTTGGTGAGGGCTACCAAGGGAGATACCAAAGTTGAGAAATGGGGAATGAACTGGCAATAATAATTAATGAACCCATAAAGCGCTGCACCGCTTTAAGGGAATGGGGTTCTTGCCAGTCCATTACAGCCTGTAGTTTGGCAGGATCCATAGCCAATCCCTGGGCGGAGATGATATAGCCCAGGAATGGTAAAGACTCCTGCTCAAACACACATTTCTCCAACTTTGCGTAAAGGGAATTTGCCCGCAGGAGGTCGAAGACTCTGCAGACATCTCTCCGGTAGGAGTCAATTTCTGGAGAGAAGATGAGAATATCATCCAGATAGACTACGACCGAGGTGGAAAGCATGTCCCAGAAGATGTCATTAACAAAGTCTTGGAAAAACGGTGGGCATTACAGAGCCCGAAGGGCATCACCAGATATTCATATCATAGTGCCCATCCTGGTATTAAAAGCCGTTCTTCCATTCGTCCCCCTCACGGATGCGAATCAGGTTATAAGCACCCGCAGGTCTAATTTGGTAAATACCCTTGCTCCCCGGAGCCTATCAAAAGCTCAGAAATCAGGGGCAACGGGTATTTATTCTTAACGGTGATGGCGTTAGACCCTGTAATCTATGCAGGGAGTAATTCTCCGTTCTTCTTCTGCACGAAAAAGAAACCGCGCCCCAGCAGGTGACACTGACTTCCTAATGAACCTCTTGCCAGATTCTCCTGGGATGTATTGGGACATAGCCTCCGTCTCCGGGAGAGAGAGAGGATAAACCTCCCCCGAGGCGGCTCTGCTCCAGGCAAGAGGTCAATAGGACAGTCATAGGGGCGGTGAGGTGGAAGAGTTCTGCAGCCTTTTTGGAGAACACGTCTACATAGGACCAATAACACTTGGGAAGGGAAGTGAGATCTGCGGGCATCTCTGTAGTAGTAACCTGAACATCTCCCTCACACATCTACCTCTACAAGATTCACTCCAACCCCGTTCCTCCAGAGGACCATTCAATATGTGGGGAGTGAAGACGAAGCCAGGGTACTCCTAGCAGAGCCTCATCTATACCCTCGGGAAGGGACCAGGAAAGCGAAAAACCTCCTGATGGGAAGGAGACATAGACAACGTGAGAGGGATTGTCTGATGTGTGATCTGTGAGGGCAGTATTGATCCATTCACCACTCGAAACAGCCACCGGTTTGGCGAGCATTACCTGAGGTATTGTGTGGTGGATAGCGAAGGCAGAGGACATAAAATTCCCCTCTGCTCCAGAATCCACACAAAGCTCAACTGTTAGAGTGGATGGACCAAAAGAGATTGCCCCTTTAAAGGACAGCTTGGAGGCAAATGCCGCTGAATCTAGTGAACCTCCTCCCATGGTTACTAGACGCGATCTTTTGTTCCTGATCGTGGGGACATCTATTGACATAATGCCCTAGCTTTTGGGGCAATTGTTACAAACCACAGGTACTCGAGTGGCCCAAGACTTAGGTCTCGCTCGAGAAAATTTCCATGGCCTCTGGGGATTGGGCGCCTGAATGGAAGATTCAAGAGGTCTGGCGAAGGTGGGCGCCAGCTGGAACCTCTGCCTACACTGGGCCCGCTCCAACCTCCGCTCGTTAAAAACGAGGTCGATGCGGGTAGATATGGTAATGAGCTCCTCCAGTGTGGCAGGAATCTCCCTGGTGGACAAGGCGTCATTCACATGGTCTGCCAATCCCCTCCAGTACACTGGTATAAGGACTTTATTGGCCATCCAGCTCAGAGACCAGAGTCCGAAATTGGACAGCGAACTGGCTGACCATGGATAAACCCATGGGTGTTCCCAACAGTTGGAGAGCCGTATCGTGCGTGATGCGAGGTCCTAAAAAGACCTGTTTCAGAATGTCCAAGAAGAGAGAAGCACTCTGCACCACACGATCATCGCGCTCCCACAACGGCGTTGCCCACTCCAATGCCCTGCCCGACAAAAGGGATATGATAAAACCCACTTTCGCCCTCTCCATGGGAAAACGTGCAGCCAGAAGCTCTAAAGTATGGAGCACTGACTGACGAAACCCCGACATTGTTTACTGTCAACGGTAAACTTGTCTGGAAGTGGGAGGTGGGAAAAAAGTCAGAGCAGGGGGGGCAGAGGGACAAACTAGCTGCAGCCACACTAGCAGCCTGAAAAAGCGACTGCGGTAAATCCACAGCTGAGGTTGTGCGCTCTTGAGACGCCAAACCTACCCTTTCCCGCTGTGGATATACCGGTGCAGACACTGGTCGTCCGCCATTTTACCAGCCAGACCCTGGCGCTAGTATTATGTTAGGGCTGGCGGAACGCCAAAATAAATATAAATAATAAGTGCGTTCGCAGCCCGGGTCCACCGTGCAGGCAGAGCCTGCTGCTATTAAGGGTGGCGGTTATGGCGAACTCTGTTATTCACAGAGTCCCAAACTCTAGACACTGTGGCACTATATGGCAGTATAAGCGAGCACTGTTACACCACAGTGTCGCTAAGGTAGCGAACAGAGATATGGACTGTGTCTTGTTAACTCCACAGAACTGCACAGACAACTGCTGTGCGGACAGCAGTCCTAGTAATGCAATCAGCAACGCAATCAGACAATTTTCCTCACCGGAGAAGCGGTATTCTAGGTGCTTATTTCAGCCGAGCCCTAAAACAGTGCATACAATCTCCTCACCGGGGTGCCAGTATTTTTAGGGACTTATTTTCAGCCGAGCCCTAAACATGCGTGCAAGATCCACTGGCGCAAAGCAATAATGTAGTTGATATAGCGCATGGCGGCACGACCATGCCACCCTTTTATAGTAGACACTTCAGGGCCTGCAGATAAGGACCAATAGGAAACTGTTCCAGAAACACAGGAAGTTTCAGGACCTTCCTGGTGGTACCAATAGGAGTGCTGCAGCACCTGGCATGTGACCCTGATCTCCAATGAGAGATCCCACCCTGGTCATGCTCAGAAGGGGAAAGCAAGGACTTTGTCCTAAAGAGTTTTGCTCGCCGCTAACCAGTACTGGCTACAATAGTAGAGGCCTGGAGAGGCAGCAGTAATCCTCTGCACAATGTTAGATGGGCGAGACGCTGGGACCCATGCCTTGCTGAGCAGAGTCCACTGCGGCGGGAGAGGATGGGGACCGCAGCAGGGATGGCTCGAGATTCCCCTTGTGCAGAAGGCGGGAACTCGACCTTAACACACAGTCTGCAAAAAAGCTCTGACATGAAGAATCCCATAGATTATAATGATTACAGGTTCTATCCATTCAAATCACAGATAGAACAGTAGGTGAAATACGGACTTCTGAATGAGGACTGAGCAGGGTAGGCATTCTGGTAATGGACAGGTGAAAAACAGAAGCCCTTTGGGGAATTTTATTAATAATAATTTACAATAATGTAGAGCTTTATTGGATTGTTGAAGAACTGGGATGGATAGAATAAACTACTATATAGATCCTGGTGGAAAGTGTAAGTGGACCTGAATCATAACCCTATGATCATTTCAACATGCATGCTACCCAAAAAATCAACTAATTTTAAGGGACCCAATTGGTCAACTTTATCTTTTGTTTATTTGGTCACTTGAGTACAGTCCTTCCACATAAATCGGCACACTATAACAAGTATTGCATCATTACATTTTCTGTATATAATTGAGTGTAATCTATTTAAGGCTGTGATATGCAGTATATTTCAGTATCGGACTGCTATTTTTGTATTACCGGTATTTTATAGATCTATACAGGGTGGCAATCAGTAGCAATAACATATAGATGTGATTAAAGATGAGACTATTTTAAAGCTTAGATTCTTGGTTTAAATTAGACCAGAATTGTTTTTGAATCATGAACCAGCCC
>JARQOD010000001.1:298868162-298890197 GCA_033576555.1 Oophaga sylvatica | reverse complement strand
TTTCTAACCTACAGCCCTGGCTGCCTATTTTATATCCCTCTTCTGATATCCATCCTGTAAAGCTTCATTCGTAAATGAACAATATCTTGTTTTCTTCATTTCTAGTCTCACGTCACCTCCTGCCCTCTTAATCCTATTCAATTCTATCTTATTCTCTACCTGTTCTTTTTTCATCCCAGTCTGTTTTCCCTGTTCTCCTGTACCAGCAGATTTCCTTCATTGGTCATATATATTGCTGTAATAAAAAAAGAAAAACGTCTTAGCCCTTTTTATCTACTGATATTGGTTGCTTCTACAATGACTGATACATGAACTGTTTTACAGTCTCTCTTGTAATTTGTCTGTGATCAAACTATTTTAACTTTAACTTCTAAAGTTTTACCTCCACTAAGATTGCGAAATATCTCCTCTCTTCTAGCCTCTGCTAGAATCTGATGCTTTCCATCTTTATTTCTCCATGTAAAAGATTGATGATTTTGTCCAACTCATCATATTATTTACAATGTCTTCTAATAAGAATGTATCATTTTTTTTCTGATGACAACAATATCTATCATAACTTTATTACTCTACTGTTTTTTTCCCCATCTATTTAATCTCAGTTCCCAAAATCTACTTTCAAAAATTCATTCCCTGGTAACCATCTTTGTCATATTGCATCACGACACTAACCCTTTCTATCCTTCTGACTTGACAGATTGGCATTTCTTAGAGTAGACAATTTGTAAATAGAAGTATTACTTCCATATTTGTATCCCACTCAGTTCTTCTGGATTCCACCATAAACAAGCAGATTTGGCTTAATATGTATGGTTTTTTTTGTATGGTTTTTTCCTATGGGAGATAAAATTAAGTTATTGTCACAATCCTCCAGCACCTGTATAATGTATATCCTTGGAGAGAAATAATTACTTTTTTACCTCTCCAAACAATAACTATGATTAAAGGGAATCTGTCACCACTTTTTTGGCATATCATGTAAAAATATCATTCAATTTAGTGTCAGCTTTGCATTATACAAGTACTTTTTATACTCCTTGACTCCCCACCAATAATACATAAATATCGTTTTTATTCCTCCCGCGGTGTATGTAAATATGCTCGATCCGATGGGCGGGGCTTATTGTCCGTCTCCCCCCCCCCCCCCCTCCTGGCTTGTTCTATGCATTCCTTTCAGGTAATTCCATTCAAATGGTCCCTCGCGCGTGCGCAGTATACTTTGCCCAACTGTGGGCAAAGCAGAAAAAACAGTATTGCGCATACGCCATGGCGTTCTATGGCGTACTTGTATACTTCCGGGCCATAGAACGCCATGGCGTATGCCGCCGCATGTGCAACACTGGTTTTCGGCTTTGCCCAGCTGGGCAAAGCATACTGCGCACGCGCGAGGGACCATTTGAATGCGCACGCGCGCGTAACTGTACGCTATCTTTGATATTCACAGAAGCGAATACGTACAGCAAGATGAGTAGGGGGTGGAGACTGACAATAAGCCCCGCCCATCGGACCGGACCGAGGATATTTACATACAACGCTGGAGGAATAAAAACAGTATTCATGTATCATTGGTGGGGAGTCAAGGGGTATAAAAAAGTACTTGTATAATGCAGAGCTGACACTAAATTTAATGATATTTTTACATGATATGCCAAAAAAGTGGTGACAGATTCCCTTTAACTTTAATTAGATTTTTAAAGCAGATTGCTTTGCACAGTCTTGATCAGCAGTCTATGGCCATGGACAGGCTCAGGTTATTATTGTGGACTTGTTAAAGGTCACCAGTAAGCTGCACGCAACACAGATGATGTCTGCTAGCCCAGCTAATATGAGCTGAGCCTGGGATCCTGCAGGGTAAGTAAATTGCCCCTGGCCAGAGACTAATGACCTGGACCATGGACTAGGGTTGCGCAAAGCGATTCTCTCATCTCTAACTTTATTACATGTTGTTCTGATGCAGTTTTTG
This sequence comes from Oophaga sylvatica, assembly GCA_033576555.1. NCBI lineage: Eukaryota > Metazoa > Chordata > Amphibia > Anura > Dendrobatidae > Oophaga > Oophaga sylvatica. The sequence continues at coordinate 298,888,234 of JARQOD010000001.1, read as the reverse complement.
AAACCAAAACAAGAAAAGTTGACTCTTTAAATGTATGCTTCCCTTCTTGTTATAATGCACTCTAGACGTTAGCTTTAAAAACTGTATTAAAATGGCACTTGTGAAGCATTCAAATTGTTAATGTCAATTTGGAGAGTTTAAACATAATTTCTAACTTTTAGGGATCCTTCAGAATCATGCAAGGAAATATAACTTGCCGATAGATGAACTTAGTTTCCATTACAATGTCCTCCCATGTTATCGAGACCAAGCAGCTGTCATTGAAGCAATAAAAACTATGAAGTTCGGAGAGGAGTTGCCCATGGATAAAAAGGTAAAGTCTATTACTATTTCTTAGAATTTTGTACTAAAACGCTCCAAACGTGATGATATAAGGGGATGGAATATTAGATGACAGATGGTCTGTTCCGAAAAGCACATTTCTATCAGACATGGTATACAACAGATTGCAGCCTGTCTACAATTATAAGCTCATCATCAAGGGCCAGTAATGGTTTTCTTTTTATTTTGGTTTAAATAATTACTTACATTTTCTATATGATTCACCACATTTCACTTTTTGTAATAGATTCATTGATGCGGCTGTGGACACAGAAGATCCTCTGTTTAGAATCTTGGTATCTTTTATACATCATTGAGGAGTTACAGTCTATTAGAATTAATTAGAATTATTTATTTTAAAGTTGTAATTTTCAAAATTAAATAAAAATTGTCTATATAAATTCAATCTTTTTATCCCCAGAAATAAAAATGTCATTCTTATTTCTAACTGTATGTGTTAGGGGTCGTGTTCCCGCTTCTGCACAAGGGGAATCTCGTACCATCCCTGCTGCAGTCTCCCATCCGTCTCCGGCCGCAGTGTACTCTGCTCAGCAGAGACGTCGGTCCCAGCGTCTCGCCCAGTCTAAAGGTACTGCCACACTAAACGCTCCCGCTAACGATCACAATAACGACGCATACTAATGCGATCGTTTTTGTGATCGTTTTAATGTCGCTAGTAGCTGCCACACTTAGCGATCTCGTTAACGACGCATAAGCGGTTAGCGATCTCCTTAACGACTTTGGCGGTCATTGTGATGTAAAAAACAGCGCACATCGTTCACAAAAGGTGCCAGACACAGCGATATAGCGTCACCAGCGGGACGCCAATGATAAAAATACGGTCCAGAACTCTAGTGAACGATCAGCGAGATCACAGCAGAGGCCAAGTCGTTGCTACATGCCATACACAATAACGTCACTAACGAGATCGCTAAATAGTGACGTATTTTAGCGATCTCGTTAGCGACGCTGTTTAGTGTGGCATACCCCTAACATTGTGCAGAGGATTACTGCTGCCTCTCCAGGTTCTGCTATTGTAGCCAGTACTGGTCAGCGGCGAACAGACGTCTTTAGGACTAAGTCCTGCATTTCCCCTTCTGAGCATGCCCAGGGTAAGATCTCTCATTGGAGATCAGGGGTCACATGCTCAGGTACTGCAGCAGCTCCTATTAGTCCTCCAGGAAGGTCCTGAAACTACATGTGTTCTGGAACAGTTTCTCATTGGTCCTTTTCTGGAAGGTCCTGTAGTTGCTACTATAAAAAAGGTTACATGGCCGTGTGGCCATGTGCAAGTATCAATTGTGCTATGTGCTTTGCGCCAGTGTGATCATGCACGCATGTGGTTAGGGCTCAGCTGAAATAAGCCCTAGAATACCGGCTTCTCCGGTGAGGAGTTGCTTGTTTGCGTTGCTGAATGCATGACCACGGACTGCTATCCGCACAGCAGTTATCTGTGTATCCCTGTGGTGTTAACAGGACACAGTCTACATTTCTGCATCTCTACCTCAGCGACTCTGTGTTGTAACAGAGTTCGCTTATACTGCCATATAGTGTTACAGCATCTATGTTTGCGACTCTGTGAAGTAACAGAGTTCGCTTATACCGCCATCTTACTAGCAGCAGGCTCTGCCTGCACGGTGGACCCCAGGCTGCGAACGCACCTATTATTTATATTTATTTTGTGTGTTCCGCCAGCCCTAACATAATACTAGCACCAGGATCTGGCTAGTAAAATGGCGGACGACCAGTGTCTACAGCGGAACATCCAGCAGCTGGAGGGGAAGTTGGCGGCCCTTGAGAGCACAACCTCAGCTGTGGATGTTACCGTAGTCGCTGTTCAGGCTGCTAGCGTGGCTGCAGCCAGTGTGTCCACTGCCACCTCTGCCCCTACATTATCCCACCTCCCGCTTCCAGACAAGTTTGCTGGTGACAGCAAGCAATGTCGGGGATTCGTGAGTCAGTGCTTATACAACTCGAGCTTCTATCTGCACGTTTCCCCACGGATTGGGCACAAGTGGGTTTTGTAATATCTCTCCTGTCGGGCAGAGCGTTGGAATGGGCCACCCCGCTGTGGGAGCGTGACGACCGTGTGGTGCGGAGTGCTCCTCGTTTTCTGGAGGCTCTAAAAAAGGTCTTTCTAGGACCTCAGGTCACCCATGATGCGGCGCTCCAACTGCTGGCAAGTTCACAAGGTTCGTCCTTGGTCAGCTATTTTGCTGTCCAATTTCGGACTCTGGCCTCGGAGTTAGACTGGCCAGATAAAGTCCTCATTCCCGTGTTTTGGAGAGGACTGGCGGGCCATGTGAAAGATGCCTTGGCTACCAGGGAGATTCCCGCCACACTGGAGAAGCTTATTGCCATATCTACCCACATCGACCTCCGTTTTCACGAGCTGAGGTTGGAGCGGTCCCAGTGTAGGCAGAGGTTCCGGCTGGCTCCCACCTTCGCCAGACCTCTAGAATCTTTCAGTCAGGCATCCGATTCCCATGAGGCCATGGAGGTTTCTCGAGCAGGACATAAGTCCCGGGCCGCTCGAGTACCCGTGGTTTGTAACATCTGTCAGCAGTTAGGACATTATGCCAAAAAATGTCCACAGTGGTCAGGAAAACGGTTGCGTCTAGAGACCCTGGGAGGAGGTTCACTAGACACCGTGGCATTTTCCACCAAGTTGTCCTTCAAGGGGACAATTACTGTAGGTCCATCCACTCTCACCGCCGAGCTCTGTGTGGATTCTGGAGCCGAGGGGAATTTCATGTCCTCTGCCTTTGCTCTCCGCCACACTATACCTCAGGTGATGCTCGCCAAACCGGTGACTGTGCGAGTAATGAATGGATCGACTCTGCCCTCACAAATCACCCACCAGACTATCCCTCTCACTTTATCTATGTCCCCTTCCCATCAGGAGAGTATTTCCTTTCTTGTCCTCCCCGAGGGTATAGACGAGGTTTTGCTGGGAATACCTTGGCTCCGCCACCACTCTCCCCATATTGAGTGGTCCTCTGGGAGGATACTGGGTTGGGGTGATTCATGTAGAGGTAGGTGTGTCAGGGAGTGTGTTCAGGTCACCATCACAGAGATACCCGTAGACCTTACTTCTCTTCCCCAGTGTTATTGGTCATACGCAGATGTTTTCTCCAAGAAGGCGGCAGAGACTCTTCCGCCTCATCGCCCCTACGACTGTCCTATTGATCTCTTGCCTGGAGCAGAACCTCCTCAGGGAAGAGTCTATCCCCTCTCGCTTCCTGAGATGGAGGCCATGTCCCAGTATATTCAGGAGAATCTGGCAAGAGGGTTCATTAGGAAGTCGGTGTCACCAGCAGGGGCGGGGTTCTTCTTCGTGCAGAAGAACGGAGAATTACGTCCGTGTATTGACTACAGGGGTCTTAACGCCATCACCATCAAGAATAAGTACCCGTTGCCCCTAATCTCTGAGCTCTTTGATAGGCTCCGAGGAGCAAAGGTATTTACCAAGCTAGATCTACGTGGTGCCTATAACCTAATTCGCATCCGTGAAGGGGCGAGTGGAAGACAGCTTTTAATACCAGGGATGGGCATTATGAAAACCTGGTGATGCCCTTCTGGCTCTGTAATGCTCCAGCTGTTTTCCAAGACTTTGTCAATGACATCTTCTGGGATATGCTCTCTACCTCTGTAGTAGTCTGTCTGGATGATATTCTCATCTTTTCACCAGATATAGACTCTCACCGGAGGGATGTCAACAAAGTCTTCGACCTCTTACGGGCAAACTCCCTCTATGCCAAGCTGGAGAAATGTGTGTTTGAGCAGGAGCCTTTACCTTTCCTGGGCTATATCATCTCCACCCAGGGACTGGCTATGGATCCTGCCAAACTACAGGCTGTAATGGACTGGCAAGAACCCCATTCTCTTAAAGCGGTGCAGCGCTTTATGGGGTTCATTAATTAATATCGCCAGTTCATTCCCCATTTCTCGACTTTGGTAGCTCCCTTGATAGCCCTCACCAAGAAGGGAGCAAATCCCAAGTTGTGGTCTGAGGAGGTCTCCAAGGCGCTCTCTTCCATCAAGTCGCATTTTGCCAGTGCTCCCATATTACATCGCCCCGATGTTGATAAGCCGTTTATTTTAGAGGTGGACGCCTGTTCTGTTGGTGCTGGAGCAGTCCTTTATCAAAAGGATGCTCAAGGTCGGAAGCATCCCTGCTTCTTCTTTTCTAAGACCTTTACACCAACAGAGAAGAATTATTCCATCGGGGACAGGGAGTTGCTGGCTATGAAGTTTGCCTTCTCTGAGTGGAGACATCTTCTGGAGGGGGCTCGTTTTCCCTTCCAAGTCTTCACTGACCACAAAAACTTGGTATATTTGCAAACGGCTCAGCGGCTAAATTCTCACCAGGCCAGATGGTCCCTATTCTTCTCTCGGTTCCACTTCACCCTCCATTTTCTCTCCGGTGAGAAGAATATTCGGGCCGACGCTCTCTCTCGCTCCCTAGTGTCATCAGAGGAGGAGGATGAGGAGCCTCGGCTTATTGTCCCCGAAGAGAGCCTGAGAACGGTAGTCCCGGTTTCGCTAGAGTCTGTGCCTCCGGGCAAGACTTTTGTGCCCACTTTTGCGACCGGAGGTACTCTCTTGGGCACACTCGTCCAGGGTGGGTGGACACTTTGGGCCAAAGAGGACAACTGAATTATTGGCGAGAACATACTGGTGGCCACATATGGTCCGTGATGTCAGGGAATATGTTCAGGCGTGTGTCTCCTGCGCCAAGAACAAGTCCCCTCGACAACGGCTAGCTGGGTTACTTTTCCCTTTGCCGGTGGCAGACAGGCCCTGGGAGATGGTCGGGATGGACTTTGTGGTGTGCTTACCCAAGTCTCGGGGTTGCACTATCATTTGGGTGATCACCGACCACTTCTCCAAAATGGTGCACTTGGTGCCACTACCACGGTTACCTTCTGCACGGGCCTTGGCAGCATTATTTATTAGACACATCTTGCGTCTACACGGTATGCCAGACAAGATTGTCAGTGATCGAGGTCCCCAATTTGCATCTCGGTTCTGGAGAGAGCTATGTCGTCTACTCTGCATTGAGTTAAACCTCTCCTCTGCATATCATCCCGAGACGAATGGATTGGTAGAGAGGGCCAACCAGACCTTGGTCACATACTTGCGACATTTTGTCTCTGCCAGGCAGGATGACTGGGCATCCTTGCTCCCGTGGGCGGAGTTTGCGCTAAACAATGCTGTGGCTGACTCCAGCGGACAGACCCCATTCTTCTTAGAGTACGGCCAGCATCCGTGGGTACAGGTGCCCATGCCCGTGGCTTCCGCTGACTCCAGGGTGGCAGACTGGGCTGTGGAGGCACGGGACATATGGGACCGCACCCAGGATGCCATTCAGGCTTCCAAGGAGAGGATGAGGTCTTCTGCCGATGCCCATCGGCGCCCGGCTCCGACATTTGCTCCTGGCGACCTAGTGTGGCTCTCTGCCCAAAATATCAGGCTGCGGGTGGGGTCCACTAAGTTGGCACCCCGCTATTTGGGTCCCTTCAAGGTCTTCGAGCAGGTGAACCCTGTGGTTTACCGTTTAGCCCTTCCGCCTCGCCTTGGTATCTCCGACACCTTCCATGTGTCCCTCCTAAAACCCGTGGTCATCTCCCGGTTGTCTGAGTCATCAGCCGGGACGTCGGGTTCGTCTATGGACGATCATGAGGTGAACGCCATTGTAGGGTGCAAGGTGGTATGAGGCAAAAAAATTTTTTGGATGGATTGGAGGGGTTATGGGCCTGAGAATAGGTCCTGGGAGCCTGCTGAGCATATACAACAGATTGCAGCCTGTCTACAATTATAAGCTCGTCATCAAGGGCCAGTAATGATTTTCTTTTTATTTTGGTTTAAATAATTACTTACATTTTCTATATGATTCACCACATTTCACCTTTTGTAATCGATTCATAGATGCGGCTGTGGACACAGAAGATCCTCTGTTTAGAATCTTGGTATCTTTTATACATCATTGAGGAGTTACAGTCTATCAGAATTAATTAGAATTATTTATTTTAAAGTTGTCATTTTCAAAATTAAATAAAAATTGTCTATATAAATTCAATCTTTTTTTCCCCAGAAATAAAAATGTCATTCTTATTCCTAACTGTATGTGTTAGGGATTGCGTTCCCGCTTCTGCACAAGGGGAATCTTGAACCATCCCTGCTGCGGTCTCCCATCTGTCTCCAGCCGCAGTGGACTCTGCTCAGCAGAGACATCGGTCCCAGCGTCTCGCCCAGTCTAACATTGTGCAGAGGATTACTGCTGCCTCTCCAGGTTCTGCTATTGTAGCCAGTACTGGTCAGCGGCGAGCAGACGTCTTTAGGACTAAGTCCTGCGTTTCCCCTTCTGAGCATGCCCAGGGTAAGATCTCTCATTGGAGATCAGGGGTCACATGCTCAGGTACTGCAGCAGCTCCTATTGGTCCGCCAGGAAGGTCCTGAAACTACATGTGTTCTGGAACAGTTTCTCATTGGTCCTTTTCTGGAAGGTCCTGTAGTTGCTACTATATAAGGGTTGCATGGCCGTGCGGCCATGCGCTAGTATCAATTGTGTTATGTGCTTTGCGCCAGTGTGATCATGCACGCATGTGGTTAGGGCTCGGCTGAAATAAGCCCCTAAAATACCGGCACCTCCGGTGAGGAGATTTGTATGCACGTGTTCAGGGCTCGGCTGAAATAAGCCCCTAGAATACCGGCTTCTCCGGTGAGGAGTTGCTTGTTTGCGTTGCTGAATGCATGACCACGGACTGCTATCCGCACAGCAGTTATCTGTGTATCCCTGTGGTGTTAACAGGACACAGTCTCTATTTCTGCGTCTCTACCTCAGCGACTCTGTGGTGTAACAGAGTTCGCTTATACTGCCATATAGTGTTACAGCATCTATGTTTGCGACTCTGTGAAGTAACAGAGTTCGCTTATACCGCCATCTTACTAGCAGCAGGCTCTGCCTGCAGATTTTTGGTATTTGGTCCGAGAGCAGCATAATATAGGGCAAGTGATCCTGATTCCTGATTCCAGGGATGTGTCACTTATTAGGCTGTGTGCTGTAATTTCAATACAAGCAGTATTTATTCAGCAGGAGATTAACAGTGCTGGACTCTCATCACACCCACAAAGCAGGCCAACTAATCAGTGTAACCACAACACCACCACTGATTGGCAGCCTGGTGGCAATTCACAGTATACTCAAGAAGCTGCTAGTCAGGAGTGTGGGCAGGATTATACACAGCCCAGAAGATTTAGTTTTGCTCTATCTACAGCAGACAAAACAGGGATTCTATCAAAACTGCACCATTCAGCCCAGTAAGTGATACATCCCTGGAATCAGGCTTTCTTGCCCCAGGTTATGCTGCTCTCAGATTAAAACCTGTTGACAGATTCCTTCTAAATGATAATACAACTAAGTAAATTCCTATATCGTTCTAATGTAGAGGCACATGTGTCTTTTTCCTTCGTACATTTAACTTTTTTCTTGGATCCAAAAGTGGCATTGGTTTAAACATGTAATTTTTCATTGGCATTTTTAACTGCATTTTTCAAAACACTACAGGCCAAAAAACTCAGAGGCCAGGAATTACTTTATAGTATATTGCACAGAATATTCATTTTTAATCTCCTATTCCCTTTGAAATTCAGAGAAACAAAGGCTTCTCAAGTTCAAAGCCCTAATCTCATAGGAATTTCATCATCATATTAAGTTTTACAATTTGATATAATTCAATGTAGTTCACTAATAATGTGAATTGTTATATATTTTTGTAGCAAGTTATGCTAAGACCTCCATAAGTCATGTTCCTACAGTACTTATCAATCAGTAACAAAGTAATAATCACATATCTGTTTCAGTTACCTACTCCTGAAGATGGTGTTTTGGTCCATGGGATGTTCATGGATGCCAGTCGCTGGGATGATGAAAATATGGTAATAGAAGATGCATTGCCAAGGCAGATGAACCCAATGCTGCCTGTGGTCCACTTTGAGCCCCAACAGAATTATTGTCCCAGTCCTACATTATATCAAGCACCTCTGTATAAAACTGGAGCCAGAGCTGGCACACTATCAACCACAGGTAATGCCTAGGTCAAATGACAACCTGCCGTACCTAGCTCAGTTTTTTTGTGCATGTAATTACCTAGCTTTAAAGGGAATCTGTTTGCCTATATGGCCATGTTGGTCATAGGAAGGTGAATAAAGGGATACCTTGATATTTGCGATCTGATGTCTCATTCCAGAGAAATCCACTTTTTTCTTGTATGTAAATAAGCTTTTAAGATCCATGGGCCAGACACTGATCTGCATGAGAATCTGCCTCCAGAGATTATTTTACATGAAATGAGGCTTTATCAGTGTGATATGTAATGGCCTCTCTCCTGATCTCCCTGCAGAGCTGTGTGTGATTATAACTGACACATCTGCAGCTTCCTATGACCTACATGCCCATACAGATGGTTTAAGGGTGTTGATCTTACTGACCGATTCTCTTTAACTTTATTTTAATTGCTTTACAAAACATCAGCTAGGAAAGGTTGTGACTTTAGCAAAGAACCCCTGAGTCTTTTTCATTGAGATGCAAAAGTGTTTATTCTTACTTATTCCTGTTTTCTTTCGTCAGGTCACTCCACTAATTTTGTGGTTACAGTCCTTCTGCCTTCAAAAAGACACAGCGATTACTGGATATCAAAGGGCTCAGCGTTGCTCTGCCAGCTAAATGAATAACTTTTAAATTAAAAATGTACGCCCTTTCAATGAAATGTGCCAAATAAAGATGTATATGCTTATAAAGTATGTTAACAAAATGTCTGTATTCTGAAGATTTTTCCTTATTATTGAAGGCTCTTGATCTTGAATGCTGAATTTTTCTCTGTTAAAATTCCTATTCTAAATCTTTTCTCTTTTAAAATTCCTATAATTTGCAAAAACAAAAATCTAATGCAGATTTTTGGTATTTTGGTATTTCTAACTGAAAGCTGTTGCTTAGAACAGTAAAGCCCCATCATATAAATGTTCGGTCGACAGCTATCACTTCCTAGTCTCCCATATACAGGCACTTGTCTCGACTGTCCGCTTCCTGTGTTCTTTATGAAAACCTGCTGTCAGAGTCCTCTGGCATCAACTTGTCTCCTGGAGAACTAAAGGATCGACTGTCAGAAATTCAACGTGCCTTCTCTCCCGTGACATCATCATAGACTGTCAGCTGATCCTACCGATAATGGTGGCTCCGACCGACTTTAGTCTAATGTGTATAGGGACCTTAAGACGTTGTTCAGAGTCTACTGAAAATCCACATTCACAGGATTTCTATAAAACAGCAAAGCCCGTAGACCAAAGACAACAGTTTTACTGGGGATTTTAATCTTATCCCAGAAAAAAACTCTTTGAAAGTGTTTATTTTTTTCAATAAACTGAGGGTCATCTGATTGCCAACGCAGTAACTGACACAATTACACATCCGTTTACTTAAAATCATGTTTTACCCCTTGAAAAGTAGTCCAAAGTAAGGGCTATTAGGTGACGACCTTCTGTCTAACATGTGGTCTATGGTTTGTTGTCAACTGTAAATAAATAGATTTTGCTTTACAGCTACAATTTGTATAAAGTCAAGAAAAGGGGCTATGGTAGATAAGGGATCACTACTGAAAATGTTTGCAATGAGTCTCAATCTGTAGCATTGGTCCTCCCACCACACTTGCTGCAGAGATAAGATCTGAAAGCTATGGGTAAATCACACTTAAGGGTATGCCACACTGAACAATATCGCTAACGGGATCGCTAAAAAACGTCACTATTTAGCGATCCCGTTAGCGATGTTGTTCAGTGCGGCAGCTTCCAGCGACGAGCTTCCTGCTGTGATCTCGCTCGTCGCTGGAATCGTTCCGGATCTTATTTTCTCGTCGGCGCTCCCGCTGGGTAAGTATATATCGCTAGTGTGGCACCTTTTCTTAGCGATTGAGCGGTACTTTTGTACCGCTAAAGTCGTTAAGAAGATCGCTAACGGCGATAGCGTCGTTAACTATATCGCTAAATGTGGCCGCACTTAGCGATATAGAAACAATCCCGCTAGCGATCGCATTAGTATGCGTCGTTATCGTGATCGCTAGCGGGATTGTTTAGTGTGGCAGTACCTTAAGGTCTTCTGTGCTACAGCACATGACTTCACTCTGCAGTGAAGAAAGCAGACTGTTAATATACTGCATGTGTCACACTGAGCCTGTTCTAAGTAATTGTGGGGGCATGTTCTATCCCTAGTCTTTTGCTGCCTACTTATCATTGGTCAGCATTAGAGTTGAGCGATACTTTCCGATATCCAAAAGTATCTGATCGGAATGGTATCGCCGATACACAAGAAATATCAGCGATACCCGATACCGATACCGGAAATACAATGTAAGTCTATGGGAAAAAAATATCGGAATTAAAAAAAGCCCATTCTTGCCTTGTTGGTTAATTGTACATGAAGGAAAACAACAAAGAGTAATGTAGAATGTATTGGGGAAGGTTGAGGAGACATTAAAGGCATAGATATTTAACCCAATCAAATGGAATAGCATTAATATTTTTTTTTGTAAAGATGTTCGGATTGACGAACAAATTGACAATGTTGTTAACCTTTTTTCTATTTTGGCAAATATGTATGTTTCACAACTTTCATGCTCTTCACCTTTTTAACTTTTGACACACTTTCTCCTTCATAATCTTCAGCAGCATCATCTTTTTCATCAAATTATTCTTCATCTTCACCTTCTTTATCTTCTTCTTAAACTTCTTGCTATTCATCTTTTTGTTAACATTACTCATATTGTTCTTATTCAACTATTATTCTTCTTCATATTCTACTTCATCTTCATCTTCTTCATCATATTCTTATTTTTGACAGAGATTCCTGTACTTGTAATCTGTAAAAGTATGAATTTTTCATCCTTGCGTTCTTGCTGTCACAAAAGTTTTAAATTACAACAGTATTTGTCCGTGTTGAGTTTAGCCTGCAGCAGCAGGCATTTTCCAGGGGCACCACGAGGAGGAATGGACTCACCCCCTTACCCCCTTACTCACTGCTTAGTCTTCTTCTGCTTATAATTTAGAGCATATATTTTGCTCTTCATTTTGGTCTTATACTTCATGTTGTTATGCTTTTTCATCTTCTGCTTATTGTTCTTCTGTCTCTTGCTCTGTATCTCGTAGTTTGTCTTAACCTTCTTTGTCCTGTTGGTGATCTTCTTCTGGGTAATCTTTTATTTCTTCTTTGTGATGGTGTTCAGGCTGGTTGGCTTCATGCTCGTCGTCCTTGTGGTCGTCATCTTCTTCGGGGTGGTCATCAGGGTCGTCGTCTTCATTGTTGGAGATCCATAGTGATTACCCAACAAAACATTTAAAAAATATTCAATTTGTAAATGTAGCTGAAGGTACAAGAAGGCTGACTAACTTCCGAGAACCAGCTGACGTTACTGGAACCCGGACGGGTATCAGATGGTACAAGAGACAATGGAAGTAACGAGGACCAGCTGACTGTGCTGGAACCCGGAGGGGCAGCAGAAGGAAAAGAGCCAATGGCACAACCGAGGACCAGCTGACGTTACTGGGACACGGTTACTAAGCAGGAGGTACCTGTGCTCCAAAGCACTACCAAAGACCAGCAGACGTTGCTGGAACTCGGATACCGAGATGGAGGCACCTAGGCCAAAGGCACTGCGGAGAACCAGTTGACGGTACTGGAACCCGGACGGGTAGCAGAAGGCACCCATGAAAATGTAATTTGACAGGCCGCAAGCCGTCCGCAGTTACCGAATCACACAGTCCTACAGTGGGTGCTTGTCCTATTGTCACAACAGAAACAGCCTTTATTTACTTATCACACAGCACACATAGGAATCACCTAAACTGCAGGCACCATACAGTCGGCTAACCCGAAAGCAACACGACAGGACAACTTATTGTAGGCTAATTGACGTTGACACTGCCAGGAAACAGCTGTCGTGCTGTAACCAGGCTAGGCAGGAGTCAGTACCCCTGCCAATTACTTCCGAGCAACAACTGTCGGTGTTGGAGCCCAGGGATGAGAAGAGAACAGGATGGAGGCAGCAGGACTTTTTGCCGTACACACAGCAGGGGAACAGCTGACATTACTGAACCCCAGTAACACAGGAGCAAGTGTTGACTGTTATAACAGCACTTCCGAGCAACAACTGGCGGTGTTGGAGCACAGGGTCAAGGAGGGTGTAGGCAGAGGCCTAGTATGACATGTTTGAAGTTAAATTTGTATTTAGCAGCATAAATTTTTTGCCAGACACACAGCAGGGGAACAGCAGGCGTTACTGAACCCCACAAACACATCAGCGATTGTTTTGATCTGTGCATCCAACACTTCAGAGCAGCAACTGGCGGTGTTGAAGCCCAGGTCAAGAAGGGTTTTTAAATAAAATATTGAGTTATTGCCTTGTTACGTGGCCATTGCAAATGTATGTACTTCAAACAAGAAAAAATGAAGGTTTACTAGGACAATAAAATGATGAATTTCAATTCCAAGACTAAAAATAAACACCCTTACAATATAAACGCATATAAGCACATGGCAACAAGTAATGGAACAACACACCACCCAAATTTTATTTTACAAAATATAGTGTTGTAAATTTATGAATAAAAGTCCATTTTTGTATTTAGGCATGATGCGTAAGGAACGCTATGTTAAACAATAACATAGTGAAGACAATGGATTTTGTAATAGTCACTCATCATCATCATTACAATTTATATGTGACAGTCACACAGATTTAAATTATTTCACTTATGAAAATTGTTAGTTTCGACAGCATTTATTATATGTCCAGCTTGGAGTCATAAAAGTGATGAGATGACGCAATAATGTACGATAAAAAATAAACATTTTAAAAAAACATTATGCATTGTCACAATTTAAGTGGGTGCCTAAAAGTGGAGGTGAAGCAAAGGCTACAGATAGCAAAGGTATATACTATGTCTGTATCAGACAGTGGCCAGCCTCTGATGGGTAATGGCGATGTTATACTGTACGTCAATAAACGCTGCGTCTGCAATCATGCATTTTTTGCTTGTAGAGTGTTGAAGAGGGTAAAAGCATGTCTGGTTGCGCAAGGCTTTATCCGGCAACACTACCTTCCTTGTGTCACGGGTAGGGTAGCATGTGTCTATTATATGACTCTCTCTAAAATGTGACGTTACGCAGCCTTATTCTGCCCTAGGGATGCCAAAAATATGACAGCAGTAATCATTTACTGTATAAAACTCCACCTATGAGCAACAAAACAAGCACGTTCCCTCTTCTGTTTCCTGCGCTGACATGTGAGGAGGGAGTTTGGAGATGCTCCTGAATTCCTCCCAGGTATCCAAGCATATCGGGCCCATAGGAGAGCAGTAAAACCACCCACGGGAACACTGACACCTTTTACATTCGTGGGGACATAATTTATGGAGCGCTACTTGCTACGGAGTTCACAACAGACCCTGAACGGTTTACCCATCCAACTGAAGCAGAAGGACAAGATGGCACATGGAGGAGACAAAGAGGAAAGAGGCGCGATGCTGAGCGCTGCCATAGACATGCAGCAAGAGCTATTATCAGAAGCACCATGTGACCTGAGAGTTCCTCAGGAATTTGATTCGCAGAAAATGGCTGAAGAGAGGTCACAGCCCTTCTCTTACCAGACATTCAGAAGCTGCTGGAGTCGGCATTGCAATCGTCATTGTCTTCCATACAAAAGTCTGTACACCTGAATACCATTGCAATTACCAAGCTGCAGCAGGATGTGGCGCTGCTACAACAGGAGAAGCAACTTGGCCAAGACAGAGAACAGAACCTTCAGCAGAAGTTACAAAATTTGATAGACAAAACAGAGGACTTGGAAAATCGCTCGAGACAAAGCAATTTACTTCTCGTCGCACTGCCTGAATCGTTTAAATCAGCAGACTTACAATCCATCTGTGAGAATGATCTACCGAAAATATTGTGACTTAACTACTACTGTCGTGTGGAACGTGCACATCGTGTGGGACCGCCGCAAAACAACAACAGCTGAGGGGAGGCATCGAAACCAATGATGTACAGACCACGGCAAGTAATAATTAAGCTGTTACATTATAACGACAAAGTTTCATTGTTACGGCCATTCAGAGAAGCGAGGCGCCCAGTGCTACTCCATGGCTATGAGATTCTGCTCTTTGATGACTTCTCAGTATCGGTGTCCAAGAAGAGGAGGGCGTTCAGTTTCATTTGCACAATGTTGTTTGAGCGAGATGTTCGCTTTCAACTACTGTTCCCAGCGCGTTAGCGTTTCCAAAGATCTGACGGGACATATGTCATTAATGACACACCAGAACAAGCTGAAGCAGCCTTGGAACGAAATCTACAAAGTGATAGGGAAGTACAGCGACGCAGTTCCAGGTTCTCCCCACGCAGACGACGACAAGATGGCAGTTCATGAAGGAGATCAGGAAAGATGAAAGAGATTCTCTCCACGTTAAATGACATATGAGATATATTTGCTGTTTGAGCCGTTTCTATTGGAGTGCAGTGCGGGAGGTGCCCCAGGCATCTACGGGGTTCTCGCCCTTTGAACTATTATATGGCAGACATCCCCGTGGCTTACTCGATATAGCTAAAGAGGCCTGGGAAAACCATACAACTCCCCACAAAAGTGTGATAGAACATGTGGCCAAAATGCAAGAGAGAATGGAGACAGTCCTACCATTAGTCCGAGAACATATGGAATCAGCACAAAGGTCACAGAGGCAGGTCTATAACTGGGAGGCACGGGTAAGGTCCTTTAACCCTGGGGATCGGGTGTTGGTACTTGTGCCTACAGTGGATAGTAAGTTCCTTGCAAGGTGGCAGGGACCCTACGACATTATAGAGAAGGTGGGACCAGTAAACTATAAAGTACACGAACCAGGACGGAGAAAGCCAGAACACGTATACCATGTGAATCTGCTCAAACCATGGAAAGACAGAGACCCGCTTGGTGAGGATTGTCCACGGCCTGCATTTCCAGTACAGATGGCTTCCTTGCCTCAGGATAAGGCAAGAGAAGTCCTCTCCGCCGTCAAAATATCAGACACTTTGTCGCACAGACAAGTTCAGGAAGTCCAAGAGTTTGTTAGCCGAAATACAGATGTTTTTTCGGAACTTCCTGGTCGTACCTCCCTAATACAACATGACATTGTCACTGAGCCGCAGGGCAAAGTACGATTAAAGCCATATCGGGTGCCTGAGGCCCGGCGACAAGCCATCAAGGAAGAGGTCAAGAAGATGCTGCAGTTAGGGGTCATTGAAGAGTCCCAGAGTGAGTGGGCCAGCCCAATAGTCCTAATACCAAAGCCAGATGGGACACTAAGGTTCTGTAATGACTTCAGAAAACTGAATGAAATTTCTAACTTTGACGCCTACCCCATGCCCCGGGTCGATGAGTTAATAGAGCGGTTTGGGCAGGCACGTTATTTTTCACTCATTGACCTCACAAAAGGGTATTGGCAGGTGCCACTAACAAAAGCAGCGAGAGAGAAAACGGCTTTTGTAACACCCGAGGGACTGTTCCAGTATATAGTCCTACCCTTCGGGTTGCATGGCGCTCCAGCGACATTCCAGAGGTTAATGGACGTTGTTCTTCGTCCTCATTGCCGATATGCCGCGGCCAATCTGGACGATATTGTGGTGTACAGTACAGACTGGGAAAGTCACTTAGCCAAGGTACAGGCGGTGATAGATTCGCTGAGACAAGCAGAGCTAACTGAAGTGTTCCATAGGGTTGGAGGAAGCTCGCTACCTGGGGTATGTGATTGTGAGAGGAGTTATCAAAGCCCAAATCAACAAAGTGGAGGCAATCCAAAACTGGCCCCGTCCCCTCACCACAAAACAAGTGAAAGGGTTTTTGGGGTTAGTGGGATACTACCGGCGGTTTATTCACAATTTTGCAACACTGTCGGTGCCGTTAAATGACTGCCTAAAAGGCAGGAAGTTAGTAATGGTGCGATGGAATGATCAGCTTGAAGAAGCGTTTGTAAAACTAAAAGGGGCACTGTGTGTGTGTCACCATTTTTGATCACACCCGACTTCAAAAGAGAATTCATTGTCCAGACTGATGCGTCAGAGGTAGGTGTGGGTGCCGTTTTGTCTCAGGAGGTTAACGGGGAGGAGCATCACATTACTTTCCAGAGTCGAAAGCTAACTCCAGCTGAAACCAGATACAGCATTGTAGAGAGAGAGAGTGCCTGGCGATCAAGTGGGCACTGGAGTCGTTGCGCTACTATCTGTTGGAGAGAACATTTTGGTTGTTAACTGATCATTCCCCTCAGACTGGCAGTGTTGTAGCCCAGGGAGTAGAGTTCAGGTGGTAGATAGATGAACATAACAGGAGAAATTGATAACGTTGCCAACCAGTTATTTAATCGGAAAACGGACAGGCTAATTCTGGCAAGATCCATGCCTTGTTCATTTTCAGAAAAGTAAGCCGGTCTACATTATCGGAGGATAGTCGCATGCGACGGTCTGTTAGTACACCACCTGCAGCACTAAAGACGCGCTCCGATAATACACTGGCAGCAGGGCAAGCCAGCACCTCCAATGCATACTGGCTAAGCTCTGGCCATGTATCCAGCTTAGAGACCCAAAACTTGAAAGGGGAAGAGCCATCTGGGAGTACACTGAGAGGGCAAGACAAGTAGTCTGTCACCATCTTACGGAAACGTTGCCTCCTGGTGACTGGAGGCGTCTCGGATGGTGTAGACATTGGTGGCGCTGCCACAAAACTTCGCCACATTTGGAACATACTGGTCTTGCCCCCCTGTGCAGAGGCGCTGCTTGTGCTCCCTCTTGTTGCAGAGCTGTCTCCACTGCCTCCACGCACAGAGCTGCTTTGTAAAGCAGTATCAGCAGCACTGCTCTCGGCTGGAATGGAGAACATTATGGATTTCACCAGTGTGTCTTGGTACTCCCGCATTTTACGCTCCCGGTTCAACGGTGTGATGAGGCTTTGTAAGTTGTCCCGGTAGCGAGGGTCTAGGAGGGTGTACACCCAATAATCAGACGTGGTGAGAATGTGGGCGATGCGGCGGTCGTTTCTCAGGCACTGCAGCATGAAATCAACCATGTGCTGCAGACTCCCAACCGGCCAACAAACGCTGTCCTCTGTAAGAGGCGTCATCTGCACCTGCTCTGCATCACCCCACTCTCGCTCTACATACTGACTAGAGCGTTGTGTACCTCCCTCTGTAGCGATTTCTTCCTCCTCCATTGACTCCTCCTCATCCTCCTCACAAAGTGAGCCCTGCAAAGCCCTTTGGGAGGAACCACGTTGCGCTGACTGTCCAGAAGGTGATGGAATTTGTGTCTCCTCATCCTCCACCTCTTCCAAAACCTCATCCCTTAGTGCTTGCAGTGTTTTTTGAAGCAGGCAGATAAGGGGGACAGTCAGGCTGACTAGTGCATCATCTGCACTCGCCATCCGCGTTGACTCATCAAACGCACGCAAAACGTGGCAGATGTCCTTCATAGAGGCCCACTCAGTAGTGGTGAAGTGTGAACGGCGCAAATTGCGTGTTGATTGCGCCTGTTGCAGCTGATACTCCATTACTGCTGTCTGCTGCTCACACAACCGCTCCAACATATGTAACGTGGAATTCCACCTGGTGGGTACGTCACATATGATGCGATGTTCAGGAAGGCGAAATCTGCGTTGCAGAGCTGCAATGTGCGATCTGGCCATGCTGGAACGTCGCAAGTGAGCGCACTCTAGGCGGACCTTGTGCAGCAGTGCATCAACATCTGGATAGTCCCTCAAAAAACTCTGCACGACCAAGTTGAGCACATGTGCCAGACATGGTATGTGAGTGAGGTTGCCAAGGGCCAGAGCTGCCACCAGATTTCGGCCATTGTCACACACTACCAAGCCTGGCTGGAGATTCGCTGGCAAAAACCACACGTCGCTCTCCTGCTTGATGGCATTCCAGACCTCCTGCGCTGTGTGGCTTCGATTCCCCATGGAAATTAATTTCAGGACGGCCTGTTGACGTTTGGCCACGGCTGTGCTCATATCGGTCGCAACAGGTAAGCGTTCACGGGTCCATGTGGAGGTAGACCGTGACGGCTCCTGCAGCGATGATTCTGATGAACTGGAGTAGGAAGAGGAGTCAATGTGTACAGACTGGATTCCTGCAATCCTTGGAGTTGGCAGAACACGTACAGCGCCACTTGCAAGATCTGTACCCGGCTCCACAACATTGACCCAATGGGCAGTGAGGGAAAGGTATCGTCCCTGGCCATGGGTACTGGTCCATGCATCGGTGGTCAGGTGGACCTTGCTACTGACGGCGTTTAGTAGCGCATGTTTAATTTTTCCCTCAACATGCTTTTGCAGAGCAGGGACGGCTTGCCTGCTGAAATAAAATCGGCTTGGCACATTGTATTGTGGGACTGCCAATGCCATTAAGTTCCGGAAACTGTCAGTCTCCACCAGCCTGAATGACAGCATTTCAAGGGACAGGAGTTTTGCAATGCCAGCATTCAGAGCCTGTGCTCGTGGATGGTTTGCCGAGTATGGCCGTCTTTAATCCCATGCCTGTGCTACCGATGGCTGTTTTGTGGCCTGGGAGTGTGAGGATGACAGGGAACTTGCAGCTGTGGGTGGAATAACACTTTGTCTCTGGACAACAGTGACCGAGGTTCTTCCATGGCGATCGTGTGAGGAAGCCGAACCAGCTGTGTGTGAGCTGGAGGAAGAGGCTCCAACACGACCTGAAGATGTAGGTGCTGCTGTAGGTTGGCCTACATCTCCAGTGTGTCTTTGTAACTCAACTACGTGCTTTGTCCGCACATGTTTCCACATATTAGTGGTATTGAGGTTACTGACACTTTTACCTCTTTTTACTTTTTGCTTACACAGCTTGCATTTGACATAGCAAATATCATCTGCAAGTGTGTCAAAAAATGACCACGCAGTGCAAGTCCTGGGAGCGCCCGTTTTGACTTTTGGAAGAGAACTGCTCCCAACAGGTGCCAAACTGGAGGCTACAGGCAACCGAGTCTGCAGCCTACCTCTCCCTCCTGTTTGTACCGTTGGCCAATCTCTTCCTCAGAGCTGCTCCCACCACCTTCCTGTTCCTCACGCCATGTTGGGTCTTGGACCTCATCATCTCCACTACCCTCTTCCAACACCTGCTGCTGTTGGGTGGTCTGGACAGCACCATGCTCAACAGAAACTGGCAACTGAGTCTCATCATCATCAGATGCGTTCTGCGGTGTGCTGACCATCGGCACTGGCTCACCCGCCTCTTCAGATTCAGAGAGACACAGCTGTTGCGCATCACTGCATACTCCCTCTTCTTCAAATTCCAGAATGCTGCTTGGCTGGGCCCCTGTTTGCAAGCCAACAGATTCTGAGAACAGAAGCAGAGACTCAGCTGGCTCCAGTTCAGAACTCTCTGACTGCCTGGGCAATTTGACAGGCGGTGAACAGACAGATGGTTGCTCAACAGTGTTGTGGTCCTGAGAGGAGGTGGAAGCAATTGAAGTCGATGCATTGGCTGCCATCCAACCAACAACGGCTTCAATTTGTTCTTCCCGCAGCAGGGGGTACGCCGAGCTCCTACAAAACTGCACATAAAGGAACGCTCACGGGGAAAACTGGTGGATGCTGTGTCACTGGGGCGGCAGCAGCCACAGAATCCCCACGTCCTCTCCCTGCTGAAACTCCACGGCCACGACCACG
>JARQOD010000001.1:298601534-298868062 GCA_033576555.1 Oophaga sylvatica | reverse complement strand
TTGCACATGTTCTGCTAGTACAATAAACCTCATTTCAAGGAGAAACATTACTGTGTCCAATAGTTATTAGATATATCAACTGAAATAGCTGTTGCAAAAACACCAATTTTTATAAAACATTAAGCTTAAGACTAATAGGGGTGCCCAAACTTTTCATATAACTGTATATACGGTATCTGCTGGTGTTTGTTACATCATGCTTTTTGGGCAGGTGGAGGTAATCTGTTTACCAAAAAATCTGCAAATAAATTCTTACATTAAATCAACATATATAACTGTGCAGATATGTTTTGTCACACCTGTTTAAATTTTCAAACTAGAGACAAATACACGGCACACTGATATTGTAGGGAGGCTGGTATTAATCATTAGGCCTTTTTGCCCTTTATGTGCACCTTACCTGGTGTGCTAAAATTTTTTGGAAAACATTATAATTATTTTCAAAATGTATGGTAAACGAAAAAGTGACATCTCCAATTGATGTGGGAGTGTGAGGGAAAAAAAACTCCAATATTGCTGGCATCAACCGTTCATTGAGCAGTAGTAAAAAATGCCGGCCACATATGTCATCCTTTGCCTTTGGCAAGTGGCAAGCATAATAGTGGGGAGGAAGTGTAGGGCATTATTGAATATATTTCACATTGTTCGTCTCAGTCACAGTAGGATGGTGTTTCTTTTGAGCAACACCATTAGCTTGAGTTATTTTTCTGCTCAGTCTACCTATTTCTCAGTTTGCTACGGGCATACTGTCATGGCCAGTCTACTGTCAGGGAGGTTATTCAGCATGACCAGTGGCTTTGTCATGTGGTCAGTGGCTTGGTCATACCCAAAAGGACCATGTTTTCCTGTGGAAATGTGGAATACATATATGTGTCAAAATAAAACTGGCATGGATCAGTGTCAACTTTTCTTAACCTACGGTTGATGCCAGTAATGAGTTAACCATACCATTTGTCTGCCGGTCTGTTTTCTACATTATTTTGTTGCCACAAGTGCTGTGTATTTACTCTCTCTATCATGTAATCTATTCTGTAATACTGATGCCGTTGCTCTTCTTGTCTAACGTATCATATTTTTATACTGTGTGACTTCTGTCAGCGCTAAGGAACATATCTCTTGGGTGCACACTGTTTTACAATGCTATACGGTATTGCTTTTGCTGGGGCTGACATTGCTGGCCCTACACTGCCAGAAATCTTCTTCCTGATCCTTCATACAGCTATACCAAGTGGCTTCTGCCACTATAGACCTTCACACATAGTTACATAGTTACATACAGTTGTGCTCAAAAGTTTACATACCCCAGCAGAATTTTTGCTTTCTTGGCCGTTTTTCAGAGAATATGAATGATAGCACCAATTTTTTTTCTCCACTGATGTTAGTGGTTGGGTGAAGCCATTTATTGTCAAACTACTGTGCTTTCTCTTCTTAATCATAATGACAATCCAAATGACCATGGTCAAAAGTTTACATACCCCATTTCTTAATACCGTGTATTGCCCCCCTCTAACATCAATGACAGCTGGAAGTATTTTGTGGTAGTTGTGGATGAGGTTTCTTTATTTTATCAGATGGAAAAGCTGCCCACTCTTCTTGGGAAAAAGCCTCCAGTTCCTGTAATTTCCTTGGCTGTCTAGCATGATCTGTGCGCTTGTGATCTCCCCAGAGTGGCTCAATGATATTGAGGTCAGGAGACTGAGACGTCCACTCCAGAACTTTCACTTTGTTCTGCTGTAGCCAATGACAATTCAACTTGGCCTTGTGTTTTGGATCGTTGTCATGTTGGAACGTCCAAGTATGTCCCCATGTGCAGTAGTATTTGCTGATAACTTGCTGAATTCATCTTTCCTTCAACTATGACCAAGTTTCCTGTGCCTTTGTAGCTCACACATCTCCAAAATATCAGTGATCCACCTCTGTGCTTTACAGTAGAATGGTGTTCCTTTCATCATAGGCCTTGTTGACCTTTCTCCAAATGCAACCATTTATGGTTGTGGCCAAAAGTTCAATTTTGGTTTTTATCACTCCAAATTACCTTGTTCCAGAAGTTTTGAGGCTTCTCTCTGTGCTGTGTTGCGTATTGTAGGTGAGATAATTTGTGGTATTTGCGCAATAATGGCTTTCTTCTGGCGACTTGACCATGCAGCCCATTTTACAAGCAAACAGGTCACAGGTGAGGATGTTACCTTTATAGCCAGTGAAACCCATTTGTGTCAACTTCTGTACATGTTATCAGGCAAAATCACCAGGGTATGTGAACTTTTGATCAGGGTCATTTGGATTTTTTGAGTTGTATTATGTATTTAAAAGAGAAAACACAGTAGTTTGACAATAAATGGCTTCACCCAACCACTAACCATGAGTGGAGAAAAAGTTGTGATGTTATCATTCATATTCTGTGAAAAAAGGCCAAGAAAGCAAAAATTCTGCTGGGGTATGTAACCTCTTGAGCACAACAGTAGGTTGAATAAAGACCAAGGTCCATCAAGTTCAACCATTCTCCCCTAACTGTACATTTCGTCACTAATTTAGCTATAGCAAACAATGTTATGTGTATCAAGCTGTCATAGTGTCTGCAATTACTACCTCTTATGGTTGGGCATTCCACATTCTGACTGCTCTATCTGTAAAGAACCCTTTCCTGTTTAGCTGTGGGAATCGCCTTTCTTCCACCCATAATGAGTCCTCAGTACGGTCTCTGGAAGGAATAAGTCATTGCCAGTGTTTTGTACTGGCCACACATATATTTTATATATGTAAATGAGATCCCCTTTGAGTTGTCTATTTTCTAAGCCAAACAAGCCTAACTTTTCCAACCTCTCATCATATAAGAGGTCTTCCATCACTTGTAATAATCTAGTTGCCCGTCATTGAACTGATTCTAACTTCTGAATAATCCTTTTAAAATGTGGAGCCAAAAAATGGATCCCCTATTCTAGATGTGGCCTCACAGTGATTTATAAAGGGTAAAAATGCCCCTTCTCCTGCCCTTGTTCGTGTGTTTGTATAGCTATATTGTACTGCTGCTGGTAAGCATACTCTTTTGAGGATATACAGGTACAAACATGAAACGGCTCCCAAAATGAGGATAATTTTTTTCATTCCTAGTTGAGAAGCCATTACGTTTTTTTTTTTTAAACAGAAATTTGTTTGTGCCTTCTAAATAAAGGAATAACTTTGGATTACTTGAAAAACCTTTGTATTTGATAAATAATTTTGATAATAGCACAAGTGTTGCAGATCACAAAGCGGAGAATTTTTTAACTCCTATTTGAGAAGCCTTTACTTTTTCACTTTCAAAACAGCCTACCTGCTCCTGCATGGAGATAAAAGCTATCACTTCTTCATTTAGTATACAATAAAGCTCTTGATAGTTCCCAAAATGGATAATTTTTGGCACCAACTCTTTTGAAAAAAGATAAAACCTTTTCTGTTTGCACAACCTGTGTATACACTCCAGCAAGGCAGGCTACTGCTACCCAAAAAAGGATTTTCATGATGTTCCAAATTATTATGCAAATTGGTTTTAAGTTCA
The DNA here is from genome assembly GCA_033576555.1 of Oophaga sylvatica. Lineage (NCBI taxonomy): Eukaryota > Metazoa > Chordata > Amphibia > Anura > Dendrobatidae > Oophaga > Oophaga sylvatica. The sequence goes on along the minus strand of JARQOD010000001.1, from coordinate 298,864,527 downwards.
CAGCGTTTGTTTTGTTTTTTTTTGTAAATGAAACCCATTGATGGTAATGTGTCTCAGGGTTCTTTGGATCACTGAATCAATCTCAGATACCTGTGATAATTAGTTTGCATGTGAGCCCAATAAAAGGAAAACTGGATGTTCCACATATTAAGCAGGAGAGAGTTTTGAAGAAACATGGAAAGAAAAAGGATCTTTCTGTTGCAGAAAAGCATCAAATAGTACAATGCCTTGGTCCAGGGATGAAAACATTAGATATTTCCCAAAAACTTAAGCGTGATCATCGTACTGTTAAGAGATTTGTGGCTGATTCTGAGCACAGACGTGTTTGGTGCTGATAAAAGGCAGAATGAGGAAGATTTCTGCCAGGCAAGTTAATCAGATTAAGAGAGCAGCTGCTAAAAAGCCATTACAAACCTGCAAAACAGATATTTGAAGCTGCTAGTGCTTCTGGAGTCCCTCAAACCTCAAGGTGTAGGATCCTTCAAAGGCTTGCTGTGGTGCATAAACCTGCTATTTAGCCATCCCTAAATAGTGCTCACAAGCAGAAACCGTTGCAGTGGGCCCAGACATACATGAGGACTAATTTTCAAACAGTCTTGTTTTCCTGATGAGTGTCGAGCAACCCTGGATGGTCCAGATGGATGGAGTAGTGGATGGTTGTGGATGACCACCATGTCACAACAAGGCTGCGACGTCAGCAAGGAGGTGGAGGAGTCATGTTTTGGGCCGGAATCATGGGGAAAACAGCTGGTAGGGCCCTTTAAGGTTCCTGAAAGGTGTGAAATGATCTCTGCAAAGTATATAAGTTTCTGACTGACAACTTTCTTCCATGCTATAAAAAGCAAAACGTGCTTCAGGAGCAAAATCATCTTCATGCATGACAATGCACCCATCTCATGCTGCACAAGAATACCTCTGAGTCTTGGTTGCTATGGGCATAAAAGGAGATAAACACATTGTGTGGCCACCATCTTACCCTGACCTCAACTCTATAGAGAACCTTTGGAGTATCAACAAGCAAAAGATCTATGAGGGTGGGAGGCAGTTCACATCAAACCAGCAGCTCTGGGAGGCTATTCTGACTTCATGCAAAGAAATACAAGCAGAAACTCTCCAAAAACTCACAAGTTCAATGGATGCAAGAATTGTGAAGGTGATATCAAAGAAGGGTTCCTATGTTAACATGTATCTTGGCCTGTTAGGATGTTTTGGAGTTAAATAGCTTTTTTGTTTCAGTGAATTTGATTTCCTAATGCTGCAAATTCCTAACATAAACATTTCAGTTTCTTTAAAACAGTGTCCCCAACCTTTTTTGCACCAGGGGCCGGCTTCAAAGAAAGACCATTCTTCCATGGCCCGGCAGGGCGGGGATGGAGGTGTGACAGGGGTGGGGCTTTGGTCATAAGGAGGTGGGGCTATGGATGGGGTTGTAGTTTAGTAGTAGTGCATACTCACCATTTAATTTATAACATTTTAGTGAATGTGACTCCTTGTATACAAGGCTCCGCTCCCACCCTTGTATGCATGGCTCCACTTCCACCCTTGTTTATATGGCTCCGCTCCCACCCTCCCATCCTGTATACATGGCTCCGCTCCCAACCTCCCATCCGTATTATATGGCTCCGCTCCCACCCTCCTATCCTTGTATTATGGCTCTGCTCCACCCTCCCATCCTTGTATTATGCTCCGCTCCACCCTCCCATCCTTGTATATATGGCTCCTCTCCCACCCTTCCACCTGTATACATGGCTCTGCTCTCACCCTCCCATCCTGTATACATGGCTCCGCTCCACTCTCCCATCCTTGTATATATGGCTCCGCTCCCACCCTCCCATCCTGTATATATGGCTCCTCTCCCACCTTCCCATCCTGTATACATGGCTCTGCCTCTACCCTCCCATCCTGTATACATGGCTCCGCTCCCACCCTCCTTCCTGTATACATGGCTCCGCTCCCACCCTACCATCCTATATACATGGCTCCGCTCCACCCTCCCATCCTGTAACATGGCTCCGCTCCACCCTCACATCCTTGTATATATGGCTCCGCTCCCACCCTCACATCCTTGTGTATATATGGCTCCGCTCCACCCTCCTATCCTTGTATGCATGGCTCCCCTCCACCCTCTTATTCCTTGTATGCATGGCTCCGCTCCCCCCTCCCATCCTGTATACATGGCTCCGCTCCCCACCCTCCATCCTTGTAATATGGCTCCGCTCCCACCCTCCCATCCTGTAATATATTGGCACTGCTCCACCCTCCCATCCTGTATACATGGCTCTGCTCCCACCCTCCCCATCTTGTATATATGGCTCCGCTCCCACCCTCCCATCCTGTATACATGGCTCGCTCACACCCTCACATCTTGTATATATGGCCCCCGCTCCACCCTCCCACCTTGTAGCCTGGCTCCGCTCCCCCCTCCCATCCTGTAACATGGCTCCGCCCCACCCTCCCCCCTCCGTATACATGGCTCCACTCCCCCCTCACATCCTTGTTTTATGGTCCGCTCCACCTTCCCATCCTTGTATGCATGGCTCCCCTCCACCCCTTATCCTTGTAGCATGGCTCCCCTCCCCCCTCCCATACTGTTACATGGCCCCCCGCCTCCCCCCGTCCTCTCCCCATCATACTTACCTCCTCGCTTCGTCCTGCAGGTCCCTTGCATCCCCGTCAGCCGCGGCAGCTTCCTCCCGGGGAGTGCGGTGACGTATACCGCTCATTAAGGGCATGAATAGGACGCCCGCCTTGGGGTGGGGTCACGTCCATATTCATTCCCCTTTAAAGCGGTCAAAAACACTGCTACGCGGGTGAAGCCTCCACAGCCACAGGGAGAAGAACGGAAGGAAAGTATGTGTCTTCTTAAGGGGCTGTAGCTGTCATACAGTGCTGCAGCCGCCGGCTCCGGGGTGTACAGCGTTCTGTGCCGGGGTTTTTCCGGGCCCCCAGGGGGGCCCCGTGCTTTTTTGTTCCGGGCCCGGGGCCAAAACGGCACAAAGCTGTACAAAAAAGGAGCCGGCGGCTACCCCCCCCGGGGCCCGGGGGTTTGGGGACCCCTGTTTTAAAACTTTTTAAAATTTTAAAAAAATTTTTACTGTGCCAATTTTTGGAACCCCAGTGCATTTTAAGTTTTTTTTCCCCCCCCCTTTTTTTTTTGGAGATTTACTGTTTTCATTGGGGCGGTTTTTTCAAAAAAAATTTTCGATGTACCCCTTCAAAGGGGGAAAATAACTTTTATTAGTTTTAAGGGCATTTGCCCGCCCCATTTAGGAAAATCCGAGAAAAATATCATTTGCAAATTTTAATTTGGAACATGGTGTATTTAAAACATTGCTTTAAAATTACATGCTTCATTTGCACACTTGCATATCACAGGGCCTTTTTTCCTCTTTTTTTGGGAAAATTTTTTCCCGGGCCCCACACCATTTGTTATAAATATTTTAAAAATATATTTATATATATTATATAAAACTATGTACTGTATATATATATACATATATATAAAAAAACACCCCTGCTCAAAAAAATAAAGGGAACACCAAATAAACACCCCCTAGAGGGGGAATAATGAAAATTTTCCCCATTAATTTTCCTTTTTCTGTAAATTTTTGGAATGTGGGGGCAACAAAATCAAAAAAAAATTTTTCAATGGAAATAAAATTTTTTTAAAATCCCCCAGCTGAAGAGCCCTGCGCTCCTGGGCATATTAACTAACTACGGTTAGTTAAAAAAAATTTAATGATTATATCTAATATATAAAAATTTTAAGTGTAAACCCCCCCCCCTTACCCGTTTTCCCAAAAATTCAAAAAATTATCCCAAAACATCCTGCCAGCCAGATTTTCCGGGGATACTACCCCTAATATCCCACTCATCCTGTCAGCCAAAGAAACCGGACTACCCCCCCAAATATCCCACATTGTCCCGAAAAGGAGCTACCGGACTCCCACCCCAATATCCCACAAAAACCCGTCACGCCGCCAGACGCCCCCCCTAATCCCCCCACATCATCCCCAAAAAGCCCCCCAGACTACTACCCCAAATTTTTCCCACATCATCCCGTCAGCCAGAGCTCCGGGGACTACCCCCCCTAATTTCCCACACATCCCCCCCACAGCCCCCAAACTAAAAACCCCTAATATCCCCATCCCCCCGTCCCCGGGGAGCCCCGGAACCCCCTTTTAATACCCAAAACCCCATCCCTCAGCCAAAGCCCCGGGACTATCCCCCAAAAACCCACATCATCCCGCCAGCTCCAAAAACTACTCCCCTAATCCCCCAAAACATCCCGTAGCCTGGGGTCAAACCGAGCGTTAGTGGAATTCCCCAAAAATTCCAAACCAATGCCCCCTTTAAAGGGCCCTGGGGTCGGAACCACACGCTGTTGGGAAAACGGTCCTAACTTCCATATGGGGATCCCTTTAAGAGAGGGGGGGGAAAAAAACCAAACCCCCGGAAAAGGGTTTTTCCCCCTGACTTCCACCCCCAAATGTTCCCTTTTTAAAAGAGGCCGGGGGTTTAGCCCCGGGGCATTTGAAGGCAATTGCCAGACTTCCTTTTCCCGGGGGGGGCCCCTTTAAAAAGAGCCTAGGGTCGAACCAGAACGATGATTTTTAAAATTTCCCTAATTCCCCTTCCAAAAGACCCTTTTAAAAGGGGCCGGGGGGCAGAACCAAAGCGTTGGGTGATTTGCCGTGATTTTATCCCCAAAAAAAACCTTTAAAAAAAGAGGCTTGGGCCCCGAATCAGAGACTGGGAAAATTTCCCCGATTTTCCCCCCCGGAGATCCCTTTAAGAGGGGCCTGGGGTCAGAACCAAAGCGCTGAGTGGTTTTTCCCCCGACTTCCATACCAATGATCGCTTTAATAAAAGCCGGGGGGGAAATCAGAGCACTGGGGATTTACCCAAAAATTAAAAACCCCGGGGATTTTTAAAAAGAGGGGGGGGGGTCAGAAAACCCAAATTTCAGAGTGGATTTGCCCCACTTCGGGGTAAAACCCCGAGCGCTTGGGAAAAATTTCCCAAAAATTTCCCTCCAAAAGATCCCTTTAAGAGGGAAGATGTCCCCTTTTGGGGTGGATGTTTTATTTCTCCCACCCTTTCTGTGTCTGATGAGGTGTTGTGTGGAGCGAGAAAATTTTTTTCTCATGGGAAAAACCCAAACCAACAAAACTTTTTTTTAAAAAAAGTTTTTGATAAAAAGAAAGACCTTTTGGATTGGTTGGTGTAACACCCCACCCCACAACATACACACACACAACACACACAAAAATTTAATTTTATATATATAGAGGGGGGGGCCCGGATTTGGAGTACACTCAAAATTAAAGTGGAATCTTTTCAATGGTTTAGATAAAAAAATTGAGGGTAAACTGATCAAATTTCCCCAAAGGGTAGTGTTGAGCATTCCGATACCGCAAGAAAGGGGATGGGGCCCTTTTCGCTGTATCGGAATTTCCGTTTTTTATTCCGTATTTTTCTAAATGTATACCGGAAGGGGAAATTCCCATAATTCTTTGGGGAGGCAATGTGATTTTAGTCACCAAAAGGGAATCTTATGAAGTGTGGGCAAAACCTGTACTGCTGGGGTTTTTTTTAAATAATGGCTTTGGGTGTGTTGGGGCCCAAAAAAGATGTCAGAATGCATTTTTAAAAGGGGCCGCCGCCATTTTAGGGTCATTTTTGCTGTAAAAACCCGTTAGGGAAGAACGCTGCTGTGCTGACTCGAGGGAAATTTAGACATTGCGATTTTGTTACTCTACTGTGCTTTTGGCAGGCAATTTTTCCAAAACCACTGGGTAAAGTTCCTTTTGGGTGTTGTTTTAACAGCTCTGTGCAAGGTGTGTGTGAGAGTGCGGGTGAGCTGCATTTGCTCTGCACCCCCCGCTTTTGGGGGGCCCCCTCACGTGTTTTTCACGACTCTTTTTTTTTATTTGATTTTGGGAATTGGTTTTAAATTTTCCATTATATTTGCCAAAAATCTAATCAAAAATTTGTGACGCGCTTCCATCCGTATACAATACATTGGTTGCAAACACTATAGAAAAAAGCAAAGGGGCTTTCACAGCCCCCTGAACAGTTGGGGTTTCAGTTTCACTGTGTCTGGGGTTTTTTTCCTTTTTTTGAGTGCAGATACGTCCAGTTTTTTTCTTCAACTACTGGGGGTTGAGCCTGCGAGGGGGCCCCACTGCCAAAATCCTTCACTATTGGTGCGCCCAAAAAATTTTTCCAAAAAATCTAATCTATTGTGTGACGCGCTTCCATCCGTATACAATACATTGGTTAAAAACACTATAGAAAAAAGACAAAGGGGCGTTTCACAGCCCCCCCCCTTGAACAGTTGTTTTCCCCATTTTTTCACTGTAGTCTGTGCCCCTTTCATTTTTTAGTGCAGATCACCCCCTTTTTAATTTTTTCCCCACTACTGCGGGTTTTTTGTCTGCTGAGCGTGTCCCCATTTCCTCATCCTTCACTTTTTGGGGTGTGCCCCCATTTTTTTTTCCCCAAAACTAATTTTTTAGGTGGGGGCGCTTCCATCCGTAAAAAAAACATTTTTGCAAACACTAAAAAGGGGGACAAAGGGGCGTTTACAGCTAGGGGAACATTGGGGGTTTTCATTTTTCACTGTAGTCTTGAGCTTTTTTTTTTTTGAGGGCAGATCACGTCCAGTTAGTTCTTCAACTACCCCCTGGTTGTAGTCTGCTGGGGTTTGTCCGCCCATCCTTCACTAATGGTGCTCCCCCTTTTATTTTTCCCCAAAAAAATTTTAATCTATTAGTGTGACCCTTTTTCCACCTTTTAATACAATACTTGGGGTTAAAAAACAAAAAGAAGTAGACAAAGGGGCCTTTCACAGCTACAAAACTTTTGTGTTTCAATGTTCATGTAGTCTGGGGCTTTTTTTTTTTGGGGGGCTTTTTAAACCCCCCAAAAAAAAATTATTCTTCAACTCCTGCGGTTTTAAAAGGTTGGGGGAGCGTGTGTCACCCCCTCATCCTTCACTAATTGGTCGCCCTTTTTATTTTGCCAAAAATTAATCTATTAGTTGACCGTTCCATCCGTACCCCAATATTTTGGTTGCAAACACTATAGAAGGGGGACAAAGGGGTTTTAAAAGTACTGAACAGTTGTGTTTCATTTTTTCACGTACCCCTGTGAGCTTTTCATTTTTTGAGTGCAAATCCGCCCCGGGGTTAGTTCTTCAACCTGCTGGTTGTATCTCTGAGCGTGTGTCACTGCCTCATTCCTTAACAAATTTGGGGGGCGGCTCCATTTTTTTTTCCAAAAAAATTTTAATCTATTAGTGTGACCCTTTCCCCATCCGTAAAAAATTACTTGGGGTTGGGGAAAAACACTATAGAAGAAAAAAGGGGGGGCCTTTCACAGCTACTGAACAGTTGGTTTCGGGGGTTTCACTGTTTTTCGGGGGATTTTTTCATTTTTTGAGTAAAAGATCACCTCCAGTTAGTTTTTAAAACTACTGCTGGTTGTAGTCTGTGAGCGGTGTCACTGCCCATCCTTCACTAATTGGTGCTGCCCTTTTAATTTTTGAAAAAAATGTAATCATTAGTGTGACCCGCTTCCATCCTTTTTACAATACTTGGTTGGGGAAACCCCTATAAATTACACAAAGGGCCTTTCAAAGCTACTGAACAGTTGTCTGCGGTTCACTGCGGGGGCCCTGGGAAAAACCCCCACTTGGGGGCCTTTAAAATTTTGACTTTCTTTATAAAAACTCCCCAAAATAAAAGGGGGGAGAAGGGCCCTGGTCGTGGGGGGGTTTCAGCAGGGAGGGGCGGGGGGAAATTTTGGGCCCCGCTGCCGCCCCCGGACCCCGCATCCCCAAATTTTTTCCCCTGAGCGTTCCTTTATCCCCCACTTTTTGGGAGCCAGCGTACCCCTCTCCCCGCGGGAAGAAAAATTTTAAAAACCGTTTTGGTTTTTAGGGGAGCCAAGGGACGCCCCCAATTTTCTTCCACCTCCTTCAGGGCCACAGAAAATGTTGAACAAAACCCTCGCCCCTTTCCCCCCTCCAAATTTGCCCAGGCAGTCAGAGAGTTCTGAACTGGACCAAAACTGAGCTCTGTTTTTTTTTTCCCCGAATTTTTTGGGCTTAAAAAAAGGGGCCCCCCCCCAAGCAGAAAAACTGGAATGGAAGAAGAGGCATTTTTGCATGTGCGCAACAGCTGTGTCTCTCTAAAATTTTTGAAGAGGCGGGTGAGCCAGTGCCGATGGTCAGCACACCGCAGAACGCTCTGATGATGATGAGATTTAGGGCCTTTTCGTTGAGAAGGGTTTTTGCCGGCCCGGGGACCCCCCAAAAAAGCAGGGGGGTGTTGGAAGAGGGTAGGGAAAAGGATGAGGCCAAAGGGGCCCCCAAAATGGCGTGGGGAAAAAAGGAAGGGGGGGGAGCAGCTCTGAGGAAGAGTTTCCCCCCCACGGTCCAAACATAAGGAGAGGGGGGGCTGCAGACTGGGTTTCCCCTGCCCCCTCCTTTTTGGGAAAAACCCGTTCAGCTTTTTCTCTTCCAACACCAAAACCCCGGGCGCCCCCGGGGGACTTGCACTGCGGGGCCCCTTTTTTTGACACACTTGCAGATGTTATTTGCTGGGGAAAAAATGCAAGCTGGTAAAAAAAATTAAAAAAAGGGGAAAAAAATTTCCCGGTAACCCCCCAAATCCCCCCAAATTTTTGTGGAAACTGTGGGGACAAAGCACGGGGGCCTGAGTACAAAGACACACAGGAATGAGGCCAACCTACAGCAAAAAAACCTACATCTTCAGTCCTTTTTGGGCCTTTTCCCCCCCAAAAGCTCACACACAGCTGGTTCGGTTCCCCTCACAGGATCGCCATGGAAGAACCTCAAAAACTGTTGTCCAACCCCCTTTTGTTTTCCCCACCCACGCGCAAGTTCCCTGTCATCCCCCCCCACCCCCCCCGGGGGCCACAAAACAGCCAGGGGGAAAGCCCAGGCGGGGGGTTAAAAACCCCGGCCAAATCGGCAAACCATCCGGGGAAAAACAGGCTCTGAATGCTGGCATTAAAAACCCCTTTCCCCTTAAAAATGCGTATTCAGGCGGGGGGGAGACTGACTTTTCCCTTTTAACTTAATTTTTTGGCAGTCCCACAATACAAAGTGCCCAGCCGATTTTTTCAGCAGGCAAGCCGTCCCTGGGGGGCAAAAGCATTTTAGGGAAAAATTAAACATGCCTACTAAACCCTTCAGTAGCAAGGTCCCCCTGACCCCGGGGTTTCGGGGCCCCCCAGCCCCCCGGGGCCAGGACGATACTTTCCCCACCCCCCTTGGGGGAAAATGTTGTGGAGCGGGTCAGATTTGCTAGTGGCGTGTACGTGTTTCCAAACCCCTCCAAGGTTGGGGCAGGAATCAATTCTGTCCATTTTGGATCCCCTTCCTACTCCATTCCCCCTCAGAAACATCGCGGCAGGAGGCCGTCAGGTTTTCTCCCCCCCCAAAGGACCCTTTAAAACTTTTCCCCAAAATGCCCCAAAATATGAGCACACCCTTGGCCAAACCCCGAAAACGGCCCCTCCTAAATTAATTTTTTACATGGGAATCGAACCCCCCAAAAGCGCCAGGAGCTTGGAATGCCATCAAGCAGAGGGGCGACGGGGGGTTTTTTTCCAGCGAATCTCCGGGGCCCGGCTTGGTAGTTTGTGACAATGGCCGAAATTTTTGGGGGCGTTTTTGGCCTTTTCAACCTCACTAAAACCCTGTCGGGGAAAATTGGCCCCAACTTGGCCCCTGCAGAGTTTTTTGGGGGGACAAAAAGGATCTTTATGCACGGGGTGCACAAGGTCCGCCTAGAGTGGGGCTCACTTGCGACTTTTGAAAAACCAAATCGGGGATTGAAAAACGGGGAACCAGTTTCCCCCCTTCCTGAAAAATCGAAAAAAAAGTGCTTTCCCACCAGGGGAATTTTCCCCGTTCCCTTTTTGGAGCGGTTGTGTGAGCACAGCCACAGAAAAGGAGTCAGCTGCATCAGGCGCAATAACCCCCGCAAATTTGCGTCGTTCAAAACTTCACCCCTACGATGGGCCTCTTGAAGGACATCTCCCCCCTTTTTTCGTGCGTTTGTTTTACCCCAACCCCCGGATGGGGGAGTGCAGATAAAAAACTAGTCCCCTGACTGCCCCCCCCATCTGCCTGCTTAAAAAAAACCCGCAACAAAAAAGTGGGGTTTTTGGGAAAAGGTGGAGGATAAAAGGGTCACAAATTCCATCCCTTTTTTGGACACCCCGCGAACCCCTGGTTCCTCACAAAGGGCGGGGGATTTTTCACTTTTTTAGGAGGATAAAAGGGGGACCCAAAGGAGGGGAAAAAATTTTTTCCAGAGGGAGGTCACAACGTTAAATTTGGGTTTTTGGGGGCGAGGGTGGGGTGAGGGGAGAGCGTCAGAAAAGACCCCTTTTGAAAAGGGGAAAAACGTTTTTTGGCCAGGGGGAGTCGCGCGCACTTTTGGTTTATTTCAGGTGAGTCCCCGAAAAACGACCGCCGCATCCCCCCACTTCTCACCACGCCGATTTTTGGGGGGTAAAAACCCTCCTAGACCCTCGCTACCGGGACAACTTACAAAGCCTATCAAAAACCCCTTGAACCGGGAGCTTTTAAAAAGCGGGAGAAAACCCAAAACATACTGGTGCAACCATAATGTTTCCCAAACCCCGCCGAGGCACTGCCTGCTACTGCTTTCCCCAAACCCGGGTCTTGCGGGGGGGAGTGGAACAGCTCGGGGAACAAGAGGGACAAAACAGCGCCTTTTGCCCCGGGGAAAAAACCAGTTTTTTCCAAAAGGGGGCGAAGTTTTGTGGCAGCGCCCCCAATGTCTACCCCATCCGAGCCCCGGCTCCAGTCGCAGGGAAAAATTTTTCCCCCAAAAAGGGGGGACAAATACATGTCTTCCCCCAGTGACTCCCAGATGGCTTTTCCCCTTCCCCAATTTTTGGGGCTCTAAGGGAAAAACTTTCCAGGGGTTTTAAAATATGCATTGGGGGTTCCCCCTTGCCCGCGGGCCCGGTATTATCGGAGCGCGTCTTTAGTGCCGCAGGTGGTTTTACTAACGGGGGGTGCTTTTCGACTACCCCCCCGATAATGTGGGGCCGGTTTTTTTTCCCCGAAAATGAACAAGGCATGGATTCGCCAAATTTTTTCTGCCCCCTTTTCCCGTTTTAAAAAATTTTGGGTTCGCAACTTTTTCCCTGTTCCTTTCCCCCCACAAAAGCACAAAAAAAACCCCTGTCGAACATACCCAAATTGGGAAGAGCCGCCCCCTGATTGTTATTTTTTAAAAAGGGGAAATTTTTGTGAAGTTTTCCAGGCCAAGAATGAAAATTTTTTTATGACAAATAGGGAAAAAATAATAATTTGTCAAAAAAGGGGCCAATCTAAAAGGGGTAAAATTTAAAGGAACCCCCCAAAAACTAAAACATATTTTAAAATTTTTAAATTTTAATGCATAAAATTACATTTCATACAAACCCTTTAATTTTTTTAAGGAACTTTTTCTGCCCGTAAGAAAAATGCGTCAATGGATGCCCCAAACCCCATAAAATCCTCATTTTTCATCATCACGATTTTTATTTATACAGTTTTTAAAAAAAATACACATCTGATGCCAACTAAAACTTCCCACCCTTTTTTGAAAGGCCCCGCATCTAAACCTGGTAAAAAGGGGTGCAATAAAAATTATTACCCCCTAAAAGGGGGCATCATCATACGACAAAGGTTGTACTATTTTCCCCCTAAAAGTGTTTTTAAAAAAACCCACAACAGAAAAAATTAATAATGGTATATAGGTACCCCCGTGCTATTAAAACTCATGGACAATGTCGATGTAATACTGTACCCAAAATAAGTCGGGGGAAAAACCATTATGTTGTTAGTCTTGTAGATTGTTAAAGGGGAACGGTCTTTTTTTTTGGGGGCCATAGGGTGGGTATTAGACAGTAAATGTTAAAAGCTTTGAATTTTTTGGCGTCCCTGGGCCCCCAATAACGCTGCTAACGTCATTTTTTTATGAGTCATCAATTTTTGGACACACGCCCCCCCTACCCCTAGGGTGACAGTAGGAAGGTAGTGTTGGGGGGAAAAACCCCTTGGCAAAAACCCGCATTTTTTTTACCCCATCAACACTGTCCAAAAAAAAATTGCAGGATTGCAGCCGCAGACTTTAGGGACTTACAGAAAAACCACCCCCTTTTCCCCATCGGGGGCTGTCCCTCCCCAAAATACACCCCTTTAAATATACCTTTGCTATCCGTGTTTTTCTTTCACCTACACGCAGGCACACCTTAAATTGGCAATAAAATTTTTTTTTTTAAATTTTGGTTATTTTTTATCGTACTTTTTTGTGTCATCAAAATTTATGACCCCCGCTGACAGTCATAATGCTGTAAAAAATTTTCGATTTTTAACTTTAAAAAATTGAAAGGGCTGGACTGTCACATCTAAATTGCAATGATAAAAAAAGATGATTTACATTACAAAATCCATTGCTTCACTATGTTTTTGGTTTTTAAAATAGCGTTCCTAAGCATTTTTCTAAATAAAAAAGGGACTTTTATTCAAAAAATTAAAACACTAAATTTTGAAAAAAATTTTTTGGTGGGTGTTGTTCCATTTCTTGTTGGCATTTTGCATATTTTGCGTTTATTTTTTGCGTGCCCCTTTTTTTTAAAATTTTTAAGTTGGAAAAAAATGTGAACTTCTTTCCGTGTTAGCCAGTAATAAAAAATATTTACATTTTAGGTCCACAGGGGTTTGGTTTTTTTTGAAGGGGTAACTAAAAAAATGGTAAAAATTTTTCAAGCTTTCGGGGCAAAATCACGTCCTTCATCAGGCAAAGACAAAAAAAAAATAAAACATCACATATTTCAAAAACACAACGGGGGCACAGGAATGTGCAAAAGGTAAGCCCCGTAAGTGAGGGGGTAGCAAACTGTCTTTTTCACAGGGGGATGAACTTTTAAAAATTGGAAAAAGTTCCTAGAAAGGGTAGAAAGTTTTATTGCCCTCTGATTGGGGTCGGTTTTTTTTTTTTTAATCCCCCGGAAGGGCAGAGACCGGGGTTCCTTAATTTTATTAGAATGCCCCATAAAAAAAAAAAAAAAAAAAAAAAAAAAAAAAAAAAAAAAAAAAAAAAAAAAAAAAAAAAAAAAAAAAAAAAAAAAAAAAAAAAAAAAAAAAAAAAAAAAAAAAAAAAAAAAAAAAAAAAAAAAAAAAAAAAAAAAAAAAAAAAAAAAAATTTTTTTTTTTTTTTTTTTTTTTTTTTTCAAATTTTTTTTTAAAAATTTTTAAAATTATATTTTAAAACCCCTAATTCCCAATCCATCATGCTATGACCGGGCATACAAAAGTGTTTTGCCACAGGGGAAAACCTTTTTTTTTGTCTTTTTGTGTGGCCCTGATAATTCATCCTTGTTCCATTTTTTGGGGGCCCGGCTTAAAAACCCCACTTTTCCCCCCCCCACTTGTCTTCCTATTCCTGTGTCCTGTTTTTTTGTACAATTTTGTGATTCTTCCATTTTTTTTTGTCCCCTTTTCCTGATGAAGAGACCCCAGTAGTCTCGAAAGCTTTTTTAAATTTTTTTTCCAAAATTTTAGTTAGCCCAAAATTTAAAGGGGTCAACCACAGAGGACTCTTGTTAAATATTTTTCTAAAATTTTTTTGGGAAATTTAAAAAATTATCATTTTTTTTCCTAGTAAAAAATTTATTTATTCTTTTTTTAAGTACAACATTTGCAAAAGGGCCCTAAAAAAGGCCCCAAAAGTCAATATTTTTGCCTACAACCCCCCCTTTACCCTGGGCTTCAAAAAACGCCATTGCTGCTCAGAAGTGTTAGATGCACAGATGAAAAAAAACGCTGAAGTTTTGTGGGGTTCAGTAAGCCGCTGTTCCCCTGCGTGTTCTGGGCCAAAAATTTCCCGGGGGCTAACTAAAAACCCTTAACTTCAAACGTCTATACAAAGGCCCGGGGCCACCCCTTTTCCCCCCCCCGGGCTTCAAAGCGCCAGTTGTTTCTCAGAAGGGGGTTGATGCACAGAAAAAACCCAAACGCGGGGTGTTTGGGGGTTTTAGTAAGGGGGGTTTTCCCCCCGCTGTGTGCTGGAAAAAAATTCTTTTTTTCTAAAAAAAAAAAACCCTTAACTTAAAACCCCTCTCTTTTCTGGCCTCTCCCCAAAAACCCCTTTTTACCCGGGGTTAAACCCCGCGCCAGTTGCTGTCAAAAATTTTTTGATGCCAAAAGAAACAATCGCTGATTGGGTTGGGGGGGTTCAGAAACGCCTGTTTTTTCCCCTGTGGTTTTTCGGCAAAAATTACTGTGCTAACTACAACTTCAATTTCCCCAAAAGTCATACAAAACCTCTGCCTAAAACCCTCCGGGGCCCCGGGGCTTCAAAGCGCCGTTGCGCTCAAATGTTAAATGCACAGATGAAAAAAACCCTATGTGTTTGGGGGGTTTTAGTAACGCCTGCTTTTCCCCCCGCTGTGTGTCTGGCAAAAAAAAAATGCAAAAAATAAACTTCAACCCCTTAAACCCCTCTATACTAGGCCTGGGGCCACAACCCCCCTTGCCGGGGGGGTTCAAAAAGCGCCAGTTGTGCTCAAAAGGGGGTTTTTTGTTTTCACAGATGAAAAAAAATCGTATGTTTTGGGGGGTTTTAGTAACCCCCGCTTTTTTCCCCGTTTGTTTCTGGAAAAAATTTTCTGTAAAAAAAAAATTTTAATTTTAAAAGTCTCAAACTAGGGCCCCTGCCTACACCCCCTTAAACCGGGGGGTTCAAAAAGCGCCATTTTGCTGTCAAAGTGTTAGATGACGATGAAAACAATCGCTAAAAGTTTTTTTTGGGGGTTTTTAAAAAAAGCCTGCTTTCCCCCCGCTGTGGTTTGGGAAAAATTACTGCTGGGGCCCCCAATCGGGGAAAAAACCTGACATCTAAAAAGGGCTAGTGCACACATAGATAGAGGCTACCCCCCCGTTTTTTTTTAACGTAAACATTTTTAAAAAATCAACTTTCAAAAACCTAAAAAAAAATTGTCTTTTTTACAAATCTGAACAAAAAAATTGACATATTTACAGATATGACAGTGTCGAAAAAAATGGGGAAAAACAAAACCTACTTTGCCCCTTGGATACTGATGGTCAACCCCTTTCACTCCATGCTTTTACCAATCCAATCCACATCCCCGAAGGCTCCCCAAGCTGCAATGTTGGAAGTGCATAATGGGGGTTGAAAATTTTTCAACTGTGCCTTGCGAAGGTTTTTCTTTTTGTTCTTGCCTTTTTAAAAAAAAAACATACAATTTTAAAAAAATAACCCCAAGTTTTTTAAAAGGGCTGATGTAACGGTTTTAAATTGTGGGGAAAATTCATGTAGGGGAAAGTCCCCCCTTTAACATTACTTTTATTTGTGTCCTTTTAAAAAATACAAAATTTGATTAGAAAATTTTTAAACCCATATCTAAAAAGGCCTTTTTGAAAAAAAGAAAAAGCTTAAAAAAATCATGCATTTTTCCCTTTGGGAAAGTTTAAAAAGGGAAAGGACAAAAAACAAAAAAAATACCTGTTTTAATGGGGGTTAAAGGGGAAGACAAACTGATAGAATAAAATGAAAAATTTTTTATTTATCAACGAAAAACGACATCTGGGGCAATGTCGAAATACTGAAACCTTAAAAAAAAAAGCTGTGTAAAAACCCCACACTCGTTTTTTTGTAGCTTTTATGTAATAGGGGGGCATGCGTGTAAAATTTTTTTCTAGGGGGATGTTTACGAGTAAAGCGTCATGGGGAACGCCTTTGTGTTGTCGGGTTTTGTTGCGATGATGAACGATGCGCACCGTAATGTTAGTCGCGTCACCCCGACGTACAACGCTCCAATACCCAACGCGTCAAAAACAGGAAGGGGCCGTTTTGGTTTTTTTCCAAAAAAAAGGGGGGCCAACCTACATTCAAGTAACCTTTTATAAAAAAGATAAAAAAAGGGGGGTAGTAGTAAAAAACCCCACTTTATTGAGGTACCCGGTTTAAACCCCATTCACCATCTGTGGCTATGCCCGGGCTCATCTTTATATACCTTTCTATCCCCTTTTCATGCTTTTAAAAACCACAGTCAGGGGTAAATATCTTTTTTCACTCTGCACTATGCACTTTTTTAAAAATTTTGTTTTTTAAAAAAAATGATTGGGAAATATTAAAATTTTTAAAATGATGGAAATTTTTTTTATTTTTTTTAAAAAATTGTAGTTTTTTTTATTCCCCCCAAAAGTAAATTTTTATGAATGTCAAAGAAAACTTTTTAATTTTTGATTTTTGGTTTTTTTTTCAGCCTTTATTGCTAACCCCAAATAAAAATGGGGTACATACTGTTACTTTTCCCCTCATTAATGGATTCCAATGTTTTTTGTATGCTTTTTTTTTAAAAAACCTTTTTGCAGATTATTTAACCATTTTAATTGGGTTTTTATTTTTTTTCAACATGTTAATTTTTTGGTTTATGTTTGTAAATTTTTTTAATTTTACATAAAAATTTTTTTTAATTAAATCATCATTTTTTTGGGGCTAAAATTTTAAATTCTCTTTTTGGAGTAAGAATTTTTAAAATTACACGTAAAAGGAAAAAATTGATATTGTATTTTTAAAATCCCCCTTGGGCCCCCCGGGGTAGGGAACCCGGGGCCTTTTTAGCTCGGAAGTGCTGTTACCCCCGTGAAACCTGCTCCGGGGGTTTCGGGGTTTTGTAAAGTCAAACGTTCCCCGCTGTGATAAAAGGGAAAAAGTCCTTCTTTCCCCCCCCCCCTGTTCTCTTCTCATCCCTGGGCTACCAAAAACCCCCAGTTGTAGTCGGGGAATGCTGTTTTCACAGTGGGGAAACTTGCTCCCTGTGGTTTATTTTGTTTTTGGGGGGGTTTTTTTAGGTAAAATTTTTCAAGGGTTGGGTTTCCACTGGGCTTTGTGTTTGGGAAACGGCAAAAAGCCCCCCCGCCTCCAAACCCCCTTTTTTCCCTTTCATCCTGGGCTACAACACCGCCAGTTTGTAAAATCGGGGAATGCTGTTAGCACAGTGAACACTTGCTCCTGTGTTACTGGGGTTCAAAAAAAAAGTCAGCTGTTTTCCCCGGGGGTGTAACGGCAAAAGCCTGCTTTTCCCCCACCCTGTTTCTTCTCATCCCTGGGCTTACAACATGCCGTTGTAAACCTTCGGGAAAGTTTTCTTTGTTTAGGCCCCCAGTGAAACCAAAAAAATTTGCCCCCTGTTTTTACCCCGGGAGGTTCGGGAATGTTCCAAGCCCGTCCCTGGGCTTTGCTTCCCCCAACCTTTTCCCCCCCCCCCCTTTTCCCCCCCCCCCCCCATTCCCACCTCCCCTTTCCCCCCCTTTTTCCCCCCTTGTAACGGCAAAAAGTTTTCCGCCCCCCCTTTTCCAACCCCCGTTCTCTTCTCATCCCTGGGCTACAACACTGCCATTTTTTGCCCCCGGGAAATGCGTTAGCACAGTCAACACTTGCTTCCTGTGTTTTCTGGGGGTTCATTAAAAAGCTGTTTTTCCCCGCGGGGGAACGGGGAAAAATTTTCCGCTTTTCCCCCACCATGTTTTTCCATCCCCGGGCTACAACACCCCAAAATTTTCTCGGAAGTGCTGTTAGCACATGAACACTTGCTCCGTGTTACTGGGGTTCAGTAATGTTTTGCTGTTCCCCTGCTGTGAAACGGGGAAAAGGGGCCCCGCCTCCACCAAGTTCTCTTCTCTTCCCCGGGGGGACAAAACCGCCCGTTTTTGCTCGGGGGAATGCTGTTAGCAAAGTCAACACTTGCTCCGGTTACTGGGGTTCAGTAATGTCAAAATGTTTCCCCTGCGTTGAACGGCAAAAAAAACTGCTGCCTCCCCCTGTTCTCTTCTTTTTCCCCGGGCTACAACACTTTCCCCCTTGTACTCGGAAGTTTTTGTTTTCACATTTTAACCCCGCTCCGTGTTCGGGGTTCAAAAAAGGTAGCTGTTCCCCTGCCCCGGGGACGGCAAAAAAGTCCTGCTGCCTCCACCAATTTTTTTTCTCTCCCTGGGCTACAACACCGCCCTTTTTGCTCGGGGAATGCTGTTGCTCAGTGAAAAAATTGCTCCTGGTTTTTTGGGGTTCCGTAATGCAGCTGTTCCCCTGCGGTGAAAACAAAAAAACCTGCGCCTCCCCCGGGCCCCCTTTTCATCCCTGGGCTAAAAACACTGCCCCTTGTACTTTGGGGAATGCTTTTTTTTAAAACAACACTTGCCCTGGTTAAAAGGGGGGTTAGTAATGTTCAGCTTTCCCCGCTGTGAAACGGCAAAAAGTCCCCCCGCCTCCACCATGTTTCTTCAATCCCCGGGGTTTTAACACTGCCAGTTGTTGCTCGGAATGCTGTTCAAAAATCAAAAATTGCTCCTTGTTTTCCCGGGGTTTTTGTAATGCAGTGTTCCCCGCTGTGTTTTAAGGGGAAAAAAACCCCTATTTCCCCCAAAATTTTCTTCTCATCCTGGGCTACAAAAAACCCCCCGTTTTAGCTCGGAAAAGCCTTTTAGCACAGTAACACCTCCTGTGTTACTGGGGGTTTTGTAAAACAGCTGTTCCCCTGCTGTGAAACGGGAAAAAACCTCTGCCTCCACCAAAATTTTCCCTTTTTTTCCCCGGGCCCCCAACCCGCCAGTTGTAGTCCCCGGAAAAGGTGTTAGCAAGTCAACACTTGCTCCTGTGTTACGGGGGGTTGTTAAAGGGGGCTGTTTCCCCCCTGTGTGAACGGCAAAAGTCTTTTTGGGGCCCCACCCTGTTTTTTTTTTCAAACCCCCGGGTACAAAAAACCGGGGCCGGTTTTTGCTCGGAAAAAGCTGTTAGCACGGAACACTTGCTCCTGGTTTCTGGGGTTTTCAGTAATTTCAGTTGTTCCCCGCTGTGTTAACGGAAAAAAGCCCTTTCTGCCTCCACCAGGGTTCCTTCCATCCCTGGGCTACAACACTGCCAGTTGTAGCTGGGAAGGGTGCTGTTACCCACAAGAACACTTGCTCCTTTTGTTATGGGGTTCAGAAAATGTCAGCTGCCCCTGCTGTGTGAAGGGAAAAAAAAGTCCGTTTTCCCTTTTCCCCCCTTTCCCCTTTTCTCCCCGGCTAAAACCCAACCCCCCAGTTGTATTGGGAAGTGCTTTTTAGCACAGTAAAACACTTGCTCCTGTTTACTGGGGTTCAGTAATGTCAGCGGGTTCCCCTGCTGGATAAGGGGCAAAAAGCCCCTGCTGCCTCCCCCAATTTCCCTTCTCCCCCGGGGCTAAAAACACTGCCAGTTGTAGCTGGGGAAGTGCTTTTTAACAAAAGCCCAACACTTGCCCCCGGTTTTTCGGGGGTTTCAGTAATGTCAGCTTTTCCCCCTGTTTTTATAACGGCAAAAAGTCCTGCGGGCCCCCCAAACCATGTTTTTCTTCTCACCCGGGGCTAAAAAACCGGGCCAGTTTTGCCGGAAGTGCTTTTTCACAGGAAAAACTTGCCCCTGTGTTACGGGGGTTTTTTCGTAATGTCAGCTTTTTCCCTTCTGTGTGAAGGGCAAAAAGTCCGCTGCCCCCCACCCGTTCCTTCTAAAACCCCTGGGCTACAACACCGAATTTGTGGGCCGGAAGTGTGTTAGCACAGTAACACTTCCCTCCTGGGTTACTGGGTTCAGTAATTTTCCAGCTTTTCCCCCTTTCTGTGATAACGGCAAAAATTTCCTTCTGCCCCCCCCCTGTTCCTTCTCACCCCTGGGCTAACACTGCCGTTGTAGCTGGGAAAGGCGTTAGACAGTGAACATTTGTCCTGTGTTACGGGGGTTAAAGAAAAGTCACCCGGGTTCCCCTTCTTTTTGAGCGGCAAAAAGTCCTGCTGCCTCCACCCTGTTCTTTTCTCCCCCTGGGTTTACAACACCCCCATTTGTACTGGGAAGTGCTGTTACCCCACAGTGAACACTTGCTCCTGTTTTTCTGGGGTTTCAGTATTGTCAGCTTTTCCCCCTGCTGTGTGAAGGGAAAAAAGCCTCCCGGGCCCCCAACCCGTTCCTTCTCATCCGGGGCTACCACGGGCCATTTGTGCTCGGAAGTGCTGTTAGCACAGTCAAAAACTTGCCCCTGGGGTACGGGGTTTCCGTAATGTCAGCTTTTCCCCCCTGCTGTGTGAAGGCAAAAAAGCCCCTGCTGCCTCCCCCATGTTCTTTTCTAAACCCGGGGCTACAACACCCCCAATTTGTATGGGGAAGTGCTTTTACACGTGAACCCCCTTGCTCCTGGGTTACGGGGTTCAGTAATGTCACTGTTCCCCTGCTGTTTTAAAGGGCAAAAATTTTCCTGCCCCTCCACCCTTCTCTTTCATCCCGGGGCTAAAAACCTGCCATTTTTGTAGCTGGGAAAGTGCTTTTACCCAGTCAACATTGCTCCTGTGTTACTGGGGTTCAGAAATGCAGCTGTTCCCCTGCTTTTATAAGGGCAAAAAGCCCCCCCCCCCTTTCCCCCCCCCCCCCCCCCCCTTTCCCCCCCTTGTTTCCTTCTCACCCCCTGGTTTCACACCCCCAGTTGTTCCCTCGGAAGTTCATTGGCACGGTACCACCCCCCCCCAGACTGGTTAAAAGCACGCCACCCCTGTTTCCTGTCATGTAAACGTCACTTAGCCTCCAAAAAGTTGTTGTCGTGTTTGGGGTGGGGTGGGCCCATTTAAAGGGCGGGTTATGGTTTCTTCCTTTGGGGTGCTTTGGGCCGGGATTGCAAAATTAAAGGCTGGGTTTTGGGTTTTGGCCCAAAAGGCCTTTTTCCCTGTGCCCCCCGGGTTCCGGAAAAGCCTGGTCCCCGTATTCCCTTAAATTTTTTTTTGGTACCCTTTTGGCCCACCCGTCCGGGGTTTCCCAGTACCGTTTAGCTTTGGGGGTTTTCCCCAGGCCTTTTGGGCCAGGGGCCTCCATTTCCTATATCCGAGTTCCGCAATTTTCTGCTGGTCCCTTGGGAGTGCTTTGGAGCACGGTACCCCCTGCTTATAACCGGTCCCCGTAAAATCAGTGGTCCCGGTTTTTGCCATTGGCCCCTTTTCCCTTTTGTTTCCCCTCCGGGGTTTCCCGCACAGTCACGGTTTCCCCGTTACTTGGGATTGGCTCCCTTTTACCTTTTGTAAAACCCTTTGGGGTTTCCCGTACCTTTAGCTGGTTCCCCCCGTGCCTTTGGTTTGGTCCTCCCCTCTCGGTATCCGAGGGTTCCCCGCAAAGTCTGCCGGGGGCCTTGGTAGTGCTTTGGACACAGGTAAAACCCCTGCTTTTGTAAAACCCTGTCCCCCTTTAAAAGTCACTGGGCCTCGGTTGTTTCCCCGGGGTCTTTTTCCCTTTTGCTGCCCCTCCGGGGTTTCCCCACATTTGTGGTCCCGTTACTTGCATTGGGTTCCCTTTAAACCCTTTTGCTACCCCTCCGGGTTTCCCTTTCCGTCAGCTTGGGTTTCCGCAAGGGCCCTTTTGGGCCCAGGTGCCCATCTCGGTATCCCAGTTCCAGCAATGTCCCGCTGGTCCTTGGAATTTCTTTGGAGCACAGGTACCCCCCTGCTTAGTAACCCTGTTTCCCCTTTAAAGTCCCGCTGGTTTTCGGGTTTTGCCATTGGCCCCTTTTCCCTTTTGCTCCCCCCCGGTTCCAGCACAGTCAGCTGGGCCCCGTTACTTCCAAAATTTTCTTGTTCCCAAACCCCATAACCCTCAGGGTTCCATAAAACGTCCCCCCTTTCTCGGGAAAATTTGACAACCTTTAAAAACCCCCCAAAGAAGATGACGACAACAAAGGGGCGACGGAAAGAAAGCCAACCACCCCAAACACCATCACAAAAAAGAAATAAAAAATTACCAAACAGGAATAAAAAGGTTAAGACAAACTACAAGATACAGAACAAGAGACTTAAGAACAATAAGCAGAAGATCAAAAAGCAGAAGAACATGAAGTATAAGACCAAAATGAAGAGTAAAATATATGCTCTAAATTCTAAGCAGAAGAAGACTAAGCAATGTATGGGGGTGAGTCCGTTCCTCCTCGTGGTGCCCCTGGAAAAATGCCTGCTGCTGCAGGCTAAACTGAACACGGACAAATACTGTTGTAATTTAAATCTTTTGTGACAGCAAGAACGGAAGGATGAAAAATTCATACTTTGACAGATTACAAGTACAGGATTCTCTGTCACAAATAAGAATATGATGAAGAAGATGAAGTACAATATGAATAAGAATAATAGTTTAATAAGAAGAATATGAGTAATGTTAACAAAAAGATGAATAGCAAGAAGTTTAAGAAGAAGATAAAGAAGGTGAAGATAAAGAATAATTTGATGAAAAAGATGATGCTGCTGAAGATTATGAAGGAGAAAGTGTGTGAAAAGTTAAGAAGGTGAAGAGCATGGAAGTAGTGAAATATACATATTTGCCAAAATAGAAAAAAACGTTAACAACATTGTCAATTTCTTCGTCAATCCGAACATCTTTAAAAAAAAAAAATATTTATGCTATTTTATTTGATTGGGTTAAACATCTATGCCTTTAATGTCTCCTCAACCTTCCACAATACATTGTACATTACTCTTTGTTGTTTTCCTTCATGTACAATTAACCAACAAGGCAAGAATGGGGTTTTTTTAATTCTGATATTTTGTTCCCATAGACTTACATGGGACTTCCGGTATCGGTATCGGGTATCGCCGATATTTTCATGGTATCGGCGATACCATTCCGATTCCGATACTTTTGGATATCGGAAAGTATCGCTCAACCCTACTGATGACACAAAGCTAGGAGGGGTAGCTAATACTAGAGAAGAGAGAGAGAGGATTCAAAAAGATATAAATAAATTGGAGCAGTGGGCAGCAACTAACAGAATGGTTTTTAACAGGGAAAAATGCAAAGTACTACATCTGGGCAATAAAAATGAAAAAAGCATATACAAAATGGGAGGAATAGGGCTAAGTAACAGCACATGTGAAAAAAGACTTGGGTATACTAATTGATCACAGACTGAACATGAGTCAACAGTGTGATGCAGCAGCAAAAAGGCAAATACAATTCTAGGATGTATCAACAGAAGCATACAGTCTAGATCACGTGAGGTCATTATTGCCCTCTACTCCTCTTTGGTCAGACCTCATCTGGAATACTGTGTCCAGTTTTGGGCACCACATTTAAAAAAAGACATCAACAAACTGGAGCAAGTTCAAAGGAGAGCCACCAGAATGGTGACCGGTCTGCAAACTATGTCCTATGAGGAACGGTTGCAGGATTTGGGAATGTTTAGCTTGCAAAAAAGAAGACTGAGAGGAGACTTAATAGCTGTCTACAAATATCTCAAGGGCTGTCACATTGTAGAAGGATCATCTTTATTCTCATTTGCACAAGGAAAGACTAGAAGCAATGGGATGAAAAATGAATGGGAGGAGACACAGATTAGATATTAGAAAAAACTTTTTGACAGTTAGGGTGATCAAGGAGTGGAACAGGCTGCCACGAGAGGTGGTAAGTTCTCCTTCAATGGAAGTCTTCAAACAGAGGCTGGACAGACATCTGTCTGGGATGATTTAGAGAATCCTGCTTTGAGCAGGGGGTTGGACCAGATGACCCAGGAGGTCCCTTCCAACTCTACAATTCTATGATTCTATGAATCTAATGTCCTTAAAACACGTCAAAATGATGCTCAGTAGTGTGTGTGGCCTCCACGTGCCTGTATGACCTCCCTACTGTACAATGCCTGAACATGCTCCTGATGAGGAGGCGGACAGTCTCCCGAGGGATCTCCTCCCAGACCTGGACTAAAGCATCCGCCATCTCCTGGACAGTCTGTTGATGCAACGTGACGTTGGTGGATGGAGCAAGACATGATGTCCCAGATGTGTTCAATCGGATTCAGGTCTGGGGAACGGGCGGGCCAGTCCATAGCTTCAATGCCTTCATCTTGCAGGAACTGCTGATACACTCCAGGCACATGAGGTCTGGCATTATCCTGCATTAGGAGGAACCCAGGGCTAACAGCACCAACATATGGTCTCACAAGGGGGCTGAGGATCTCATCTCAGTACCTAATGGCAGTCAGGCTACCTCTGGTGAGCACATGGAGGGCTGTGCGGCCCTCAAAAGAAATGCCACCCCACACCATTACTGACCCACTGCCAAACCGGTCATGCTGAAGGATGTTACAGGCAGCAGATCGCTCTCCACGGCGTCTCCAGACTCTTCCACGTCTGTCACGTGCTCAGTGTGAACCGGCTTTCATCTGTGAAGAGCACAGGGCGCCAGTGGCGAATTTTCCTGCACGATGTTGGGCTGTGAGCACAACCCTCATCTGTGGACGTCGGGCACTCAGACCATCATCATGGAGTCTGTTTCTAACCATTTGTGCAGACACATGTACATTTGTTGCCTGCTGGATGTCATTTTGCAGGGCTCTGGCAGTGCTCCTCCTGTTCCTCCTTGCGCAAAGGCAGAGGTAGCGGTCCTGCTGCTGGGTTGTTGCCCTCCTACGGCCCCCTCAACATCTCCTGGTGTACTGGCCTGTCTCCTGGTAGCGCCTCCAGCCTCCGGACACTATGCTGACAGACACAGCAAACCTTCTTGCCTCAGCTCGCATTGATGTGCCATCCTGGATGAGCTGCACTACCTGAGCCACTTGTGTGGGTTGTAGAGTCCGTCTCATGCTACCACGTGTGTGAAAGCACAACCAACATTCAAAAGTGACCAAAACATCAGCCAGAAAGCATTGGTACTGAGATGTGGTCTGTGGTCCCCACCTACAGAACCACTCCTTTATTGAGGGTGTCTTGATAATTGCCAATAATTTCCATATGTTGTCTATTCCATTTGCACAACAGCATGTGAAATTGATTGTCAATCAGTGTTGCTTCCTAAGTGGACAGTTTGATTTCACAGAAGTTTGATTTACTTGGCGTTATATTCTGTTGTTTAAGTGTTTCCTTTATTTTTTGAGCAGTGTATATATATATATATATATATATATAATATATATTATATACAGCTCTGGCAAAAATTAAGAGACCACTGCAGTTTTATAAAAATCAGCTTCGCTACATGTCTGACAGCCATTTCATTCCGGTGTCAGTTGAAACCCAACCGGAGTACACCTCATTCTACTTAATGTGCTTCTGATTAGGTGATCACCCATGAACATAAAGGGAATCTGTCAGCAAGTTATGTAATCTGAAAGCATCAAGAGGTAGTGACAGAGACCCTGGCTCCGGTGATTTTTCAATTTACTGAGTGCAACAAATGGGATACAATTACAGTTTTCTCTTCTAGACCAATCCACTTTCCAGGAAACTGAAGATGGCACGTTCCCTGAGTTTTTCCAGCAAGATGGTGCACCACCACATTATGGGTGTCAGGTCCGAGCATAAATACGAGCATGAACAGTTTCCTGGAAAGTGGAATGGTCGTCATGGGCCAGTTGTATGGCCACCAAGGTTTCCCGATCTGACTTTATCTTTGGGGTCATCTGAAGGCAATTGTCTATGCTGTGAAGATATGAGATGTGCAGCATCTGAAACAATGGATACTGGAAGCCTGTGCTAGCATTTCTTCTGTGGTGTTGTTATCAGTGTGTCAAGAGTGGGAGAAGAGAGTTGCATTGACAATCCAACACAATGGGCAGCACTTTGAACACATTTTATAAGTGGTCATAAATTTGTAAATAACTCATGAAAGAATAAAGTTACGTTAAAACCAAGCACATCATTGTATTTCTTGTGAAATTCTCAATAAGCTGGACGTGTCACATGACCCTCTTCCCATTGAAAAAAATAAAGTTGGATCCAAAATGGCCAACTTTAAAATGACTGCCATGGTCACCACCCATCTTGAAAAGTTTTTCCCCTCCCATATACTAATGTGCCACAAACAGGAAGTTGATATCACCAACCATTCCAATTTTATTTAGGTGTATCCATATAAATGGCCCACCCTGTACAATGTACACAGAAAGCTGCCAATCAGCTTAGCATTCTGAGCACTGCTCCAGTAAACTGTAATTGTATCCTAATTGTCGGACTCCGTAAAGTGACAAATCACTGGAGCCAGGGTCTTGGTCACTACCTCATGATGCTTTCAGATTTCATAACTTGCTGACAGATTCCCTTTATGTAAGCAAATACCCACTTATACACATATACTGCATGTCACATTCAATCTGTATGTTAGATCACAATGTTTTGGAAACTAAGACAGTATCATTCATTCATGATCCAGAATATTGGAGACATGTTTCAGATATAATTCTGTGTCACTGTGTCTATTTCTCCATGTATGTGACCAAAAATGCAAAGCAGCAGAGTGGGTTATTCTGCACAAAGCCCAACATTTTGCATCTAATACTAAGAGCTACATTAAACCTCTTCCTACAGGCATCGAAACAATCTAGAGATGCGTCAATCTATGTGTGCTACTGTATGGACATGTGGAGGCTGGATG
This sequence comes from Oophaga sylvatica, assembly GCA_033576555.1. Taxonomy (NCBI): domain Eukaryota; kingdom Metazoa; phylum Chordata; class Amphibia; order Anura; family Dendrobatidae; genus Oophaga; species Oophaga sylvatica. The sequence continues at coordinate 298,838,044 of JARQOD010000001.1, read as the reverse complement.
CAAATTAATTTATATAATTTATACAATGTGATTTTTCTGGACTTTATTTTTGATATTCTATCTCTCAATGTTAAAATTAACCTACCCTTAAAATTATAGACTGTTCATGTCTTTGTCAGTGGGTAAACTTACAAAATCAGCAAGGGATCAAATACTTATTTCTCTCGCTGTATTTGTTCTGACTTCCCAGCATTAATATACTGGCACATATCCCCAATTCCTATTATGCCCTTAAGGCTGGAGTCACACACAACGTATAAAAAAATCGGTCCATTTTTCATGGGCAAGAATCGCACAAATGTTCCCTGAACAGTGATCCGTATGTCATCCATGTGCAATGCGAGGATGCAATTTCCTCGCATCAAAATATCCATGTGTCAACCGTATGGCATCCGTACGGCGAGATTTTCTCACCCGCTTGCAAAGTGGACATATAATGGATCCCAATGACAGGTTTTAAAACACAAAAGAAAGAATATATATATACACAGTATATAAAGATTAAAGATTAAGATTTTTCTGTATTTTCATGACTATGAAAATTGGTACATTCACACTGAAGGCATCAAAACTATGAATTAACACATGTGGAATTATATACTTAACAAAAAAAGTATGAAACAACTGAAAATATGTCTTATATTCTAGGTTCTTCAAAGTTTGGGGTCATTGTCCTGTTGAAAAATAAATGATGGTCCAACTAAACGCAAACTGGATGGAATAACATGCTGCTGCAAGATGCTGTGGTAGCCATGCTGCTTCAGTATGCCTTCAATTTTGAATAAATCCCCAACAGTGTCACCAGCAAAGCACCCCCACACCATCACACCTCCTCCTCCATGCTTCACGGTGGGAACCAGGCATGTAGTGTCCATCCGTTCACTTTTTCTGCGTCGCACAAAGACACGGTGGTTGGAACCAAAGATCTCAAATTTGGACTCATCAGACCAAACTCTCCTCTTAACAGTTGTTGTAGAGATGTGTCTGCTGCTAGAACTCTGTGTGGCATTGACCTGGTCTCTAATCTGAGCTGCTGTAAACCTGCGATTTCTAAGGCAGGTGACTCGGATAAACTTATCCTCAGAAGCAGCGGTGACTCTTGGTCTTCCTTTCCTGGGGCGGTCCTCATGTGAGCCAGTTTCTTTGTAGCGCTTGATAGTTTTTGCAACTGCACTTGGGAACACTTTCAAAATTTTCCCAATTTTTCGGACTGACTGATCTTAATTTCTTAAAGTAATGATGGCCACTCGTTTTTTCTTTGCTTAGCTGCTTTTTTCTTGCCATAATACAAATTCTAACAGTCTATTCAGTAGGGCTATCAGCTGTGTATCCACCAGACTTCTGCACAACACAACTGATGGTCCCAACCCCATTTATAAGGCCAGAAATTCCACTTATTAAACCTGACAGGGCACACCTGTGAAGTGAAAACCATTTCCGGTGACTACCTCTTGAAGCTTATCAAGAGAATGCCAAGAGTCTGCAAAGCAGTAATCAAAGCAAAAGGTGGCTACTTTGAAGAACCTAGAATATAAGACATATTTTCAGTTGTTTCACACTTTTTTGTAAAGTGTAACGTATAATTCCACATGTGTTAATTCATAGTTTTGATGCATTCAGTGTGATTCTACAATTTTCACAGTCATGAAAATACAGAAAAATCTTTAAATGAGAAGGTGTGTCCAAACTTTTGGTCTGTACTGTATGTATTCTATATGTATATATTCTTTCCATTCTTTATTAAACATGTCAGTGTGATTTTACAGTATATCGCACTGAATTGCCAGCTTTTCTAAAGGACACGGGTGCATATTTCTCGCAAGTCACACTGATGTGTAATCCGATTTTTTCTGCCCCCATAGACTTGCATTGTTGATTCTCGGACGATATATGGTGCAAATCGCAGCATGCTGCGATTTCACTCGCACGTATAATACAGCCGAGAAAACAAATCGGCTACTGGGAGCTGCCCCATAGATTAACATTGGTCCGAGTACAATACGATTTTTTTCTCGCATAGCACTCGTCCATATTTCTCGCTAGTGTGACTCCGGCCTCATGCTAAAACCCATCACATCTTCTTATAGTCACGAAAGAAGATAGATGGAAATATTTTTCATCCAGTTAATATTATTTTCTGATGAATGAATCACATATTAAATCCTTTATCAGAGAGATCTTTCCGCCTACTTAGATACCAGAACCTAGGAGCAACTTCTTCCACTCCAACCCTTTTAGGTACAAGCCTGAAAATACTTATACTGTTTACAACCAAAGGAAGATGAGACATTCTTGTTTCTGATAAAAATGAGGAGGACAAGAAAAAAAATAAATGTTTTTATTAACGTCAATGTTGGTAACAATGAGGCTCAGTCGGTTCTTGGATGTAATACGCTCCATTGGCTGCAGTAAAAGCGCATTGTGAAACTTTGTGACACTTACTGTGATATGTGGTTCATCCTTGTTTTCATATCACTTTACTATCTCTCACTTTTTTTTTTATAGTCTTGTATAATTAATATATACGGTAATAGGATAATGTATGGCCAAACGGTTCTTAACCGATTGCTAATACTAACATATGTACAATTTTCGTCTACATTTAAGACACCTTTTGATTTCCATTTCTTTAGTTGGCTGTATATTTTCATTAGTATTTGTTCACCAACACACAAATATTTTTCTCAATTGTTATACATCTTAAGACATAACAAGCAATAACATTGAAACTCTTTTTTTTGCCCTGGCAGCAAAATTAGCTAAGTTTCCATCATGTAAAGTCCTTGGAAACAGCTTCTACAAAGTTTGGTGCGGACATCAAAATTGCAATTGTACAGATAATGGCAAAAAGAGAGAAAGCTACAAGACACAAACGGTCAATGACTGCAGCAGCAAACTTCCATTCACTGCAGATCTCTTCTCCTTCATCGTGAGCTCGGAATCGTCTGGCAATGTACTGCACCTCCTCTAATATCTTGGTTATTTCTGGCATGCACTCTCTTAAACACTTCTTCTGGACGAGATCACTGTCTTCTAGAGAAGGGCATGTTACTCTTCCACACATAACCCCAGAGTCACTGGTAGGTGGACAGCACGGGCTCTCCAGGTTGTGGTAACCACAGTAGAGAACGTTGCCATTTGTAGATTGGTGCCCAGATGCAATGTTCATTTCGATACTGCTCATACTTGAATGGTGGTTTGGGTATATATATTTACAAGGGATCGGTCTTCTATTTTCACCAGGTTTTCTCATTCTTAAAAACCATGCGCACCAGTTGAGCAAGATCACCCTTACCTGAAATAGAAAAGGACCATTAATGAGCAATTGTCATAAAAGTAATATTATGCCTATGGTACCAAATCACTAGAATCTGGACAAATGAATTGGTATGACTATATATAAGGTTTAGTATTACATTTCGTATTATTATGGGACACTCCCAATTCCGATGTGATAATAGGATATTTGTTTTTATCTTTATGTGATCAAAGTATTTTCTCTTACTTTATAGTATGCTATCATATTAGGCATTTGGACATTAATAGAGACCATGTACACTTGTGCACTTTCGAGGGAGCCCAATTTATATTTCCCATTTTGCAACAATATTGATATACCGTAGGTAGAATTTTCACAATTATCAAAGCATTCAGGATTAGCTTTAACTGCCTCATGGCAGAGGATATACAGTTAGGTCCATAAATATTTGGACAGAGACAACATTTATCTAATTTTGGTTCTAAACATTACCACAATGAATTTGAAACAAAACAAATCAGATGCAGTTGAAGTTCAGACTTTCAGCTTTCATTTGAGGGTATCCACATTAAAATTGGATGAAGGGTTTAGGAGTTTCAGCTCCTTAACATGTGCCACCCTGTTTTTAAAGGGACCAAAAGTAATTGGACAGATTAAATAATTGTAAATAAAATGTTCATTTCTAGTACTTGGTTGAAAACCCTTTGTTAGCAATGACTGCCTGAAGTCTTGAACTCAGGGACATCACCAGACGCTGTGTTTCCTTCTTTTTGATGCTCTGCCAGGCCTTCACCACAGTGGTTTTCAGTTGTTGTTTGTTTGTGGGCCTTTCTGTCTGAAGTTTAGTCTTTAACAAGTGAAATGCATGTTCAATTGGGTTGAGATCAGGTGACTGACTTGGCCATTCAAGAATATTCCACTTCTTTGCTTTAATAAACTCCTGGGTTGCTTTGGCTTTATGTTTTGGGTAATTGTCCATCTGTAGTATGAAACGACGACCAATCAGTTTGGCTGCATTTGGCTGGATCTGAGCACACAGTATTGCTCTGAATACCTCAGAATTCATTCGGCTGTTTCTGTCCTGTGTCACATCATCAATAAACACTAGTGACCCAGTGCCACTGGCAGCCATGCATGCCCAAGCCATCACACTGCTTCCGCCATGTTTTACAGATGATGTGGTATGCTTTGGATCATGAGCTGTACCACGCCTTCGCCATACTTTTCTCTTTCCATCATTCTAGTAGAGGTTGATCTTGGTTTCATCTGTCCAAAGAATGTTCTTCCAGAACTGTGCTGGCTTTTTTAGATGTTTTTTAGCAAAGTCCAGCCTAGCCTTTTTATTCTTGATTCTTATGAGTGGCTTGCACCGTGCAGTGAACCCTCTGTATTTAATTTCATGCAGTCTTCTCTTTATGGTAGATTTGGATATTGATACGCCTACCTCCTGGAGAGTGTTGTTCACTTGGTTGGCTGTTGTGAAGGGGTGTCTCTTCACCATGGAGAGTATTCTGCGATCATCCACCACTGTTGTCTTCCGTGGGCGCCCAGGTCTTTTTGCATTGATGAGTTCACCAGTGCTTTCTTTCTTTCTCAGAATGTACCAAACTGTAGATTTTGCCACTCCTAAAGTTGTAGCAATTTCTCGGATGGGTTTTTTTCTGTTTTTTTGCAGCTTAAGGATAGCTTGTTTCACCTGCATGGAGAGCTCCTTTGACCGTATGTTTCCTTCACAGCTAAACCTTCCAAATGCAAACACCACACCTCAAATCAACACCAGCCCTTTTATCTGCTTAATTGAGAATGATATAATGAAGGGATTGCCCACACCTGTCCATGAAATAGCCTTGGAGTCAATTGTCCAATTACTTTTGGTCCCTTTAAAAACAGGGTGGCACATGTTAAGGAGCTGAAACTCCTAAACCCTTCATCCAATTTTAATGTGGATACCCTCAAATGAAAGCTGAAAGTCTGAACTTCAACTGCATCTGATTTGTTTTGTTTCAAATTCATTGTGGTAATGTCTAGAACCAAAATTAGATAAATGTTGTCTCTGTCCAAATATTTATGGACCTAACTGTATATATATATATAAAAAATTGGCTACTGGGAGCTGCCATATATATATATATATATATATATCCCTCTAGTCGTTCAAGCAAAAAATATAACTGTTTTGTTCTTTCTAAATAGAAAAGTTAGCTTTAAAAAAATCCACCAGAAAACTCATTTTAGTAGGTTTACATTGGAGACCCTCAGGCTTCTGCAGCAAATGCATCAGGTCTGTACGGACATTTAATGGGGTTAATCCATGTGTGGATAGCCACTAAGGTTTCTGGATGGAGCCATGTCTCTTTTTGAAGATTTTATTTTAAATTAATGGCAGAAAACCCAGTGCAATTCAAATTTCCTAATGGGAGTCCATGAGTAGGCAATTATAGCAAAAAACATCATCAAAAAATATATGTCAAAATCCGTAGGAAAAAATCTTAATGTGAACATACCCATTTTCACTTTTTTTTTTCGCTTTCAGAATTTACATAGTTTGACATTGCTTATTAACATAAAGCATATAACATCAGTACAAAGTGTTTATCAAAAAAAACTAATGAGTGACGTGAAGAAATATTTCAAATTCTGTTTTTCACACAAGAGGAAGCCCTATGTATCATTCAAGGCTCATTAGCTATTTGTTCAAGATTTTCTTTCACTTGAAGCCTCATGAAGAAACTTATGAGATGTGCTGTCATAGTTAAGCATGGAACATATGTTGCTTCCTATCCACTTTATGTTTAGCTCAACACAATCTACCGCCCATCCATTGCCAGAACCAATGTATTAACTTTCGTGCTTAGTAAAGCATTTAAGGAATAATGATGCTTCTGCAGTTACAGCTTCTTACGTTTTTTTCTTTTGGTAATGCATTGCCTTTATTACTCAGCAGAAAGCAAACCCACACTATGGAAATACTATATTTTACCATGTTTTCAGTGAGAAGTATAAATCCCAAATTTCCCAACTGATCACATGAATATATCTATAAAACTTTTTCATCAAACTTGGGGCCCTTCACTTTAAGAAAAGCCTCTCTGAAAGAGCTGGCCTTGTATTACAACAGTTTTATTGAATATAAATTAAAAGGCTTAGCATAAATGAGTACACCCACTTTGAAAAGTAACATTTTTATCAATATCTTACTGTTCACAAGAATTACAAAATCTTCAGTTATACTCAAATTAGTTGATACACAAAGGAATACATCTCGTATCAAAAACTACTACATCTAGTATTTTGTATGACCCCCATGATTTTTAAAGACAGCACCAAGTCTTTGAGGTCTGAAATTAACAAGTTGGGTGACATATTTCAACATCTGTTTCAATTCTTCAGGAACGACCTCTCTTAGGGCCTGGATGCTGGATGGAGAATGATGCCCCACTTGTCTCTTCTGTATTCCCCATAGGTGTTCGATTAGGTTCGGGTCAGGAGACATACTTGCTCACTGAATCACTTTCACCCAATTCTTCTTCAGAAATCCAACAGTGGCCTTAGGCCTCTTTCACACATCCGTTTTGCGCCTGACGGCGCCCTCCGGCATTTTTTTGTCCAACCGCATGCGGCGTAATGTAATGCCGGATGCGTTTTTTTTTTCCATTGACTAACATTAGTGTATCCCCTGCTAATGTTGTGAATGTGTTTAATTGATAATGTGGATCTACTGGTACTGTTTTTCTGTGATGTGCTTGGTCTCCCTGCGACAATATGAAATGTGCATTTTTTGTGTATCATGTTGATGTACTGTTTTTTTTTTTTTTTTGGGCCTGTGATGTGGTTGCTTGTCCTGCTACTATCTCAAATGTGCATGTTTTTAGTATCATAATGTTGATCTAGTGTTTTATTTTTTAAATTTTTTTTTTGGGCCTGTGACGGTTTTTCTCCTGATGCTGCTATCTGAAATGTGCATGTTTTTGTTATCATAATGATGATGTAGTGTTTTATTTTATTTTTTTTTTATTTGGCCCTGTGATGCTTTTGCTCCTCATGCTGCTATCTGAAATGCGCATTTTTTTGTTATCATAATGATGATGTAGTGTTTTATTTTTAAATTATTTTTTTTTGGCCATGTGATGCTTTTGCTCGTCATGCTGCTATCTGAAAAGTGCATGTGTTTTGTATCATAATGTTGATCTAGTGGTTTTTTTTTTTTCAATTTTATTTTGGGACCTGTGACGGTTTTTCTCCTCATGCTGCTATCTGAAATGTGCATGTTTTTGTTATCATAATGATGATGTAGTGTTTTATTTTATTTTTTATTTGGCCCTGTGATGCTTTTGCTCCTCATGCTGCTATCTGAAATGTGCATTTTTTTGTTATCATAGTGATGATGTAGTGTTTTATTTTTAAATTATTTTTTTTGGCCCTGTGATGCTTTTGCTCCTCATGCTGCTATCTGAAAAGTGCATGTGTTTTGTATCATAATGTTGATCTAGTGTTTTTTTTTTTCAATTTTTATTTTGGGGCCTGTGATGGTTTTTCTCCTCATGCTGCTATCTGAAATGTGCATGTTTTTAGTATCATAATGTTGATCTAGTGGTTTTTTTTTTTAATTTTTTTTTGGGCCTGTGACGGTTTATCTCCTCATGCTGCTATCTGAAATTTGCATGTGTTTAGTATCATAATGTTGATCTAGTGTTTTTTTTTTCCAATTTTTTTTTTGGCCCTGTGACGGTTTTTCTCATCATGCTGCTATCTGAAATGTGCATTTTTTGTTATTATAATGATGATGTAGTGTTTTATTTTTAAATTATTTTTTTTGACCCTGTGATGCTTTTGCTCCTCATGCTGCTATCTGAAAAGTGCATGTGTTTTGTATCATAATGTTGATCTAGTGTTTTTTTTTTCAATTTTTATTTTGGGGCCTGTGACGGTTTTTTCTCCTCATGCTGCTATCTGAAATGTGCATGTTTTTAGTATCATAATGTTGATCTAGTGTTTTTCGTTTTTCAATTTTTTTTTTGACCCTGTGACGGTTTATCTCCTCATGCTGCTATCTGAAATTTGCATGTGTTTATTACAATGTGGATCTAGTGTTTTTTTTTTTCAATTTTTTTTTGGCCCTGTGACGGTTTATCTCCTCATGCTGCTATCTGAAATTTGCATGTGTTTATTATAATGTAGATCTAGTGTTTTTTTTTTTTCAATTTTTTTTTTGGCCCTGTGACAGTTTATCCCCTCATGCTGCTATCTGAAATTTGCATGTGTTTATTATAATGTAGATCTAGTGGGTTTTTTTTTTTCCAATTTTTTTTTTGGCCCTGTGACGGTTTTTCTCATCATGCTGCTATCTGAAATGTACATGTTTTTGTTATCATATTTTTTTTTTTTTTATTTTTTTTTGTTGTTTTGGATCGGGTGGTTACCCCTGGTACTGTATCGTGTTTTTTTTTTTGGGCAGTGATAGTGTTTTCCCCTGGTACTGTTTATGTCTCCAATTAATGACTGGATGTTGTTTTCCGTAAAACATAAAGCTCAATCCTGTCCATGTTTGAATCTTATATTTTAAAACAGGGACAATCAATACATATAAACACAGTTCCTTTTTGTCTGTTTATTCCACAGCAGAAGAATTGATGCTGCAGCTGAAAGGGCGCAGGACATCCTGGATGCTAGGAGGGAAGCCAGTAGAAAGTAAATATGACATCCCCCAGTTCCCTAAAAATTACATGTTTGTTTTTCTCTTTCAGCCAGGGACAAGGAATCCACATATATTCACTGTCCCTTTTTGTGTCCTTACTCAACAGCAGAAGACGTCAACGACAACAGGAGGCGGCGGCCGATGCAGGCCAAATACAAGAGAGGGGAGGAGAGGAGCTCCAAGCTCGTAGGATAGCCAGCAGAAAGAAACTATGACATCCCCCATTTTGCTCTAAATTACATGTTTTTTTCTTTCAGCCATGGCCAAGGAATAGTAAATTCACAGTCCCTTTTTACTCAACAGCAGAAGACGTCAACAACAGGCAGCGGCAGAGGCGGCAGAAAGAAGAGAGGAGGAGAGGCGGGCTAGGAGGGAAGCCAGCAGAAAGTAAATATTACATACCCCATTTCCCGAAAAAATTGCATGTTTGTTTTTCTCTTTCAGCCAGGGACAAGGAATATAGAAATAGATTCACTGTCCCTTTTTGTTTCTTTCTTCCACAGCAGAGACCGTCAAACAGCTGCTGCAGCTGCGTAATGGCGGCATTGGCTGAAGAAGCGGCGGCGTCAGCAGCAGCGGCGGCAGCAGCATCGCCATCTCCTCCCTCCCAGCCACTTGAGCAAGACACATCTTCTTCTGGGAGCCCTCCTACACATCGTCAGGAATTGGCGGTAAAAATATCTAATTGTTTTTTTCTATCCACAATGCATCTGTGGGATATATGTCTTGATTGTCTTTTTTTAATAACAGGAATCTCAAGATGACGAGGAGCTCCCAGAGGAAGAAGGACGGGGTGGAGAGATACCCGGAGTGGGCTCACAATTCGTAAGTATCCTGCATCAATCGCAGAAACACAACATCACACTACACACAACACATAGAAGACCATTTAGTACATACTTGACACAGCGGCCAACACCTGCCAATATCCTAATTTTTATTTTCATTTTAGTCTCTCGGATCTGGAAGCCAACAGAGGGTTCCTCCCAGCACCTCCCAGAGTCGTCATCGTGAGACTGCCTGCGGTTCTCAACGTGTAAGTTTTTTTTTTTTTTTTTAGTTCATATTTTTAATTTTTGAAACGTCATTTTTTTTTTGTGCTTTTTTTTTAAATGTCTTAAAAAAATTTTTTTTTACCATTTTTTACCTATCTACAAGTTTTGGTAGCATTTTCTATAATTTTTAATTTTTACCAAAGGTGTTATCTCTAAATTTTTTTGCAGGAATTTTTCCAGTTTAACATGTATAATTTTGACATTTTCAAATAATGTGTATGGTAATTTTCTTTTTTTCCTTTTTTAATTTCACAGGCTTCACAGCGTGCTCCTGACTCGGACACGGAGGAGGGCCTAGATGTCGAGCTCATGATCGATCTGGTCCGAGAAAGGGAGCCGCTGTGGAACATGGGGGACCGCCGGTGTTGTGAATGGGTTTGAGATGAGTTCTGAGCAGAGGCTCCCTCTGGTGGTTACAAGCGGTGCTAGTGAAGATTGTGAGGACTGGGAATCAGGTGTTACTGACTGGTCTTATATAAGGGAGTCATTTTCCCATCAGGGTTGCCGGTGATCAATTGTTCTGGTCTGAATCCTTCATTCCAGTTTCCCTTGTAGCCTTCTGTGTCGTGTCTGCATCTCCTGCTTACAGATAAGACTTTTGCTTCTTTTGTGTTTGTGCTATATTTTTGCATTTTGTACTGCACTTCTTTGGGGGCCTTCAGGGTCCCCTCCGGGGGCTTCTGCCCTCTCAGTTTAGTTCAGCCACTGAGTTTTGTTCTTTTGCTTTTTCCAGTTTTTTCAGTGGCTGCTGTTTTGATTTTGTTACACCAGAGAACTAATTTAGGTGGTAGAGGTCGTGTGATCTCAGGTGATTTTGAAATTAGTAGAGTTGGTGCTTTTCAGGGTTTTCTGGGATTGCAGTAAGTACCCTTCCTATCCTTTTCTATTTAGATAGTTTGGGCCCCAGCGTTTGCTCATACTATTTTCTTTCTGTGTCAGTATTTCCTCTTGTCTAACCGCCATTACATGTTTGGGGGCTTTCTATTATCTTTGGGGTTCTGCTCCGGGGCAGATAGCTTTCCTGTTTCTGTCTTTAGGTGTAGTTAGTTTCTCAGGCTGTGACGAGGCGTCTAGGACCAACGTAGGAACGCTCCACGGCTGCCTCTAGTTGTGGTGGTTAGTCAGGGTACTGCAATCTCATAGATTCCAACTGCTCTGGTGTATTGCCTTTTTGCCTGCTCTCCTCAGCTACCGAAACATAACAGTATCACCGGCCTAAAAAATTGAAAATTGTATGGTACTCACAGAAGGGAAAAATATTGTGAAAGAAAAAAGGTTGTCAGAGTTGTCAGAGATATTTTTCTGTTTGTTGCATTTTTTTTTTTTTCCCTCTGTATCTCTGGGTGCTGGGGAGGATCTTTTCTCCCAATGGAGTTTGCACGGTTGTCTGGCCGTGTGGATCAGCTTGCCACTGAGGTTCAGAGTATTGCTGCATATCTTGCTAGGTTGCCTGTTGTGGAACCTAGGATTCCCATGCCAGATTTGTTTTTGGGGGATCGAGCTAAGTTTCAGAATTTCAAAAATAATTGTAAATTGTTTTTTGCCTTAAAATCTAAGTCCTCAGGAAACGCAGCACAGCAGGTTCAAATTATCATCTCTCTCCTGCGCGGCGATCCTCAGGATTGGGCTTTTTCCCTGATACCTGGGGATCCTGTTTTGAGTGATGTTGATGCGTTTTTTCAGGCTTTGGGGTTATTGTACGATGAGCCTAATGTCACTGATCAAGCTGAAAAAACCTTGTTGGCATTAAATCAGGGGCTTGATGACGCTGAGTTATACTGTCAGAGATTCCGTAGGTGGGCAGTCCTGACCAAATGAAATGACGACGCTTTGGCGGCCCTTTTCCGGAAGGGTCTGTCAGATAATGTAAAGGATGTTATGGTGGGATTCCCTGTCCCCTCTGGTCTCAATGATTCTATGTCATTAGCGATTCAAATTGACAGACGTTTGCGTGAGCGGAGAAGTATGCGTGGAATGGTGTCACCTTGTGAACCAGCTTCTGAACCCATGCAGTGTGATAGAGTGGTGTCTGGGGCACAGCGTCATGAGTTTCGAAAGCGCAATGGGTTATGTTTCTACTGTGGTGATGCCTCTCATGCTATTTCAGTCTGCCCTAAGCGGGGAAGACGTTTTGCACGCTCAGTTGTCTTGGGTAGTGTTCAGACTAAGTTTTTATTAACTGTCACTCTGATATGCTCTCTGTCCTCATTTTCTGCTCAGGCTTTCGTTGATTCTGGAGCAGCTATTAACCTGATGGATTATGATTTTGCTAAACGTTGTGGGTTTCCCTTGATACCCCTACAGAAGTCTATTCCCCTACTGGGGATCGATTCTACCCCTTTGGCTGAGAATAAACCCCAGTTTTCTACTCAGGTGATAATGACGGTTGAACCTGATCACCAGGAGTGCTGCAAATTTTTGGTTCTATATAATCTGCATGACATTATCGTGCTGGGTTTCCCTTGGTTACAGTCTCATAATCCTGTTTTGGATTGGAAATCTGTGTCTGTAACCAGTTGGGGCTGCCAATGTGTTAATACCAACACTCCTGTTTTTTCTGCCTCCCCCCAGGCTCAGGATGTTCCTGACTTTTTGTTTGATTTTTCTGATGTGTTTAGCGAAAGTAAATCTGCATCCTTGCCTCCCCATAGGAGCTATGACTGCGCTATTGAATTACTGCCGGGTAGTAAATTCCCTAAAGGTCGCCTTTTTAACTTGTCTGTACCTGAACATGACGCTATGCGGTCTTATATCAAGGAATCATTGGAGAAGGGTCATATCAGACCATCCTCTTCACCCTTAGGTGCCGGTTTTTTCTTTGTGGCCAAAAAAGATGGTTCATTAAGGCCGTGTATTGATTATCGTCTCTTGAACAATATTACTGTGAAATATCAATACCCGTTACCCTTGATTTCTGACCTGTTTTCCAGGGTGAAAAACGCTACTTGGTTTACCAAGCTTGACCTCAGGGGGGCGTATAACCTTATTCGCATTAAGCACGGGGATGAATGGAAGACGGCATTCAATACCCCTGAAGGGCATTTTGAGTACCTAGTGATGCCCTTTGGGCTCACTAATGCTCCTTCCGTCTTCCAGTCCTTCATGAATGACATTTTCAGGGATTTTGTGGATAAATTTCTGATTGTTTATTTGGATGATATCTTGATTTTTTCTAATGACTGGGACTCTCATGTGAAACATGTTCGAACTGTATTCCAGATTTTGAGAGAGAATGCTCTGTATGTGAAGGGATCAAAGTGTCTTTTTGGCGTACAGAGGATCTCATTTCTGTGATTCATTTTGTCCCCATCTGTTATTGAAATGGACCCGGTCAAGGTTCAGGCCATCTGTGATTGGGTCCAACCTACTTCATTAAAGGCTCTTCAGAGATTTTTGGGTTTTGCCAATTTTTATCGTAAATTTATTGGTAATTTCTCGGTTATTGTTAAAACCATTAACTGATTTGACCAGAAAGGGTTCTGATGTGGTGAATTGGCCTCCTGAGGCAGTCTCTGCATTTCAGGAACTTAAGCAGAGATTCACTTCTGCTCCTGTTCTACGGCAGCCTGATGTTTCTCTGCCATTTCAGGTGGAGGTTGATGCCTCTGAAATTGGGGCAGGTGCCGTTTTGTCCCAAAAAGATCCATAGACCTCTAAAAGTAACCCTTGTGCCTTTTTCTCTCGAAAATTTTCTCCTACTGAACGTAATTATGACGCGGGTAATCGGGAGTTGTTGGCCATGAAGTGGGCTTTTGAAGAGTGGAGACATTGGCTGGAGGGAGCTAAACATCAGGTTGTGGTCCTTACGGACCATAAGAATCTGGTCTATCTGGAATCTGCCAAGCGACTCAATCCTAGACAGGCCAGGTGGGCCTTGTTTTTCACACGTTTTAATTTTGTGGTTTCCTTTCTTCCTGGCACTAAGAATGTTAAGGCGGATGCCCTCTCGAGGAGTTTCCTTGTGGACTCTCCTGAGTTATCTGATCCTTCTGTTATTTTGAAAGAGGGTGTAGTTCTTTCCGCCATCTCGCCCAATTTGAGACTTGCTCTGGAGGGGTGTCAGGAGGATAGGCCGAGCGCTGCCCTGTTGGAAAATTGTTTGTCCCGGACCAATGGAAAAAGAGTGTGATGTCTGAGATTCATTGTTCCGCATTGGCTGGGCATCCCGGAATTTTTGTACCAGAGACTTGGTTAGTCGGTCCTTTTGGTGGCCTACCTTGTCTCGTGATGTCAGGGAATTTGTGCAGTCCTGCGGGACTTGCTCTCGCTCCAAGCCTTGCTCTCGCTCTAGTGGTTTGTTGATGCCATTGCCTGTGCCCAAGAGACCATGGACCCATATCTCTATGGATTTCATTTCCGATCTTCCTGTTTCTCAGAGAATGACCACCATCTGGGTAATTTGTGATAGGTTTTCCAAAATGATACATCTTGTGCCATTACCTAAGTTGCCTTCCTCCTCTGAATTGGTGCCGTTGTTCCTTCAGCACGTGGTTCGTTTACACGGCATTCCTGAGAACATTGTGTCTGACAGAGGAGTCCAGTTTGTTTCCAGATTTTGGAGGACTTTTTGTTCTAAACTGGGTGTTCAATTGTCTTTCTCCTCGGCATTTCATCCTCAGACCAATGGTCAAACTGAGAGAACAAACCAGACATTGGAGACTTATCTAAGATGCTTTGTGTCTGCTGATCAGGATGACTGGGTCTCTTTTTTGCCTTTGGCTGAGTTTGCTCTTAATAATAGGGCTAGCTCTGCCACTTTGATGTCTCCGTTTTTCTGTAATTCTGGGTTTCACCCTCGATTTTCTTCAGGACAGACGGAGGCTTCTGTCTGTCCAGGTGTTGACTCTGTTGTGGAGCGTATGCAACAGATTTGGGACCAGGTAGTGGAGAGGTTGTCCCTCTCTCAGGAGAAGGCCCAGCGGTTTGCTAACCGGCATAGGACTGATGGTCCTCAGTTTAAAGTGGGGGACTTGGTCTGGTTGTCCTCAAAGAATATTCCTATGAGAGTAGCATCTCCTAAATTTAAGCCTAGGTTCATTGGACCTTATAAGATCATGGAGATTATTAATCCTGTTTCTTTTCGTTTGCTTCTTCCAGGGACATTTAAGATCCATAACGTGTTCCACAAGTCCTTGTTGAAGAGGTTTGTTGAGCCAGTGGTTCCTGCTGCTGTGCCTCCTGACCCTGTTTTGGTTGAGGGCAATCTGGAGTATGTGGTTGAGAAAATATTGGATTCTCGTTTTTCTAGACGGAAACTCCAGTATTTGGTTAAATGGAGAGGTTATGGTCAGGAAGACAATTCTTGGGTGTTTGCTTCGGACATCCATGCTAGGAGACTTATCCGTGCGTATCATAGAACTCATCCTGACCGACCTGGTTGCTCAAATGAGGGTTCGGTGACCCCTCCTCAAGGGGGGGTACTGTTGTGAATGGGTTTGAGATGAGTTCTGAGCAGAGGCTCCCTCTGGTGGTTACAAGCGGTGCTAGTGAAGATTGTGAGGACTGGGAATCAGGTGTTACTGACTGGTCTTATATAAGGGAGTCATTTTCCCATCAGGGTTGCCGGTGATCAATTGTTCTGGTCTGAATCCTTCATTCCAGTTTCCCTTGTAGCCTTCTGTGTCGTGTCTGCATCTCCTGCTTACAGATAAGACTTTTGCTTCTTTTGTGTTTGTGCTATATTTTTGCATTTTGTACTGCACTTCTTTGGGGGCCTTCAGGGTCCCCTCCGGGGGCTTCTGCCCTCTCAGTTTAGTTCAGCCACTGAGTTTTGTTCTTTTGCTTTTTCCAGTTTTTTCAGTGGCTGCTGTTTTGATTTTGTTACACCAGAGAACTAATTTAGGTGGTAGAGGTCGTGTGATCTCAGGTGATTTTGAAATTAGTAGAGTTGATGCTTTTCAGGGTTTTCTGGGATTGCAGTAAGTACCCTTCCTATCCTTTTCTATTTAGATAGTTTGGGCCCCAGCGTTTGCTCATACTATTTTCTTTCTGTGTCAGTATTTCCTCTTGTCTAACCGCCATTACATGTTTGGGGGCTTTCTATTATCTTTGGGGTTCTGCTCCGGGGCAGATAGCTTTCCTGTTTCTGTCTTTAGGTGTAGTTAGTTTCTCAGGCTGTGACGAGGCGTCTAGGACCAACGTAGGAACGCTCCACGGCTGCCTCTAGTTGTGGTGGTTAGTCAGGGTACTGCAATCTCATAGATTCCAACTGCTCTGGTGTATTGCCTTTTTGCCTGCTCTCCTCAGCTACCGAAACATAACACACCGGCATTCGGATCAAATTGTTACACGACGGCTCTGGGAGGAAGTGGCAGCGGCAATTGTGGACCGCTGGGAGGACCTCGATGTTAGGTCTCAGACTAAATACCGTAAGTATAGTTCATGTTGCTGACTGTAAAGTTGTGTTTCCAAAACTTCTGTCCTCGTGTCACCCACGCTTCATGTTTTCATGATTTCCTTTTGTGAAACACTATGGAAATAATGAAAACATGACCTCTGGGGGACACGAGGACTGAAGTTTGGGAAACCCTGATGTTGTATACTAACCAATGTGTGCTTTCTCGTTTCAGGGGAGAGAATTGTGAAGCGGTGGTGGTCTGTGAGGGATCGCTTTAAGAAGGAGTTTAATAAGGAGATGCGGGCCCCGAGTGGTTCTTCAGGACGCCAGAGCAAGTACAAGTACGCACGAGCTCTGGCGTTCCTGCGTGAAACCATGGTCACCAGAAGGTAAATATTACCATCAAATGTTAACATGTATCCAATGTTTTTTTTGCAGCCAGGGCCATTCCACATCTGTATATTAATTTTAGGTTTTTCTTTCTTCCACAGCACGGTGACCAGCACTCGGGCACCCGCAGAGTTGGCGCCTTCTAGAGCGATCCCTCACGAGACCGACACCGAGGGACACTTCAACCAACCCTCCACATCTGCACCATCCCACACAGTTGATCCCGCAGTCCCCTCCACCAGCGCTGGAGCAGCGTGGCCGGCTGCATTACATGAATCTGCTGGTCAGGATATAGCATTCCCTTTACCCCACCCTTCTAACCCTGCCTCCTCTAGTACAGCTGCGGGTACTGGGCGGCAGCGTCAGAGGGGTCAGGAAAAGAACTATGCGCCCGAGTTCTTGCATATGAATGCATCTTTCCAGAACTGTCTTAAGGTGTTATCTGAACAAGTTGCCGCAGGCGTTCATCAGATAGCCTCCCTAGTTGGTGAGGTAAAGACACTTCTGGAAACTGTGCTGTCAGAGGCAAGAGAATCACCGAACCACAGTTTTTTTAGGTCGGTTGCGGAGCGCATAGATCCGCTATCTTCTGACCAGCAGATGTATGTGATGCACACGTGCCACACTGCTCTAGTGCAGGTTCTCTCCCATCCTCAATCCACCCCAGTCGTTCCTCCACCTCCCCCCCTCCAGCCGCCGTACATCTTCCCCCCTCCACCTGCCATCCCTCCTCCCCCTCCTATTCAATACCACCCACCTCCCCAGGTCCATCAACCTCCCCAATTCCAACCACCTCCCCAGTACCAACCACCTCCCCAACTGCAGTCACCTCCCCAGTACCAGCAACCTACCCACTACCAGCCACCTACCCCGTACCACACTCCTACCTCGTACCAATCTCCTTCCCCCTTCCAATTGCCTACCATGTCACCTGCTCCTCCTGCCCAACCCTCCACTCCACCACCACCCACCTGTTCTGTCTTGTCTTCCCATTCTTTTACTCTTTCCACCCCTTCACCTCTTCCTGTTCCTTCCACACCACCATCCCGGTCGTCCCTCCACACTCCCACGGTCGAAGTGTCCCGCAGCCCCTCCAGCAGTATTTCCACCCCACACTACACTGAACTGTAGTTTTTGTATATATAAGATATTTATTTTAAAAATTAAAGTTGAAAAAAAAAAAAAAGTTTAAAAATAAAGTATAAAAAATAATTACGTTGAACAAGAAATAAAGTTTAAAAAAATAATAAAGTTTATATATTAAAAATAGTTTATTTAAACTTTAAAAATTGGGCAGAAAGGCCTCATTTGATACAATTTATATTAAAAAAAAATTTGGTTCAATAAATTGTTAATTTTTGGAACATTGTTGTCTGTCTTTTTTTTATAGGATGTTAAGTTTTACATTTGTTATACAGGTACACCTAACTTTGGCTAAAAGGTTCATAAATGCAACCTTTTTCCCAAAGTTGTGTCCCGGGTTGTGTAGTATGCAAAGTATATTATATTTTTCAAAAAATTGTGTACTTTGGTAGGTTATCCCCTACAACAGAGTTCCCCAACTCCAGTCCTCAAGGCCCACCAACATATCAGGTTTTCAGGATTTCCTTTGTATTGCACAGGTGAGGCAATTATCACCTGAGCAATACAAAGGAAATACTGAAAACAAGACCTGTTGGTGAGCCTTGAGGACTGGATTTGGGGAACCATGGCCTACAATGTACACTTTTTTGGGAGAAAATGTGAAATACTTTTGTTAAAACAATTTCGCCTTTTGTCCAAAAAAAGGGTACATTGTAGCCCAGGGTTCCCCAACTCCAGTCCTCAAGGCCCACCAACAAATCAGGTTTTCAGGATTTCCTTTGTATTGCACAGGTGAGGCAATTATCACCTGAGCAATACAAAGGAAATACTGAAAACAAGACCTGTTGGTGGGCCTTGAGGACTGGATTTGGGGAACCATGGCCTACAATGTACACTTTTTTTGAAGAAAATGTGAAATACTTTTGTTAAAACAATTTTGCCTTTTGTCCATAAAAAGGGTACATTATAGCCCAGGGTTCCCCAACTCCAGTCCTCAAGGCCCACCAACATATCAGGTTTTCAGGATTTCCTTTGTATTGCACAGGTGAGGCAATTATCACCTGAGCAATACAAAGGAAACACAGAAAACAAGACCTGTTGGTGGGCCTTGAGGACTGGATTTGGGGAACCATGGCCTACAATGTACACTTTTTTGGGAGAAAATGTGAAATACTTTTGTTAAAACAATTTCGCCTTTTGTCCAAAAAAAGGGTACATTGTAGCCCAGGGTTCCCCAACTCCAGTCCTCAAGGCCCACCAACATATCAGGTTTTCAGGATTTCCTTTGTATTGCACAGGTGAGGCAATTATCACCTGAGCAATACAAAGGAAATACTGAAAACAAGACCTGTTGGTGGGCCTTGAGGACTGGATTTGGGGAACCATGGCCTACAATGTACACTTTTTTGGGAGAAAATGTGAAATACTTTTGTTAAAACAATTTCGCCTTTTGTCCAAAAAAAGGGTACATTGTAGCCCAGGGTTCCCCAACTCCAGTCCTCAAGGCCCACCAACATATCAGGTTTTCAGGATTTCCTTTGTATTGCACAGGTGAGGCAATTATCACCTGAGCAATACAAAGGAAATACTGAAAACAAGACCTGTTGGTGAGCCTTGAGGACTGGATTTGGGAACCATGGCCTACAATGTACACTTTTTTGGGAGAAAATGTGAAATACTTTTGTTAAAACAATTTCGCCTTTTGTCCAAAAAAAGGGTACATTGTAGCCCAGGGTTCCCCAACTCCAGTCCTCAAGGCCCACCAACAAATCAGGTTTTCAGGATTTCCTTTGTATTGCACAGGTGAGGCAATTATCACCTGAGCAATACAAAGGAAATACTGAAAACAAGACCTGTTGGTGGGCCTTGAGGACTGGATTTGGGGAACCATGGCCTACAATGTACACTTTTTTTGAAGAAAATGTGAAATACTTTTGTTAAAACAATTTCGCCTTTTGTCCATAAAAAGGGTACATTATAGCCCAGGGTTCCCCAACTCCAGTCCTCAAGGCCCACCAACATATCAGGTTTTCAGGATTTCCTTTGTATTGCACAGGTGAGGCAATTATCACCTGAGCAATACAAAGGAAATACTGAAAACAAGACCTGTTGGTGGGCCTTGAGGACTGGATTTGGGGAACCATGGCCTACAATGTACATTTTTTTGGGAGAAAATGTGAAATACTTTTGTTAAAACAATTTCGCCTTTTGTCCAAAAAAAGGGTACATTGTAGCCCAGGGTTCCCCAACTCCAGTCCTCAAGGCCCACCAACATATCAGGTTTCAGGATTTCCTTTGTATTGCACAGGTGAGGCAATTATCACCTGAGCAATACAAAGGAAATACTGAAAACAAGACCTGTTGGTGGGCCTTGAGGACTGGATTTGGGGAACCATGGCCTACAATGTACACTTTTTTGGGAGAAAATGTGAAATACTTTTGTTAAAACAATTTCGCCTTTTGTCCAAAAAAAGGGTACATTGTAGCCCAGGGTTCCCCAACTCCAGTCCTCAAGGCCCACCAACATATCAGGTTTTCAGGATTTCCTTTGTATTGCACAGGTGAGGCAATTATCACCTGAGCAATACAAAGGAAACACAGAAAACAAGACCTGTTGGTGGGCCTTGAGGACTGGATTTGGGGAACCATGGCCTACAATGTACACTTTTTTGGGAGAAAATGTGAAATACTTTTGTTAAAACAATTTCGCCTTTTGTCCAAAAAAAGGGTACATTGTAGCCCAGGGTTCCCCAACTCCAGTCCTCAAGGCCCACCAACATATCAGGTTTTCAGGATTTCCTTTGTATTGCACAGGTGAGGCAATTATCACCTGAGCAATACAAAGGAAATACTGAAAACAAGACCTGTTGGTGGGCCTTGAGGACTGGATTTGGGGAACCATGGCCTACAATGTACACTTTTTTGGGAGAAAATGTGAAATACTTTTGTTAAAACAATTTCGCCTTTTGTCCAAAAAAGGGTACATTGTAGCCCAGGGTTCCCCAACTCCAGTCCTCAAGGCCCACCAACATATCAGGTTTTCAGGATTTCCTTTGTATTGCACAGGTGAGGCAATTATCACCTGAGCAATACAAAGGAAATACTGAAAACAAGACCTGTTGGTGGGCCTTGAGGACTGGATTTGGGGAACCATGGCCAACAATGTACACTTTTTTGGGAGAAAATGTGAAATACTTTTGTTAAAACAAACAGCCAGGGACACAACTATGGCAAAAAGGTTACAGACAGTAGAAAACACACAAGAAGGTAGACAAGTAAACTTTTAAAAGGTTTATTGTGGGTAAAGAAAATTTTTAAAAGAAACAATACATTTATCACACTCTGTCATCCTGCCAGTCAACACTACCTTCCGGTGACACAAAGTATTGAGCAAACTGGTCCCTCATTCTTGAAACCGCGACTGTACTGCGAGTGGTAATGTTGCTGTAGTCGTGCAAAGTTGTTTCTTGATTGTGGTCCTCCATAGAAATTGGTTCCTTGGTTAGGACAAAATTATGTAGGACCACGCACGCTTTAACAACATCATTAACAGTCTCGGTCTTCAAGTTAATTGCAGTCAAAAGGACACGCCATTTTGCTGTCATAATGCCAAAGGCACACTCCACCATCCGTCTGGCTCTTGTGAGGCGGTAGTTAAATATCCGCTTTGTATGTGTTAATCCTCTGCTGGCGTACGGCTTCAAGAGGTGTTCAGACAGCTGGAATGCCTCATCACCTACACAAACGAATGGCATCGGTGGGCCTGAGGTTTGAGGCAGTGGCCTAGGGGGGGAAACTGAAAACTGTTTCCATACAGTTTACGGCCCATGGCAGATAGTTTAAAGACTTGGGAGTCATTTGACCGTCCATAAGACCCAATGTCCACCGCGATAAACTTGTACTCCGCATCTGCAATAGCCATCAGGACGACCGAAAAATATTTTTTATAGTTAAAGAATTCTGATCCGGTTCCTGAAGGCTTTTGAATGCGGATGTGATTTCCATCAACGGCGCCCAGGCAATTGGGGAACTGGCAGATGCATAAAAACTGGTCCGCTATTTCAAGCCACCGCTCTGTTGTTGGCTCTGGAAGAAATTCTCCAACCAAACTATCCCACAGAGCACGACAAGTGTATTTTATTATCCCAGATAGTGTGGAGATTCCCAGGCGATATTGAAAATGGAGCGATGACAGAGTTTCGCCAGTTGCCAGAAATCTGAAAACAAAATAGAAAATACAAATTATTTCAGAAACACAGCATTACATACCAGAACTCAGCTACAACTATTGGAGATACCAAAAATAATAACATCAATGAAAAACACTGTTTTATAAACAAAATTTTGGCCTACTGATATGGTTTCCTAGTTGTCCTGTGATGTTAAATAAATGATAAAATTACAAGTGTGCTCAAACAAACAGATCCAATACATATAGCTTACCTTATAGTGACCATGAGACGCTCCGCCGGAGATATCGAGAACCGACAGTAGGTGTCCGATTTTTTAATTTGGTCTCCAACACGCTCCAGCAAATCGTCAAAGTTTTCTTTGTTCATCCGCAGATAGGCAAAAAACTTCTCTGGATTTTGTCGAAGCTCCATGTTCAGTGTTGAATAGACACCACGAGTTAATCTCTGTGCCGTGATGGGGTGGATCCACATACGGCGTCGTCTTCGCTGGCGCTGACGCATAATGTGCTGCTCCTCAATCTTTCGCTCCTTCTTCAGAACTATAAACCTCAACATTCATCTCCGCAGTAAAATCAACAAGATTCCTAAAGATATTGCCGATAATGACATCCATGTTCGCCAATCACTTGCTACTTGCTCTTCTCTCCAACCTGCACTTGCTCCTCTACAACCTGTCAAAGATGGGCTGTAGGAACAGTGTATATATAGGATTACAGTAGCCAATCATGTTTGGAACCCCAAAAAGGGGCGTTCTGAAAAACCGGACCTGGCGCATTACGGCGTCAACGGATGCAAAACCGGATACACCGGATGAGACGGATCCGGTTTTTGAACGGATCACAGAACCGGATCCGTTGAAAAACCGGATGCGGCGCATCCGGTTTTCATACTAGTTGCCGGATGCGGCACTGCGGCAAAATGCCGGGGGCGCCGTCAGGCGCAAAACGGATGTGTGAAAGAGGCCTAAGATGTGTGTTTTGAATCATTATTATGTTGGAAAAGTAAATGTCTACCAATGGCATGGAGTGATGGTAGCACCTTTTTCAATATAGAGCAGTATATCTAGTATATCTGTGAATTCATAATACCATCAATTAAAAGAAGCTCCCAAAGTACTCATGCAGCCCCAGGACACTGCTGCCGTCATTCAATAATTCTTGATGTGGTATGTATTCATTTTTGCATTAATTAATTTGAGCAAAACTGAAGATTTTGCAATGAATGTTATATTATTAACCTTACTTTCATGTTATGGGTTAAAAAACGTTCTATGAAACTCAGTCTTGTTAAAATTTTGGAAATTGTTCTTGCGTTCAGTAAAACATTGATTAAAATTTTACTTTTCAAAGGGTGTGTACTCATTAATACTGAGCACTGTATATAACAAGCAAGACAGACACAAAGATATGTTGGTGGGTGAGCCAAGAAGGAAAACCCCTATAATAAAATGAAGCCAATTACCATGAATGTACAATGGATGAGAAGTATATATGCTTAAAGATAAGCCATCATTTTAATTTTCTTTCTCCTAAATCAATAGTACACATGAAAATGAGAAACTTTGCAATATATCTTATTAGACACATCTGCTTATTTCCCCTCCTGGACAGATGATTTGTTTTCAAATTTCTCACCCCTGATAAAAAAATATTTAGAGTTGAGAGTCCTCAGTGGTTGATACCTTTTAATGGCTAACTGAAAAGATGGTAACAAATTGCAAGCTACAAAGATATACATCTTTACTGTATCACCCCTGATAAAGTATTTGTGAAATGTACATGGGTATTTGGTGGGTAAGCCCAACTACTTCTTTGCTATTATTATTACTTGCACTACTTGTAATTTATGTGATTCACTTCTCATGCAATTTGTCACGGGGTTACCGTGACAGAACAGAGCCAGAAGACCGCAGTGTCTGATGGCTCCTGCTTCGCCGCTGAGAAGAAGCACTTCTCTGGTGTATTAAAGGTGTTTGTTTTCTTTCAGCAGGACAGGGGTTAATTGGCCATGTGGAAATCCCTGCTTTCAGCTGTGCTTGGTTAACCACTCCTCCTCTCTCCTTAAGCGACACCGATTTTATTACGCAGCAGTGACATCGTTAGCGACATCGCTGTGTGTGACATGTAGCAGCGATGTGGCCCCTGCTGCGACGTTGGTGTCCCGCTGGTGAGCCTGAATCGCTGAGTTTGACACTCTTTATGAACGACGAGCGACCTCGTTGGCAACTCATGTCAGCGGCGCAGGTTTTAACGCCCCTCAGCTCCGATTCATCTTTGCCATTTATACAAGACATTTTTGGGATCCTGAAAAAATTAATCCGGGGCAAACACAATAGCGGCACAGACTGGATCGCAGTAGCTGCAAAGTAGAAGGCTAGCAGGACGCAGTATGGAACGATGCTGGAAATTCGTATGAACCACTTGCGTCGTCTTTTATGACGCGGACGTCCAATCACTAAGCGAGAGCTGTGACTTTTGACATACAGTGACCACCAATCTATGCTGAGGGGCGTGGAAAAGGTTGCGCTCAATCTTTAACAATACATGCTGTATGACAGGTCCCAATGACCGCCGAGGTCGTTATACAGATCGCTGATGTGTCATTTATGAGATCTTCCTGTTTGGAAGGTACTAGCGACCATATAGCGATCACAACGATCTCGCCAGGTCGTGTCGTTGTCGTGATCGCTAGTGCGATCGCTTAGTGTGACAGTACCTTTAGCACTTGCTACAAAGATCTGGAGAGGGAGAAGCTGGTGTTTGGAGAGCTGAAGGAATTTATTGTGCGACTGTTGCTTGGTTTGTACGCTTGGAGATTCCTCATCCTTACCTGCTTTATTTTCTCCCCCCGTCCCTCACACCCTGGTGTATATCTCTGTTGTTTGTGAGAGTATTATTTGTGAGTGGAATTTTCTTTTACCCCTGTCTCGTTCCCCTGTCTGTCGGGTTGGTGTACTATGGTACACGGTAGCGCCTCTTTTCCCCGGGTGAGGGAAGGAGACAGACGCAGGGCTAAAGCTAGGAGACAGGGCAAGGGTAGAGGCCCCAGCATCCTCGCCATCTGAGGTATCCCGGGGAACAGGGTGAGTTAGGGTGCCCCCCAGTGTTAGGGCCAGGTAAGTAGTCCCTGTTCCCAGTTTACTCGCCAGTCCAATCGTGACACAATTATTATTTGTTGGCACTCCAATCTCACCATAGATGCCTGACATCGCACTTTCTTATTGGCCATCATGATATGTTCTTAAGCATATATACTTTCTTATACATTGTCCGTTATTGGTTACTGGAATCATTTTATTATTGGAATTCCCTTGTCTAGGCTCCTCCCACATCCTTAGAAAGCCATATTCAGTGTGTGTGAAACTTAATAAGGATTTGCCTCAGATACAGCATAGGGAATCATCTTCTAGAAGGTTTTTACATGCTCGGTATTATCATTAAATAAAAAGGATAACGATAGTTACACTTTAAATTAACAGGGTTTTCCCAAGGTTTAAAAATATTGAAAAGCATTCACCTTTATGTCTTCTTCTGAATCATAAAAGATTCTCCTAGCAATAATTACCACTTGATGCCCGAATGACTTGAGGTAGTTGATCATGTCATTATGCGGGGGTTCATTATAAAACTGAGCTCTTGAAGGCTATGTGCACACGTTGAGTATTTGCTTGCAGAAATTTCTGCAAGGTTTCTGCATCTCTTGGCGGAAAAACCCTGCCGAAAAAATGTGCGTTTTTGCCTCATTTTTGGTGCGTTTTTGTATGCGTTTTTGTACAGCAATGAATGCTTTTTTGAGCTAAACAAAGATATTTAAAAAAAGTTTTGTGATGTAATTTCTTGATTCAACACCACTTTTTTATGCTGATGCAGTATTAGGGCTTGGTGTCAGCAGCTGTCATTGACACCTTAGGTCTTTAATAATGAAAAGGTGTCAGCTCAACACCCTCATTACTAAGTCGATAAGTAAACACAAATACACAAACATAAACACACATTGTCAACAGCATATGTAGGAGCGTTAACAGAACAAATGTACATAGGCTGTAACCAGTCAGCAACTGTTAATTTTAAAGAAAAAATAAATAAAAAAAAAAATTGCATGGACTCCCAGGTAATTTTAAGAACCAGCAGAGGGAAAGCTGATGGCTGTTGTTAGTATTCTGGGAAGGAGGCAATAGCCATAAAGGTTTCCAGGCTATTAATATCAGCTCACAGCAGTTTGCTTAGCCTTTACTGGCTAGCTTACAGGGGGACCCCAGAAAAAAATTGACATAGGGTCCCCCTATAAAATCTAACCAGCAAAGGCTAGGCAGACCACTGCAGGCTAAAATTAACAGCCTAGGAAGGGGCCATGAATATTGGCCCCTCCCAGACGAATAACATCAGCCCTCAGCTGCTCCAGAAAAGGAGCATCTTAGCCTTTCTCTACCCACTTGCCCTGTAACAGTGGCAAGTGGGGTTCATATTTGGGGGGTTGATGTCATCTTTGTATTGTCAAATGACATCAAGCTCACAGGTTAGTTAAGGAGAGACATCTATAAGACACCTATCTATTATTAATTCCATAGTGATATCGTATAAAAACACACACCCAAATAAAGTATTTTATTTGAAATAATGACACAGACTCCTGTAATAATCTTAATTAAACCATACTTACCGAACGCCTAATCCACCAAAGCCAACGTCTCCTGCAACAAAAGTAAAATAATAAACCACAGTATTCCTCACCTGTCCGCTGAGAAAATAATCCATAATGTCCCACAACAATCCTGATTACTTTGAGAGCAGTCACATCAGTGATGTGACTGTTCTCAAAGATAGCCAGCGATACACTGACAGGAGGTAATCGCTCCCGCAATGTATCAGTGTGTTGCCGTGAGAGAGTTCACCGGAGTTCATCAGCTGATCAGCTCCAGTGCTCTCACTTATGGCACCACTGCTGCGTGGGAAAGATCTCATGCAGCAATGCTGTAAGTGAGAGCACCTTAGCTGATGAAGTCTGGTGAACTATCACAGCAGCTCAGTGATACACTGCGGGAGCGATTACCTCCTGTCAGTGTATTGCCGGCAGCTGAGTAGAGCGGTCACATCTTCCATTGTGACTGTTCTATATGTGAGATCGCCATGGGACACTCAGGATTACCTGGACTATAGCAGACAGGTGAGTATATATGGTTTATTATTTTCCATTATTTCTAGGAGACAAGGGTGTCGGAGATTTGGTGTTAGGTGAGTATAATGGTTTTTTTTTTATTTTCATTTGAATGTGTATGTAATTTTACTTTTTTTTTTTTTTAACTGTGAGCACAGGCACCGGCAGATGAGACAGATGTCACTGTTATCAGTGGGAGCAGGCATAGCCCGATGGGAGCAATAGTCTCATCAGCCCACGCCTGCGGATCACAGTCACAGCTGCAGGGTCACCCTGACATCTGCCAAGCATGATCCTGCAGCGCTCTGACCAATTGTCTGCAGTAATGTTACCGCCGGTCACAGTCACAGCTGCGAGGTCAGACTGACAATAAAAATGTAAAAAGCATATACAGAATGGGAGGAATAGGGCTAAGAAACAGCACATGTGACTTGGGTATACTAATAGATCACAGACTGAACATGAGTCAACAGTGTGATGCAGCAGCAAAAAAGGCAAATACAATTCTAGGATGTATTAACAAAAGCATACAGTCTAGATCACGTGAAGTCATTATTGCCCTCTACTCCTCTTTGGTCAGACCTCATCTGGAATACTGTGTCCAGTTTTAGGCACCACATTTTAAAAAAGACATCTACAAACTGGAGCAAGTTCAGAGACGAGTCACCAGAATGGTGATCGGTCTGCAAACCATGTCCTATGCGGAACGGTTGCAGGATTTGGGAATGTTTAGCTTGCAAAAGAGAAGACTGAGAGGAGACTTAATAGCTGTCTACAAATATCTCAAGGGCTGTCACGTTGTAGAAGGATCATCTTTATCCTCATTTGCACAAGGAAAGACTAAAAGCAATGGGATGAAACTGAATGGGAGGAGACACAGATTAGATATTAGAAAAAAACTTTTTGACAGGGTGATCAATGAGTGGAACAGGCTGCCACGAGAGATGGTGAGATCTCCTTCAACAGAAGTCTTCAAACAGAGACTACTACAAAGATTAGTAATGCATATTATTGGAAATCCTCAAACTTACCTACTATACAAGATGTGATTGATAAAATATCATTACATCAATCGTTTGAATATAAATTATCGCTAGTATATAATAGTTAAAAAACATTCTCACACAAATGGTTCCGTTGGTTGGAAATATTTCCATATAGGCTTGAGCATAGGACTTGAAAAGTGTATTAGTGTTATATACTATTGTTTTATGTTTAATATTGTAATTGCATTATTTGTACAATAATATTTTTATTGGATTCCTCTTTCCCCACTTTCCTCTTTTTTCCTTCCCTCCCTTCCTCTTTTTCCTTTACTATCCTTGTAATCATTGTTACAAAATTAATAAACTATTTGGAAAACAAACAGAGGCTGGACAGACATCTGTCTGGAATGATTTAGTGAATCCTGTTTTGAGCAGGGGGTTGGACCAGATGACCCAGGAGGTCCCTTCCAACTCTACCATTCTAAGATTCTATGATCTGCCAGCATGACCCCGCAGCACTCTGACCAACAGTCTGCGGTAGCATTACCGCAGGTCACAGTCACAACTGCGAGCTCACACTGACATTGGACAGCATGATTCCGCAGCGTTCTGACCGACGGTCTTACCGGAGGTGGCGTTACTGCTGATAAGAAGTTTCCCACACTGTCAAACAGATGACAGCGTGGGAAACACCATAGGAAGCTGGTAAAATGCAAAATAGAAACTCGGCAAATCCGCAGCAGATCCACAAACATTTTTATACCTGCGTTTTTGCTGCGGATTTGACTGACTCAGTTGAAGTCAATGGGTGCAGAAACGCTGCAGAAACGCACAAAGAATTGACATGCTGCAGAAAAAAACACACTGCATATACTGATGGAAATTTACTGATCATGTGCACAGCACTTTAGGATTGTTGTCATAGAATTAGATTGCATTAGTATTTCATTGCGTTTTAGGTCTATTTCCGCGCGGATAAAAACACTACAAAAACGCATCAAAAATGCATGGTGTGCACATTGCCTAAGGCCTCTTTCACATTTCCGGCGGGTGCCTGGCGGCGCCCCCGGCATTTTGCCGCAGCGCCGCATCTGAAAATCTGATGCGCCGCATGCGGCTTTTTTCGCATTGACATGCATTAGCGCCGGATGGCGCTGCATGTCAATGCGTTGCATGCGGTTTTGTCTGGATGCGGCGCAAATGTACATTGCGGCGTCCGGAAAAAACGCTGCATGTAACGTTTTTTGTTTTTGCCGGATGGTTTCTGATCTCTCCAAGCATCAGAAACCATCCGGCAAAAAAACGCATTTTGGCCGCCGGAAGTGTGAAAGGTTTTCAGATGCGGCGCTGCGGCAAAATGCGGGGCGCCGCAAGGCGCCCGCCGGAAATGTGAAACTAGCCTAAGCCACCAAGTACATGCCCTCTGTCTGTGCAATGCGCGGCCTGTACGGCTTCCCACTTATAACAGCATCTGTTCAGTACACCTCGGCTCTCGCTTCTGAAACAGCCCACGTACACATACATGCACCTCTGCACAGGAAAAATCTTTTCCAAGCACAAGAGCTCCACAGCACTAGAGCTGTCCCAAGTATATGAAGTACACTTTGGCGACACATACATCAGTGGAGGCTGGTGGCCAGGGAAAGTCTTCGGCCGTGTCACACTAGCGAGTTGATGCGAGTAAGGCTGGTTCACACATCCGCGGGCGCCTAAACGGCGCCCCGGCATTTAGCCGCAGCGCCGCATGTGAAAAGCTTCACACATCCGGCGGCCAAAATGCGGTTTTTTTGCCGGATGGTTTCTGATGCTTGGAGAGATAAGAAACCATCGCAAAAAAAAAAACGTTACATGCAGCGTTTTTCCGGACGCCGCAATGTACATTTCGCCGCATCCGACAAAACCGCATGCACGCATTGACATGCGGCGCATGCGGCGCTAATGCATGTCAATGCGAAAAGCCGCATGCGGCGCATCAGATTTTCAGATGCGGCGCTGCGGAAAATTCCGGGGCGCCGCAAGGCCCGCCGGATGTGTGAAACCAGCCTTATTTGCAACTTTCTCGCATCAACACCCGGCACGGCCGCCCGCTCTCGGACCAGAGTGCGCAGCTGCATTTTTTCTATGACGCCGCGCACTCGGGTCCGAGAGCGGGCGGCCGTGCCGGTGTTGATGCGAGTAAGTAGTGCGACTAACTCGCATCACACTCGCTAGTGTGACGCCGGCCTTCTACTTAAAGTGTAATCATTTTCATTTTTATTTCATACATCAATTGTAAATATAAAAATTAGCAACTTTGTAATATATCTTATCAGAGAAATCTGCTTCTTTTTTTGCCAAAATGTATCAGTTGATTTTCAAAATTTTCAATTCTGAAGTAAAATCTGTATTCAGTGAAGACAGACTTTCTCATTACTGAGATAGGAGATGGCAGCTGATCTAGATAGAAGGGGTGGAGTGATCAATTCTGGCAGAGAAAGGAGCAGATTTCTCTGATAAGATATTTTACAAATGTTCTTATTTTCATATATACTGTTGATTTATGAAATAAAAATTAAAATAATGGTTACTCTTTAATGAATGGCGCACATAATTTTAGCCCGTGATAAAAAAGACCAACTTCATACCTGACTGATCTGGCCTCTAATTATACGTGTGCTTTAAGTTTTGTTAGCTTGCTCTATTACAAAATAAATGTGTACAGAGGCAGAAAGGACAAACTGACTAGAATGGGGTCTGCTTGGTTTTTTGTTTTTTTTGTGTCTATATTTGGATTTCACAACAGATTTTGCATCAGAGTATAAAGTTGAGCATGGAAAACCCTTTAAGAAACACTTACCCATTTAGGCATTTTTCCTGCATGAGGATCATGATGGTGAAATTGTAGTACCAGCACTGTAACTACTACAGAGAGTCCAACAATGACCATAATACTTGCAAAATACTGAGCTGCAAGTAAAAAAAAAAAACACATGTTCAGTTATTGACAATATGCTGAATATATGAAACACTGCTTACAGGGAAACTGACAACATTAAATTGCAGAGCAATCTAAACCCATGCTTGTTTGAGGAACTGAATGATAATAATTATGAGGTTTGTAGCTAAACTGTACTATTACTTGTTGTGGCATAGTTATAAAACAAAAATTATCCTATTCATGTGAAAACTGCGAATATGAGTTGCCAGGACGCTATGGCATCCTGGCCGAGTCATTGAGTCGTCCCTATAACCAATCCCATTCTTTTTAGATTGATAGTTCCACAAAATAATATTGTTAGAATGTTATAATTACAATGTTAGAGCAGACATTTCTGAAATCCTGAAGTTTCTGCAGTGTATCCACGCATAACATGGGATACACTGAGACTCTGTTGTATTCATTGCATAGGATAAACTGTGACTGCTGTTTAGATAACATAGTATGCACTCAGACTTCTGTTATTACACATAGAATTCATTTAGGCTCTGCTGTATACATCATATAGGATAGACGGAGACTTCTGTAAACATCATATAAGATACACGGAGACTTTGCTTTATTCATTGCATAACATACACTGAAACTCTACTTCAGGGGTCCCCAACCACCGGTCTGCGGCCCAGGACCGGGCCGTTGCAGTTCTGTTGCCGGGCCGCGGAGCCACGGCTCAGAATGCTGGACACATGGGGACAGGCGCCTGTAGCACTGTAGTAACAGCTGCAACCGCAGGCTTCCAGAACCAGAAGACATCGATACTCACCTTCCGTCGCTGCATCCCTGTCCCGGCGCGGCAGCTTCATCCTGCGCTGAGTGGTCACGTAGTACCGCTCATTAAGGTCATGAATATGGACGTGACTCCACTCCCATAGGCGTGGCATCCATATTCATGACCTTAATGAGCGGTACCTCGTGACCGCTCTGCTCAGGAAGAAGCTGCTGCACCGGGATAGAGATGCAGGGACCTGTAGCGACAGAGCGGGGAGGGTAAGTATGATGGGGGAGCCCAGCCATGCATTCAAGGGTGGGAGCAGAGCCATGTATACAAGGGTGGGAGAAGACATGTATACGAGGGTGGGAGCAGAGCCATGTATACGAGGGTGGGAGCAGAGCCATGTATACGAGGGTGGGAGCGGAGCCATGCATGTAGGATGGGACAGGAGAGCCATGCATACAACAGGGGGAGCCACACAGAGTTGGACAGGATGGGCTTGTTGCAGGAAAACAAGCCCAGTGCTCCCACTGATACAGGGAAACAAGCCCAGTGCTCCCACTCATTCTAAACCTTTGGTTAGTGGAGTCACATTCACATTATAAATGTTATAATTAAATGATAAGTATGCACTACTAAGCCCTGTCCATAGCCCGGCCCCCTTATGACCAAAGCCCCGCCCCTGCCACACCTCCATCCCCGCTCTCCCGGGCCATGGAAGAATGGTCTTGCCTGGTGCAAAAAAGGTTGGGGACCACTGCTCTACTGTATATATCACATAGGATGCACTCAGACTGCTTTTTATATCACGTAGAAATCACTGATTCACTGAAACTCTACTGTATGCATGACATAGGATACACGGAGACTCTGCTGCATCACAAATGATACACTCAGACTGCTTTTTATATCACATTGAATTCACTGAGAATCTACTGTATACATCACATAAGATACACGGAGACTGCTGTATACAGCGCATAGGATACATTGAAACTCTACTGTATACATCATATAGGATGCACCGAGATTGCTGTATACAGTGATTTGTGAAAGTATTTACCATCCTTCGCATTTTTCATGTTTTTCTACCTCACAACCTGGAATTTCACTGTTTTTTTTGAGGGTTTGCATCAGTTCATATAAAGAACATGCCTACAACTGTGAACATTTGGTTTTCTTTTTATTGTAAAGTGCTGCGGAGTATGTTGGCGCTATAGAAATAAAATTATCATTCATTATTATTATTGTGAAGCAAATAAAAAAAGGGACAAAATAACTGAAAACTTCAGTGTGCTTAACTATTCACCCCCTAAAGTCAGTACTTTGCAGAGCCTCCTTTTGCGGCAACTACAGCTGCAAGTCATTTTAGATAAGTCTCTATGAGCTTTCCACATCTTGCCAATGGGATTTTTCTGCCCATTCCTCAAAGCAAAACTGCTCCAGTTCCTTCAAGTTAGATGGTTTCCTCTGGCGAACAACAATCTTCAAGTCTGACTACAGATTCTCAATTGAATTAAGGTCTGGGCTTTGATTAGGCCACTCTAGAACATTTACACATTTCCTCTTAAATAACGAGTGTTGCTTTAGCAGTATGCCTTGTGTCATTGTCTTGTTGGAAGGTGAACATCTGTCCCAGTCGCAAATCACAGACTAAAACAGGTTTTGCTCAAGAATGTCCCTGTATTTTGCACCATCTTTCTTTCCCTTGACTCAGACCATTTTCCCTGTCCCTGCTTAAAAACAATCCACAGCATGATGCTGCCACCACCATGTTTCACTGTGGGGATAGTGTTCTTGGGGTAATGAACTGTGTTGATTTGCTGCCAAATATAGTGTTTACCTTGGTGGCCAAAAAGTTCAGTTTTGGTCTCATCTGACCACAGCACATTCCTGCATACATTTGGGGATACTCCCACATGTCTTACCACATATCACATAGGATATATTGAGGCTGCTATATGCCATAAGTGACATAGAAAACACTAAGACTGAATTACAAATCACACAGGATTAACTGAGACTCGTCGTATATATTACATAAGTCATACCTAGTATGCAACTGGCATCGATGTGGCATGTGTCTAGTGTGTGATCTGTGTCTATGTGACATGTATCTAGCAAATGACTGAAATCTATGTGGCATGTTGTCTGGTGGGTGACTGGTCTAATGTGGTATGTGTCTGTTGCTTGACTAGCATGTATATGACAAGTGTCTAATATGTGACTGGATTGGTGTCTTTTTGATAGATATTTAGTACATGACTGGCAACTATGTGGCACGTGCCTAGTTTGTGACTGGTGTCTTTGTGGTATGTTTCTAGTCCACGTCTAGCATCTACGTGGCATGTGCCTCTATTTTTGTTGCCATAAAAGAGAGGGTCCCAGAAACATTTCTTGCACAGGGGCCCCAATCTGTACGTGTCCACCTTTGACGTATGTAGTATAATTTGAGTATTAAATAGTAATAATTATAACAGTATAATAATTCCTCTCACACTTTAAAGACATACTGATAGGGAATTTAGATATTGTGTAATATGGATACTGAAACAAAACTTCATAAGACATTTATGTGCAAAGTATCAGGCCGGGAAGCAATGAAGTCTGACAGTGAGGATTATGGCAACCATACAAATAGCTAGAACATATTAAAATAAGCAGTAATCGGCAATATGGATCAGTCCATATTACGAGTAATAGGAAATGGCAGATAAATGTTCCATGATGGCTTAGCCAGTCAAATGGAACATCATTCTGCACACAAGAATTAGCCAAGTATAAACTAAGGACACTCTCATAGGTTCACGCTTGTATTAACCCCTTCACCCCCAAGGGTGGTTTGCACGTTAATGACCGGGCCAATTTTTACAATTCTGACCACT
Organism: Oophaga sylvatica; assembly: GCA_033576555.1. Classification (NCBI taxonomy): domain Eukaryota; kingdom Metazoa; phylum Chordata; class Amphibia; order Anura; family Dendrobatidae; genus Oophaga; species Oophaga sylvatica. The sequence continues at coordinate 298,803,318 of JARQOD010000001.1, read as the reverse complement.
GTCTCTTTATGAGGTTATAACTCTGAAACGCTTCAACGGATCTTCGCGATTCTGAGATTGTTTTCTCATGACATATTGTACTTCACGTTAGTGGTAAAATTTCTTTGATATACCTTGCGTTTATTTTTGAAAAAAACGCAAATATGGCGAAAATTTTGAAAATTGTGCAATTTTCAAATTTGAATTTTTTTTTCCCTTAAAACAGAGAAATATGTCACACAAAATAGTTAAGAAATAACATTTCCCACATGTCTACTTTACATCAGCACAATTTGGAACCAAAATTTTTTTTTGTTAGGAAATTATAAGGGTTAAAAGTTGACCAGTGATTTCTCATTTTTACAACAAAATTTACAAAGCCATTTTTTTAGGGACCACCTCATATTTGAAGTCACTTTGAGGGGTCTATATAGCAGAAAATACCCAAAAGTGACACCATTCTAAAAACTGCACCCCTCAAGGTACTCAAAACCACATTCAAAAAGTTTAATAACCCTTCAGGTGCTTCACAGGAGCTGAAGCAACGTGGAAGGAAAAAATTAATATTTAACTTTTTAGCCACAAAAATGATCTTTTACAAACTTTTTTTTATTTTCAAAAGGGTAAAAGGAGAAAATGGACAGATAAAGTTGTTGTGCAATTTCTCCTGAGTATGCCAATACCCTATATGTGGGGGAAAACCACTGTTTGGGCACACGGCAGAGCTCGTAAGGGAAGGAGCGCCGTTTGACTTTTTCAAACTAAAATTGGCTGGAGTTGAGATTGGAGAGCCCCTGATGCACCTAAACAGTGGAAACCCCCCACAAGTGACACCATTTTGGAAACTAGACCCTCTAAGGAACTTATCTAGATCTGTTGTGAGCACTTTGAACCCCCAAGTGTTTCACAGAAGTTTATAATGCCTGGGTGTGAAAAAAAAAAAACAATTTTCCACAAAAATGATTTTTTAGTCCCAAATTTTTGATTTTTCCCAAGGAAATTGGACCCCAAAAGTTGTTGGCCAATTTGTCCTGAGTACGCTGATACCCCATATGTGGGGGGGGGGAAACTGTTTGGGCACACGACAGGGCTTGGAAAGGAAGCAGTAACGTTTTGGAATGCAAACATTGATGGGGGTCATGTTCCGTTTGTAGTGCCCCAGATGATCCTAAACAGTGGAAACCCCCCACAAGTGACCCCATTTTGGAAGCTAGACCCCCTAAGGAACTTATCTAGATCTTTGGTGAGCACTTTGAACCCCCAAGTGCTTCACACAAGTTTATAATGCCCGGGCATGAAAATAAAAAATCCTATTTTTTTCCCACAAAAATTATCTCTTAGTCACTAATTTTTTTATTTTCTCATAGGTAACAGGAGAAATTGGACCTCAAAAGTTGTTGTCCAATTTGTCCTGAGTATGCTGATACCCCATATGTGGGGGGGAACCACTGTTTGGGCGCATGGCAGAGCTCGGAATGGAAGGAGCACCATTTGACTTTTTCCAACCAAAATTGGCTGGAATTGAGATTGGACGCCATGTTGCATTTGGAGAGTCCCTGATGTGCCTAAACAGTGGAAACCCCCCACAAGTGACCCCATTTGGGAAACTAGACCCCCTAAGGAACTTATCTAGATCTTTGGTGAGCAATTTGAACCCCCAAGTGCTTCACACAAGTTTATAACGTAGAGCCGTAAAATTAAAAAATCATATTTTTTCCACAAAATTGATCTTTTCACCCCAATTTTTATTTTCCCAAGGGTAACAAGACTCCAAAAGTTATTGTGCAATTTGTCCTGAGTACGCTGATACCCCATATGTGGGGTAAACCACTGTTTGGGTGCATGGCAGAGTTTGGAAGGGAAGGAGCGCCGTTTGACTTTTTCAATGCAGAATTGGCTGGATGCCATGTCATGTTTGGAGAGCTCCTGATCTGCCTAAACAGTGGAAACCCCCCACAAATGATACCATTTTGGAAACTAGACCCCTCAAGGAACTTATCTAGATGTGTGGTGAGCACTTTGAACCCCAAAGTGCTTCACAGAAGTTTATAACGTACAGCCGTAAAATGAAAAATCTTTTTTCTTTTACAAAAATGATTTTTTCGCCCACAATATTTTATTTTCACAAGGGTAACAGGAGAAATTGGACCCCAAAATTTGTTGTCCAATTTGTCCTGAGTACGCTGATACCCAATATGTGGGAGAAAACTACTGTATGGGTGCACGTCGGGGCTCGGAAGGGAAGTAGTGACGTTTTGGATTGCAGACTTTGATGGAATGGTCTGGGGCGTCATGTCGCATTTGGAGAGCCCCTGATGCGCCTAAACAGTGGAAACCCCCCACAAGTGACCCCATTTTGGAAAATAGACCCCACAAGGAACTTATCTAGAAGTGTGTTGAGCACTTTGAACCCTGAAGTGCTTCACAGAAGTTTATAACGTACAGCTGTAAAAATAAAAAATCTTTTTTTTTTTAGAAAAATGATTTTTTCGCCCCCAATATTTTATTTTCACAAGGGTAACAGGAGAAATTGGACCCCAAAAGTTGTTGTCCAATTTGTCCTGAGTACGCTGATACCCAACATGTGTGAGAAAACGACTGTATGGGTGCACGTCTGGGCTCGGAAGGGAAGTAGTGACGTTTTGGATTGCAGACTTTGATGGAATGGTCTGGGGGCGTCATGTCGAATTTGGAGAGCCCCTGATGCGCCTAAACAGTGGAAACCCCCACAAGTAACCCCATTTTGGAAAATAGACCCCACAAGGAACTTATCTAGAAGTGTGGTGAGCGCTATGAAGCCCCAAGTGCTTCACAGAAAATTTATAACATACAGCCGTAAAAACAAAAAAATCATTTTTTTTTTACAAAAATGATTTTGTCGCCCCCAGTTTTTTATTTTCCCAAGGGTAACAGAAGAAATTGGACAAATTGCACAATAACTCTTGTGGTCCAGCGTACGCTGATACCCCATATGCGGGGTAAACTACTGTTTGGGTGCATGGCAAAGCTCAGAAGTGAAGGAGCACCGTTTGACTTTTTCAACGCAGAATTGGCTGGAATTGAGATCAGACGCCATGTCACATTTGGAGAGCCCCTGATGTGCCTAAACAGCAGAAACCTCCCAATTCTAACTCCAACCCTAACCCCAACACACCCCTAACCCTAGTCCCAACCCTAACCACAAACCTAACCCTAACACACACCTAACCCTAATCCCAACTCTAACCCTAATCCTAACGTTAGCGCCAACCCTAACCCTAACTTTAGCCGCAACCCTAACCCTAATGGGAAAATGGAAATAAATACATTTTTTTAATTTTATTATTTTTCCCTAACTAAGGGGGTGATAAAGGGGGTTTGATTTACTATTTATAGCGGGTTTTTATGATTGGCAGCTGTCACGCTAAAAGACGCTTTTTATTGCAAAAAGTAGTTTTTTGCATCACCACATTTTGAGAGCTATAATTTTTGCATATTTTGGCACACAGAGTCATGTGAGGTCTTATTTTTTGCGGGACGAGGTGACGTTTTTATTGGTACCATTTATGACCACGTGACATTTTTTGATCGCTTTTTATTTCGATTTTTGGGAGGTTAGAATGAACAAAAATCAGCAATTCATGAATTTCTTTTGGGGGAGGCGTTTATACCGTTCCGCGTGTGGTAAAATTGATAAAGCAGTTTTATTCTTCGGGTCAGTACGATTATGGCGATACCTCATTTATATCATTTTTTATGTTTTGGCGCTTTTATAGAATAAAAACAATTTTATATAAAAAATTATTATTTTTGCATCGCTTTATTCTGCGAGCTATAACTTTTTTATTTTTTCGCTGATGATGCTGCATGATGGCTCGTTTTTTGCGGGACAAGATGACGTTTTCAGCGGTACCATGTTTATTTATATCGGTCTTTTTGATCGCGTGTTATTCCACTTTTTGTTCGGCGGTATGATAAAGCATTGATTTTTGCTTGTTTTTTTTTTTTTTTTAAGGGGTTCACTAAAGGGGTTAACTAGTGGGACAGTTTTATAGGGGGGGTCGTTACGGACGCGGCGATACCAAATATGTGTACTTTTATTGTTTTGTTTTTTTTATTTACAGGAAGAATTGAATTTATTGGGGAATATTTTTTTTTTTTTATGATTTTTTTTACCACTTTTTATTTTTATTATTTTTACTTTTTTACTTTGTCCCAGGGTGGGACATCACAGTATTTTAGCAGATCGCTGGTGTGACAGTGTGCACAGCACTCTGTCACACCAGCGATCGCTCTGGCAGTGCTGCAGGCTTCTCAGTGCCTGCTCTCAGCAGGCACTGAGGAAGCCGCCTCCCTGCAGGACCCCGGCGCCATCTTGGATCCGGGGACCTGGAGGGAGGACGGACCCTCGGAACAGCGCGACACATCGCGCTGCTCTGAGGGTCTCAGGGGAGCGCCCAGGGAGCCCCCTCCCTGCGCGATCCTCCCCTGTGCCCCCGGTACACCGCGATCATGTTTGATCGCGGTGTGCCAGGGGTTAATGTGCCAGGAGCGGTCCGTGACCCTCCTGACACATAGTGCTGGGTGTCAGCTGTGATAAACAGCTGACACCCGGCCGCGATCAGCTGCGCTCCCCCCGGGAGCGCAGCTGATCGCCCATGACGTACTATTCCGTCCATGGGAATTAGGTCCAGGGTCACATGGATGGAATAGTACGTCTGATGGAATAAAGGGGTTAATATTAACCCTTTCACGAAAACCGACATAACCTGAGTCACCCTAATTGTATTTTGAGCATTTTTTGCATTTTGGCACACTTTTTTTTGCCACATTGACATGTGCACTTACCGTGACTACAGTGCTCTGATCAGTATTGCTGCTGATCAGTGTCTGCGCAAAGGGACTTTTTTTTTTCTATAGGTAGAGTAGCAGACGTCACAGTGTTATTGACGTCCGATTTCCTTGTAGAAAAAAAATAGTAGTACAGAGCAGATTTATAAATAGGGAGGTAGCGCATTAGGGGAGCGGATGTCGTAGTGTAAGTGGCGTAAATTTTTCTTTTGCAGAATTATAGTTAATGCCAATTAGTTTTATAGGTAGTGCATTAAGGGAGCAGGCGTCACAGTGTTATTGATGTCAGTTTTAAAAAAATAAAAATAAATAATAGTTAGCGTCAAGTAACTTTTTAGCTTGCACATTAGGGGAGCAAACGTAACAGAGTTAGTGACGTCCGTTTTTCTTTTGAAAAAAAAAAGCTAAGCGCCGAGTAACTTCTTAGCTAGCGGATTAGGAAAGTGTACGTTGCAATGTTAGTGACATCTGTTTTTTTTTTTTGCACAAAAAAAGAATAGCTAACACAGAGTAACTTCTTAGCCAACGCATTAGGGGAGCAGACGTCACAGTATTAGTGACGTCCATTTTCTTTTGCACAAAAAAAGGTTAGTGCCGAGGAACTTCTTAGGTAGCATTTAGGGGAGCATACTTCGCAGTCTTAGTGGCATCCACTTTTCTTTTGCCCAAAAAAAAGGTAAGCACGAAGTAAGTTCTTAGCTAGCAAATTAGGGGAATGTACGTCCCAGTGTTAGTGATGTAAATTTTTCTTTTGCAGCTCAAAAAAAAAAATATAGTTAGCGTCTAGTAACTTCATGGCTAGCACATCAAGGGAGCGGACGTCACAGTGTTAGTGACACTGTTTTTCCTTAGTAGAATAAAAGGAATAGTTAGCACAGAGTAGATTTATAGGTAACGCATTAGTGTAGTCAACGCCATACAAACTTTTTTTTTTACTTCTGCTGAGTTTTCTTTTAATTTTTTCTTATAAGTGTTTCTTCTAAATGTTTCCTTTTTTTCTCTACTTTCTTTCTCTCTACTGTTTTTGTTCTACTTTTTTTCTCTACTTCTTTCTTTATATACTTTTTTCTCAACTTTTTGTATTAAAATGAATAATAAATAGTACCTAATACACGTGTGAAAGAACAACTTACACAAACATCCCCACTGGTTAGAAGAATAAAGTAAAAATGGCCCATTCGTCAAGAAGACATTATTCAGCAGAGGACCCATATACTTTCCTTAACTCGGACACAGATTCAGGCAGTGAGGAAGATCCCACATTCTTCTTTTTTCTTCCCCCTCCTCCTCCTCTAGTGAGGAGAGCCCCCAGCAAGGTGCCCAAGGGCCGAGGCAACCTCTACAGCAATTGATCCCATATGAACTCCACCCATTCCCCCCCCCCCGGAAATTGTTAGTCTGTTATTCCGGATTTCATGGGCAGGTCAGGAATACAATTTCACGTTACAGGCCTCACTGAAATTTACTTTTTCAAGTTCCTTTTCAGCAAGGAAATAATAAATCTTATGGTGGCTCAGACAAACTTGTATGTCCATCAATTTTTCACTCAAAATCGCACATCATTGTGGGCCACATGGACCCCTGTAAATGCAGCAGAAATTATGACATATTTGGGCATTGTGCTGTGTATGGGCATCGCAAAAAAAACAGCTCTGGCAAAACTGGAAAACTGATATACTCCACAGCACACTAGAATTCTGTATGGCCATGACAAGGACACAATTTCGCAAACAAGCTTTAGTAATGTCAAAGCAAATTCAACCTTAACCCTTTTACTCCCTAGGGTGGTTTGCATGTTAATGACCAAGCCAATTTTTACAATTCTGACCACTGTCCCTTTATGAGGTAATAACTCTGGAACGCTTCCATTGATCCCGGTGATTCTGACATTATTTTTTCTTGACATATTGTACTTCATGATAGTGGCAAAATTTATTTGATATTACTTGTGTTTATTCGTAAAAAAAAATGGAAATTTGGCAAAAATTTTGAAAATTTCACAATTTTCCAAATTTGAATTTTCATGTCCTTAAATCACAGAGATATGTCACACAAAATACTTAATAAGTAACATTTTCCACATGTTTACTTTACATCAGCACAATTTTGGAACCAAATTTTTTTTTTTGTTAGGAGGTTATAAGGGTTAAAAGTTAAACAGCGATTTCTCATTTTTACAACACCATTTTTTTTTTTTAGTGACCACATCACATTTGAAGTTACTTTGAGGAGTCTATATGATAGACAATACCCAAAAGTGACACCATTCTAAAAACTGCACCCCTCAAGGTGCTCAAAACCACATTCAAGAAGTTTATTAACCTTTCTGGTGCTTCACAGGAATTTTTGGAATGTTTAAAAAAAATGAACATTTAACTTTTTTTCACAAAAAAATTAATTCAGATCCAATTTTTTTTATTTTACCAAGGGTAGCAGGAGAACTAAAGTTGTTGTGCAGTTTCTCCTGAGTACTCTTCGCCACTTTCTTATCCCTATTTGCCCTGATGGATGAATAAATAGATTCTTGTCGATTCTCCACAATTTAGTTTGTTCCAGGTAGTATAAAATCATACGCCGACCATCAATTGTATGAAATTCTTCCTCCTTTGCATTTTTTGGATGTTGGCAAAAAATGTCCTGTGAGCGGTGGAAATCAGAGACATCCTTGGGCAACAAAAGATGGATCAAGATGGCGAACAAAACAATCGTCTCTGATTATTAAATAAGGTTCTCTTATGGACAGTGCCTGCAGTTCCCCTACACGTCTTGCCGTGGTAATAGCTACTAGGAAAGCTGCTTTGATAGAAAGAAACTGGAAACTGAGGGGTACAGGAGGATAGAGGTTCGAATGGGGGTAGTGTGAGGCCCTAGAGGACTATTTAGATCCCATGAGGCGATGACAGTCTGTTTCCTGGGACATCGTCTAAGGGCTGACACCATGCACCTTTTAATGCAACTGTGGTTGGCTAAGTCTTTGTCAAATGCAGAACTTAGGGCAGAGACCTTAACTTTTATGGAACTAGGCATAAGGCCTATATCTAACCCCTTCTGTAAAAAGTCCAAAATCTGTGATATGTTGGGGTGGAAAGGGTCTGCTGCATTAGGCATGCACTAGGATGAAAATTGTTTCCATATTTTATTGTATATTGCATAGGTGACTGGTTTTCTGGACGTCTGTAAGGGGGCAATTACTTTGTCCGACAACCACTGTGCACTTAATACCTGGGCTTCAGCAGCCAAGCAGCTAACCTCAACTTCTGAGTATCTGGATGATGCAGACGTCCCTGTGAGAGAAGATCTGTATTTAGAGGTAACTGGATTGGACAGTCCAACTGGAAATCGATTACAAGGTTGAACCAGCTCCTTTTGGCCAAGACAGGAGCCACCAGGATGGTTGGAAACTGATCTTCCCGAATCTTTTGAAGGGTTTTTGCTAGCTTCGGAATTGGAGGGAACGCATAAGCCAGCTGAAAGTGCCACTGTTGAGAGAAGGCATCTACCCCTTTGGATTTGACCCTGGGGTTCAGGGAGAAGTAATTCTCGAGCTGCGAATTTTACCCTGAGGCGAACAGATCGATCTCTGGTAAACCCCATAATAATAAATAATAATAATAATCTTGTTACTAGCGTACAGAAGATTCCCTGATTCAGGATCCATTCTCCTGGTTGTATATCCTGCCGGCTCAGGAAGTCTGCATGAAGGTTGGGGGACCCCTTCAGATGGACAGCTGTCAGACACAGGAGATGTCTTTTGGCCCAACAAATATTCGGTTTAATATTATTATTATTATACATTTATATAGCGTCATTTATTCCATGGTGCTTTACATGTGAAAAGGGAAAATATAGACAAGTACAATAAACATGTGCGAGACAAGGGACACACAAGTACAGGAGAGAGGACCCTGCTCGCAGGGCTCACAGTCTACAGGGATGGGTGAGGATACACTAGGAGAGGGTAGAGCTGATTGTGTGATGGTTCAGTAGACTGAGGATCATTGCAGGTGGTAGGCTTGTCGGAACAGGTGGGTCTTCAGGTTCTTCTTGAAGGTTTCCGTTGTTGGTGAGAGTCTGATGTGTTGCGGCAGAGAGTTCCAGAGTATGGGGGAAGCACGGGAAAGTCTTGCATGCGGTTGTGGGAAGAAGAGATGAGGGGGGAGTAGAGAAGGAGATCTTGAGAGGATCGAAGGTTGCGTGTGGGTAGATACCGGGAGACCATGCCACAGATGTATGGAGGAGACAGGTTGTGGATGGCTTTGTATGTCATAGTTAGGGTTTTGAACTGGAGCCTCTGGGCAATAGGAAGCCAGTGAAGGGCCTGACATAGGGGTGAGACTGGGGAATGGCGGGGAGACAGGTGGATTAGTCGGGCAGCAGAGTGTAGGATGGACTGGAGTGGTGCCAGAGTGCTAGAGGGGAGGCCAGAAAGTAGGAGGTTGGAGTAGTCGAGGCGGGAGATGATAAGGGCGTGCACTGGTGTTTTTGTGGTTTCATAGTTGAGGAATGTGCGGATTCGGGAAATATTTTTGAGTTTGAGGTGGCAGGAGGTGGCGAGGGTTTGGATATTTGGTTTGAAAGAGAGGGCAGAGTTGAGTATCACCCCAAGGCACCGAGCATGCGGGACTGGGGAAAGCGAGCAGCCATTGAGATTGACATATGCTCTTTAAACTGTCGAATCTTGTGCTCTCTTGATGTTTGAGGTGAGCAACAGTGGAGACATTGTCCGAATATACTTTGACATGATGACCAGTGACCATGTTGCATGCTGCAAGAAGGGTCTCTTCTACCGCCTTCAGATCCCTGAAATTGGATGATCTGGCGCTCATTTCCAAACTCCAGCGTCCCTGAAAAGGGATATGTAATATTACACCCCCCCACTCTCTCTTGCTGGCGTCAGTTGTTACTGTAATCAGAGGTGACTGGGACCAGGCTACACCTTTTTTTGAGGCTCAGACACCAGGCCATGGATGCCTTTACTCTGTCCGGGGTCTGAACCCTTCTGTTTAGAGAGTAAACAGAGACTCCATTCAAGCTTTTGAGAATGTGGGCTTGTAGGGTTCTGGAGTGGACCTGAACCCAAGGTACCAACTGGATACAGGCAGTCATGTAGCCTAGAACTGACATTGCTGCCCGGAGTGTAAGAGACCTTTGTTCCCTGAATTCGGATATTTTGTCGTCAGAGTCAGACGATGATCCTCTGGGAGGAAGGACATCTGCTTTTCTGAGTCTAGAATCACTCCTAGAAACCTTCTTGTTGTGGCAGGTTCGAGCTCCGATTTCTTCAGATTCGGGATTCTCCCCAGTGACTGTAGGATGTCTAGTGACCTCAGTACATGACCCCTGAGTGTCTGAGCAGACGGAGCTATGATTAGGAGATTATCCAGATAGGGAACATGTTACACCTGGTCGCCGTGCTGGCTCTGCACTATGTTCTGGTCACTCACCTCCTGCTCTTCAAGCTGTCCCTGGGCAGCAGTGAGCTCCCTGTCGGCTGAATTCACACCAGCAAGGCAGAGAACAGAGAAAAGCAAAATGGGAAAAAATGCCACAGATTAAAACAGACAAATAACTTTTCTGAAAGATGCAGGACAAAGCAGGGAGCAAGCAGACTTCCAGAAGGCTCAGGAAGAAAACCAAATCACCGGCAACAACTAAGGGATGGCTGCTCACTTAAATCTCTCCAGTCTGTAACACCTGACCTCCAATCATCCTCTTCAGGTGATTGACTTCTGTCAGCCAGACCAGATCCATTACCAGCAGCAACTACCATCGGGAACCCAAACTCAGAAGCCAAATCAAAAGTGTTCACAACAGAGCACCATTTGACTTTTTGAATGCTATGTCGTGTTTGGAGACCCCCTGATGAGCCTAAATAGCTCCAACCCTAACCCCAACACACCCCTAACCCTAATCCCAACCCTAACCCTAATCCCAACCCTAATTCCAACCCTAATTGTAACCCTAACCCTAATTGTAACCCTAACCCTAGTTGTAACCCTAATTCCAACTCTAACCCTAATTCTAACCCTAATTCCAACCCTAACCGTAATTATAACCCTAACCCTAATTATAACCCTAACCCTAATGGAAAAATGAAAATTAATATATTTTCTTTATTTTATGATATGTCCCTAACTAAGGGGGTGATAAAGGGGGGGTTTATTTACAATTTTTTTTATTTTGATCACTGTGATAGCGTTTATCACAATGATTAAAATGTACCTGCACTGAATGAATGAATCTGCTGGCCGGCAGATTTGGTAGGCGCACTGTGCATGCGCCCGCCATTTTCTTTGCAGGAAGAAGACTGGGAGCTGTGAGAGGACGGCGGGGACACCTGGAGGTACAGGGGACAGATTGGGGATAACCGGGGATCCTATTTCTCTCCCCTCTGATGTGCGATCACATCAGAGGAGAGAGAAATTAAATGCAGAATCGCAGCTTTTTTTGTGGTCGCCGTTAGATTGTTAATAACGGCGATCGCAAAAGCGGAGGACCCGAATCATGTTCTCTGAGGTCTCGGCTACCCGGGAGCCGAGACCTCAGAGAAACTCCGACTATGGGGGGCGCTATATACTTTCTCCACAGCTGTGGTTTAAGTACCCCTTAAACAACGCTGTTAAAAGGCATATCGGCGGTCGTTAAGGGGTTAATAATGGGTATTTTATATACCACCATATGTTTTGCTTTTTCTTTCAGTTCACCACACACACTGATTTCTCCAATGTGATGGTATAAGCATTATCCACACTTGGTACCCGTATTAAAAAATCACATCTAATTTTTCATTTTCATCTTAATCACTCAACAACAGACACACCTTAATTTTTATTCTTGTATTTTAGTTAATATTCATAAAGGTTGAGATACATAATTCTTCATTATAATCCCATTGCCTTAGTATATGGCGAGAATATGACAGCATTATTTCCTGCTGCTCGTGAACTTCCGGTGTCGCTCACCACTTGCGCCGCTTGCGTTTTATGCGAGCATTCCAAGGAGCGATGTCCTGGCAGTTCTTTCCATAGAAGGGCGGGCGCCTGCGCAATGCGCTGCCTACATCATGTTGAAGCCGAACTGCGCCTCTCAATGATAGGTCAGACCGGGACATAAAGGGATGGCTGCCCCTCACCTCGACACACCTCCAGAAGAAGCTGATGGCGAAACGCGCGTCGGGTGAGGGATGCTGTGCGGGACACCTATACTGCATCTGCATCCTTCCAAGGTATAACAATATTATATACTATTCTTGTCTGGCTATGGGATCTGAGCCCCTTTATATATATATATATATACATATATATATAGCACACGCAGCACTACAGCACTTTATGATACTACATTTTGGCACCTTATCATACAATTAGCTGGATTATCAGGCATACTTGGTAATGGCTACTGCACCTTAATAGGGAGGATCTATAGTGACTTTGCATGGTAATTTTATATATGGTGCTTATTATTTAACCCTTTTTTAGCATACCTTCACAGCAATAGCGCAAAAGTATTTTACTCATTTATATCTATAATTTGTGACTTTTTATATACTAGAGTCTTGGATGCATTAGGGTATTACAGCACTTTATCCATATGTCATTTTGATCTGATCCTTCTCGTGGTATAACCATCATGATTGTTTTTAATGCCTGAAAATATATATATAGACTTTTTGCATTATGTTGATAGGCAGGAATTTCAGTTCAGTGGGTAAAATTACCCAGATATATAATTTAATTCCCCTTCCTCTATCAATCCTTGTATAATAGATGCTCAAGTGTCCTTTTCCAACAGCATCCCCTACATGTCATTTTGTTAGTGTATTTATTTTTGTTTGTCAAAAATTAATAAATTATTTTTTTTTATTTGGGATCTCTTTTTTCTTTTTATTGATTTTTACAGTTCATCTTTTTGTGTATTGTAATTCTGTAGAAGTGCCCATCTACTATAAATATCTTTTTCGGAATTAGTGTGATTAAAAAGGTAAATTTTAACAAAGCCTTATAGTATATTAACAAAATTCTATATGTAACTAACAACATACAGTAGTACGCTGTAAATATATAACATTTAAAGGGAATCTGTCACCAGATTTTTGCTGCCTCATCTGAGTGCAGCCTGATATAATGACAGATAATCTGATTCCAGCGATGTGAGCTGCTTGCTGTCATTTTGATAAAATCATTGCTTGATCTACTGCAGATCTAGCCGTTCTCAGAATGCTGAGCTTTTTACCTTTGTACAGAAAGTTGCCAATCAGTTGTGGGGGAGGGTACAAAGCTCTTGAATATGGAGAACTAGCAAGTTTACTAGTTGTCTAATGATAATATCTTGATGATAAAACAGTGATTTTATAAAAGCTAAACTAAGCAGCCCAGTGACATCATTGGAATTGGGGTCTCAGCCCCTATCTCAGGCTGCTCTCAGATTATGTAGCAAAAACCTGGTGACAGATTCCCTTTAAGGGCCTGTGCACACATTGCGGATTTGCCTGCGGATTTTTCCGCGCCGAAACCGCACCTCTTGGCAGAAACCGCAGACGCGGTTTTGACGCGGTTTTGGCGCGGTTTTGATGCGGTTTTTGGGCGGTTTTGACGTGGTTTTTCTCATGCGGTTTTGTATGCGGTTTTTACAGCTAAATAAAGATATGTTGTTTAACAAAAAAAAAAAAAGATTTGTGATGTCATTTCTTGTCCAACCTCCTCTTTTACATTTGTCCAACCCACACTCCATTACACACACACAGATAGAGATAGGCCGGCGTCACACTTGCGAGTGTGATGCGAGTAAGTCGCACGACTTTCTCGCATCAACACCCGGCACGGCCGCCCGCTCTCGGACCCGAGTGTGCGGCTGCATGTATTTCTATGCAGCCGCACACTCGGGTCTGAGAGCAGGCGGCCGTGCCGGGTGTTGATGCGAGAAAGTGGTGCGACTTACTTGCATCACACTCGCAAGTGTGACGCCGGCCATAGATAGATAATAGATACCAGTAGTTAGATAGAAAATACATAGATAGATGGATAATAGATAGTTAGAAATATATATAGAAAGATAGATATAGAGATAGACAGAAAGATAGATATATAGGTAGATAGATAAAATAGTACATAAATAGTTAAAGACACACACGCGTATACATACACAAAATAACGCAATAGTTAATAAAAAAAAATATAGGAAAAAAATTGGCGTGGGCTCCCGCGCAATTTTCTGCGCCAGAGGGGGAAAGCAGACAGCCGGGGCCAATATTTCTAGCCTGGGAAGGGGTTAATACCCATGGATCTTCCTAGGCTAGCCTTCACTGGCTATTAAAATAGGGGGACCCCCCCAAAAAAATGACGTGGGTTCCCCCTATAATTTATAGCCAGAAAGGCTACGCAGACAGCTGAGGGCTGATATTCATAGCCTAGGAAGGGGCCATGGATATTGGCGCCCCCCCTGGCTAAAAATACCAGCACCCAGCCGCCCCAGAATTGGCGCATCTGTACGATGCGCCAATTCCGGCACTTAGCCCCTCTCTTCCCACTCCCCTGTAGCGGTGGGATATGGGGTAATAAGGGGTTAATATCACCTTGCTATTGTAAGGTGATATTAAGCCCGGTTAATAATAGAGAGGCGTCAATAAGACGCCTATCCATTATTAATCTTATATTAATAAAGGGTTAAAAAAAAACACACACAAGAATAAATTATTTTAATGAAATAAAATACAACACGGTTTTCATTACTCTTTATTACACACTCAGATCCAAGCGACGCCCTCAATCTCCTGTAATAAAACGTAAAAAAATAAAACAACCGTATACTCCCTGTCCGACGCAGTCCAATTAATAACGAGGGTCCCACGACGGTCTCTCCTATAGAACGGTGACATCGGGTGATGTCACCGTTCTATAGGGCCTCCCAGTGATGCACTGACAGGAGACAATGGCTCCTGCAGTGCATCACTGAGTTCATTCTCTCACTTTATGGCAATGCTGCGTGGGAATTTTCTCACCCAGCATTGCCGTGAGAGAATGAACTGTCGTGACGTCATTCTCTCCCGGCGGCAGAGGCAGAGCAGTACAGATCGATGGCGTCGGGGAAGAGGTGAGTATGTGCTCTATGTTATGTGTTGTATGTCATGTGTATGTTGTATGTCATGTGTATGTTATATGTTCTGTATGTCATGTGTATGTTGTATGTTGTATGTCATGTGTATGTTATATGTTCTGTATGTCATGTGTATGTTATATGTTCTGTATGTTATGTATGTTATATGTTCTGTATGTCATGTGTATGTTATATGTTGTATGTCATGTATGTTATATGTTCTGTATGTCATGTATGGTATATGTTGTATGTCACGTAATTTTTTTTTTTTTACATTCAGCACATTAGCTGGATGATGGGACTACTACTGTCCCATCATTGGCTAATGTGTCAGTCACTGTAGCAGGCATCGCCGGATGGGACTTGTAGTCTCATCCGACGATGCCTGCATACACGGAGACACGCACACAGGCCCGCACACCGCCGCACATACACAGCCCCGCACACCGATCGCGCACACAGACCCGCACACCGATCACGCAGACACCGGCACACAATCACCGCCCACACACACAGCGCCGCACACTATACACGCCCACGCACCGCCCACACACATAGCACCGCACACTATACACGCCCACGCACCGCCCACACACTTCCCTCCTCCCGAACTGCAGCGGTTTCACCCGCAGCAAACCCGCAGATCTTTTTTAGATCTGCGGTTTTGCTGCGGAAGTGCCCGACTCAATGCAAGTCAATGGGCGCCGAACCGCTGCAGTTCCGCACAAAGAATTGACATGCTGCGGAAAATAAAACTCGGCTAAACCGCGCGTTTTTTTCCGCAGCATGTGCACAGCAGACATGCGGTTCCCATTAGATTACATTGGTAGTGCACTGTGCTGGCGGGTTGGATGCGTTTCAACGCAGCGGAAACGCATCTAAAACCGCAAAGTGTGAACGGGGCCTAACACTGCAATGGAAAATGTAAAATATAATACACCGAATATATGAAGGACGCTGGTGTCTCTTTTTTATTTTGAGTTATGTACAGAATACCAATATAATATATTAACTGTATTTTCAGGCTAGTTGATTATTTGACACGACATGAACACAATGACAAGTATAACTGTATACAGTAATAGCTTACATCAATTTTTCCTATGTCTGGATGTTTTAAGAATCCTGACCTCAAAAATGATAGGCAACTATGCTCTCCAAGGGGGGCCTGAGAAAAGATAGCACTGTGGGAGCAGGGTAAATTATTTTTCTTAGCTGGATAGAAATGCTGCCATTCTTGCAGTGTAATGATGTTAAAGTTTTGCTGGCTTAAGTCAGCCATATAGCCTAAGACCTTAAGAAACTTGTAAGCCAATTACCTATTACGGTCTTTCCGTGTAAGAAAATATTTGGTCCTGCTGTTCTTTATCGTTATATTGTCTGCCTGGTGTTAAAAAAGAGTTTTTAGTCAATGCCCATAGAAGGAGTTTCTTTTTTTATGGAAAAAAATTTGGAAAATTATTTACACAATCAATTTCAGAAATGTAGCAAAGAAAAAAAGAAGCTATGTATACTTTTGAAACCTTTTAGGTGCAATGCATCTAAAACAAAATGAAAGATTTAATATTTTAAGAATACATTTCTCATGTACAGTAGATATACACTGAACAGCTATAACATTATTAAATCTAATTATAATGGCACCCGTGAAGGGTGAGATGTATTAGGAAGCAAGTAAACAAGCAATATATGTGTTCATGAAGTTCTTGAGTATTAATAGGGTAAACTTAATAATCTGGTCATTTGGCACTAGAGATGATCTGAACAGTAGCTTAATCTCTTTCTGACATTAGACGTAATATTCCGTCCATGTGCCGTGGGCCAATTTGACCATGGACTAATCATTACATCTGTGAGGGATCTCACAGGGAAGGGGGTGTCGACTTCAATCACCTCGGGAGAGGGAAGAGAAGGACCTAGCAGGGGTCAGCACTCTGGTGCCACCACTTGCCTCTGGTCAGTCAGGAACTGCACCAGGGCAAATAGTCGGCGGAAAGTCTTCCCTTATAGGTACGAGTTAGTGAGGTGCTTCCAGTGAGGGGGGATATATATCACCAGTCCTGGCTAGGGATATATATATAAACCTCCCGGCCGTCACTGCCAGTTCCTCACTAAAACAATATGGTATTCTGCCATCAGTTCCTCGTTCAAAATAAGCCCCGTCCGACAACAGGCTTATATCGGGTCAGAAACCAACCCAGGTAGCGTATAATTGACCAACCGAGCATGCGGACATGGAGATTCATGGATCGAGATAATAGAGCAGCCCAAGATTAATTTTATATTTAATAGTCGAAAAGGCGCTCTAGAAATATACAGATATATATATATATATATATATATAAAATAAATATATACAAGTATGCAGTCAAGAGTGTAGTACAAGGATAGGGTATAGATAGGTTGCAATTACCGTGTTATGAAGCATGTGACCACAGGGAGGCGCTGATTGATCACAGATCCAAATCTTAGTTACAGGCTTTCCTGGCTGCGTCAGCTAGCGTATCCTCTGGCCATTAGAAAACTGAGCTCCAAATGAGGAGCTGACACTTATCTCCTAGGCTGCTCCTCCCACACTCTGCGTCCACCCCTGGGCTTGTGCAGCCTTTCTGCTCCCATCCCTGAGAATATGATTTTCTGTCCAGAACCGTGGATGCTCATAACTTTTTGCCTGAAGCTCCGAATGGCTGGATTTTATCTGCGTATAAAGACCAAATGCCTACCATATGTAATTCCTGGTGGCTAAGCTTTATAACTCCATAATGCAGGGTTCTGGAGGTGGTTAAATAATATGGGCGTGTGGAGAAAGGAACGCAGATTCCGATAATGTGCTTGGCTAGGCTCAGAGATATTGCATATAGGTCATTTTCCAGATTCAATATCTCAGGGCCTGCTGTGATTTGTTGTACGACGGTGTATATCCATGTGCTTCAAGTCAGACAAAAGAGTTTAGTTTGTCTGTAGCTTGCAGGGGAGTTCACACCTTTGTGTTACGAGCTTCAAAGAGCTTTTTAATTAAAGCAACACATTGCATTGCCTTCTATGGCCTGGGGGACACAAGGGTGGGGGCACATTCCAGGAGTGGACGGAGATGTCCTATAATCCAAAATAGATTCTCCCTTGTCCCTCACATCTAAGTGATCAGCCATGCTCACGGGTGGTGCGTGGCCGATCGCCACTGGGTGTCAGCTGATTCTGACAGTGGACATCCGACACTAGGTGTCGGGAGCGGTCACAAATAGTTTTTGCAAACTAAATGTATTTTGGCATTTCTATATGTTAATTGCTCACTTGTAATTTGTTGTCTAAGTTCTTAAAAAGGAAATGACCCCACTCCCTCTCACACCTGGACCCTTTGAAGCAATTATACACTAAACCACCAACACGCTCCCTGCATGAATCACTAGCCTGCATATCCTGTAACAAGTCTTTACTGCACAGATGAAATAAAAAAGACTTTTGGAATATTGAATCTACGTGGTGAGTGCCGGATTAATTTTTTCTTCACAAAATGGGAATTGACATGTGTTTTCATTGCTGAGCACCCCACATTGGACCCATACGCTGTTTAATTCAGTGTAAAAGGATCACTTTTCATGTGAACAGTGTTTTAAGCAGTACTCTAGTGAAGTTTACTCCAGCTCTTGAGGATATTCTTATCAATTCTACCACACACGGAACGGTATAACCCCCCCAAAAGAAATTCATGAATTGCAGGTTTTTGCTCAGTCTGTCTCCCAAAAATCAGAATAGAAAGCGATCAAAAAAAGTCATGTGCCCGACAATGGTACCAATAAAACGTCAACTCGTCCCACAAAAAACAAGACCTCACATGACTCTGTGGGCCAAAATCTGAAAATATTATAGCTCTCAAAATGTGGTGGTGCAAAAACTATTTTTTTGCAATAAAAAGCGCTTTTTAGCGTGACAGCAGCCAAACATAAAAACATTAGTTTTCTACCTGGACAGTGCCAAGATATGACCATCCACACTGAGAACCACTGGTCAATGAGCTGTTGGGAACGCAGCGTCAGTAACCGGGGCGACGTCATAGCGGTTACCTCCGGTCACTGGGCTCCATTCCCAGCCGGTTTGAGCTGCGGTGAGATCCGGTGAGATCCCTGCTAGCATAGTGAGTGCTCAAGGTGCTAGTGGGGATCTTACCGAAGTCATCGCAGTTACATCTGGTACTGGGCTCTGTTCCCAGCCGGGCTTGGCTGCGATAAGATCTGGGGTCACTTATAAAATTCACATACCAGGGAACAGTAGATCCAAAAAGGGGGCACTTATTAGGCATTGCCACTGTTAAGGCACATCTAGATAAGTTCCTTGGGGGGTCTAGTTTACAAAATGGGGTCAGATGTGGGGCATTTCCACTGTTTAGGCACATCTGGGGCTCTCCAAATGCGACATGATGCCCACAGACCCATTCCAGCAAAGTCTGCATTCCAAAATGTCACTACTTCCCTTCCAAGACCGACGTGTGCCCAAACAGTAGTTTTCTCCCACATATGGGGTATCAGCGTACTCAGGAAAAATTCGACAACAACTTTTGGGTCCAATTTCTCCTGTTACCCTTGGGAAAATTAAAAATTTGGGGACTAAAAGATCATTTTTGTGGGAAAAAATAAGATTTTTTTATTTTCACAGCAGGGCGTTATAAACTTTAATGAAACATCTGGGGGTTCAAAGTTCTCACCACACATCTAGATGAGTTCCTTGGGGGGTATAGTTTCCAAAATAGGGTCACTTGTTTCGGGGCTTCCTCTGTTTAGGCACATCAGGGGCTCTCCAAACGCGACATGGCATCGGATCTCAATTCCAGCCAATTTTGCGTTGAAAAAGTCAAACGGCGCTCCTTCCCTTCAGAGCTCTGCCATGTGCCCAAACAGTGGTTTACCCCACATATGGGGTATCAGCATACTCAGTACAAATTGCATAATAACTTTGGGGTCCACTTTCTTCTGTTACCCTTGGGAAAATAAAAAATTGGGGGTGAAAAGATAATTTTTGTGGAAAAAATATGATTTTTTAATTTTATGGCTCTATTTTATCAACTTCTGTGAAGCCCTTGGGGGTTCAAAATGCTCAACACACATCTAGATAAGTTCCTTGGGGGTCTAGTTTCCAAAATGGTTCATTTGTGGGGATTTCACTGTTTAGACACATCAGGGGCTCTCCAAATGAGACATGGCGTCCGATCTCAATTCCAGCCAATTTTGCATTGAAAAGTCAAACGGCACTCCTTCCCTTCCGAGCTCTGCCATGCGCCCAAACAGTGGTTTACCTGCACATAAGGGGTATCAGCATACTCAAGACAAATTGCGCAATAACTTTTGGGGTCCAATTTCTCCTGTTACCCTTGGTAAAATAAAAAAATTTGGATCTGAATAAAAATTTTGTGAAAAATTAAATGTTCATTTTTTTTAAACATTCCAAAAATTCCTGTCAGAGATGACTGAAGCAACACTGCGAAACGGCGCTCGTCGGGCAGGCGGGGGAGAAGCCTCCAGCATTCTTTCCGTGCATTTTTTCTCATCTCTGACTTTGCCACATTAAGGTAATTTCCATAGGCTCCTTAGTGTCCTTTACGTGTCATGCAAATCATCTGGACTTAAGTCATGGCTTTATCTTTCTTATACAATAGTGCTTTTTGCATCCTATGAACAACTCACTATATACTCTGCTTCTGCCATTTCTTCAGTATTGGTTTTCCTCTGGAGACCTAATTAGTCTAATATACAAATAGTGCTTTATGCACTTGGTGGACAGTTTAGCAATACATTTGCTCTGGCCACTATTTAGCATCATTGTGTCTGTTGCCATTTGGAAACCAATCTGCCTAATATATGCAACATTATTGTATCTCTTATTCTGGCACTTTTTAGGGAGGGTTATTACCCCCTGTTCCTCCTTTTGATCTGGCAAAGTCATTATTTTTCATGCACTTTATATTTATTCATATTTTTAAGCTAATATATTCATGAATTTAATATAACGTGAATTTCCATGCAACTGTGCACTTTACCTTTTGGTCACTATAATTATTTATGAATTATTGCTTACTCTATTTGAACATTTCGCTGGTCTGATATCTCTCCTCTTTTCTTTTGGAGGTCCATTCTAGTCCTGTCTTTTTATCCTCATTCTTTATTTTGTTTTAATATTATGAAATAAAAATAACTTTTAATTCACTTCACATGTTCTCTTCACTTTGTATCTCTTGTGGTTCACTCCACAATCGATTATGGAAATTATGTAAATTAAAGTGACTTTGGTCGTTATTATTAAAGGACGATGGGAATTACAACTGCCTTTGTATATAGTTAGCTCAAGGACAGAAGGAATTAAAAAGGGGGCCTGTCCAGCAGGCTTACAGGGAAGTGATTTCCTGTCTCTACTGCAGTGCCCGGGCAGGCTTGCCCAGTGCAAGACACTCTCCACAGCCGGGAATGGAGGGTGCCCTGGTCCAGGGATGGATCCTGCTACAGACTTTCGGGCAGTGCGGACGGGCACTTGTTCTGTGGGAGCGACTGCATATGGACTGTTGGTTTCAAAAATCCGGATGGGAGCCGTTGATGCTGTATAACTCGTTGAAGTAGCAGGGAAAGCCAGGAAGCATTACTTTACCTCATGTTATCTCATGTTCATTAAAAGTTTCTAACGTTGGAACAGAATTGTGGCTTGTGGTGCATCCGGAGGATGCATTCCCATTGTTGAGAGTGACCGTGTGATGGAGGGTAAATGACTGTGCCGCAGGACTGGGAATTTATCTGTCTTTCTATGTGCAAGGGGCCAGGGTGCTCACTGACTGTGACTCAGTAGACTTGCCCACGTCTACCACCCCGTGCCACCTTGTTACACCTGCACTGCCCCATAGTATAATATTGGTCCGAGTGCTATCCGATAAAACATCGAATAGCACATGGCCATATTTTACGCTTGTATGAGTGAGCCCTTAAGATTATACTGGTATGTGAAGTTTCACATTTTACAAACTTATATGACAGGTAAATACTGCATATAACAGTATGCACAAAAGTTTTATTGGAGGTCAACTTAGATGTTACATAGTTATTTAGGTTGAAAAAAACTTAGGTCCATCAAGGTCAACCTTTCTCCACAAGTTATACATTCTCTAAACCTAGCTTATTTAAAATTCTATTTGTTGTGAGAAAAGCAGACAGCTCTTTTTTGCTGTTATAATATTTGCAATTGCGGTACTACCTCTTCCACCTGACTGATTTAAGAATTGTAAGAACCTTTTCCTATTCCTATTTAGCTGCCGGAATCACCATTCCTCTACACGCAGTGAAAGCCCCCTGATCCTTTGTATGGTCTTTAGCAGGAATAAGTCATGTGCCAGTCCTTTGTATTTACCACACATGTATTTATACATATAAATGAGATCTCCTCTAATGTGTCTTTTTTCTAAGCTAAACAGGCCCAACTTTTCCAATCTCTCATCATAGCAGAGACCTTCTATCTCATGTAATAATATAGTTGCCACTGTTACACACGTGGTTGTGGAAACACTGTGCCACGGTTCGGGGAGAGCCTGGAGGGGGCGTAACTAAGAGAGCACCCAGGGGCAGACACTGACAGCTTGGGGCTCCTGTGCAAGAAATGTGTCTGGGCCCCCTTCCTTTTATGGCGACAAAGCTACATATATATGTATAGCCACACACACATACATTTATATACAGGGTGGGCCATGTATATGGATACACCTAAATAAAATGGGAATGGTTGGTGATATCAACTTCCTGTTTGTGGCACATTAGTATATAGGGGAAAGGAAAAACTTTTCAAGATGGGTGGTGACCATGGTGGCCATTTTGACTTATTTTTTCCAATGGGAAGAGGGTCATGTGATACATCAAACTTATTGAGAATTTCACAAGAAAAACAATGGTGTGCTTAGTTTTAACGTAACTTTATTCTTTTATGAGTTATTTACAAGTTTCTCTTTATTTACAGCCATTGATATGTCGCAGAGGTTAACACGTGAGGAGTGGATAGAAATTGTGTTGATGTCTGGTGAACGCAGTTCCCCGGGTCATTGCAGCAGATTTCAATGCAAGACACCCTACGCAAGAAAACTGTCACCATTCCCATTTCATTTAGGTGTGTCCATATAAATGGCCCACCCAAAAAAGTTTGCTTCATCACTGAACATAATGTTCTGTGTAAACTGAGGGTCATGTTCCAGTTTTTGTTTTGCCCATTCTGCAAATTCAGCGTGCCGATCTGGCATCAGTCGATCATCCCTTTGGCGCATATTAGCTACTCACAAATGGCACCCTTCCAAAATCTAGCTGCTTGTACATAACAGCAGTAATAAGGGACGGTGTTATACATAATAAAAGAGGAAACTATGTAACTAAGGATAGTGTTATACAGAATTAGTGAGTACACAATATACTAAGGGACTGTGTTATACATATTAAGTGAGTACACTACACTGTGTGCAGAATTATTAGGCAAGTTATATTTGAGAGGATTCTTTTTATTATTGAACAACAACTATGTTCTCAATCAACGCAAAAGACTCATAAATATCAAAGCTTAAGATTTTTGGAAGTTGGAGTGTTTTTTTTTAGATTTGGCTATCTTAGGAGGATATCTGTTTGTGCAGGTAACTATTACTGTGCAGAATTATTAGGCAACTTAATAAAAACCAAATATATACCCATCTCACTTGTTTATTTTCACCAGGTAAACCAATATAACAACACAAAATTTAGAAATAAACATTTCTGACATTCAAAAACAAAAAAATCAGTGACCAATATAGCCACCTTTCTTTACGATGACACTCAAAATGGAATTGTGCGTGATACCTGCTGACAACTCTGGGACAGACTGCATCAACTGGTCATGCCTGAGCCAAAGATGGAAGACTGGAAGAGGATTGCCAGGGGATTTGAGGAGCAATGCCATTTCCCAAATTGTCATAGGCTATGGTTCCACGGTCCGGAACCATAGCGCTTTGGACGGAGCGGAAATTCCGCTCCGTCTAAGCCCCGCCCCCTTTCTGACGCGCGATCTTTCCGGAGGTGTTCAGGACACCTCCGGAACACCTCCGGAAAGAACGCAGGGCTACATAGCCCTGTGTAATATTCTGTTGCGGCGACGCACCGTCGCCGCAATACGCGAGGACATGCTGCGGTCTAAAAAGACGCGCCGCATGTCCGTTTACGCAGGTTTGCCACCTGCGTATTGTTACGCATAGTGGAGACGGGATTTCTTGAAATCCCCTCCACTATGCTGTAACATCTGGACGCTGCGTGTTTGGCGCTGCGCCAGCGCACAGCGCCAAACACGCAGCGTTTCCTGACCGTGGAAACTCACCCATAGTCTCTGTTTGGTGTTAATGGTCATAACAGATGTGTTGGTGGTTGAGTACAAACAACTTATGAAAAAATACTCCAAACTTTTTATAAAAATAGATATTTATATAGTGCAAACTGCCACTTGAGATAGTGACTACCATATTTGCTTCATATGGTATATGTATTTACAGCACAATAGTGTAAGTGTGCATTCTTACACAAGTACCAAAATAAGGCATGACAACATTACAAATATTTCTATACATAATAGTATGTACAGACAAAAACCAATAGTCAATATGGGTATTGTTGATCATATGTGACCCATATGTTGGATTGATCACATTAGACAAGTGCAAAGATGCATTTGACAACTGTGAGTGAAATTAATTTTTTAAAAATAACAAACATTGCCAAAAAAATTGTATGTAAAAAAATTACAAACATTCACTATGTATAGTGAAGAGCATATGTTACCCATATGTTTTGTTCACAAGATTAGACTACTGCAAATATGCAATAGACAGCATGGAGTAAAATAAATTTTGAAAAAATAACAAAGTTTTACATAAATAATAATAAATAAGCAAAATAAAAAACTTTCATTATCACTAGTGAGCACCATATATGCCCCATATGGTTGGGTTCTAAGACTAGACTAATGCAATTATTATTATTATAATTATTTATTTTTATAGCGCCATTTATTCCATGGCGCTTTACATGTGAGAGGGGGCGAGTCTAGACAAGTACAATAAATATGAGCAATACAGGACACACATAAGTACAGAAGGAGAGAGGACCCTGCCCGCAAAGGCTCACAATCTATAGGGGATGGGTGAGGATACACTAGGAGAGGGTAGAACTGGTTGTGCAGCGGTTCAGTAGACTGAGGATCAATGCTGGTTATAGGCTTGTCGGAAGAGGTAGGTCTTCAGGTTCTTTTTGAAGGTTTCCATGTTAGGCGCGAGTCTGATGTGTTGGGGTTGAGAGTTACAGAGTATGGGGGAGGCACGGGAGAAGTCTTGTATGCGGTTGTGGGAAGAAGAGATAAGGGGAGAGTAGAGAAGGAGATCTTGAGAGTATCGAAGGTTGCGCGAGGGTACCGTATATACCCATGTATAAGCCGAGATTTTCAGCCCATTTTTTAGGGCTGAAAGTCCCCCTCTCGGCTTATACGCGGGTCATATACGGGGGTCGGCGGGGGAGGGGGAGTGGGGGTGTCGGATCATACTCACCCCTCCGCGGCGCGGTCTCTGCAGCCCCCCTGCTTCTCCCAGGATCTCTGGCTCCTTCCTGCAGCGGTCACATGGCACCGCTCATTAAAGTCATGAATATGCACATATTCATGACTTTAATGAGCGGTACCACATGACTGCTGCAGGACTGAAGCGCTGCGGAGACCGCCGGGAGAAGAGGAGAGGCTGCAGGGACGGCCGGCGGAGGGGTGAGTATAGCGATATTTACCTGTCCCGTTCCACCGCTGCGCTGCTCTCTCGGTCTGACTCCTCTGGCTGTGAATGATCAGACAGAGGGCACAATGACGTCGTTAGTGCTTGCCCCGCCCCCTGCCAGATCATTCACAGTCAGAGGAGTCAGACCGAGGGAGCAGCGCAGCGGTGGAACGGGAGAGGTAAACATCTCAGGTGCAGGGGTCCTGAGCGAGCGGTGACACCGGCACCTGTCCCCCATAGCGCCCCGGTATCACCGCTGCTCAGGACACCGGCACCTGGCCCCCAGCGACGAGAGGTGAGTATGTCATTTTTTTTTTTTGCAGCAGCAGCATATGAGGCCTAAACTATGGGGCATAATTGTGCAGCATATGGGGGCATAATCTGGAGCATATGGGGGCATAATATGGAGCATATGGGGGCATAAACTGTGGAACATATGGGGCATAATCTGGAGCATATGGGGGCATAATCTGTGGAACATATGGGGGCATAATATGGAGCATATGGGGGCATAATCTGTGGAACATATGGGGGCATAATCTGGAGCATATGGGGGCATAATCTGTGGATCATATGGGGGCATAATCTGTGGAATATATGGGGGCATAATCTGGAGCATATGGGGGCATAATCTCTGAAGCATATTGGGCATAATCTGGAGCATATGGGGGCATAATCTGTGGAACATATGGTGGCATAATCTGTGGATGATACGGGGGCATAATCTGTGGAATATATGGGGGCATAATCTGGAGCATATGGGGGCATAATCTCTGAAGCATATTGGGCATAATCTGGAGCATATGGAGGCATAATCTGTGGCGCATATTGGGCATAATCTGTGCAGCATATGGGGGCATAATCTGTGGAGCATCATATGGGGGCATAATCATTTTTCACTCTAGGCTTATACGCGAGTCAATAAGTTTTCCCAGTTTTTAGTGGCAAAATTAGGGGGTCGGCTTATACACGAGTCGGCTTATACATGAGTATATACGGTAAGTAACGGGAGACCATGTCACAGATGTATGGAGGAGACAGGTTGTGGATGGCTTTGTATATCCTGAGGACTCTCAACTCTAAATATTTTTTTATGTCATAGTTAGGGTTTTGAACTGGTGCCTCTGGACGATAGAAAGCCAATGTAGGGCTTGGCATAGGGGAAGGCTGGGGAATAACGGGGAGACAGGTGGATTAGTCGGGCAGCAGAATGTAGGATGGATTGGAGTGGTGCCAGGGTGCTGGAGGGAAGGCCAGAGAGTAGGAAGTTGCAGTAGTCAAGGCGGGAGATGATAAGGGCATGCACTAGTGTTTTTGTGGTATCGTGGTCAAGGAATGCACGGATCCGGGAAATATTTTTGAGTTTGAGACGGCAGGAGGAGGCTAGGGTTTGGATATGTGGCTTGAAAGAAAGGGCAGAGACGAGGATCACCCTGAGGCACCGAGCATGCGGGACCGGAGAAAGTGAGCAGCCGTTGACATTGAGGGATAGGTCTGATGGAGGCGTAGAGTGAGATGGGGGGAAGATGATGAATTCTGTTTTGTCCATGTTCAGTTTTAGAAAGCGAGCAGAAAAGACAGCTGAAATAGCGGACAGACAGTGTGGGATTTTTGTCAGTAAGGAGGTGAGGTCAGGTCCAATGATGCATTAGCCAACAATGTTTAAAATGGATGGGGAAAAAATAACAAACATTGGTATAAATTATAAGATATAAAGAAACAATAAATTCTCCCTAGCCCATATCCCATCAGCTAAGTACCATATGCTGTTTATAGGCATTCAGATGAGTGCAAATATGCTTTACACAACATTGTGTAAAAATAAATCTAAAAAAATTAAAAACTTTGGTTTAAATCATAATATATAAGTAAAATAAAACATCACAGCTGGTGGTAAGTGGGTGGTGGGGTTGGCGGGTTCCCAGCATCTCTGTGTGGTTGGCTATGATGAGAACCTTGACCATCACCCTGTTGTGGTGGATTTTCTGGGCTCTGAGCTAACATCTGCCACGGTCAGGTTGGTGTGTGGGCACATTGCCATACAGATAAGGGAGATTATATTCCTGTGTAAGATGATACCCACGAGAATCATACCCCCCAATATGACCATGTTGAGCACATCAAGGTTGGGACCAGCCTCCAACACTGGATCTGTACAAGTGGCCATATTGGGAAGTCTGATTATAGCCAGCCATTTGACCCTGTTGTTGCCAAGGTTGTTTCGGTGGGGGAATGGGTTGAGGTGTAGGCGCCCGTGCAGGAGGATCCTCAGATCTGTTGGGAAATGAAAGGGGATTAGAACATGTAGGAGAGATGAGCCTAAACTGCATATGTGTTATGTGGTGTGATGCATGTACTTACAGTCTCAGATCCAGAATAGGAGCCAGAAAGCCAAGGCGGACAAATTAGACATATTTTCTTTTGTCTTTTCCGCAGACCCGCTCCTGGACCTCTGCTGCCGTTCCCGCCGGTACTGGTCGCGGATGCTTCTCCATCTTCTCATAACATCATCCACTGCAATGACACATATAATGTAATCAATTATGTACTGTAGCTGCACAAAGCCAAATTCTTCTACATACACGTAATATAGTCATGGGGGCCTAGTAGGATGTGACTATACTAACATTTTGACGCCAAAAAAAACAACAATTTTTTGGCAAAATTCTGCGCTAGAACTACGCTCTGACCATTAAGAAGGTTGAAAAAAAATCAAGTAACTTACTGATTCGCTGCTGCTCCTCGCGTGGGATGTCGCCAAAGTGGGGAAACATCTCCCACAGATGCGCCTCCATGCCGCCTCTTTCCTTGCGCGGTCTGGTAATGTGCATCTCTTTGGTCCAAAATTTTGGGCCTCTCCTGCACCAAGACTATCAACATGTCCACATTGATGAGCGTAGACATCATGGCCGACTCCGTGTAGGCGTTCTTCCGGGATGTCTGGTGCTCTTTTTGAGCTAATTTGCATGTGTCAGCTTCCTGATTCATGTGTTGCACCATTTCCTGTGAGCTGCAGAAGTCTTGCGTATTTCTTGCAAGTCACACGTGTGGTCCGTGTGTAATCCGTTGTTTTCTCGCACCCATAGACTTTCTTTGGCGTACAACGGGCGTAATACGCGTACAATCGCAGCATGCTGCAGGTGTATCGCACCGTAAGATACGCCCGAGAAAAATACGCATGATCAGAGCTGCCCCATAGAGAAATATTAGTGTAATGCGTGTTTTTTACGCCTCTCACTCGTCCGTATTCCTCCTTAGTGTGACGCCGGCCTAATAGTTGTTTTTTTTTCTTGTAAATTTATTATTTCCAGAATTCTTATAACTGCACTTTGAAATACTGTATCAGTATGAATTCAAAAATGCATATAATACAAAGATTGATTATGTTTATGTCGCAAAACATTTTTTTCATGTTAAAATCATAGTTAGAGCCATGTTCAGCTAAAAGCAATGAAGTGCAACAAGTATAATCAAGGGTGTCTTCAGGGTGAAAGATTTATCATGCGGTAATACAAATGCGCTGTCCATATCTGCTTGAGGTACTCTACCAATCAATGTTTCCTGTGGGCAAACAGCATGGAAAGTATGATAAAAATAATCTTAAAAAAGAAAACATCAAACAACTTATAACTTTAACCCCTTAGTGACAGAGCCAATTTGCAGCTTAATGACAAGGCCAATTTTTACAATTCTGACCACTGTCACTTAATGAGGTTATAACTCTGGAACGCTTTAATGAATCCCACTGATTCTGAGACTGTTTTTTCGAGACATATTGTACTTCACGTTAGTGGTAAAAAATTTTTTATATGACTTGCGTTTATTTATGAAAAAAACAGAAATATGGGGAAAATTTAGCAATTTTCAAACTTTAAATTTTTATGCCCTTAAATCAGAGATATGTCACACAAATTTCTTAATAAATAACATGTCTACTTTACATCAGCACAATTTTGGAAACAAAATTTTTTTTGTTACGAAGTTATAAGGGTTAAAAGTTGACCAGCGATTTCTCATTTTTACAACACCATTTTTTTTTTAGGGACCACATCACATTTGAAGTCACTTTGAGGGGTCTATATGATAGCTCATATATATATCTATATGTGTTCAAAACCACATTCAAGAAGTTTATTAACCATTTAAGTGCTTCACAGGAACAGAAGCAATGTGGAAGGCAAAAATTAACATTTAACTCTTTTTGCAGAAAATTTACTTAAGAACCAATTTTTTTTATTTTCACAAGTGTTAAAAGAGAAAATGAACCATAAAATTTGTTGTGCAATTTCTCCTGAATACACCGATACCCCATATGTGGGGGGAAAAGGGGAAGGAGAGCCGTTTGACTTTTTCAACGCTGAATTGGCTGGACGCCATGTCGCGTTTGGAGAGCACCTGATGTACCTAAACAGTGGAAACCCCCACAAGTGACCCCATTTTGGAAAACATAGACCCCTTAAGGAACTTATCTAGATGTGTGGTGAGCACTTTGAACCTCCAAGTGCTTCACAGAAGTTTATAACGTAGAGCCGTGAAAATAAAAAATAATTTTTTCCTCAAAAATCATTTTTTAGCCAGTTATTTTTTATTTTTCCAGAGGTAACAGGAGAAATTGGACCAAAAAAGTTGTTGTGCAATTTTTCCTGAGTACGCTGATACCCCATATGTGGGGGGAACCACTGTTTGGGCGCATGGGAGAGCTTGGAAGGGAAGTAGCGCCATTTTGTAATGCAGAATTTGATGGAATGTTCTGCAAGCGTCATGTTGTGTTTGCAGAGCCCTTGATGTGCCTAAACAGTAGAAACCCCCTGCAAGTGACACCATTTTGAAAATTAGACCCCCCAAGGAGCTTATCTAGATGTGTGGTGAGCACTTTGAACCCCCAAGTGCTTCACATAAGTTTATAAACACAGAGCCGTGAAAAAAAAATCATTTTTTTCCTCAAAAATGAATTTTTAGCCAGCTATTTTTTATTTTCCCAAGGGTAACAGGAGAAATTAGAACCCCAAAATTGGTGTGCAATTTGTCCTGAGTACGCTGATACACCACATGTTGGGGTAAACCACTGTTTGGACGCACAGCAGGCCTCGGAAGGGAGGGAGCACCATTTAACTTTTTGAACCCCATGTCATGTTTTGAGACACCCTGATGTGCCTAAATAGTGGAAACCCCTCAATTCTAGCTCCAACCCTAACCCCAACACACCCGTAAACCTAATCCCAACCCTAATCCTAACCCTAATCCCAACCCTAATTGTAACCCTAACCCTAATTCTAACCCTAATTCCAACCCTAACCCTAATTATAACCCTAACCCTAATGGAAAAATGAAAATAAATATATTTTGTTTATTTTATTATATTTCCCTAAGGGGGTGATAAAGGTGGGGTTTATTTACTATTTTTTTATTTTGATCACTGTGATGGGGTTTATCACATTGATCAAAATGTGCCTGCATTGAACGAATGAATTTGCCGGCAGCCATGCGCCCGCCATTTTCTTTACAGGAAGAAGACGCCGGGAGCTGTGGGAGGACGGGGAGACACCTGGAGGTACAGGGGACAGATCGGGGGTCCCGGGAACCCTATTTCTCTCCCCTCTGATGTGCGATCGCATCAGAGGAGAGAGAAATTAAATGCAGAATCGCATTTTTTTTTTTGCGGTCATCGTTATATGGTTAATAAGAGACCCTGGAGAAAATTTGACTCTGGGGGGAGCTATATACTTTCTCCACAGCGCCGTGAATTCACGGCGCTGTGGTTTAAGTACCCTTAACCACTGCCGTTAAAAGGCGTATCGGCGGTCGTTAAGGGGTTAATACAGGGTTCTAATTTATCTGCATAGATTAAATGATAACAATGTAAAAGCAGCCTTATTAGATATGTTCACACAATTGAATTCAGAATTGTACGTACAAGGCTGGCAAGGTTCCTTCCAGCTATTGATTGAAAGCAGACAGAATTTTATTATTTAAAGGGGTTTTCCAGGATTTTGATATTGACATTATCTTATTAGGAAGTTAGAAAGGTATGGACAAGCACCAAATTTTAGGCAGCAAAGGATTGGGCACTTTTCCCAATAAAGATCTATTCACATAATGTGTATGCTTCAAACTAGGGCAGAAAAGGTCTTAAAGGGGTTGTCCACTACTAGGACGTCACTTCGGTCTAAATGCTTGGCCCCGATAAAATAAAAAAGATTATATTCACCTCCCGTCCCAGTCAGCGGTGTCGGCGCTTGCGGTCTCAGCGCTCTTGTGCGGTTGCATGACACGTAGTGCCCGGTACCCAATCAGCCCTGGAGTCATTGTCTCCACCTTGGTATGAATTGAACATGAAGAGGAAGTCAGAGATCAGCTGCAGCCAAGGCTTCCTCTTCATTATCAATTCAACAGAAGGCAGAAACAATGATGCCAGCACAATGTGTCATGCAAACGCACGAAAGCCCCGGGACCGCGAGTGCTGGCACTCCTGGAACGGAGCCGGCACGGGAGGCAAGTAGATTTTTTTTTTTTACCGGGGCCAAACAATAAGATTGAGAAGGGGTTGTCCTTGTAGTGGCAACTCCTTCTATGTTTGGATCTCTGGTGGTATAGGGAGGCAAAGGAAAAGTTGCCTACTAGGAGAACCATGATACACAGTTTAATGTCTATTCATATGTAAACTACAGTATGTTAGGGTTCGAGTTCCCGCTGCTGCACAAGGGGAGTCTTGAACCAGCCCCGCTGCGGTCTCCCATTCATCTCCGGCCGCAGTGGAGCCTGCTCTGCAGAGATGTCGGTCCAAGCGTCTTGCCCACTCCAGTACTGTGCAGAGACTTGCTTCTGCCTCTCCTGGATCTTCTATTATAGCCAGTGCTGGAGCAGACGTCTTTGGGACAAAGTCCTGCGTTTTCCCTTCTGAGCATGCCCAGAGTGAGATCTCTCATTGGAGATCAGGGGTCACATGCTCAGGTACTGCAGCAGCTCCTATTGGTCTGCCAGGAAGGTCCTGTGACTACTGTTGTTCTGGAACAAGCTTCATTGGTCCTTGTTTCTGGCAGGTCCTGTAGCTGTTACTATAAAAGGGTAGCATGGCTGGGCCGCCATGCGCTAATATCAACCATTGTATGCTATGCGCCAGTGTGGTCATGTGTGTGTGTGGTTAGGGACCCGGCTGAAATAAGCCACTAGAATGCCGACTTAATCGGTGAGGAGTTTGGTGTGCTAGTTGGTCAGGGTCGGCGTCCTAGATGCCCTAGATTACCGGCATAACCGGTGAGGAGTTTTGATTGCCGTATTCAGGGTCTGGCGTTCAGACGCCATAGATTGCGGGTGACTCCCGCGAGGACATTAGCGCATGATCACGCTTTATGTACGCTTAGCACTTAACTGTGTACCTGAGAGCCTGACAGGACACAGCACTTTTTCTCAGCGGCCCTGTGACGTAACAAGGTTCGCTTTCAACGCTAGACAGCGCCCTAGCGTGTTTTCTCTGCGACTCAGTTGTGTTTAGTGAGTTTGCACACATCGCCATATAGCGCTGCGGCACTCCTTCTAGCGGCTCTGTGGAGTAACAGAGTTTGCACATATTGCCACAGCGCGTTACGGCGTTTATGTTGGCGACTCTGCGGGATAACAGAGTTTGCTTCTTACGCCATTTTACTAGCAGCAGGCTCCGCCTGCACGGTGCGTTCCGCAGACCCTAACACAATATATATATATATATATATATATATATATATA
The DNA here is from genome assembly GCA_033576555.1 of Oophaga sylvatica. NCBI lineage: Eukaryota > Metazoa > Chordata > Amphibia > Anura > Dendrobatidae > Oophaga > Oophaga sylvatica. The sequence continues at coordinate 298,769,906 of JARQOD010000001.1, read as the reverse complement.
TGCACACCCATGGAAAGACAAAGTGAAGGTTACAGAGGTTTTTAGACGTTGTGATGTCATAAAGCCATCACAATGCTCAGATTTTATTTTAACTTTTAAAGAGGACCTAGCAGCCACATCATCCTGGCCTTTGTGAGAAAAGAATGCACCACTGACAAGCCTGCAAATCCAAACAGTTCACCTGTTTTGCATGATTATGTGTAGTTTGGCTATATTTGTAGTGAATACACTGTGCAGAGTACTTGAGTGCAAGAAGGATATAAGAGAGAACAGAACAGCTTTAACTGCAGAGCAGCATGTCAGAAGCACTCTGCCCAAGAGCTCAGGTAGTCACTGTGCACACTTTCTTGAACTGAGGGAACTTTTAAGTTGCAAGTGTGATCTGCTGTGCAGCTTAGGCTAGTTTCACACTAGCGTTTCACTGACCTGCGTCGGTCTGCGCACGGCCGCCGCTAAGCTCCTCTCCCCGTCCGCGCCTCCTCCCGGCAGCTCCACCTAAGGGCGCATGACGCTGCATGCGACCTGCGTACCCTATCTTTAGCATTAGGTGCGCAGGTATGCGTTTGCCGTCGCATGCATCCTTTTGACGGTGCGCCAAGCGCACCAAAATGCAACACGGTGCATTTGGCGCAGGTCGGCGCACCGTCAAAAGGACGCATGTGCCGGCAAACGCATAGCTGCACACAGCCTGCTACCCAATGCTAAAGATAGGGTACACAGGTCGCATGCAGCGTCATGCGCCCATAGGCGGAGCGGCCGGGAGGAGGAGGAGCGGCCGGGGGCGGAGCTTAGCGGCGGCCGTGTGCAGACCGACACAGGTCAGTGAAATGCTAGTGTGAAACTGGCCTTAAAGAGAACAGTTCGTGTGGACAAGTTTTATAATTAAAAATTTTAAGTATTCAAAGATGAGTTGCTGAGAATAGCATAGTTTTCAATTTTACCTATTTCATGCAGAATGTACAGTTAGGTCCAGAAATATTTGTACAGTGACACAAGTTTTACTATTTTAGCTGTTTACCAAAACATATTCAAGATACAGTGATATAATCGATATGGGATTTAAATGCAGTCTCTCAGCTTTCAATTGAGGGTATTGACATCCTAATTGGAGTAAGGGTTTAGGAATTACAGCTCTTTAATATGTAGCTGCCTCTTCTTCAAGAGACCAAAGGTAATTGGACAATTATCTCAAAGGCGCTTTAACCCCTTTACCATCTTGGGTTTTTCCATTTTTGAGTTTTTGTTTTTTGCTCCTCTTCTTCCCAGCGCCATAACTTTTTTAATTTCCCGTCAATATGGCCGTGTGAGTGCTTGTTTTTTGCGGGACAAGTTGCACTTTTGAACGACACCATTGGTTTTACCATACTGTGTACTGAAAAACAGGAAAAAATTCAAAGTGCGGTGACATTGCAAAAACAGTGCAATTTCACAATTGTTTGTTTTTTGTTTACCATATTGACTAAATGCTAAAACTGACCTGCCATTATGATTATCCAGGTCATAACAAGTTCATAGATTCCAAGCCTGTATAGGTTCTTTTTAATTAAGTGGTGAATAAAAAATCCAAAATTTGTAAAAAAATAAAAAAATAAAAAAATGCCATTTTCAGTGACCCGTAGAGTCTCCATTTTTAGTGATCTGGGGCTGGGTAAAGGCTTTTTTGTGTGCCGAGCTGTTGTTTTTAGTGATACCATTTTGGGCTAGATACAATGTTTTATTGCCCATTATTGCATTTTAATGCAATGTTGCGGCGACCAAAAAAAGTAATTCTGGCATCTTGATTTTTTCCTTTTTACGCCGTTTACTGATTGGACTAATTATTTTTATATATTGCTAGATTGTGCAATTCTGAACCCGGCAAAACCAAATAAGGTTTATTTTATTTTAATTGTTTTATTTTGAATGGGGCAAAACGGGGGGTAATTTGTACTTTTATATTTTTTTAATCTTTTGAAAATATTTTTAAAAACTTTTCTTTTTACTGGATTTAATAGCCTACATGGGAGACTTGAATCTGTGATCATCCGATCGCCTGTGCTACACATAGCAGGGTTTCAGCTAGGGAAGCATATCGAGCTATGGACTCTTGGTGAAACCACCAGTTTTAAGGAAACCATCCTGGAACATTAAGTGGTAACTTTAGATACTTACAGGACTCAGTTTTGCTCTTTAACCTATAATGGGGAAGGTTCTTTTAAAATTCATGCCTATAGACTCAAACAGGCGTGTCATCAACTCAGGAGACAATCCTCCAGGTCATCCTAAAAAAGCAGTTCTTTGCTAAATGCCCAGCTGAGATCAAGGAATGGTTGCATGAGAGAACACCAGTGACAGTAGAACAAGCTGCCGCTTTAGCTGATGAGGTTCTTACCACAAAACCTCAGTGGAAAAAGCTACTGGTGGATGGAGAAAAAACTATCAACACCCTACCACTGATGGTACACTGTCCTCCAATCCCCAAGGTTTGCTGTCCAACTAGACAACAACCACATGTTGATACCCAGGTGAATCATCTAGCACCTAGTCCTACCTCAGCCTCAGCAATTCGACGCTGCTGGTGTGGCGCCCCTGAGGGTTCAGTCGCCACAGAGGTATTGCACCTCACCCAGAGGTGTGATACCCCATTCTAAGGTAAGGAGGGAGCACCACCCAGGACTCTAACACCTGCACCCAACACAGACTATAGCAGCTGGCCACCCTGGACGTACCCTAAGGGAGGATGGTCTCATCCCAGGCTAGGTGGGAATGAGTGTATGGGTGGTGGGTGAAGAAAGTAAAAAAGAGGGGAAGTGAAGCTTAGAAAGCGGGAAAGTGAGTCTAGTCAGACAGTCTTGGAGGGGACCTGGAGCTGTTAGCAGCTCGGCCCCAGACGGAGAACGTTAGACCGATAGAAACAGAGGGAAGTTTCTGGAAAGACTGAAGGGGTGCTAGGGGCACGGATAGTGAGTGATCCATCCATGGGGCCCGATCCAATTGTGGAGGGAACAGGTTGCAGAAGGGACACCGTCCCAAGCCTAGTGGAGAACTTTAAGACTCAGCTAGCAAGCCGGAGGCAGTGGCATCTCTAGGTGCCTCAGCTACTGAACCGCAATTATCTTCTCTGAAAAGGTAGCCATAAGGGAGCAAGGAAACGCAGAGAAGACGTTATCCGACAATGTCCGCGGCTACTGGCTTGGGACACTGATTGCGAGGTGTTGGACAGGAAGGAAAGGTGGAAGGTCAGCACAGGGAGACAACAGAGAAAGGAACATATTGAAAGGAGTCCTGGAAAGGTGTATCCTGATCTACCTGGGAGTTTGCTGAGCCCCTCACCTGGAGGACACGGTACCAAGCGGGCATCTGTGCTGCAGCCAGAACTGTGAGCAAAGCTTGGAAACTGCACCCAGCTGTGTTCTCTAGTTATTCCTGTGTTACCCATCCAACACTCTGCCTGTGGAGAGCTATACCAACTCTGCTGCATCACACCATCAATCCCAGAGGATCTGCACTGCAGCGCTGGTCACCTCTGATCAGAAACCACAGGTGGCGTCACGAACACTTCAGTGCAAACTCTTTATCATCCCCTGTAGATATTCCCCTTTTATTGGATGCCCAGGGACACGGACCGGGTCACTGCTGCCGTGACACATCCCTTTAAGACACTGGCCCGGTACCGTGTACCCCACTGCCCTGGCAGGCGATCCAACTTGGCCTCATAAACGGGATCTCGAAGCCCGGTATCACTGGGTCCTATGTGCCTATAGAGAACTGTTTATTGTGCTAGAGACTTTGCTGAAAGTTGTGAACGACTACCGCCATATTTACACCACGAGGCGCGCAGGAAGGAGAAGGGCGGGACCACACAAGGTGGCGCAAATATTATGGCTACCCAGTCTAAATGTTATTGCACCATCAGAGCTTGTCCAACTGCGAGGGAGATCCGCCTCCTGATTATAGATGGCAGGAAAAGGAAGAAGAAGAAGGCTCGCCCACAGAAGAGAGAGAGGGAACTCGAGCGGGTTGCAGCACAGGAGCTGACCGACAAGATGGCGACTGGTGGTGACCCGGAGTGCGAAGGAGCAGAGGAGAGCTTCTTCCTCAGTCTGGAGCAGGAAGGAGAACCACCAGTGGCCAGAGACCAGGCACTGCTGGACCAGGAGGTGGAAGAGCTGAGTCGGCAGCTGCCAGGGATGCAGGTGACCGCGCTTGACAAGTGGCGAACGACACTGAGCCACAAACAACCCTTGGAGATGCAGCGTCCAATCTGGCAGCCCGCCACTCCGGTTTCCGTGGAGGAAGAACCCGCGCCAGATCGACAATTAAAGTTGCAGACCCTGCCCCGGCAGCCGAAACTACTCTGCTTGGCCCGCTGCCTACACCTCTACCCCGTGAACCCGGTTGGCCTCGCGCGTCCCTGGACTGGGATCAACCATCCGGCCTGGAGGATCAGTTTGGAGCAGTGCTACAACCAACACACGTGGCGGGACAGGTATATGCAGAGCGCATTGTCTACCGCTGGTCCCACCAGGGGACCGACCTGATGGGGTTCCAGGGCCAGCAGGTGGAAGGAAGCGAGCTGGAGGTCCTGAGCTGGGCAAAGTATGACAAGTAGCTCAACGACCGGTGGGAGCAGCAGGAATGGGAACAGCAGGTCCTGCGCAGAGCCTAAGACGAGTGGGATCTGGAGGAGAAAAGGCAGACCCGAAAAGTTAAAGGATCCTGCCAGGGACCTCTACGGCAAGGTACTGTAGTAGACTTCAGGCTAAAAAGGGGATGGGGGTTCATAAAGAACCCAACTTATTAGCGGAGATTTTTGTAAACCGGAGGGATGTGGAGTCTCACCTCCTGGAGGGACTCCCGGGCAGGGTTTGGGAAAAAAAGTTTGCCAGTTCTTGTTATAAAAACTGAGAGATCATAACTAGAGTTGAGCGATACTTTCCGATATCCAAAAGTATCGGAATCGGAATGGTATCGCCGATACCATTAAAATATCGGCGATACCCGATACCGATACCGGAAATCCAATGTAAGTCTATGGGAACAAAATATCGTAACTAAAAAAACCCCATTCTTTCCTTGTAAACACTAAATATACACACATAGAATACATATATATAATATATATACATGTCATTGTGACATATATATATATACATATATGTATAGTTTATACACTTCTACATAGTAAAATATCCTCTGATTCAATTGCCGGGTAAAGCCGGCTTCTGTGAAAAGACAGAAGCACCCGACATGAAATGACACTTGGTGTACATAGGGTTAACCATGTCTTTTCATGTCGTTTGCTATCTGATTTGCACAAACAATTACATCAGTCTATGTGTGCAAAATTTCACACCTGTAGGGGTTAATTAAAGGTGTAAATTCGTTGTAAAAAAAACGGACTTTTTTGCTACGAATTTACACCTTTAATTAACCCCTAAAGGTGTGAAATTTTGCACACATAGACTGATGTAATTGTTTGTGCAAATCAGATAGCAAAGGACATGAAAAGACATGGTTAACCCTATGTACACCAAGTGTCATTTCATGTCGGGTTCTGCATTTTCACAAAAGCCGTCAATTGAATTAGCGGCTATTATACTATGTAGAAGTGTATGAACTATAAATATAAATATATATATATATGTGTCACAAATTCAATGACATGTATATAATATGAGGTGTAAAATTGCTGAAAAAAAATGCGTGGGCTCCCGCCCTATTTTCGCAACCAGACAGACAAAGCCAGTGAGTGGGGGCAGATAATAATAGCCCAGAGAGGGACCATTATTTTTGCCCCCCCCCTGGCTACTAACATCTGCCCCCAGACACCCCAGAAAGGGCAAATCTCTAATTAGATTTGCCCTTTCTGGCACTTTGCCCGTCTATTCCCATTGCCCTGTAGCGGTGGCGAATGGGTTAATAAGGGGTTAAAATGACCTTGAAATTGAAAGGTCACTTTAAGCCAGGTTAATAATTGAGAGCTGTCAATTAGACAACTATCAATTATTAATCCTATTGCATGAAATAAAAATAAAACACACACACTTTAATTAAAAATCATTTTAATGAAATAAAGACACATGTTTTTGACCATCTTTTATTTTACTGCAAAAACCATTTCCTGTAATAAAAATAAAATAAAAAAGCAAAATTATTCTTACCTATCCCATGCACAGTCAGGTCCCACGGTGTAATCCTTCAGAAAGGGTTAATGTTTACTGCAGGGACCGCAGCTAATGCTGCAGCCTCACAGTAAACCCCCAAATGAATGAGTTCCTCTCCTGGCTGACAGGAGAGTAAAGGCTGGGTCTCACATAACGATACACCAGCGATCCCGACAACGATATGCACTTGTCAGGATCGCTGGTGTATCGCTACATGATCGCTGCTGAGCTGCCAAACAGGCAGCTCAGGCAGCGATCTGGGACAGCGACACTGCGAGTAACATCGCTTAAGGGCCCGTCTCACATAGCGATATCGCTACCGTGATCGCTGCTGAGTCACTAGTTTTGTGACGCAGCAGCGAGCTCACCAGCGATATCGCTGTGTGTGACATTCAGCGACGATCAGCCCCCCTGCCGGGTATTGCTGATCGTCGCTGAAATGTCAGGACCTTTTTTTGATCGCTGGTTTCCCGCTGACAGGCACGCATCACTGCGTGTGACAGGCGGGAGACTAGCGATCCGCTGGTAACCAAGGTACACAGCGGGTTTCCAGGCGTGGGGCTGTGCCTAGAAACCCGCTGTGTACCTTGGATACCAGCGCCCTGATGCAGGGGAGCTGGTATCCAAGGTACACAGCGGGTTTCCAGGCACCGCGCAGCGCTTGGAAACCCGCTGTGTACCTTGGATACCAGCTCCCTGCATCAGGCGCTGGTATCCAAGGTACACAGTGGGTTTCTAGGCACAGCCCCGCGCCTGGAAACCCGCTGTGTACCTTGGTTACCAGCGGATCGCTGGTCTCCCGCCTGTCACACGCAGCGATGCGTGCCTGTCAGCGGGAAACCAGCGATCAAAAAAAGGTCCTGACATTTCAGCGACAATCAGCGATACCCGGCAGGGGGGCTGATCGTCGCTGAATGTCACACACAGCGATATCGCTGGTGAGCTCGCTGCTGCGTCACAAAACTAGTGACTCAGCAGCGATCTCGGTAGCGATATCGCTATGTGAGACGGGCCCTTAAGTGGAAAGCTTAATTGATTGCTTTCCACTTTCACTTCAGGTCAGCCAGGGACACAATCAGTGACGTCAGAGGGAACTGATTAACAAAAATAGGGGTTCCCTTCGAAAAAAAAATGGCGTGGGGTCCCCCCTATTTTTGTTAACCAGCCAGATGAAGCAGACCGCTGAGGCCTGGATTTTCAGGCTGTTAAGGAGCCAAGATCCATGGACCTTGCCAGCCTGATAATACCAGGCCACAGCAGTCTGCATATCTTGGCTGATTAACAAAAATAGGGGATCCCCTCGAAAAAAATTGGCGTGGGGTCCCCCCTATTTTTGTTAACCAGCCAGATGAAGCAGACGCTGAGGCCTGGTTTTTCAGGCTGGTAAGGATCCAATATCCATGGACCTTGCCAGCCTGATAATACCAGGCCACAGCAGTCTGCTTAGCTTGGCTGGTTAACAAAAAATAGGGGATCCCCTCGAAAAAAAAACGGCGTAGGGGTCCCCCTATTTTTGTTAACCAGCCAAATAAAATGCAGACTGCTGCGGCCTGGTATTAAAAGACTGTCAAGGCCCATGGATTTTGGCCCTCAACAGCCTGATAATACCAGGCTACAGCAGCCCCACATTTGGCGCATCAAAAGATGTGCCAATTGTGGCACTTTACCGGCTCTTCCCACTGCCCTGTAGCGGTGGCAAGTGGGGTAATAAGGGGTTAATGTCACCGTTGATTGCACGGTGACAATAAGCCCGGTTAATAATGGAGAGGCGTCAATAAGACACCGATCCATTATTAATCCCAAAGTTTTTAAATGTTTAAAATACAGTAAAGATGTATATCTTTGTACCGTGTTAGCCAGTAGATAGAAAAATAAAATTACAAACCCAATTCTTCACACCTACAATACCCATTATGCAAAAAACCTTTGTCACAGGACGTCTGAGAGACTTAGGAACCATCTTTTGCATGTCTGCTACAGCATAAGGAGTAACGTCCAAGGGCAATTTGAAAGCCTAAGGAAAACACTTCCAGAAACCACAGAACAAAAATTACAACAATTCTCCTTATCTATGAACTGTTCCAATATTTATGCTCATCCCTCTGCCATAATGACTATTCTGCTTCACGTCACTTGTCTTACCTATTGCATTTTTTCTGTGTTTTTGTGTATAAATATGTGATTCTTCAGATTTTGTATTAGTTCAGCCTGATGAAGAGACCTGAGTAGTCTCGAAAGCTTGCAATTTGTTATCATCTTTTCAGTTAGCCATTAAAAGGTATCAACCACTGAGGACTCTCAACTCTAAATATTTTTTTAAATGTTTAAAAAAAAGACACAGCAAGAAAAAAGTATTTTAATGAAATAAAAGAGACAACACAGTTTTCATTTCTTTTATTACTCTCTCATTCCTGCGACGCCATCGATCTCCTGAAAAAAATAAAAAAAACAAACCAACAGTATACCACCTGTCCGACGCAGTCCATAGTAACGACAGTCCCACGACGATCCAGCTCTGCTACATCGGAATGACAGGCAGAGCCTGACATCCCGGCGCAGCACAGCTGCTTACCAGCTTCCCCGGCGGTGACGTCATCGGACTGCTTTACGGCCGCGATTACCCAGCAGTCACTGCAGTTATCGCGAGAAACTGCATGTGACCGCCGGGGAGAAGATGATGGCGGCCATGAAGCAGTCCAGCCCGTGACCGCCGGAGATCTTCTGCCGGGTAAGTGCCGCTGACTCCTGACAGACCCGACCGACGGACACTGACAGTGACAGTGACATTCCGATTCCGGTATCCGATATGACGAAAATATCGGAACTCGGAATCGGAATTCCGATACAGCCAATATCGGCCGATACCCGATATTTGCAGTATCGGAATGCTCAACACTAATCATAACCAATGTCTGATCCAAACTTTTAATTGTAAATAGTTTAGCACTTCTTAAGGTGCTTCTTCTTGGTTTTACTTGAAATCCTGTGGGGTGCGCTGACACCCTATATCACTGCACAACTGACCTCAAAACCCGTTTGGCGTGGCCAAAATTTTGCATGTTTCTGCAATATCTGCTTACTCTGTTTCAGCCCGCGGACGTGCTGTGTTTAATGGGGGTATGTGGCGCCCCTGAGGGTTCAGTTGCCACATAAGTATTGCACCTCACCCAGAGGTGTGATACCCCACTCTAAGGTAAGTAGGGAGCACCACCCAGGACTCTAACACCTGCACCCAACACAGACTATAGCAGCCGGGCACCCTGGATATACCCTAAGGGAGGATGGTCTCATCCCAGGCTGGGTGGGAATGAGTGTATGGGCGGTGGGTGGAGAAAGAGAGAAGGAGGGGAAATGAAGCTTAGAAAGTGGGAAAGTGAGTCTAGTCAGAGAGTCTTGAAGGGGACCTGGAGCTGTTAGCAGCTCGGCCCCAGACGGAAAACGTTAGACCGATAGAAACAAGGGAAGTTTCTGGAAGGACTGAAGGAGTCCTAGGGGCACGGATAGTGAGTGATCCATCCATGGGGCCCGATCCAATTGTGGAGGGACCAGGTCGCAGAAGGGACAACAGCCCCTAGCCTAGTGGAGAACTTTAAGACTCAGCTAGCAAGCCGGAGGTAGTGGCATCTCTAGGTGCCTCAGCTATTGAATTAAAATTATCTTCTCCGAAAAGGTAGCCATAAGGGAGCAAGGAGACGCAGAGAAGATGTTATCCGACAAGGAACGCGGCTACTGGCTTGGGACACTGATTGTGAGGTTCTTGGACAGGAAGGAAAGGTGGAAGGTCAGCACAGGGAGACGACAGAGAAAGGAACATATTGAAAGGAGTCGTGGAAATATGTATCCTGATCTACCTGGGAGTTTGCTGAGCCCCTCACCTGGAGGACACGGTACCAAGTGGGCATCTGTGCTGCAGTCAGGACTGTGAGTAAAGCTTGGAAACTGCACCCAGCTGTGTTCTCTAGTTATTCTTGCATTACCCATCCAACACTGCTACATCCACCATTACCATCTTCCACATACCTCTGCCCTGGGACAACAAGCTCTGCCTGTGGAGAGCTATACCAACTCTGCTGCATCACACCATCAGTCCCAGAGGATCTGCACTGCAGCGCTGGTCTCCTCTGACCAGAAACCACAGGTGGCGTCACGAACATTTCAATACAAACTCTTTATTATCCACTGTAGATATTCCCCTTTTATTGGACGCCCAGGGCCACTGACCGGGTCACTGCTGCCATGACACATCCCTTGAAGACACCGGCCCAGTACCGAGTACCCCACTGCCCTGGCGGGCAATCCACTGGATTTTAGGAACTAGTCTAAAGAACTGTTGTTGCATCTTCCTTGGCATCGGATTACACAGTGGCAACCCCGTATTTGTTCCTTTTGCAGACATATTGTAGACTCTAAGGAATCGTATCTAGGTTTAGTGGAATATTCTCCCAGTCCCAAAAAAGGTCTTTTCAAACTAACTGTTCACCAGTCTGCTCTCCCTGTCTGCTCTGTCATGCACCATGTCATATGGCCAAATCAAGAGTTTGATACATTCTTAAAAAAAAAAAAAGAGTGCACTGGTGAGCTTGTGAATTCAAATAGACCGGGACATCCATGGAAGACAACAGTGGTGGATGATCACAGAATTCTTTCCATGGTGAAGAAAAACCCCTTCATAACTTCCGCCCAAGTGAAGAACACTCTCCATGAAGTAGGTGTTTCAGTATTTAAGTCTACCATAAAAAGAATACTTCATTAGTACAGATGAGCAAATACTAAAATGCTCGGGTGCTCTTTGCTCGAACTGAACAATTCCTAATACTCGCATGCTCTTTTCGAATAATGAGCATAATGGAAGTCAATGAGAAAGCCAAGCTTTTTTCTGGGAGACCCTACAAAGAGGTCTGGGGGGCAGTGAAAATGTTCAAATGGATTTGAAAAGTGCTGAATGGAAAGAGAACAGCATGGGGAAGAACAAGAGTGAGCTAATAGCTAATAAGTACCACAATTGTGTGGGACCTTTTTGTCATGGCTACTAATATCTAATTTTGTACACATTTTATTTGCTGGTTCCTGGGAGCAAGAGGGAACGGTAACAGGAGGGAGTTTATGGTTAATTAATACCACAATTATGAGGCATTGTTTCTTATAGCTATCTGATATTTAATGCTGTACTCACCTTACTGTTACTCTCTGGAAACAAGATAGAATTATATTTGGAATTAGGCTATTCGACTAGGGGAATAAGAAAGAGCTAATTGCTGATGACTAGAGATGAGCGACTTTGCCTCCGGGAGGGTTGAGTCGGGTTTCGGTCGGCTCGACTTTTCCAAAAGTCGAGTCGAACGAAGTCGGCAGACTATCGGAAAAAATCGAGTCGGAGTGGGAAGTCAAGTCAATGGGAATAAAAGTCGGCAGGGAGTGGAGGACAGTAAACACACCTACAGTGCCCATTTCAATGCCAACGACATCAATTCTTATTACTTAAGCTTGTCAACCTTAATTTACTTTATAATATTGGTAACGCATTGAAAACTGGGGTATTTGGCTAAAGTTGTGGGGGGGGGGCTCGGACTGGCTCCAGGTTTTCGTGGGCCCCAGGGCGAAAGAGTCTCAGTGGGCCCCTTTAATACATACCACAATTCATGATGCTCCGATACGGCAGAGAAATATAGGTATAGTACAATGCCAAATACTTCACTTCTTACATTACATGAGTGATATCTATTGTAAATTCTACAATAGCTCAAAAACCGGACAGTATAGTCCTCCATTCAGTATTATAGGCACCACATAGTGCACCATATATTGCTCTATACAGAATAATGAGCCCCAAATATTGCTCCATACAGAATGGGCTCCATATAATGCTCCATACAGAATAGGCCCCATATGTGCTCCATATGATGCTCCATATATAAAGGGCCCTATATGATTCCCCCATAAATAATGAACCCCATATGATGCTCTAGAATATGATGGGCCCCATATATGATGCTCCAGTGTATACCCCTCATAGGGTATAATGCACCCCCTCATAGGGTATAATGATGCCCCCTCATAGGGTATAATGCTGCCCCCCCTCAGGGTATAATGCTGCCCCCACCTCATAGGGTATAATTATAGCTATATACTGTATATAGATAGATGTAGATAGATATAGAGATAGATAGAGATAGATAGATAGATAGATATAGATAGATAAAGAGATAGATAAGATATAGATAGATAGGTATAGAGATAGATACAGAGATAGATAGATGGATGGATAGATAGATAGATAGATAGATAGATATAGATAGATAGATAGATAGATAGATAGATAGATAGATAGATATGGGATAAATAAATAGATCTATGGATAGATGGATAGATAGATAGATAGATAGATAGATAGATAGATAGATAGATAGATAGATAGATAGATAATGGATAAATAGATATAGAAATAGATAGACAGATGGATAGATAGATATACAGAAGATAGTGGATAAATAGATATAGAGATAGTTAGATAGATATAGAGATAGATAGTGATAGATAGATGTTATGTTTCGGTAGCTGAGGAGAAATAGCAAAAATAGCCAAAATACCAATACATCAGAGAGGCTGGAAACTACTGGGTTGCAGAACCCTAAACTAACCGCAACACTAGAAGTAGCCGTGGAGCATACCTACGGTGATCCTAGACGCCTCGTCACAGCCGGAGAGATAGCTACACCTAAAGACAGAAAGATGAAAGCTAACTGCCCCATAGCAGAACCCCCAAAGAAATAGGAAGCCCCAAAACATGTAATGGCGGTTAGACAAGAAGAAAATACGAACACAGACAGAAAATAGAATGAGCAAACGCTGGGGCCCAATTCTGTCTAGATAGAAAAGTATAGGAAAGAATTCTGACTGCAACCCAAAAAACCTTGACAAAAATACCAACACTTCTGATTAACAAAAAACCTGAGATCACACGATCTCTACCACCTAAATCAGATCTCTGGTGTAACACACAGCAATTCAGCAAATAAAAGGTGAACCAGAAACAGAGCAAAAGTGCAAACACAAACTGAGCACAATTGCAGTGCCAGGCCCCAAAAGGGGACCAGGCTGAAGTCAACTGCAAGGCAGCAAACCAGCAAGGAAAAACCAACCAGAGGAAAAAAAACAAGTCACTTATCTGAACGACAGCAGGAATGCAAGCTGAGCTCCAAGCAAGACCTGGAAGAACAATTGATTACCGGCAAGGCTGATGGGAGTTGAGGTCACTTATATGAGACCATTTGGACCCAGCTGAAAGTTATTCAGCAATTGGTTCATTACCCTCAGCAACCACCGGAGGGAGCCCCAGCTCCGAAGTCACCCCAAACGTGCTCACAACAGATAGAATAGATAGATAGATAGATAGATAGATAGATAGATAGATAGATATGGGATTGATAAAGATAGATATAGAGATAGATAGATATGGGATAGATATAGAGATAGATAGATATAGAGATAGATATAGATAATAGATATATAGATGATAGATAGATATAGAGATAGATAGATAGATAGATAGATATACATATAGATAGATAATATATAGATAGATAATAGATAGATAATAGAAAGACAGATGATAGATTAGATAGATAGATAGATAGATAGATAGATAGATAGATAGATAGATAGATAGATTGATAGATAGAAAGATAGATAGATATGGGATATATAAAAGATAGAGATAGATAGATAGATAGATAGATAGATAGATAGATAGATAGATAGATAGATATAGAGATAGATAGATATAGAGATAGATATGGGATATATAATAGATAGATAGATATAGAGATAGATAGATATGGGATAGATAATAGATATAGAGATAGATAGATAATATATAGATAGATAATAGAGAGACAGATAATAGATAGTTATGTGATAGATAATAGATAGATAGATAGATGGATATAGATAGATAGATATAGACATAGATAGATATAGAGATAGATATGGGATATATAATAGATAGATATAGAGATAGATAGATAGATAGATAGATAGATAGATAGATAGATAGATAGATAGAATAGAGATAGATAGATAGATAGATAGATAGATAGATAGATAGATAGATAGATAGATAGATAGATAGATAGATATGGGATAGATAATAGATAGAGATAGATAGAGATAGATAGATCGATAGATAGATATAGAGAAAGATAGAGAGATAGATATAGATAAGATAATAGATAGATAATAGACAGATATGGGATAGATAATAGAGATAGATAGATATAGAGATAGATAGATATAGATAAGATAATAGATAGATAGATAATAGATAGATAATAGACAGATAAAGGATAGATAATAGATATAGAGATAGATATAGAGATAGATAATAGAGAGATAATAGATAGATATGGATAGATAATAGATATAGAGATAGACAGAGATAGATAGATATAGATAGATAGGTGATATAGATCGATAGATATAGATAGAGAAGATAGATATAGAGATATACCAGGGGAGGAGTCCCGAGGAGATAATTTGCATATTCCCAGTGCCTTCTGGGATAAGTGAAGAGTCTCCGCGAGCTCAAGGAACACTGGATTTTGGCTGTTGCAGCTGAAAGGAGGACATCAGTTTTGACTTATATTTCACCGCTTGATTATCTCTTGAACAATAAGAACATGGAAGAGGCTAGGAGCCATGTGGTGAGCTGCATTTCTTGCTACATGTTCATAGACTTACCAGTGGAAAAGCCAAACTTCACATGCCAGAAATGCAAGCTTGTGTCCCTGTTGGAGGAAAAGTTGCAAAATCTGGAAGAGAGGTTATCTACATTGAAGACCATTAAGGAAGGTGAAGAGTTCTTAGACAGAGCAGAATTATCTCTTCATGGTACAGAAAGAGAAGAAATTCGAAGTGCAACTGAAGAAACAGAGGAATGGAAGCATGTGACCCAGAGAAGCAGGAGGATCAGGAGGCAGTCAGCACCAATTCTGCTCAGGAACCAATACCAGGCTCTTACACAGGAGAACGATGAAGAAATACATCAGGATAAGACTTTGCCCACAAACAACCTTGTACGCCCTCAGAGTCCTCCTGAATGGAGAAAGAAAACTGTTGTGAAGAAGAAACGGAGAGTTGTTGTCATGGGCGATTCCCTGTTGAGAGGAACAGAGGCCGCTATCTGCAGACCGGATATAACCTTAAGAGAAATGTGCTGTCTTCCAGGTGCAAAAATTAAAGATGTGTCTGACAGGATATCAGGACTCTTCAGACCTAAAGATGACTACCCATTCCTGCTAATACATGTGGGGACAAATGACACCGCTAGAAACGACCTGGAAACCATCTGCAGTGACTTTGAAAACTTAGGTAAGAAAGTGAAAGAACTGGGAGCGCAAGTTATCTTCTCTTCCATCCTCCCAGTGGATGGCCATGGAACAAGGAGGTGGAATAAGATTCTGCAGGTGAACAACTGGCTACGTCGATGGTGCCGTCAGCAAGGATTTGGATTTCTGGATCACGGAGTGAATTACCTATACGATGGACTACTTGCTAGAGATGGGGTGCACCTTACGAAGACTGGAAAACATGTATTTGGAAGTCGCCTTGCTACACTCATCAGGAGAGCTTTAAACTAGAACAATGTGGGAAGGGAAGCAAAACGCCAGCAAAAGCCATACACTTGACAAATACTATTGAGATTTCTGCTATTAGAAGTGAAGGGGAAGAACAAAGACAAAAAAATTTACATAATAAAAATATTGAAGGAAGAGAAACCAATCACAAACTAAAGTGTTTCTATACGAATGCACAAAGCATGGGCAACAAACAAGGAGAACTGGAGCTACTAACGCAGGAGAAGAAATATGATGTCATTGGAATCACTGAGACTTGGTGGGACGATACACATGATTGGAATACAAGGCTAGAAGGATACAACTTATTTGCAAGAAACAGACTTGATAAACGAGGAGGAGGTGTTGCATTGTATGTTAGAAAAGCGTATATCTGCACAGAGATTGACGCTTCAAAGACTGGGAGTTCTGTGGAAACTGTTTGGGTAAGAATACAAGGACAGAACAATGGAAAGGACACCATTGTAGGCATTTACTACAGGCCGCCTGTGCAAGCTGAAGATATGGATGAACTCTTTATGCATCAAATGGCCAAGTTCTCCAAAAAATATGACATAGTGGTCATGGGAGATTTCAACTATCCAGACATTTGTTGGGAATCTCTCTCAGGCAAAACTAACAGGTCCAGGAAATTCTTATCCTCTCTTGCTGACAACTTTATCTTCCAAAAGGTATGGAGAAAACAAGGGGATCTGCTACCTTGGATCTAATTCTCATAAACAGGGAGGAAATGGTGGAGGAGGTAAGAGTGGCTGGGACTCTAGGAGGTAGTGACCATGCTATTTTAGAATTTTGGATAACAAGAGGAGGAAGACCTGTGAAGACTCAGACGTCAAGGTTAGATTTCAGAAAGGCAGATTTTAAGGAACTCAGAAAGAGAATTGGAGGGATCCAATGGCTGGATATCCTTAAGGACAAAAATGTCCAGGAAGGATGGAAAATCTTGAAAAATGAGATTCTCAAAGCACAATCGTTAACAATTCCGAAAAGAGCGAAGAATGGGAAGCATTTAAGGAAACCAGGATGGATGAACATAGAACTTAAACACATGCTAAAAAGGAAGAAAGAAATGTTTATCAAATGGAAAGAGGGAGGCATATCTAAAGAAGAATATAATGCCGTCTGCAGAACCTGCAGGGCACAAATCAGATTATCTAAAGCTGACAATGAATTAAGGCTTGCAAGTGACGTCAAAAGCAACAAAAAAGGATTTTGGGGATACGTCAAAAGTAAAAGAAAAGTCAAAGATGCTATAGGATTTTTACAGGATGAAAATGATGAAATGGTAAGTCAGGATGTTGAGAAGGCTGAACTTTTAAATTCCTATTTTGCATCTGTTTTCTCTCAGAAAGGAAATGTAACATCAACTGATCTTCACTGTCCTATTAAAGGAATAGAAGAATCCAGGATATCTATAAACAGAAAGACAGTGAGGAAACACTTAGCTAACATAAATGAATTCAAGTCTCCAGGTCCAGATGAATTACACCCCAGGGTACTGAAGGAGATAGCAGAAGAAATTCTTGAACCACTGTCCATGATCTTTGAAAATTCTTGGAGAACAGGAGAAGTCCCAGAAGACTGGAGAAGAGCAAATGTTGTTCCTATCTTCAAAAAGGGGAAGAAGGTGGACCCAGGGAACTACAGGCCGGTGAGTCTGACTTCTATACCAGGAAAGATCTTTGAACAAATTATTAAAGAACATGTATGCAAGTACCTGGATAAGAATGAAGTGATTAAACAGAGTCAGCATGGGTTTGTAACTAATAAGTCATGTAAGACAAACTTAATTTCCTTCTATGACAGAATCACTGACTGGGTGGATCAGGGAAATGCTGTAGATATAGTATATCTTGACTTCAGCAAAGCATTTGACAAAGTATCTCACACAATCCTTATTGAAAAAATGACTAAGTATGGAATGGACAAGGCAACTGTTAGGTGGATTCATAACTGGCTTAGTGATCGGACCCAAAGAGTGGTTGTAAATGGCTGCACATCCAGTTGGAAGAATGTCTCAAGTGGGGTACCACAAGGCTCTGTTTTGGGCCCTGTATTGTTCAACATCTTTATCAATGATTTAGATGAAGGAATTGAGGGTAAACTGATCAAATTTGCTGATGACACAAAGCTAGGAGGGGTAGCTAATACTAGAGAAGAGAGAGAGAGGATTCAAAAAGATATACATAAACTGGAGAAGTGGGCAGCAACTAACAGAATGGATTTTAACAGGGAAAAATGCAAAGTACTACATCTGGGCAATAAAATGAAAAAAGCATATACAAAATGGGAGGAATAGGGCTAAGTAACAGCACATGTGAAAAAGACTTGGGTATACTAATTGATCACAGACTTAACATGAGTCAACAGTGTGATGCAGCAGCAAAAAAGGCAAATGCAATTCTAGGATGTATCACAGAAGCATACAGTCTAGATCACGTGAGGTCATTATTGCCCTCTACTCCTCTTTGGTCAGACCTCATCTGGAATACTGTGTCCAGTTTGGGCACCACATTTTAAAAAAGACATCAACAAACTGGAGCAAGTTCAGAGAAGAGCCACCAGAATGGTGACCGGTCTGCAAACCATGTCCTATGAGAACGGTTTCAGGATTTGGGAATGTTTAGCTTGCAAAAAAGAAGACTGAGAGGAGACTTAATAGCTGTCTACAAATATCTCAAGGGCTGTCACATTGTAGAAGGATCATCTTTATTCTCATTTGCACAAGGAAAGACTAGAAGCAATGGGATGAAACTGAATGGGAGGAGACACAGATTAGATATTAGAAAAAACTTTTTGACAGTTAGGTGATCAATGAGTGGAACAGGCTGCCACAAGAGGTGGTGAGTTCTCCTTCAATGGAAGTCTTCAAACAGAGGCTGGATAGACATCTGTCTGGGATGATTTAGAGAATCCTGCTTTGAGCAGGGGGTTGGACCAGAAGGCCCAGGAGGTCCCTTCCAACTCTACCATTCTATGATTCTATGATATAAAAAACAAAACACAATACTCACCTCTCCTCCTCGCTCCCATGCTGATTCCGGCGGCGGGTCTGCTTAAGTGTCAGGAGCTGCCGTCTGCCAGACACACAGTGGGTGCGCTATGAAGTGACGTCATCGCGCACCGCTGTGAGTCAGAAGCAGAGGGGACTGATGGGAGAGGGAGTGTCATCTGACGCTCTTCTTCCATTACAATTGAGGGCGGTGCCGGCCCTGACTTACTGCCGTATAGCGGCTGCCTGGGCTGAGGGCCCTGGGAGAGTGGGGGGCCCTGGTCCCACGGCATTGGTAGTGGGCACTGGCAATGTTAGTGTTAGCAGCTAAAGTGAAATGATATTCACCCCTTTTCACGCCCATGGGGGCGTTGGAAGCAGTGAATATTCTTTCTCTTTAGCAGCGGGGACAGGGGCTCCTGCCTCCTGTCACCGCTGCTGCTCAGCTGGCACGGGCCCCATAGCAGCTGTGTGGTGTGCCGCTATTAGCGAAACGCCACTGGCTGGGGCGCCTGGAGCAGCGGGGGCGCTAGGCAACTGGCTCTGTATGCCAACAGGTGCCGGGCCCACCGGATGCCAGCGCCCACCGGAGAATCCTCTGGTTCTCCAGTGGGCCAGTCCGACCCTGAATACAGCTATCAGTAGCCTAATAACCAGCGCTGTTGCACACAAGAAAATCCTCCACTGTCACTGCACATAACTGTACAGCACAATTGCTATCAGCACAAGCACAGAAGAACTTCTCTTTCCAGCCCTAACTCTCTCCCTACTGATAAACAGCGTCAGCAACCTCTCCCTACTGTTAAGATCGGCAGAAATAAAATGGAGGTCGGCGCTCAGGGCTTTTATAGACACTATGACACCCCCAAAAGCAAGCCAATCACTGCAATGCCCTTCTCTAAGATGGTGGTGGACGCTGCACATGTCATCTCATTGCCCACAGTGTACGTCCTTGCTCACTGGCTGAAAAAAGGCGCCTGAAAGCATTCTGGGAAAACCGACTTTGGCGCTCGTTTTGCCAAACGCATGGCCGACTGCACGTTATGGTCATGTTTCGGTCAACGAAACCCGACTTTGGCGAAAGTCGGTGACTTTTGAATCTGACCGACCTGTTTAGATCAACTCTACTGATGACTAGTGTTGAGCGATACTGCCCGATATCCAGAAATATCGGATCGGATTGGATCGGCCCGATACTCAAAAAGTATCGGGTATCGCCGATTCCGATACCGGAAACCCAATGCAAGTCAATAGGACAGAAATATCGTAATTAAAAAAAACCCTTTCTTTCCTTGTAAACACTAGATATACACACATACAATACATATGTATATATTTATTTATATATACATGTCATTGTGACATTTTATATATATATATATATAATACATATATTTATAATTCATTCACTTCTACATAGTAAAATAGCCGCTGACTCAATTGCCGGGCAATGCCGGCTTTTGTGAAATTACAGAACCACCCGACATGAAATGATACATGGTTTACATAGAGTTAACCATGTCATTTCATGTAGTTTGATATATGGTTCTCATTAACAATTACATGAATGTATGTGTTCAAAATTTCACACATGCAGGCGTTAATTAAAGGTGTAAATTCGTTGTAAAAAAAACGCATTTTTTTCTACGAATTTACACCTTTAATTAACCCCTACATGTGTGAAATTTTGCACACATACACTCATGTAATTGTTAGTGAAAACCATATATCAAACTACATAAAATGACATGGTTAACTCTATGTAAACCATGTGTCATTTCATGTCGGGTCTGTAATTTCACAAAAGCCGGCAATTGAATTAGCGGCTATTATACTATGTAGAAGTGTATGTACTATAAATATATATATATATATAATGTGTCACAAATTCAATTACATGTATATATATATATATATATATATATATATGAGGTCTAAAATTGTTGAAAAAAATGCGTTGTCTCCCGCCCTATTTTCTCAACCAGACAGACAAAGCCAGTGAGTGGGGGCAGATAATAATAGCCCAGAGAGGGACCATTATTTTTGCCCCCCCCGGCTACTAACATCTGCCCCCAGACACCCCAGAAAAGGCAAATCTATAATTAGATTCGCCCTTTCTGGCACTTTGCCCGTCTATTCCCATTGCCCTGTAGCGGTGGCGAATAAGGGGTTAAAGCCACCTTGCTATTGAAACGTGACTTTAAGTCAGGTTAATAATTGAGAGTTGATTGCGGCCTGGTATTAAAAGACTGTCAAGGCCCATGGATTTTGGCCCTCAACAGCCTAAAAATACCAGGCTGCAGCAGCCCCACAATTGGCGCATCCAAAGATGCGAAAATTGTGGCACTTTACCCGGCTTCTTCCCACTTGCCCTGTAGCGGTGGCAAGCGGGGTAATAAGGGGTTAATGTCACCTTTGATTGAACGGTGACAATAAGTCCGGTTAATAATGGAGAGGCGTCAATAAGACACCGATCCATTATTAATCATAAAGTTTGTAAAAAAATACACAGCCAGAATAAAGTCTTTTAATTAAATAAAACACAACACAGTTTTCATTATTTTTATTTCACGCTCATCCTGCGACGCCATCGATCTCCTGTAAAAAAACAAAAATAACAAACCAACACAAATACTCCCTGTCCGATGCAGTCCAAAATCATGAGTGTCCCACGACGAGTCCAGCTCTGCTACATCTGGATGACAGGCTGAGCCTGACATCCCGACGCAGCAGAGCTGCTTACCTAGGAGATTCCCGGCGGTGACGTTATCGGACTTCTTTACGGCCAGCTGTCGCGAGAGTACAGCTGGCCGAGATTACCCAGTACCCGGCAGCACGTGCAGTTATCGCGAGAAGCTGCATGTGACCGCCAGGGAGAGGGTAATGGCGGCCATCCAGGAGGACGTGACCACCGGGATCTTCTGCCAGGTAAGTGCTGACTCTGCTGAATCCTGACTCCTGACAGACCCGACCGACACTGACAGTGACACTTTCGGGAAGTTCCTGTGTCACGTACTTCGTTCTGTGACAAAGGAACTCCCCATAGACTTTACTGCCAACGTCCGATTCCGGTATCCGATATGCAAAAAATATCGGATCTTAGAATCGGAATTCCGATACAGCGAATATCGGCCGATACCCGATATTTGCAGTATCGGAATGCTCTACACTACTGATGACTATCATGATTATTGGGAATATTTTCTTGTGACTTTGATGTTTACATTTAACTTTGCACCCACTTGATTAGTGTTCTCTGGGATCAAGAGGAAATTATTTGTGGTACCTATGCTATAGGACTATGGGATTATTATGGATTTGTGCAATAGTTTCATACACGACTGTCTGAACTTCAGCCTGAAATAGCCTAATTTTCAGTAGTGACGATAAAAGTTAATTGTCATTGATGTAACTTTACACTCTGGCCGTATCCCTTCTGGATCATTTACAGCAATAACTGTGAGATATTTATCTCTCTATTGGACCATTCTTGGTCTCTGTATTTGGAGTACTCTTTAAAAATCATTTTTGTATGTGTGTGTTTTGTGTATATCTCAGGGTTAAGTATGTTTAGGGTGCATTAGGGCCTTTAGGGCTACCGATATTGAGCGGGGTCACCATCACAGCTACAACCGGGGTGCCAACCTCCGCTGACAGGTAGGGTAACTTTTAGGGCTCTTCTAGGAAGAGATTGGCTCCTTAGAGTAAGTTATTATACTTTCTTTTCCCGTTTGGCTGTCATACTTTCTGCACCATTTTAAGCATTATTTGAATTTTAAATATATAATAATAAAAGTTAATTCTTAGGGTATGGTTCCACGTTCCAGAACCTCATCGCTTTGGACAGAGCGGAAAGTCCGCTCCGCCCAAAGCCCCGCCCCCTTCTGAACATGTGGTGAATCCAGATGTGCTCATTGAACACATCCGGAATCACCGCAGCGCTACATAGGCCTGTGTTATTTCCTTTGCGGCGACAGAGCGTTGCCGCAAGGGAAAAGGACATGCTGCGATCTGAAAAGACGCGCCGCATGTCCGTTAACGCAGGTCTGCCGCCTGCGTGTTTTTACGCATAGTGGAGATGGGATTTCTGGAAATCCCCTCCACTATGCTGTGACATCTGTACGCTGCGTGTTTGACGCTGCGGCTGTACACAGCGTCAAACACGCAGCGTTTCCTTACCGTGGAAACATACCCTTAGAGGTCTATTTTTTCTTTTGGTCTCGAATAATATTGAGACCATATAATTTCAAAAGATTTTGTTCATTATGGGGAAGACACATGAAAGCATCTCTGACTCCTAGATTGCTGTTGAGAACAATGGCGTCACACTTCTATTTCACTTTAAGGACTGACAATAAAACATTGCACACCGAAAAGAAACTGCATTTTACATAAAAAAGTTAAGAAATATTTTTACTATATAATGATTTGTGTATAAGTCAAAACGCAAAAGCTTTTTATCAGTTTTAGAGATCACAGAAATGTTTACAGGCCATGTAACACTGTATGGCTAAGAAATGGAAGCCTACAATTTTTTTTAAAAGCCTTTTATCTGTTTTTGAGATCACAGAAATGTACTCCACACTATAGAATAGTGTATGGCTGAGAAATATAGCACAGGAAAATGTTTCAGTGATTTTTGGGTGTGTTATACAGCACAAAAAAAGACATCAAAGCACATAATACTTGATGGATCAAAATATATTAAATTTTTTCAGACCCCACAAAAAATTTCACTGAGTAACGAACCCATTGCTCACTGAGTAACGAGCACATCCGAGCACCATGATACTTGAGTGATAATCGAGCATCAGCAAGCACGTTCACTCATCCCTATTCATGAGAGCAAATACAGAGCGTTCACCACAAGGTGCAAACCATTAATCTGACTTCAAAATAGAAAAGGCAAGACTAAACTTTGCCAAAAAAGATCTTAAGAAGCCAGCCCAGTTCATGAAAAGAATTCTTTGGACGGATGAAAGTAAGATCAACCTGCATGTAAAAAAGAAAACTAGACCACAAAGACTCTAGGAGTGTTGAAGCATGGATTTCATGGGACCAAATGTAGAAAATCGATCAAATATCCAGCTTTATAAATATTACACACTTTATTAAGATATAAAATTAAAAAATGTTCATATTATGATTGTCAAAAGTAGCATGTTTCAAAAGCAAGCTGCGCCCTTTATCAAAGTTTTATCGATAAGATCAACATGTACCAGAATGATGCGAAGAAGAAGGCTTGGAAAGGCTCATGATCCAAAGCACACCACATCCTCTGAAAAATATGGTGGTGGCTGTGTGATGGCATGGGCATGCATAGATTCCGATGGCACTGTGTCACTAGTGTTTATTGATGATATAACTGAAGGCAGAAGGACACTTGTTAATCAGTACTGTAGTGTTAAGGCTGGGTTGTGGTGAAGTACGGAGAAACAGTGAACATAGCGAGCCCTAGAGCAACATGGGGTGGGATAAAGGGCAGTGCGAATTACGACATATCTTCCTTTTCATTATTGCATCTCGCAGTTCACAAGTTCTTTTGATTAAAACTGGGAGGAAATAATTGAATTAAAAGGAAATGCTGAATGTTATTAACAGGTAAATTTCGAATTAATACTTGCTGAAAATATCAACATTTTGTAAATTGGTTTGAAACACAGGAAAATGGGAAAATGTTGTGTGTTGTACACTAAACTAACAGATGCTGAACTTTTCACCCTCCAATAATATAAGTCTCTAATTTTTGTATCTCCAATTATGTTCTTTTCAGCAGGAGCTAGCACACCAGATGCCGCCTGGACTGTATGATACTTAATAGTTATTCATTATTTTCTATAGTTATACTTGTTCTGGTTTTAGTATTTATTGCAAAGTAAATGAGCCATTAAAATTATGACCCTATTATTTCATCACAGTGACATGACCGGTGTGCAAACATTTCGTAAAAACAAATAAAAATTTAAAATTGAATATATTTTTTAAATCTTTGAGTTCAGCTACATTCAACTTATTGTCAGCTCTGTCCACATAGATATATAAGAGCTTGTTTTTTACAGGATAATTTGAACTTTTGAATAACACCATTCATGCAGTCATGATGTCCCGGGTATAGCGTGGACTCACCCATTATGCTAATGGGAATCAATGGGCCCTATCAGCACACTTTTAGCTTATAATGATCTTATTTGGGAAGTTAGACACATTTTTACATCTGGCATCTGTCACTTTAGGTAGCAATAATTTGTGCTGCCCTTATGTATCCAAGTGATATTGAGATTGTTATTTTTTATGACATATGGTACTCTACACATGTCGTTTGCTGTACATGTGCGTAAGTCAGAAGTGGGTGTATAGAGCGGGCTCACAGGGTGAGTCCATGCTATACCCGGGACATCATGACTGCATGAATGGTGTCATTCAAAAGTTCAAATTATCCTGTAAAAAAGAAGCTCTCGTATGTCTATGTGGACAGAAAATAAGAGTTATAGCTCTGGGAAAAAGGGGAAGGAAAAACTAAAATGGAAATTGGCCAGTGGTGAAGAGGTTAATATACACTACCGGTCAAAAGTTTAGGGTCACTTAGAAATTTCCTTATTTTTGAAAGAAAAGCAGTTTTTTTCCAATGAAGCTAACATTAAATGATTCAGAAATACACTCTATACAGTGTTAATGTGGTAAATGACTATTCTAGCGGCAAACGTCTAGTTTGTAATGCAATATCTTCATAGGTGTATAGAGGCCCATTTCCAACAACCATCACTCCAGTGTACTTATGGTATTTTGTGTTCGCTAACTGTGTAAGAAGGCTAATAGATGGTTAAAATACCCTTTAAAACCCTTGTGCAAGTATGTTAACACAGCTGAAAACCGTTTGGTTGATTAGAGAAGCTATAAACCTGACCTTCCTTTGAGCTTGTTGAGAATCTGGAGCATTACATTTGTTGGTTCCATTAAACTCTCAAAATGGCCAAAAAAAAAGAACTTTCTTGTGAAACTCGACAGTCTATTCTTGTTCTTCGAAATGAAGGCTATTCCATGCGAAAAATTACCAAGAAACTGAAGAATTCATACAATGGTGTGTAGTACTCCCTTTAGAGGAGTGCACAAACAAGCTCTAACCAGAGAAGAAAGACAAGTGGGAGGCCCCGCTGCACAACTGAGCAACAAGACAAGTACATTAGAGTCTTTAGTTTGAAAAATTGACGCCTCACAGGTCCTCAACTGGCAGCTTCATTAAACAGTACACATTAAACGCCAGTGTCAACATCTACAGTGAAGAGTAGAGTTGAGCGATACTTTCCGATATCCAAAAGTATCGGAATGGTATCGCCGATACCATTAAAATATGGCGATACCCGATACCGATACCGGAAATTCAATGTAAGTCTATGGGAACAAAATATCGTAACTAAAAAAAACCCATTCTTTCCTTGTAAACACTAAATATACACACATAGAATACATATATATATATATATACATGTCATTGTGACATATATATATACATATATGTATAGTTTATACACTTCTACATAGTAAAGTATCCTCTGATTCAATTGCCGGGTAAAGCCGGCTTCTGTGAAAAGACAGAAGCACCCGACATGAAATGACACTTGGTGTACATAGGGTTAACCATGTCTTTTCATGTTGTTTGCTATCTGATTTGCACAAACAATTACATCAGTCTATGTGTGCAAAATTTCACACCTGTAGGGGTTAATTAAAGGTGTAAATTCGTTGTAAAAAAAACTGACTTTTTTGCTACGAATTTACACCTTTAATTAACCCCTACAGGTGTGAAATTTTGCACACATAGACTGATGTAATTGTTTGTGCAAATCAGATAGCAAAGGACATGGTTAACCCTATGTACACCAAGTGTCATTTCATGTCGGGTTCTGCATTTTCACAAAAGCCGGCAATTGAATTAGCGGCTATTATACTATGTAGAAGTGTATGAACTATAAATATAAATATATATATATATATGTGTCACAAATTCAATGACATGTATATAATATATGAGGTGTAAAATTGCTGAAAAAAAATGCGTGGGCTCCCGCCCTATTTTCGCAACCAGACAGACAAAGCCAGTGAGTGGGGGCAGATAATAATAGCCCAGAGAGGGACCATTATTTTTGGCCCCCCCTTGGCTACTAACATCTGCCCCCAGACACCCCAGAAAGGGCAAATCTCTAATTAGATTTGCCCTTTCTGGCACTTTGCCCGTCTATTCCCATTGCCCTGTAGCGGTGGCGAATGGGTTAATAAGGGGTTAAAATGACCTTGCAATTGAAAGGTCACTTTAAGCCAGGTTAATAATTGAGAGCTGTCAATTAGACAACTATCAATTATTAATCCTATTGCATGAAATAAAAATAAAACACACACACTTTAATTAAAAATCATTTTAATGAAATAAAGACACATGTTTTTGACCATCTTTTATTTTACTGCAAAAACCATTTCCTGTAATAAAAATAAAATAAAAAAGCAAAATTATTCTCACCTATCCCATGCACAGTCAGGTCCCACGGTGTAATCCTTCAGAAAGGGTTAATGTTTACTGCAGGGACCGCAGCTAATGCTGCAGCCTCACAGTAAACCCCCAAATGAATGAGTTCCTCTCCTGGCTGACAGGAGAGTAAAGGCTGGGTCTCACATAACGATACACCAGCGATCCCGACAACGATATGCACTTGTCAGGATCGCTGGTGTATCGCTACATGATCGCTGCTGAGCTGCCAAACAGGTAGCTCAGGCAGCGATCTGGGACAGCGACACTGCGGGTAACATCGCTTAAGGGCCCGTCTCACATAGCGATATCGCTACCGAGATCGCTGCTAAGTCACTAGTTTTGTGACGCAGCAGCGAGCTCACCAGCGATATCACTGTGTGTGACATTCAGCGACGATCAGCCCCCCTGCCGGGTATCGCTGATTGTCGCTGAAATGTCAGGACCTTTTTTTGATCGCTGGTTTCCCGCTGACAGGCACGCATCGCTGTGTGTGACAGGCGGGAGACCAGCGATCCGCTGGTATCCAAGGTACACAGCGGGTTTCCAGGCACCGCGCAGCGCTTGGAAACCCGCTTGTGTACCTTGGATACCAGCTCCCTGCATCAGGGCGCTGGTATCCAAGGTACACAGCGGGTTTCTAGGCACAGCCCCGCGCCTGGAAACCCGCTGTGTACCTTGGTTACCAGCGGATCGCTGGTCTCCCGCCTGTCACACGCAGCGATGCGTGCCTGTCAGCGGGAAACCAGCGATCAAAAAAAGGTCCTGACATTTCAGCGACAATCAGCGATACCCGGCAGGGGGGCTGATCGTCGCTGAATGTCACACACAGCGATATCGCTGGTGAGCTCGCTGCTGCGTCACAAAACTAGTGACTCAGCAGCGATCTCGGTAGCGATATCGCTATGTGAGACGGGCCCTTAAGTGGAAAGCTTAATTGATTGCTTTCCACTTTCACTTCAGGTCAACCAGGGACACAATCAGTGACGTCAGAGGGAACTGATTAACAAAAATAGGGGTTCCCTTCGAAAAAAAAATGGCGTGGGGTCCCCCCTATTTTTGTTAACCAGCCAGATGAAGCAGACCGCTGAGGCCTGGATTTTCAGGCTGTTAAGGAGCCAAGATCCATGGACCTTGCCAGCCTGATAATACCAGGCCACAGCAGTCTGCATATCTTGGCTGATTAACAAAAATAGGGATCCCCTCGAAAAAAATTGGCGTGGGGTCCCCCCTATTTTTGTTAACCAGCCAGATGAAGCAGACCGCTGAGGCCTGGATTTTCAGGCTGTTAAGGAGCCAAGATCCATGGACCTTGCCAGCCTGATAATACCAGGCCACAGCAGTCTGCTTAGCTTGGCTGGTTAACAAAAATAGGGGATCCCCTCGAAAAAAAAACGGCGTAGGGGTCCCCCTATTTTTGTTAACCAGCCAAGTAAAATGCAGACTGCTGCGGCCTGGTATTAAAAGACTGTCAAGGCCCATGGATTTTGGCCCTCAACAGCCTGATAATACCAGGCTACAGCAGCCCCACATTTGGCGCATCAAAAGATGTGCCAATTGTGGCACTTTACCCGGCTCTTCCCACTTGCCCTGTAGCGGTGGCAAGCGGGGTAATAAGGGGTTAATGTCACCGTTGATTGCACGGTGACAATAAGCCCGGTTAATAATGGAGAGGCATCAATAAGACACCGATCCATTATTAATCCCAAAGTTTTTAAATGTTTAAAAAAAAGACACAGCAAGAAAAAAGTCTTTTAATGAAATAAAAGAGACAACACAGTTTTCATTTCTTTTATTACTCTCTCATTCCTGCGACGCCATCGATCTCCTGTAAAAAAAAAAAAAAAACAAACCAACAGTATACCACCTTTCCGACGCAGTCCATAGTAACGACAGTCCCACGACGATCCAGCTCTGCTAC
The DNA here is from genome assembly GCA_033576555.1 of Oophaga sylvatica. Lineage (NCBI taxonomy): Eukaryota > Metazoa > Chordata > Amphibia > Anura > Dendrobatidae > Oophaga > Oophaga sylvatica. The sequence goes on along the minus strand of JARQOD010000001.1, from coordinate 298,740,697 downwards.
ATCGGAATGACAGGCAGAGCCTGACATCCCGGCGCAGCACAGCTGCTTACCAGCTTCCCCGGCGGTGACGTCATCGGACTGCTTTACGGCCGCGATTACCCAGCAGTCACTGCAGTTATCGCGAGAAACTGCATGTGACCGCCAGGGAGAAGAGGATGGCGGCCATTAAGCAGTCCGGGATGTGACCGCCGGAGATCTTCTGCCGGGTAAGTGCCGCTGACTCCTGACAGACCTGACCGACGGACACTGACAGTGACAGTGACATTCCGATTCCGGTATCCGATATGACGAAAATATCGGAACTCGGAATTCCGATACAGCCAATATCGGCCGATACCCGATATTTGCAGTATCGGAATGCTCAACACTAGTGAAGAGGCGATTTGGGGATGCTGGCCTTCAGGGCAGATTGGCAAAACAAAAGCCATATTTAAGACTGGCTTAAATGAAAGGAAAAGATTAATATGGGCAAAAGAACACAGACATTGGACAGAGGAATATTGGCTTTTGTTTTGCCAATCTGCCCTGAAGGCCAGCATCCCCAAATCGCCTCTTCACTGTAGATGTTGACACTGGCGTTTAATGTGTACTGTTTAATGAAGCTGCCAGTTGAGGACCTGTGAGGCGTAAATTTTTCAAACTAAAGACTCTAATGTACTTGTCTTGTTACTCAGATGTGCAGCGGGGCCTCCCACTTGTCTTTCTTCTCTGGTTAGAGCTTGTTTGTGCACTCCTCTAAGGGAGTACTACACACCACTGTATGAATTCTTCAGTTTCTTGGTAATTTTTCACATGGAATAGCCTTCATTTCTAAGAACAAGAATAGACTGTCGAGTTTCACAAGAAAGTTCTTTTTTTTTGGCCATTTTGAGAGTTTAATGGAACCAACAAATGTAATGCTCCAGATTCTCAACAAGCTCAAAGGAAGGTCAGGTTTATAGCTTCTCTAATCAACCAAACGGTTTTCAGCTGTGTTAACATACTTGCACAAGGGTTTTAAAGGTATTTTAACCATCTATTAGCCTTCTTACACAGTTAGCAAACACAAAATACCATAAGTACACTGGAGTGATGGTTGTTGGAAATGGGCCTCTATACACCTATGAAGATATTGCATTACAAACTAGACGTTTGCCGCTAGAATAGTCATTTACCACATTAACACTGTATAGAGTGTATTTCTGAATCATTTAATGTTAGCTTCATTGGAAAAAAACTGCTTTTCTTTCAAAAATAAGGAAATTTCTAAGTGACCCTAAACTTTTGACCGGTAGTGTATATATATTTTTTAAATGTTTATGTCTGCCACTGAAAGTAATTAATAATTAATGTTTACTATAAGTCTAGTTCATGTTAAAAATAATTTCAGAAACCTAATTTTTTAGGGGCCAATTCAGCTCTCGTTCCCCAATCTACACCGTACACCACTACAATGACACTCTCAGAAGCACCATGGACCAAGTAGCACCACTCACCCTCAGAACCTCCAAGCACGGAGTAAAAAAGCCCTGGCTCACATTGCAAACTTGACTTCTCCAGCAATGCTCTTGGTGTAAGGTTCTGTGTACATGTTCCTGAAACTCAGTTTGTTCTCAGCCATTTTACTTTCTGTCTTGCTGCAGCTATCTTGCCCCCTCTGATTCTCTCCTTTTGCTTCTTAAGCAGCCACAGCTGAGCAATCAGTGCTTCAGAATCTAGCCTGCAGTGAACCTGTGACCTGACTCCTAAGGCCTTGGATCTTGTGCTCCAGCTGTTCCTGCTGAGGAACTCTGAAGCACTTGTGGACTCTGAACCCTGCTCTTTGAAAGACCCACGTTTGCATGGACTTACGGTAACAGAGAAGAAGATCCTGAACCTGTTGTGGAGAGTGATTGCTGAGCTTAGATTACTCTGGCCTGCTGTGTCTCCTGCTTCTGTGTCTGCAAACTGTGTGACTATTTTTGCCAACTTGTATGAAGTAATACAAGACTTTCTATATCAAACCTGTGTCTCATGTATTTTCATCGCACCCAAGCACAAGACGCTATATGAACTGTACTACATACATTACAAGATTCTGAAGCCAAAACGTTAGTGTCTGCTGGGTCTGGAAAGGCTGTGTCTGCTGTAACTGTGGATATCGGATGTCCGGTTGTACTTTCTGTGATGACAGTGGTTGTGACTTCTCACAACCATTCCAGGTGAGCAATTCCCTTAAGTGTTTTTTTTTCTGCAGTGTTACCACAGGTAAACACTATTGTTTTTTTTTTTCTCTTTTCTCTTTTTTTGTCTGCTGTAACTGTGGATATCAGATGTCCGGGTGAACTTTCTGTGATGATAGTGGTTGTGACTTCTCACAACCATTCCAGGTGAGCAGTTCCCTTAATTTTTTTTTTCTCTCTGCAGTGTTACCACAGGTAAACACTATTGTTTTTTTTTTCTCCTCTCCTCTTCTTCCAGTACTCCTGTCTTAAAAGATCTGGAAAATGGAGGCCCGCATAAAGGAACTTTGCGGAGTGACTGATAATATCCTTGCAGATTTGCAGAAAATAAAGACCCGTTTTTCAAGCCTACAGGACCTCACTAATCACAATTTGCAAGTGTTTGGACAGACTGCCCAGGATTTGCGAGCCAGGATTGAGGTTCTAGAAGAGCGAGTCCATGCTCCTGCCGTAGCCCCGAGTTCTGGGATTCCCAAGTTGCCCCCTTTTCGTTTTGGCGGTGAACGTGAGAAATTCAGGGGATTTATTAATCAATGCAATCTTTTTTTTTCTGCACATGCTTCACAATTTCCCACTGAACGATCTAAGGTGCTTACTATAATTATGTTGCTTACCAACAAGGCTTTGATGTGGGCAAACCCTCTGATTGAGACTGAGGATGATTGTTTGAATCACCTTGATGCTTTTATTTCAGCCATGGGGCAGGTGTTTGATGACCCCAATCGAGGTGCAACAGCTGAAGCAGCCATGTTAGCTTTGCGCCAAGGTAAGCACTCGGTAGCTGAATATGCCTTGGATTTCAGGAGATGGGCCCTTGATACCACCTGGGACAGTTCCACCAAAAAATCTATTTTTCGAAAGGGGTTATCTCCACTGATTAAGGATGAACTTGCTCGTGCCGACCCTCCCACTGCGTTAGGTGACTTTATTAACTACTGCATCCGTATTGATACTCGTCTGACTAAACGCAGGCAAGAGAGATGGTTCGAAAGCAATCGCACTAACCTTTTCCTACCTTCCTCTCCAGCTAAGGAACCTTTGAGTAGGATTACACGGGAACCTGAACGTGAACCCATGCAGGTAGACTCTTTACAACGACGGGTTAGTGATGCACGCAAGGAACATCGTTTTAAGGAAAATCTATGTTTCTATTGTGGTAAGTCAGGGCACTTCATTATAAACTGCCCAGCCGTTCTCGTAAGACTACTGCAGCACTCATTCATTGTGAGTGTTGCGAGAGGGGATCTGTCAGGTCCGAGCCTCAGGCTCCAGAGAGATCTGCAGCAACAGATCTTGATTTCTCGGACTTAAACTCCGTTACCTCTGAGGACGTTGACTGTGTAAACGCTGCCATTTTTCAAGTTTCCTCAGCGGTGTCCCAGCTGAGTTGTAAGAAAAACAATTCTCATTGCTTTCTTTCCATCAAACTCTGGGTTGACTCAGCTTGGGTGTCTAGCTCTGCTATGATCGACTCAGGGGCAAGTGGAAATTTTATGGATGTCTCCTTTGCTCTGAAACAGAGGATACGTTCAGTGAAGAAGGCTACTCCAGTACAGATGGAAACTGTGGATGGCTCCCTGCTGACCTCTGGACCAGTGGATCAGGAAACAGAGCCTTTGAGGTTCTTATGGGTAAAGATCATCAAGAGAAACTGTCCTTTATGCTTATCTCTTCTCCCCACTTTCCCATTATTCTAGGGCTACCATGGCTGCAGGCTCAGAATCCTACCATTAACTGGGAGACCAAGGAATTACACTTTCCAGAGAAACAGATGAGTCCAAAAGTTTCAGCTTGCTCTGTTCCTAAAGGAACCATGTCAGTCCCTGAACTACCAGCTGTATACCAGGACTATGTGGATTTATGTGACAAGAAGAACGCTGACCAGCTTCCTCCTCACCGTCCATATGATTGTCCAATTGAATTATTGCCTGGAGCAGAGATACCTTTTGGTAAGATCTACCCCCTGGCGGGGCCCGATTAAAGGCTTTAAAGGATTACATAGACGAAAATCTAGCCAAGGGCTTCATACGCCCCTCTTCATCTCCTGCAGGTGCACCCATCTTCTTTGTAAAGAAGAAAGATGGATCTCTGAGACCATGCGTAGACTATAGGGAACTCAATAAGGTTACTATTAGAAACCGTTATCCATTGCCTTTAATCCCTGAGTTATTGGAGAGAGTGCGACATGCCAAAATTTTCTCTAAACTAGATCTTCGTGGGGCCTATAACTTAGTCCGTATTAGACCTGGGGATGAATGGAAGACTGCATTCAGGTCACGCTATGGACACTTTGAATATCTAGTTATGCCTTTTGGTCTGAGTACCGCCCCAGCCACTTTCCAACACTTGGTGAATGACATCTTCAGGGATCTCCTAGATACATTCGTGGTAATTTATTTGGATGATATTCTAATTTTTTCTAACTCCACAGAGGAACATCATGGACATGTGAGAATGGTCTTGGAACGTCTAAGACAAAATCATCTTTACATCAAACTTGAAAAGTGTGAATTCCATAGGACCGAAATTCAATTTCTGGGGTATGTACTGTCTACACAAGGAATTAGTATGGATGGAAGCAAAACCCAAGCCATCAAGGATTGGCCAAGTCCTAGAAATGTGAAGGAGGTACAGCGCTTCATCGGGTTTGCCAACTTCTATAGACGTTTCATTAGAAATTTCTCTGAGGTAGTGTCACCTATCACCCAACTTACCCGGAAAGAGTCTAGGTTCTCCTGGACTCCCCAAGCCCAGGAAGCATTTTCCCGTCTAAAAGATAAATTTACCACTGCACCTATCCTAGTACATCCCAACCCCGAGCTTGCCTTCATAATAGAGGTGGATGCTTCAGACTGTGCCGTTGGAGCTATACTCTCTCAGAGAACAGGTGAGAAGAATGTCTTGCATCCCTGTGCCTTCTTTTCCCAGCAGTTGTCTTCGGCTGAGAGGAACTACGATGTGGGCAATAGAGAGTTGTTGGCCATTATTGCCGCCTTCAAAGAATGGAGACACCTTCTTCAGGGAGCTGCACAGCAAATAGTCGTCCTGACAGATCATCGTAACCTTGAGTTTATCAGGTCGGCTAAGTGCCTGACTCCTCGCCAGGCTCGCTGGAATCTTTTCTTAAACCAATTTAATTTTATCATTTCTTATAGACCAGGATCGCGCAATGGAAAGGCTGATGCACTCTCTAGGATTTACTCAGCAGAGACACGTCCAATTACTCCTCCTAAGACTATTCTTCCTGACTCTAGATTCCTAGGAGTAATTCATAATCAAGACCTACTTAAGGACATCAAGGAAGCATACCATGCGGATTCCTTTTGGCACAACCCCCAAGGGACGTAAGTCTTGTCTTTAAGAATGGTGTGTGGATTCAGGGACAACGCCTGTATATTCCTGAAACAGTCAGATTGAGAGTATTGCAACTCATTCACGATTCCAAGATAGCTGGGCATAGAGGAATTCTAAAGACACAGGAATTTCTCTCTCGTTTCTTTTGGTGGCCCACTTGCAGGAAGGATGTTTTAAACTATGTCACTTCATGTGAAGTCTGTGCAAGATGCAAAACACCTCGCTCCTCACCAACTGGTCTGTTACAGCCTCTTCCCACCCCGTCCCGCCCGTGGGGATCCATTTCTATGGACTTCATTGTGGAGTTACCAACCTCTCAAGGGAAGAACACCATTCTAGTGGTGGTTGACCGTCTAACAAAGGCAGCTCATTTTATCCCTTGTGTCGGCTTACCCACTGCAAAACAGACATCAGATTTGATGATTAAAGATGTGTTTCGCTTACATGGAGTACCGGATGAGGTTATTTCGGATCGAGGGGTGCAATTCACTTCTAGGTTTTGGCAAAATTTCTGTGCAGCATTGGACATTAAAGTAAACCTTTCTTCTGCTTTTCATCCCCAGACTAATGGACAGACCGAACGAACCAATCAAACCCTGGAGCAGTATCTCCGCTGCTTTATCTGCCACCTACAGGATGATTGGGTGGATCTACTTCCATTAGCTGAGTTCTCGTATAACAACTCTCAGAGTGCCTCCACTAAGCAGTCTCCTTTTTACTCTAATCTAGGTTATCATCCTAACATTCTACCACGATTTTCCATAGAAACGCCTTTACCAGCAGTGGCTGAAAGAATCACGTCTTTACTAGAGTTGAGCGATACTTTCCGATATGCTAAAGTATCGGAATCGGAATGGTATCGCCGATATCACTAAAATATCGGCGATACCCGATACCGATACCGGAAGTCCCATGTAAGTCTATGGGAACAAAATATCGCAACTAAAAAAACCCCATTCTTTCCTTGTAAACACTAAATATACACACATAGAATACATATATATATATATATACATGTCATTGTGACATATATATATACATATATGTATAGTTTATACACTTCTACATAGTAAAATATCCTTTGATTCAATTGCCGGGTAAAGCCGGCTTCAGTGAAAAGACAGAAGCACCCGACATGAAATGACACTTGGTGTACATAGGGTTAAACATTTCTTTTCATGTCCTTTGCTATCTAATTTGCACAAACAATTAAATCAGAATATGTGTGCAAAATTTCACACCTGTAGGGGTTAATTAAAGGTGTAAATTCGTTGTAAAAAAAACTGACTTTTTTGCTACGAATTTACACCTTTAATTAACCCCTAGAGGTGTGAAATTTTGCACACATAGTCTGATTTAATTGTTTGTGCAAATTAGATAGCAAAGGACATGAAAAGACATGGTTAACCCTATGTACACCAAGTGTCATTTCATGTCGGGTCACCCGACATGAAATGACACTTGGTGTACATAGGGTCAAACATTTCTTTTCATGTCCTTTGCTATCTAATTTGCACAAACAATTAAATCAGACTATGTGTGCAAAATTTCACACCTCTAGGGGTTAATTAAAGGTGTAAATTCGTTGTAAAAAAAACGGACTTTTTTGCTACGAATTTACACCTTTAATTAACCCCTAGAGGTGTGAAATTTTTTACACATAGTCTGATTTAATTGTTTGTGCAAATTAGATAGCAAAGGACATGAAAAGACATGGTTAACCCTATGTACACCAAGTGTCATTTCATGTCGGGTTCTGCATTTTCACAAAAGCCGGCAATTGAATTAGCGGCTATTATACTATGTAGAAGTGTATGAACTACAAATATAAATATATATATATATGTGCCCACAAATTCAATGACATGTATATATATATATGAGGTGTAAAATTGCTGAAAAAAAATGCGTGGGCTCCCGCCCTATTTTCGCAACCAGACAGACAAAGCCAGTGAGTGGGGGCAGATAATAATAGCCCAGAGAGGGACCATTATTTTTGCCCCCCCCCGGCTACTAACATCTGCCCCCAGACACCCCAGGAAAGACAAATCTATAATTAGATTCACCCTTTCTGGCACTTTGCCCGTCTATTCCCATTGCCCTGTAGCGGTGGCGAATGGGTTAATATGGGGTTAAAGCCACCTTGCTATTGAAAGGTGACCTTAAGCCAGGTTAATAATTGAGAGCTGTCAATTAGACAACTATCAATTATTAATCCTATTGCATGAAATAAAAATAAAACACACACACTTTAATTAAAAATCATTTTAATGAAATAAAGACACATGTTTTTGACCATCTTTTATTTTACTGCAAAAACCATTTCCTGTAATAAAAATAAAATAAAAAAGCAAAATTATTCTTACCTATCCCATGCACAGTCAGGTCCCATGGTGTAATCCTTCAGAAAGGGTTAATGTTTACTGCAGGGACCGCAGCTAATGCTGCAGCCTCACAGTAAACCCCAAATGAATGAGTTCCTCTCCTGCCTGACAGGAGAGTAAAGGCTGGGTGTCACATAACGATACACCAGCGATCCCGACAACGATATGCACTTGTCAGGATCGCTGGTGTATCGCTACATGATCGCTGCTGAGCTGCCAAACAGGCAGCTCAGGCAGCGATCTGGGACAGCGACACTGCGGGTAACATCGCTTAAGGGCCCGTCTCACATAGCGATATCGCTACCGAGATCGCTGCTGAGTCACTAGTTTTGTGACGCAGCAGCGAGCTCACCAGCGATATCGCTGTGTGTGACATTCAGCGACGATCAGCCCCCCTGCCGGGTATCGCTGATCGTCGCAGAAATGTCAGGACCTTTTTTTGATCGCTGGTTTCCCTCTGACAGGCACGCATCGCTGCGTGTGACAGGCGGGAAACCAGCGATCAAAGGTCCTGACATTTCAGCGACGATCAGCGATACCCGGCAGGGGGGCTGATCGTCGCTGAATGTCACACACAGCGATATCGCTGGTGAGCTCGCTGCTGCGTCACAAAACTAGTGACTCAGCAGCGATCTCGGTAGCGATATCGCTATGTGAGACGGGCCCTTAAGTGGAAAGCTTAATTGATTGCTTTCCACTTTCACTTCAGGTCAGCCAGGGACACAATCAGTGACGTCAGAGGGAACTGATTAACAAAAATAGGGGTTCCCTTCGAAAAAAAAATGGCGTGGGGTCCCCCCTATTTTTGTTAACCAGCCAGATGAAGCAGACCGCTGAGGCCTGGATTTTCAGGCTGTTAAGGAGCCAAGATCCATGGACCTTGCCAGCCTGATAATACCAGGCCACAGCAGTCTGCATATCTTGGCTGATTAACAAAAATAGGGGATCCCCTCGAAAAAAATTGCCGTGGGGTCCCCCCTATTTTTGTTAACCAGCCAGATGAAGCAGACCGCTGAGGCCTGGATTTTCAGGCTGTTAAGGAGCCAAGATCCATGGACCTTGCCAGCCTGATAATACCAGGCCACAGCAGTCTGCATATCTTGGCTGATTAACAAAAATAGGGGATCCCCTCGAAAAAAATTAGCGTGGGGTCCCCCCTATTTTTGTTAACCAGCCAGATGAAGCAGACTGCTGAGGCCTGGTTTTTCAGGCTGGTAAGGATCCAATATCCATGGACCTTGCAAGCCTGATAATACCAGGCCACAGCAGTCTGCTTAGCTTGGCTGGTTAACAAAAATAGGGGATCCCCTCGAAAAAAAAACGGCGTGGGGATCCCCCCTATTTTTGTTAACCAGCCAAGTAAAATGCAGACTGCTGCGGCCTGGTATTAAAAGACTGTCAAGGCCCATGGATTTTGGCCCTCAACAGCCTGATAATACCAGGCTACAGCAGCCCCACATTTGGCGCATCAAAAGATGTGCCAATTGTGGCACTTTACCCGGCTCTTCCCACTTGCCCTGTAGCGGTGGCAAGCGGGGTAATAAGGGGTTATTGTCACCGTTGATTGCACGGTGACAATAAGCCCGGTTAATAATGGAGAGGTGTCAATAAGACACCGATCCATTATTAATCCCAAAGTTATTAAATGTGTAAAAAAAAGACAAAGCAAGAAAAAAGTATTTTAATGAAATAAAAGAGACAACACAGTTTTCATTTCTTTTATTACTCTCTCATTCCTGCGACGCCATCGATCTCCTGTAAAAAAAGAAAAAAAACAAACCAACAGTATACCACCTGTCCGACGCAGTCCATAGTAACGATTGTCCCACGACGATCCAACTCTGCTACATCGCAATGACAGGCAGAGCCTGTCATTGCAACGCAGCACAGCTGATTACCTGCTTCCCCGGCGGTGACGTCATCGGACTGACTGCTTTACGGCCGGGATTACCCAGCAGTCACTGCAGTTATCGCGAGAAACTGCATGTAACCGCCAGGGAGAAGAGGATGGCGGCCATGAAGCAGTCCAGGACGTGACCGCCGGAGATCTTCTGCCAGGTAAGTGCCGCTGACTCCTGACAGACCCGACAGACGGACACTGACAGTGACAGTGACATCCCGATTCCGGTATCCGATAAGACGAAAATATCGGAACTCGGAATCGGAATTCTGATACAGCTAATATCGGCCGATACCCGATATTTGCAGTATCGGAATGCTCAACACTAGTCTTTACAGAAGAATATGGATCTTCTAAAGGAGAATCTGGAATCGGCTCAGGAAAGGTACAAGAAAGCAGCAGATAAATTTCGTAAACCTGCACCAGCTTTCAAGGTAGGAGACTTGGTCTGGCTGTCAACCAGAAATCTTAAGTTAAGGATTCCATCGTCTAAGTTGGGACATAAGTACATTGGACCCTATAAAATCAGTAAAATTATAAGTGCTGTTGCTTGTCGTCTTCAACTGCCCAGAACTATGAGAATTCACCCTGTCTTTCATGTATCCCTACTAAAGGCTGCGACACCCAATACGTTTCCTGGACGTTCTTCTCCTTGCCCTGACCCAGTGCTAGTCGATGGTCAGGAAGAATTTGTGGTGGAAAGGATTTTAGATTCCAGGTTGTATAGAAATCAGTTACAATATCTGATTAAATGGCAGGGCTACCCAGTGGAGGACAACTCATGGGAACCAGTCAATAACGTTAATGCTCCTCGCTTGCTCCGTCAGTTTCATCAGAGGTACCCACACAAGCCTGGCCTGAGGTCATCCGGAGGTTGTCCCTAAGGGGGGAGTAATGTAAGGTTCTGTGTACATGTTCCTGAAACTCAGTTTGTTCGTCAGCCATTTTACTTTCTGTCTTGCTGCAGCTATCTTGCCCTCAGTCAAAATGGAGTTTCCAGCTTGCATGTTCCCGCCCTGATTCTCTCCTTTTGCTTCTTAAGCAGCCACAGCTGAGCAATCAGTGCTTCAGAATCTAGCCTGCAGTGAACCTGTGACCTGACTCCTAAGGCCTTGGACCTTGTGCTCCAGCTGTTCCTGCTGAGGAACTCTGAAGCACTTGTGGACTCTGAACCCTGCTCTTTGAAAGACCCACGTTTGCATGGACTTACGGTAACAAAGAAGAAGATCCTGAACCTGTTGTGGAGAGTGATTGCTGAGCTTAGATTACTCTGGCCTGCTGTGTCTCCTGCTTCTGTGTCTGCAAACTGTGTGACTATTTTTGCCAACTTGTATGAAGTAATACAAGACTTTCTATATCAAACCTGTGTCTCATGTATTTTCATCGCACCCAAGCACAAGACGCTATATGAACTGTACTACATACATTACACTTGGAGTGCTGACACTCACACACCAGAAGACTTCACCCACTTCAAATTTATGTTAAGAACCTATAACTCTGCCCTTCACCTCGTCAAATAGACATACTACACCACCCTGATTTTCTCACTATCCAACAACCCCAAGGAACTTTTTGACAGCTTTCACTCCCTCCTCAGGCCAAAAGCACAAGCCCCTATCACAGATATTCATGCTGATGACCCGGCCTCCCACTTTAGAGAAAATAGATAATATCCATCAGGAAATCCGCTCCCAACCACCAAGTGCTGTGACTCCCATCCCTCCCTGCATCTCCCCTGGCTCACTCTCCACATTTCATCCCATCACAGAAGAAGTCTCCAGACTCCTCTCTTCTTCTCGTCCAACTACATGCACTACCGACTCCATTCCCTCACATCTCCTCCAGTCTCTCTCTCCAGTCGTCACAACTCACCTAACTACAATCTTTAATCTCTCCCTCTCCTCATGCATACTCCTTCAAACACTCTATCATTACTCCATTATTAAATAAACCCACTCTCGCCCCATCCTGCACAAACAACTACAGACCAGTCTCTGATCTCCCCTCCATCTCTAAACTCTTGGAGCGCCTTGTCTTCTCCCTCCTTACCCGTTACCTCTCCACTTATTCCCTCCTAGACCCTTCACAGTCCGGCTTCCACCCCCTACATTTGACAGAAAATGCACTCATCAAAGTGACCAATGACTTTCTGACAGCAAAATGTAACGGTGACCACTCTCTGCTCATTCTTCTCGAACTTTCTGCTGCTTTTGACACTTTTGACCACCGTCTCCTACTCTCTATGCTCCAATCACTAGGCATTAAGGACACTGCCCTCTCCTGGTTCTCTTCCTATCTTTCTGACCGCTCCTTCAGTGTTTTGTTCACTGGCTCCACTTCATCTCCTCTTCCTCTCACTGTCAGGGTACCTCAGGGCTCAGTCCTTGACCCACTTCTTTTCTTTCTCTACATGGCCCCAATTGGACAGACCATCAGCAGATTTGACTTTCAGCACCATCTTTATGCCGATGACACACAACTATACACTTCATCCCCTGACCTTACCCCCGCTGTACTACAGAACGCCATTGACTGTCTGTCCTCAGTCTCCATTTATTCTCATTTGCACAAGGAAAGACTAGAAGCAATGGGATGAAACTTAATGGGAGGAGACACAGATTAGATATTAGAAAAAACTTTTTGACACTTAGGGTGATCAATGAGTGGAACAGGCTGCCACGAGAGGTGGTGAGTTCTCCTTCAATGGAAATCTTCAAACAGAGGCTGGACAGACATCTGTCTGGGATGATTTAGAGAATCCTGCTTTGAGCAAAGGGTTGGACCAGATGGCCCAGGAGGTCCCTTCCAACTCTACTATTCTATGATTCTATGATTCTATGATTCCAACATCATGTTCGCTCTCTATCTGAAACTCAACCTCTCCAAAACTTAACTTCTTCTTCTACTCCCGCTGTCTACTAACCTCCCTAAATAAGACATTTCCCTCTCCGAGGGTGGCCCCATAACAACCCGGCAGCAGCCGCGCTGTCTGTGTTGTATTTGACACCAATCTCTCCTTCACATCCCATATACAATCTCTTGCCTGCTCATACCGCTTACACCTAAAGAAATCTCAAACAACAAAAACTCTCACTGTCGCCTTGATCCACTCCCGTCTGGACTGCTGCAATGCTCTATTAATTGGCCTCCCCCTCACTCGACTTTCCACTCACCAGTCTATCCTTAATGCAGCAGCCAGGGTCGTCCATCTAGCTAATCGGTATTCAGATGCATCCTCTCTTCGTCAGTCGTTACACTGGCTGCCCATTCATTATAGGATCCAATTCAAAGTTCTTGTTCTCACCCATAAAGCTCTCTACAGTGTGGCACCAACTTACATCTCCTCCCTTATTTCTGTCTATCAGCCTAACCGACCGCTGCGCTCTGCAAACGACTTTCGACTAACCTCTGCACTAATCCGTACCTCCCACTCCCGTCTCCAAGACTTCTCCCGCGTGGTGCCAATCCTCTGGAATGCTCTACCCCCAGAAATTAGGACCATCCACAATTTGCATATTGTAGTTTTAGGCACTCCCTCAAAACACATTTGTTCAGAGCGGCCTATCACATTCCCTAATCAAAGTTATTTTATGTGTAAGTGTGTGTGTGTAGCCCATTCACTATCTCTATCTTTCCCCCACTCCCTCAAGATGGCTGGACCATCATTGCAAATACATCATTGTAAATAAGCTCCTGTACTTTGTGTCTCCCCCACCTCATTGTAGATTGTAAGCTCTCACGAGCAGGGTCATCTTATTTTGCTTTAATTATTGTATTGTTAACGGGGAGGTTCTGAACAACTATTGTTTGGTACACTGTCATCTGCATAACAGCACAGCAAACACTGGCTCTTATTGGCGGTAAGATCATTATGGCCGGTCAGAGCGCTGCGGCTCCCACGCTGTCAGATGAGCAGCTGTGATTGGAGTTAAAAAGTTTACCCTCTGGTCACAGGCATCGGCTGATGCCATCACTACTATTCCCATCAGACTATGCCTACTGTCGCTCATAACAGCAACAGCAGTCACGGGATGATGGGATTATTAATCAGCCAGCACTTGCGCAATAAGTAAATAAAAAATTACTTGGGTTCCCGTGCATTTTTGATAACCAGCATGGCAAAACTGACAGCTGTGGGCTGCAACCCTCAGCTGTCAGATTTATCATGGCTTGTTATCAAGAATAGAGGGGTCTCCACAATGTTTTTTTAAAATTATTTCAATAAATAATTAAAAAAAACATGGGGCCCCTCCCATTTTTGACAACCAACCAAGTTAAAGCTGACAGCTGGGGGCTGGTATTCTCAGGTTGGTTAAGAGCCATGGATACTGGCCCCCCAGCCTAAAAATAGCAGCCCGCAGCCACCCCAGAAGAGATCGATAAGATGCGCCAATTCTAGCACTTTGCCTGGCTCTTCCCTCTTTCTCTGTGGTGGTTGTGGCAAGTGTGGTAAGATTTGTGGGGTTGATGTTGTGGCACCCCAGGAGTTCGGTTGCCACAGTGACCTTGCCTCCCTCCAGGGGGAGTGATGTCATGCCTGAAAGCAAGGAAGGATCCCTTTAACAGGTAACACACAGCATTCAACACTTTTCTTACTCCAGACCAGAAGGAGGAGCTCCAACACCTGATTTCAGGGGAGCTTTCTCTGGAATATTCTGGCTGGGGGAGGAGTTAGTGAGTGGCTGAGAGGAGAGAGGAAAGACGTGCAGAGACAAGCTGGGGGAAACAGGACCTATAGCTGAGCTCACCCCCAGGTCTGAGCGCCAGAAACCGGACCCCAGAGTCTGAGTTGGTAAACTAAAGCCCCAGCAGCAGAATCCAGAGGACAGAAGACAGCAGGTTCTCTGCCCCAACTAATACTCGACTACACAGCAGCACATGTGAGCCGGAGACTCCATATTGGAGCGATCCCTGAAGCAGGCTACAGTTGTCTGATATGCGAGTGAAGTTCTAATTAAGTCACAGAGAGAGAGAGGAACTTGAACAAAGCTTACAGCAGCAAGTACCTCAGAGAATAACGCTAGAAAGGAGACTTCACATCCCACCTGAAATAAGGAGATTCCAAATATCTTTCAGGCTGACCGACTCCAGCACCATCTGTACACAGTGCCCTGGATACTTTGCCTACAGAACTGTAAGTAAAGCTTTGGAAACTGCATCTGACTGTGTTCTCTCAAGTTCTTCCTGAAACACTCACTCAGCACTGCTACATCACTTGCTAAATACTACATCTTTACCATCCACCTTATATTATAACTGCCTTGGACATAGCTCTGTCTGTGGAGAGCTATACCAACTCTGCTGCATCACATCATCAGTCCCATAGGATCTGCACTGCAGCGCTGGTCACCTCTGACCAGAAACCACAGGTGGCGTCACGAACACCTTACTACAAACTCTATCATCCCCTGTAAATATTCCCCTTTTATCGGATGCCCAGGGCCACGGACCGGGTCACTGCTGCCATGACACATCCCTTTAAGACACCGGCCCGGTACCGAGTATCCCACTGCCCTGGCGGGTGATCCAATGTCACCTTTGTATTGTCATGTGACATCAAGCCCATGGGTTATTTAAAAATAACAAACACAATTATACTCACCTAATGCCCATTCCTGTGATTTACAGCCTGAACGGTTGCATCTTGGCACTATCCAGGTTGAAAACCATTTATTGCTGACATGGATTATGGCGTGGACAGAACTTCAGACAGGTGAGGAATATGGTTATTATTTATTTTTTTTACAGCAGACCAGGGCTTCAAATGGGTGTTAAGTGAGTATTATTGCTGTATATTATTTTCTGTTTTCAATGGAAAGGGTGTAAGGTGAATATAACTGTGTTTGCTATTTTTAAATACAAAAGTAAAACTGTGTGTCTTTTAATTTCAAATACGGGACTTTATTGTTGCTGTGTGTTTATTGATAATTATGACAATAGGATTAGTAATGGATAGGCGTCAATGGGCTTGATGTCATCTGACAGTACAAAGGTGACATCAACCCCACAAATATTACCCCATTTTCCACCACAACAATGCAAGTGGGAAAAGCCAGGCAAAGCACCAGAATTGGTGCATCTAATGTGCCTTTTCGGGACAGCTGCAGGTTGCCATTTTTAGGCGGGGATGGGGCAATTTCCATGGCTCATTACCAGCCTGAGAATATCATCCTCCAGCTGTCTGCTTTAGCTTGGCTTGTTAAAAATAGGGGGACCCCATGTCTTTTTTTAATTATTTATTTAAATTATTAAAAAAAACAGCATAGAGACCCCTCTATTTTTGATAACCAGCCATGCTAAAGATAACAGTTGAGGGTTGCAGCCTGCAGCTGTAAGTTTTGCCATGCTGGTTATTAAAAATTCAGGGGAACACACGTCTTTTTTTTATTTATCTATTTATTTATAGCACAGGCGCGGCTGATGAATACTCCCATCAGCCACGCCTGCTCTCGCGGTTATTAGCGGCAGCAGGTGCAGGTTGATGGGAGTAGTACTTTTCATCATCTGATGCCTCTGTGACCGGGGAGAACCTTTTTACCTCTGGTCACAGCTGCTGGGTCATGCTGTCATCAGACTGCGTGGGAGCCGCAGGGCTCTGACCGGTGGTAATAATCTATCAGAGCCGTATGTGTTTCCCACGCTGTCTCAATCAGGATATCACAGATTGATCCAATCAGGAACTTAGGGTGGAGACATCAGGAACAACACAGGTACTAGTATCTGATTTAGCAAGGAAATTTCCAGAGAGCTGAATAGCTCAGAGGGAAGAGCTGTCACCTGGTGCACAAGAGCTGCTGGGTTCAAATCCTGACAGCGGTGTAAGGTTCACCTTCCAGCAGGACAACTACCCTAAACATACTAATGTGTTTGAATGTCACAGTCCAGACCTAAATCTCATAAAAATTCTTTGACAAGATTTCAAAATGCTGTTCACAGATGCTCTTCATCCAGTCTCATTGAGCTAGTTTGCAAAGAAGAAAGGGCAAAATTTCAGCCTCTAGATGTGCAAAGTATGAGACATACCCCATAAGACTTGCAGCAGTAATTTCAATGAAAAGTGGTCCAATAATGTATTTTCGCAGGGGGAACTGAATAATACATATGCATTTCACAATTTTCATGTTTATTTATATACTATTTATTTTTAAAATATATAGAAAACCATGCATCATTTAATTTATACTTCACAAATACTTGCTATTTGGTGTTGGTATATCACTTAAAATCCCAAAACAATACAATACATTTAAAGTGAACCAGTCAGCAGGATTGTACTCAGTAAACTACAGACACTGTCAAGTTGGTGCCGTTATACTGATTAAAATTATACCTGGGCTGATCAAATCCGTCTTGTGGTTGTTTAATCTTTATTTGCAGTTTTCAGTTAATTAGATTCTCGTGCTCGGGGGCGGGCATGTGGAGGGGCCTTTATGTGGTGCTCTGCTTAGATATTCATCTGTATGGCTTATGACAGGTCACTGATCCCTCACTGACCTGCCCCCTATTTGACATACTGCATTGAATTATGGTTTGAAAAAAAAAATTACACTCATCAGGCAGTTGTCGGCGGTGGCGCCTATACTGTAGCTAAACAGACTGAATACATGTGAGGAATGCCTGTTTGTTAGGGATTTCCCACATGTATTCAGCCTGTCCAGCAGCCGCAAATAATGTAGCTGAGACGATGAAAACTAAATCTCCGAGCATGCTAAAATACTCGGAGACCACCCGAGCATGTTCGGGGAAACCCGAGTAGCAAGTATACTCAATCATCACTAGTAGCCACAGATGAGGGGCCTCTGCACCCTTCTGCACAGTTTTGAAATGACTACTAAGATGGTTAGCGCTGACAATGCCATCAGCATCAGTATTCCGGTCGTCTGCATGCTGGAGCACACTTTGAATAGTCTGCCGGAGAAGGTGGTGATCCCAGAAAAAGGGATGGAGGCAGAGGAGGATACAGAAGGGATAACAATAACTCTAATTTCCAAACTGTTGTCGCACAGGCAGAAGCGATGAGAGGGTGGATTACAGTGATCAAAGGGGGCTCACAGTACCAGACAAACTTACTATAGGTGCAGGAGCTGAGGAATAAATGGAGGAGGACAAGAAGGAAGAGGTGAAGGGTGCGAAACCATCAGGAGATGAAGAGGATAATAATCCTCTCTCTGTTGTCCATGGTTGGCAGGAGGAAATGGAGGAAGCAAACTTGAGTGTTACCTCGCCACCAACACACCATGGACTTGGACCTCTTGGAGGTGCACGACACATGAGAGCCTTCTTGTTGCACTATATGCAACATGATGCCAGTATTCTCAGGGTTAGAAATAGTGCTGACTACTAGATTGCCACTCTGTTGGATCCACGGTACAGGAGTAAATTTTGCCAGATACTCCACAACCCTGAAGTATCGAAACACGCTTGTAGACAATCTTAAGAATGGTTTTCCCCAAGACAGCCGTGAGGCACACAGTGTGCATTGCAGTTATAGACTTCCAACCCCGGGAACATCGAATCTGCAATGCAAAAACATTAGCAGCAACAGCAGGGTAAATGGCAGAAGCAATTTCTGTAAGTCACTTCACACATTTTTTTAGAACAGCTGGTGCATCAGCAGAACAGAGTACAAGTCTGACATGTTGTGAATGACTGGGAAGTATGGTGCAGGAGTATCTTGAGCTCAATTTGAACGCCATCAGTGGGTATTTGGGGGATTTGCACCATTTTGCATTTTGGCCTTCTAAAATGGAAGAATGGCCTGAGCTCGCCTGTCAAACCTTTGAGGTTTTGTCACTCCCAGCAGCCAGCCCTCTCAGAATATGTCTTCAGTGCTGCTGCTGGTGTCCTGACGGGTAAGTGCATCTGTCTGTCCCTGAAAGTGTAGACTGCCTATCTTTCATCAAGAGGAACAAGTCATTGATCTCCAATGACTTTTGTACCATAGTCCCAGACTGGGCAGACTAGGCAATGGTGTAGTGTTTAGTGTGATGCATCGATCTCGCATTAGTGCAGTCTGTGACACCTTTATCATGGCTTCTGTGCCTGCTGGTGCTTCTGCTGATGATGTTACAAACTATTTTTTGAAATGTGGAAACACCAAGCTGGGTTTCCAACTGTTAAGTTCCCTTTGGTGGAAAGGGTGTCAGAGCGCCATTATACTATTTCTACTCTAGGGAAATTGATGCCACTTTAGTGCTGTGTGACAATAATTTTTTGAAATGTGGAGACTCCAAGCTGGGTCTCCATCTGGTGAGTCGCCTGTACTGGAATTGGTGTCAGAGCCCCATTATACAATTTCTACTATGGGAAATTGATGACACTTTAGTGGTGTGTGGCAATAATTGTTTGGACTCCAAGTTGGGTCTCCTTCATGTGTGTTGCCTTTAGCAGTAGGGCTTGCAGACTTACCTTCAAGCCTTACATTGTTCTTTTAACCACCAGTTACTCATTGAAACTTCATTTCCAAGCTGTAAATGCTGGGCCAGACCCTGAAGCCTTATGCATGGCCCATGGCTGACTGCTGCTGTACCATTATCAAATTTCTACTGTGGGTCAATTGATGCCACATTTCCTGGTATCTGCCGCTAATTTTTGGAAATGTTTGGACTCAAAGTTAGGTCTCCTTCATGCGTGTTGCCTGAATTTGGCAGATCTCTCAGAGATGTCAATCATCCACCTGTTACTGATCAATGTTTAAGCTAGAAATGCTGGTCCAAGCACTGTCCCAATTATACTATTTGTACTCTGGGTCAATTGATGACACTTTTCCTGGTGTCTGTCCCTAATTTGAGTTTTGTCAGCTTTTTGGCCCCCATGACGATGTTGTCTATGAGTTTGGTTTTGCCTGTCTTTGAATTCAATGTGGTTCGGACTTGTTCGGCAAAGGTTCGCTTATCTCTAGTGATATCCCCTTTTAGTTTTTGCCAGCTAAAGTGTTTTCACTGAGATCTTGTGCGTATTCTTCAACTACCTTCACATATTTATACTTAATTTTTACTTCCCTTTAACAGGGAAAATATCACCTATATTGATTTTTGAATAATTAAAACTAGATACTAATGAATATATCAGTTTTTATTTACTATTTTTTTCTTTTTATTTTCTGTATATTTTCTGGGGCACATAATGGATAATATCTGCCTGTATTTCTCAGCTTTGAGAACACCATTAATCATGATGAAATCCCCAAATCCATTTGATGAAATGTATTTCCAAACTTGCAAGTAACCTCCACCGTGTTTCATTGTTACCTGTAGACACATTATTTTTCCACTCTCCAATTCATTGATGAATAAATTGCCTTCTGTTATAACATATATTTCAAAATTTGAACCACCAGTCCAGAGCACCTGCTGCTATTTTTCTTCACCTCAGTTTCTATGTTTTAGTGTATAGTTCAATCACTTGGCATTGATTTCTTGTAGAAGTGATGGCTTTTTGCCTGCAATTCTTCTATGATGAACACTTCAAGCCAGACTCCTCTGAACAGTACTTTGGTGTAGCTGGGTCTCACTGGATGATGTAAATTCTTGGTTGATGACACTACTGGACATCATTCTATTTCCAAGGTAAGTAAGCAAGAAGTTTCTTTCATCTGCTGCACTAAGTTTTCTTGGTCGATCACTGAGGCAACTGTCGCCCATTTCTTGGTGCTTCTTCAAAACAGCTTTAAAAGCACATCTTGAAACCTAAGTCTCATTTGAATTGTTAGCCTGGGAGAGACTTTGTTGATTTGCTCAGTTTTGCATTGGTGTCTGACCTCTAATACCAAACTGGCTTTCACAACGTCATAGTAAAAACGCTTTCGAATCCATCACAGGAATTAAAAATGTTATCCCTGTGCTGGATAAGAAAAACTTTTTACTATAACTTTGCCTGGAGTTTCTTATCTGTGCACGAACAAGTTGATCATCTATTAACCAGAGAAAACAACATGCATACTTTGGACAGGTGAGCTGTATCCATCAAATCTTTAGCCCTGTCTTTCACAATCTCACCTTTGTAGCAAAGTTTCGGTTGATAACTGTGTTTCAGCCTAAATATGGAAAGTATTATTAGAATTTAGATTATAATTATGATTATTACCTGTTTGGTATAATTGCTTACATCTAACTTTAATCCTACAAAATTCCTGACTTTGTGCAAGTGTACCTGAAAGAATTGATGCTGTTTTGAAGGCAAAAGTTAGTCACAAAAATATTGATTTGATCTACATATCTAATTTGTTTATTTTCTTTGCATTTTTATTAATTGATAAAAATAAACTATAAACACAGTATTAGGCTAGTTTCACACAAGCTTTTCACTGAACTGCATCGGTCTGCGCACGGCCGCTGCTAAGCTCCACCCCCAGCCGTGCCTCCTCCCGACTGCTCCGCCTATGGGCGCATGACGCTGCATGCGAACTACATACCCTATCTTTAGTATTGGGTACGCAGGCCGTGCGCAGGTATGCGTTTGCCGGTGCATGCGTCCTTTTGACAGTGCACCGACCTGCGCCAAACGCACCATGTTGCATTTTGCTGCTCTCGGCGCACAGTCAAAAGGATGCATGCGCCGGCAAACAAATACCTGCGCACGGCCTGCGTACCCAATGCTAAAGATAGGGTACGCAGGTCGCATGAAGCATCATGCGCCCATAGGCGGAGCGGCCTGGAGGAGGCGCGGCCGGGGACGGAGCTTAGTGGCGGCCGTGCGCAGACCGACACAGGTAAGTGAAACGCTAGTGTGAAACTAGCCTTACAGATACTGATATCAAAAAACTACCTACAATTTTTAGAAAAAAAATGTAAGCATAAAAACATGAATAACACAATAGCTAATTTTCTAATGACACTGCTATGTTAATAAGGATATTGATCCTACCCATCAATCCTATGCACCTGCTCTGAAAATTATGTCTTTTGTAAATCTCTGTTCTATCTCTGTTCTACTTGTAATCCCATGTCATCAGTTGGCATTTTTTCCTTTCCCCATGACAGCAACGTGATGTGAGTGTAATGTATGTAGTACAGTTCATATAGCGTCTTGTGCTTGGGTGCGACGAAAACACAGGAGTCACAGGTTTGATATAGAAAAGTCCTGTATTACTTCATACAAGTTGGCAGAAATAGTCACACAGTTTGCAGACACAGAAACAGGAGACACAGCAGGCCAGAGTAATCCAAGCTCAGCAATCACTCTCCAATACAGATTCAGGATCTTCTTCTCTGTTACCGTAAGTCCATGCAAACGTGAGTCTTTCAAAGAGCAGGGTTCAGAGTCCACAAGTGCTTCAGAGTTCCTCAGTAGGAATAGCTGGAGTACAAGGTCCAAGGCTTACAGGAGTCAAGTCACAGGTTCACTGCAGGCTAGATTCTGAAGCACTGATTGCTCAGCTGTGGCTGCTTAAGAAGCAAAGGAGAGAATCAGGGCGGGAACATGCAAGCTGGAAACTCCATTTTGACTGAGGGCAAGATAGCTGCAGCAAGACAGAAAGTAAAATGGCTGACGAACAAACTGAGTTTCAGGAATATATACATAGAACCTTACAGTGAGAGATGGCTTCCGCCCCCAGAAAACACGAAACCTGCAGCGGAGATAAAAGAAGGGGGCGATACCTCTCTCCTCAGTTTGGTTTCCTGTTTTCTGGGACCGGGAGCCTGCGGCGTTGTGTTTACCTTAGGAGGGATCCCCCTCTGATGCGACAGAGTCCGGGTGCAGGAGGCAGCTGGCGGTAGCACCGCCTGGTGATGTGCAGGTCTGCGGTGTAAGGGGAAATAGTAGCTTCTGATGGCTCAGAAATTGAGTCTTCGGAGGATGAATATGGTCACCCTATTTTTTATCCGAGGATATCGGAAAGCTACTTAATCTGGTCAGGTCCACCATGAGGGTCGAAACACCTAGAGAACAGCGATCAGTACAAGATTCTATGTTTTAGTAATCTGAAAGGGAAAAAGCGAAAGGTTTTTCCTTTCCATGATAACTTATTAAATTTGATTAAAAGAGAGTGGAAAAAGCCGAACAAGAAAATGTCGGTTCCACAAGCCTTAAGACAAAAATATCCCTTTGACGAAGAGGTCTGCGAAAAGTGGGAAAAAGCGCCAAAATTAGTCGCAGCCATAGCCAGTACCTCCAGGGGAATAGCACTTCCATTCGAAGATATGGGAGCATTAAAGGATCCCCTTGACAAAAAAGCAGATGCTTTTTTAAAGTCAGCCTGGGAGGCTTCAGCATGGTCATTTAAACCAGGGGTGGCCGCCACTTGCACGGCTAGTGCTATGGTTAAGTGGTTGGAAGAGCTAAGCGACCAGATAAGGAACAGATGTCCAAGGGATACATTGCTGGAAGCAATACCTTCCTTACAGAAAGCTGCGGGGTTTCTGGCAGATGCGGCAGTTGACTCAGTCCGTTGTGCTGCCCGCACATGTGCCCTATCCAATTCCGGACGTAGAGCTCTATGGCTAAAAAACTGGTCAGCAGATTTTCAGTCAAAGGTAAAACTCTTCGGAGTCCCCTGTGAAGGCCAGTACCTGTTTGGGAAAGCCTTAGACGAAATTTTAGAAAAAGCAGCAGACAAAAAGAAACATTTCCCACCGCCACCCTCATCTAGGCGACGCTGGGGTGACTTTCGGCAGTCCTTTCGGGGGTCCGGGAGTGAAGCCGAGGCCGCTCAGATGATAGATCCATGCGGGGAAAAGTCTGGAGAGATAGGAAGGATAGAGGGTTCCTCTTCAATAAACCTCCCCACAAACCAGATCCAAAACACCAATGACGCCAGAGGTCCGGTGGGGGGAAGACTCCGGTTCTTTGTCCATCAGTGGAAGGCACTGCCGTCCTCACAGTGGATAACCACCTGATGGCAGAGGGTGTAAAGTAAAATTTCACCACCCTCCCTCCACAGCACATGGCAGTTACCCCGGTCACCAAAATAAATCAGGTCATTTTAGAGGGGGAAATTCAGCTCCTTATGCAAAAAGAGGTACTTGTAAAAGTTCCAGTCCACAAGAAAGGGAGAGGCTTTTACAACACTCTGTTTCTAACGCCCAAACCAGACTGGTTGATGAGGGTAATCTGCAATCTAAAGGCCCTAAATCGGTATATCCAGTTAGAAAAATTCAAAATGGAGACCCTGAGGTCGACAGTCAAACTACTATATCCAGGCTGCTACATGGCGGTAGTAGATCTTTCAGAGTATGGGAGGTACTAACCAACTTGGGTAGGATAATAAATTTGAAAAAATCAAAAATGGTTCCAGTCCAGATACAGGAGTTCCTGGGTATCCAGTTGAATTCTCTCACACAAGAAAGTGTTCTCCCAGACAGAAAGATGTGTATCATACAGCAAAGGATAAACCGTATACAATCAAGTCAATCCACTTCCCTAAGGGAAGCAATGTCCCTTCTAGGTATGCTGACAGCAACAATCACTGCGGTTCGATGGGCTCAAGTACACACCAGACAGTTGCAATGGCAGATAATAGCCGAACAAGCAAGAAACCCTACCAGTTTAAATCGGAAGGTCACATTGTCGCCACAAGTACGGGGCTCACTAAAATGGTGGCGGGAGCCATCGAATCCAAAAAGGGCGTTGCCTGGTCGATCCAGGACCCAGTGGTACTGACCACAGATGCAGGCCCCCTTGGCTGGGTCGCGCATCTGTCAAGGTCAGTGGGGGCCCGCAATGAAAAGAGCAACCTTCAATCTCAAAGAGTTAGGGGCAGTGAGACAGGCAATCCTTCAGATAACGGAGGATAACAGAGGGAGACATTTGGTGGTGTTGTCCGACAACAGCACAACTGTTTCATACATAACCAGACAAGGAGGCACAAGGTCGGGTTCACTGATGGAAGAGGCCAGCAAATTATTCCTATGGGCAGAGGCCAATCTATTGTCTTCTATCGAGCACACACCTGAAAGGGGCAGACAACCTAGTAGTGGATTTTCTAAGTCACCATGTGTTACACCAGGGGGAGTGGTCCCTAAGTCAGGAGGTATTTGGAGAAATCTGTGCCTGCTGGGGAACTCCAGAGGTGGACCTATTTGCCACGAGACAAAACCGGAAAGTGGACAGATTCTACTCCCTGAATCCAAGGGAAAATCCAGAAGGGGTGGATGCTTTGTTACACCAGTGGAATTTTCAACTAGCATACGCGTTTCCCCCGTTCACACTAATCCCGACAGTCCTTAAGAAAATTTGGGAGGTGCGAATAATTCTGACAGCACCCTTCTGGCCGAAAAGAGCATGGTTCACGTGGCTCAGACGCATGTCCATCTCGGACCCGTGGATTTTGCCGTAATTTCCAAACCTCCTACACAAGGGTCCGGTGCTACACCCTCAGGTACACAGACTGCATCTCACCGCCTGGATCTTGAGAGGGGACTTCTGCTAGGGAAAGGTTTCTCAGATCCCTTAGTTGCCACCCTGCTTGCAAGCAGAAAGAGAATAACAAGAGATAAATACCAGAAGGTCTGGGAAAGATTCCTGGAATTTTAGGGACGCTTCCTATCGAATACAACCCAAGAGTTCTCAATATCCGAAGTGCTGGAGTTCCTCCAAAAAGGGCTAGAAAGAGGGCTATCCATCAGCACTCTAAAAGTACAGGTTGCGGCATTAGGTGTGTTGTTTGATCAAAAACTTGCTAACCACCCTTGGGTATACAGGTTCATTCGAGCCTCATTTACGACCAGACCCTTTAAGCCGCGAATGTAGGCAGCTCCCTGGGATCTAAATTTAGTACTCAATGCTCTTACTTCGCCTCCGTTCGAGCCTATTACATCCATCTCAATAAAATCCCTGACTCTAAAGACGGTCCTGCTGGTAGCCCTAACGTCAGCACGACGTATTAGTGAATTTCAGGCTATCTCTGCTAACCCACCATATACTACCGTCCTGGATGACAGGGAGGTTATTAGAACTGACCCAGCCTTCCTGCCGTAGGTAAATTCAAAATTCCATAGAAACCAGGAGATAACCTTACCCTCCTTTTGGGCCAATCCAAAATCCCAGGGAGAAGAAACCTTCCATTGCCTAGATGTTAGACGATGTCTACTTCAGTATCTAGAAGTAAAGGAGCCCTGGAGACAGTCGTCAGCCCTTTTTGTCTCCTTCCAGGGGACAAACAGGGGAAGGCAGGCCTCAAAATCAACCATTGCACTGTTACTTCATATGTCTATTTCACTTTTCTACTCTCCTTTAGGGAAAGTGTCTCCACTAGGTGTAACAGCCCATTCTACAAGAGCTGTCGCCATATCCTGGGCAGAAAGGGCAAATGTATCTGTGGAACAGATCTGTAATGCACAGTATGGTCTTCACCTTCCACTTTCTTCGGTTACTACAGGCTAGACCTAGGGCGTTCAAATCTTGCCTTTGGGAGGAAAGTGTTATCTGCTGTCGTCCCATCCTAGGAGTCTTTCTATTTCTTCCTCTCACATCACGGTGCTGTCATGGGGAAGGGAAAAAATGATAATTACTTAAGGGTAATTTGATTTTCCAGATCCATGACAGCACCGCATTAATTCCCGCCCTATCTTGGTGATGGTGGTATGATTCACAGGTAAAATAGTATAAATAATAATATTATATGAAGATATTGATGCGTGCCTACATATATATATATATATATATATATATATAAAAACGTTGGTTCAAAAAATATGAGCAAATTAAACTAATAAGGCGGTCACCTTCCATACTCTGTAAACAAAACTGAGGAGAGAGGTACCGCCCCCTTCTTTTATCTCCACTGCAGGTTTCCTGTTTTCTGGGGGCGGAAGCCATCTCTCACATCATGGTGCTGTCATGGATCTGGAAAATCAAATTACCCGTAATTATCATTTTTCCAATATGTTGCCAATTGTAAAGAAATATCACTTGTTCAGAAAGAAATCAATCTTCTATTTAAGGCTTGTCTGACAGTTCTAAGATTTTAACAATAGCAAGGACAACTACTTTGGAATCTTTCAGCAGTGCTTCATGGCAACCAAGACAAAGCTAATGGGCCTCCACCTTCTGACTGCTATAAAAACAACACTCTCTACAGACAGCAGGATTGAATACCATGAAAGCACTAAAAAAGCACTTTGCAAGCAGCCCTGTATGACTATATAATTTTTTTTAAATAGAAAAAAAAGAATTATGATGGATAGAAAACAATAGATTAAAACCCATTTAACCCCTTCATGATAGAGGATATTTTTGTTTTTGCGCTTTCATTTTTTGCTCCCCTTCTTCCCAGAACCATACGAGGGTTTGTTTTTTCAGGGACGAGTTGTACTTTTGAATGACACCATTGGTTTTAACATATTGTGTACTGGTAAAACGGGAAAAAATTCCAAGTGCAGTGAAAATGCAAAAACAATTGTTTTTGTTTTGCTTTTTTTACTATGTTCACTAAATGCTTAATCTAACCTGCCATTATGATTCTCCAGGTCATTGCGAGCTCATAGACACCAAACATGTCTAGGTTATTTTTTATGTAAGTGGTGAAAAAAAATTCCAAAGTTTGTAAAAAAAAAAAAAAACTTGCGCCATTTTCCAAAACCCATAGCAACTCTATTTTTCATGATCTCGTGTTGGGTGAGGGCTTATTTTCTTCGTGCCGAGCTGACATTTTTAATTATACCATTTTGGTGCAGATACAATCTTTTGATCGCCTGTTACTGCATTTTAATGCAATGAGGCAGCGACAACAAAAAATGTAATTCTGTCGTTTTGACTTTTTTCTCGTTACGGCGTTTAGCGATCGGGTTAATTTTTTTTTTATATTGATAGATTGAGTGATTCTGAAAGCGGCGATAACAAATGTGTATGTATGGTTTTTTTATGGTTTTATTTTGAATGAGGCGAAATGGGGGGTGATTTGAACTTTTATATTTTTTTATTTTTTATATTTTTAAAAACTTTTTTTACTTTTGGCATGCTTCAATAGTCTCCATGGAGAAATAGAAGCTGCCATAACCAGATCAGCTCAGCTACATACAGGTGATGATGAGATCGCCTGTATGTAGCAGATTTGCTGACTTGCTATGAGCACCATCACCAGGCGGCGCATCAGTGACCTGCAGTCACATTACGGGGGTCACCGATGGGCGGATTTCTGGCTTGCTGGCCGGAAGCGCATGTTAAATGCCGCTGTCAGAGTTAGACTACGGCATTTAACATGGGTTAATAGCCGCGGGTGGAACGCGATTCCACCCGCGGCTGTTCCTGACACATGTCAGCTGTTCAATACAGCTGATATGTGCCGGGAAAGATGTGGGCTCACCACCGAAGCCCACACTAAAGGGAGAGTGTCTGACATCGGCATATTATTACGCCCAATGTCGGAAAGGGATTAATGTCAGTTAAAGGACATCTGTCACCAGGTTTCTGCTACCCCCATCTTAGGGCAGCACAATGTAAAGGCTGAGACCTTGATTCCAGAGATGTTTCGCTTATTGAGATTCATGGTGTCATTTTGATAAAATCACTGTTGTGTCTGCTGCAGACCTAGCCCACACCACTGATTGGTAGCTTTCTGAGTATGAACAGTGTACCCAGAAAGCTGCCAATCAGCAGTGGGGGTGTGGTTATACAGAGCTCTTGAATATGCTTGACTACCTAGCAGCAGGTTTACTAGTTCTCTAGTGATAATTTCCTGCGGATGAAACTGATTTTATCAAAACTACACTAAGCAGCTAAGTAAGTGGTGCATCACTTGAATCAGGGTTTATGTTGCTACATCATGCTGCTCTCAGATTAGGTGGTAAAAAACTGGTAACAGATTCCCTTTAAGACCACAATTTTTGAATAATTGTATCATAATGATTATGGAGTTTGATGCTATGTGATATGACTTTGTAATCCTCTATGTTTCTTTATAGCAATTTTTAATAGTTTTTTTTTAAAGATGAATAGTCAAGGCTTTTGTTTGTTATGCTATATTGTAAGTTTGAAATATCTGTAGTACAGCTGAAGGTGCAAATAATAGAGAAAAGCAGCTTACTTAATAAACTCATAACAGTCCAATGAATTTAAAACTCAAACTGGGATTTTTTTTTAGAGGCTAAAACAATGTGAAAACATAGTATAAGAGTAAGGAAGGAGTAAGTGTCTTCACGTCTGCCAAATCTCATATCAAATGGTAATTCTCACACAGAAGCAAAGACTCATTGAGAGGTATGACAGCAGGGTCAGTAGAACTGTTAGGCCGGAGTCACACTTTCGAGTGTGATGCAAGAAACTTGCGCGAGTCTCTCGCATCAATATCCGGCACTCGGGACCGGAGCACTCAGCTGCACAGAAATACATGCAGCCCCACACTCTGTTCCGAGTGCCGGTGGAAATGCCGGGTATTGATGCGAGAGACGTGTGCGAGTTTCTCGCATCACACTCGAAAGTGTGACCCCGGCCTTAGAACGATTTTGGACGCAGTGCTGAGAACTCCAGAACACCTTTTTTGACGTGAAAAGGGAACATTTTTGCAGTTGAAGAAACACAAAAAACCATGGTAAGCAAGCCTTTGTTTTCCATGCTCTCTCCTTCTCCATGGAAACTTTGGCCAGATTGTCTTGAAAGGTAAGTAGGGTGACTCAAAAAAAAAAAAGTTCTGGAGTTTTGTGCATGCTACGTATGTATGTTCGTACATGTTCCCCTGCTCCCGTGCCATAGAGAGGTCCATGGAGAAGCAATGAAGGAAGATTCAGCTTGAACTGTTGCTATTATTTGAGTAGTGTTGGAATATGTTTGGTGCAACAACTCCATTCCTGTCTATGAGTATGTGGTTGCTAGATTTGTATGCTGCTTATAAAGTTAGAACAAAAAAAAACTCCCAGAGGCTCACACAGGAAGAGCATGTGACTTTATTTTCTGTTTTTTTCCTGTGTCTGTGTGTGAGAGAAGTAGCCTGCTGTAGATGCTGCACAGATAGAGAGACACAAATGATTTATTCCTGATCTATTAAGCTTATCATATATTGTTCCTATTTCTTCCTGAACAAAGAAGCTCTGCTTTCACACGCTTGGAGAGTATCCTGAATAATCCGCTGCCATCAGGTTATGGGCCCAAAGTGACACAGAACCCCAGAGTAACACAGCAACAGAAACCCAAAGCAAAAGCAGTACAGAGCAACAGAGAAGATTTCCACTAGCAGCAATCCTGTCAGGTTCTTAGTGCCAAGCCTCACTAACCAGAACTACCAGTCCTGGAAATTCAAGGTGAAGATGCTGCTCATAAGAGAAGTTACGTGGAGATATAATCAGGAACAAGTGCCTCATCCATTACCAGATGATTGGATAGAGAAGGATCAGAAAGCACAAAGCACGATCTCCCTCAGTGTAGATGATAATCAGATTGTGTATATATGCAAGTGTGCAACTGCAAAGGAGATGTGGGATAAGTTACAGAAAGTGCATGAAAGATCAAATCTCAGCAATAAGCTTTATCTCATGAGAAAGCTATATCAGTCTAAGCTAAGTGATGGACAGAATATGCAGGAATATACCATGTTCCAAATTATTTTGCAAATGATATTTTTCTCTGATTTTCCTAAGTGGTCAGTGCAAATAACAGTCAGTCTAATAAAAGCCATCACCCGTTAAGAGTATACATCGAATTTTATTGAAGAAACCTCCCAATGATAACAGTATAATCTCCAAAATGAATAAAAACTCAAATTGTACTGTTCCAAATTATTAGGCACAGTAGAATTTCTAAACATTTGATATGTTTTAAAGAACTGAAAATGCTCATTTGTGGAATTTGCAGCATTAGGAGGTCACATTCACTGAACAAAAGAGCTATTTAACTCCAAAACATCCTAACAGGCTAAGTTACATGTTAACATAGGAACCTGTCTTTGATATCATCTTCATAATTCTTGCATCCATTGAACTTGTGAGTTTTTAGAGAGTTTCTGCTTGCATTTCTTTGCATGAAGTCAGAATATCCTCCCAGAGCTGCTGTTTTGATGTGAACTGCCTCCCATCCCCAAAGATCTTTTGCTTGATGATACTCCAAAGGTTCTCTATAGGGTGGAGGTCAGTGGAAGATGGTGGCCACACCATGAGTATATCTCCTTTTATGCCCATAACAGCCAATGACTAAGGTATTCTTTGCAGCATGAGATGGTGCATTTTCATGCATGAAAATGATTTTGCTCCTGAAGGCACGTTTCTGCTTTTTATACCATGGAAGAAAGTTGTCAGTCAGAAACTCTATATACTTTGCAGAGG
This sequence comes from Oophaga sylvatica, assembly GCA_033576555.1. Classification (NCBI taxonomy): domain Eukaryota; kingdom Metazoa; phylum Chordata; class Amphibia; order Anura; family Dendrobatidae; genus Oophaga; species Oophaga sylvatica. The sequence continues at coordinate 298,709,664 of JARQOD010000001.1, read as the reverse complement.
TCATTTTCACACCTTCAGGAACCTTAAAAGGCTCTTTCACACCTTCAGGAACCTTAAAGGGCCCTACCAGCTGTTTCCCCATGATTCTGGCCCAAAACATGACTCCTCCACCTCCTTGCTGACGTCGCAACCTTGTTGGGACATAGTGGCCATCCACCAACCATCCACTACTCCATCCATCTGGACCTTCCAGGGTTGCTCGACACAAGACTGTTTGAAAATTAGTGTTCATGTATGTCTGGGCCCACTGCAACCATTTCTGCTTGTTAGCATTGTTTAGGGGTGGCCGAATAGTAGGTTTATGCACAACAGCAAGCCTTTGAAGGATCCTACACCTTGAGGTTCGAGGGACTCCAGAGGCACCAGCAGCTTCAAATATCTGTATGCTGGTTTGTAATGGCTTTTTAGCAGCTGCTCTCTTAAATCAATGAACTTGCCTGGCAGAAATCTTCCTCATTCTGCCTTTATCAGCACGAACACGTCTGTGCTCAGAATCAGCCACAAATCTCTTAACAGTACGATGATCACGCTAACGTTTTCAGGAAATATCTAATGTTTTCATCTCTTGACCAAGGCATTGCACTATTTGATGCTTTTCAGCAGCAGAGAGATCCTTTTTCCTTCCCATGTTACTTGAAATCTCTGGCCTGCTTAATAGTGTGGAACATCCAGTTTTCCTTTTATAGGGCTCATATGGCAAACTAATTATCACAGGTATCTGAGATTGATTTCAGTGATCCAAAGAACCCTGAGACACAATACCATCAATGGGTTTCATTTCCCAAAAAAAACATTATGACACTTAAAACCAATTTGCATAATAATTTGGAACATGGTGTACATAAGAAACACCTTAGAGATTGTGGAACATCTCAGGGGTATTGGAGAAGAAATTAAAGATTTTCATGTTGCTACACTTCTATTAAGTGGTTTTCCAGAGAGTTATGACACACTCTTGACTGCACTGAATGCACGGCCAGATGGTGGGTGTGGAGAAACGGGGGGGTCGGCGGGTGCCCAAGTCTGCTAGCCGAAACCGCATGGACCAGGGATCGTCATGCCTAACACCCGCTCTCCTGTTAAACGTGGGCATAACACTACACAGACAACACACGGTTAGGGTAAAACAGTGTGGCAATACTTTATGAACCACAACACCCAATAGAAAACAGAACAATCCCAGCAATTACTTTCAACATGGTGCGCATTACAGGGCCTCACCCTTCCGCTGACTTGCCTGGATAATGGTAGATGTTACGTCAAAGCTCCCAGAGTCGATATTCCACCTGTGATATACACACCGAGAAGAGTTATTGACAAGTGTAGGGAGATGACCGAGAACAGTCCATAGCATCCGTAGAAGGTCCAAAGCCAGTTGACACAACGTCAGAGCTCCCAGGGTCACTATTCCACCTGTGATATACACACAGAGAAGAGATAACAACAAGCGTAGGGAGATGACAGTCCATACTGTCCATACAAGGTCCAAAGCCAGTTGACACGAGAGTCACCACCTAGCTTATCCGACCATCTCCATGGAACTAGGCGACCAGCGGGTCCAAAAACCTGGCTTTCTCCAAACATACAGTTAGGTCCATAAATATTTGGACAGAGACAACATTTATCTAATTTTGGTTCTAGACATTACCACAATGAATTTGAAACAAAACAAATCAGATGCAGTTGAAGTTCAGACTTTCAGCTTTCATTTGAGGGTATCCACATTAAAATTGGATGAAGGGTTTAGGAGTTTCAGCTCCTTAACATGTGCCACCCTGTTTTTAAAGGGACCAAAAGTAATTGGACAAATGACTCCAAGGCTATTTCATGGACAGGTGTGGGCAATCCCTTTGTTATGTCATTCTCAATTAAGCAGATGAAAGGGCCGGAGTTGATTTGAGGTGTGGTGTTTGCATTTGGAAGGTTTTGCTGTGAAGGAAACATGCGGTCACAGGAGCTCTCCATGCAGGTGAAACAAGCCATCCTTAAGCTGCAAGAACAGAAAAAAACCCATCCAAGAAATTGCTACAACATTAGAAGTGGCAAAATCTACAATTTGGTACATCCTGAGAAAGAAAGAAAGCACTGGTGAACTCATCAATCCAAAAAGACCTGGGAGCCCACGGAAGACAACAGTGGTGGATGATTGCCGCATACTTTCTTTGGTGAAGAAGAACCCGTTCACAACATCAACTGAAGTCCAGAACACTCTCAGTGAAGTAGGTGTATCTGTCTCTAAGTCAACAGTAAAGAGAAGACTCCATGAAAGTAAATACAAAGGGTTCACATCTAGATGCAAACCATTCATCAATTCCAAAAATAGACAGGCCAGAGTTAAATTTGCTGAAAAACACCTCCAGAAGCCAGCTCAGTTCTGGAACAGTATTCTATGGGCAGATGAGACAAAGATCAACCTGTACCAGAATGATGGGAAGCCAAAAGTTTGGAGAAGAAAGGGAACGGCACATGATCCAAGGCACACCACATCCTCTGTAAAACATGGTGGAGGCAACGTGATGGCATGGGCATGCATGGCTTTCAATGGCACTGGGTCACTTGTGTTTATTGATGACATAACAGCAGACAAGAGTAGCCGGATGAATTCTGAAGTGTACCGGGATATACTTTCAGCCCAGATTCAGCCAAATGCTGCAAACTTGATTGGACGGCGCTTCATAGTACAGATGGATAATGACCCCAAGCATACAGCCAAAGCTACACAGGAGTTCATGAGTGCAAAAAAGTGGAACATTCTTCAATGGCCAAGTCAATCACCAGATCTTAACCCAATTGAGCATGCATTTCACTTGCTCAAATCCAGACTTAAGAGGGAAAGACCCACAAACAAGCAAGACCTGAAGGCTGCGGCTGTAAAGGCCTGGCAAAGCATTAAGAAGGAGGAAACCCAGCGTTTGGTGATGTCCATGGGTTCCAGACTTAAGGCAGTGATTGCCTCCAAAGGATTCGCCACAAAATATTGAAAATAAAAATATTTTGTTTGGGTTATGTTTATTTGTCCAATTACTTTTGACCTCCCAAAATGTGGAGTGTTTGTAAAGAAATGTGTACAATTCCTACATTTTCTAACACATATTTTTGTTCAACCCTTCAAATTAAACGTTACAATCTGCACTTGAATTCTGTTGTAGAGGTTTCATTTCAAATCCAATGTGGTGGCATGCAGAGCCCAACTCGCGAAAATTGTGTCACTGTCCAAATATTTCTGGCCCTGACTGTATCTATGGTTCAGAGATGGTCACTGGATCAGATCTGTGTCCTTCCAATCGGAGCCGAAAACCCCTAGGTTGTTACCTATAGAATCATAGATCCGTGTCCTTTGTGACGATGCCATGATGAATTGGCTACAGTCGTCTCTCTTGTCCGTTGAGTGTTGTACAGCATGTCCGACTGGTAGCTCTGTGTCATGAGATGAGATCAGATCTGCTCTCTGTCTCTTGAGTCTTTTTATACCCGAGGCATATAAGCTATTTTTAGAATTACCCAGTGTCTTTTAGACCACCCTCACATTCTTTTCCCTCTTTACTTTGAAAGTCAGCAAACTAGCTTCATAATACAATGTACAATTAGAATATCAGTACACATCAATAGACAAAGAAACACACACTATGTACAAGTCACTATTAAAGACTTACATAGTATGTTAAATAGTATATCAGCTTGCAAGACTGTCTTCTTCACCCACCAGACAGAAACACTAAAATCCACAAGCCAATATACAGATAAAAAGTCAATTCTTGGTTTGCAAAAAAAGCATGGTTCTCTGGGAAATTAAGATACAATCTGGTTTCTTCACAGTGAGCTGACACTAGAGTATGCTAAAGGCAAACTTGTGGATCAATTCAAGAGAAAAACACAGCATGTAAGCAGCAGTAATGAATCCAGAGCAGAAACAGCATTAAAGACAGAGGATTTACCTAAATATAACAAGCAATCTAAGAGAAACTTGTGAATGTTTTGTCTGTAAAAAGCCCGGCCACCCTAAAGCAGACTGCAAGATTTGGAAAGCAAGAATCAGTCAGCTTAAAAAGCAGAACAGTCATTAAAGAGTTAAAACAGCTGTAAAGGAAGATTCTGCATGTGCTGAAGCTGCATTTAATTCCAGTACAAGCCCATCTGCAAAGCATATTATTATTATTATTATAGATTTTTATAGCGCCATTTATTCCATGGCGCTTTACATGTGAAGAGGGGCAAATATAGACAAGTACAGTAAACATGAGCAATACAAGGCACACACAAGTACAGAAGGAGAGAGGACCCTGCCCGCAAGGGCTCACAGTCTACAGGGATGGGTGAGGATACACTAGGAGAGGGTAGAGCTGGTCGTGCGGTGGTTCAGTAGACTGATGATCACTGCAGGTTGTAGGCTTGTCGGAAGAGGGGGTCTTCAGGTTCTTTTTGAAGGTTTCCATGGCAGGCGCGAGTCTGATGTGTTGGGGTAGAGAGCTCCAGAGTATGGGAGAGGCACGGGAGAAGCTTTGTATGCAGTTGTGGGAAGAAGAGATAAGAGGGGAGTAGAGGAGGAGATCTTGAGAGGATCGAAGGTTGCGTGTGGGTATGTACCGGGAGACCATGTCACAGATGTATGGAGGAGACAGATTGTGGATGGCTTTGTAGGTCATGGTTAGGGTTTTGAACTGGAGCCTCTGGACGATAGGAAGCCAATGAAGGGCTTGGCAGAGAGGAGAGGCTGGGGAATAACGGGGAGACAGGTGTATTAGTCGGGCAGCAGAGTGCAGGATGGATTGGAGTGGTGCCAGAGTGCTAGAGGGAAGGCCAGAGAGTAGGAGGTTGCAGTAGTCGAGGCGGGAGATGATGAGGGCATGCACTAGTGTTTTTGTACTTTCATGGTCTAGGAATGCACGGATCCGGGAAATATTTTTGAGTTTGAGACGGCAGGAGGAGGCAAGGGTTTGGACATGTGGCTTGAAAGAGAGGACAGAGTCGAGGATCACTACGAGGCACCGAGCGTGCGGGACTGGGGAAAGTGAGCAGCCATTGACGTTAATGGACAGGTCTGGTGGGGGGGTTGAGTGAGATGGGGGAAATATGATGAATTCTGTTTTGTCCATTTTCAGTTTTAGAAAGCGAGCAGAGAAGAAAGCAGAAATAGCAGACTGACATTGTGGGATTTTGGTCAGTAAGGAGGTGAGGTCAGGTCCAGATAGGTAGATCTTCATGTCGTCAGCGTAGAGATGATACTGAAAACCATGGGATTCTACGAGCTGTCCCAGGCCGAGGGTGTAGATGGAGAAGAGTAGGGGTCCAAGAACTGAGCCTTGGGGAACACTGACAGACAGGGGGCGAGGTGAGGAGGTGATGTGGGAGAGGGAGACACTGAATGTTCGGTTTGTTAGATATGATGAGATCCAGGATAGGGCCAAGCCTGTGATGCCAAGAGATGAGAGAATCTGTAACAGGAGGGAATGGTCCACAGTGTCGAAGGCAGAAGACAGGTCCAGGAGAAGGAGGACAGAGTAGTGACGCTTGCTCTTGGCGGTTAGTAGGTCGTTGGTGACTTTAGTTAGGGCAGATTCAGTTGAGTGATGCAGTCAGAAGCCTGATTGCAAGCGGTCAAAGAGGGAGCAGGAGGAGAGGTGGGAGGACAGTTCAAGATGGACATGCCGTTCCAGTAGTTTTGAGGCATAAGGGAGAAGAGATATCGGGCGATAGCTAGACACAGAGGATGGGTCAAGGGAGGTCTTTTTGAGAATGGGTGTGATCGAGGCATGTTTGAAGGATGAGGGGAAGACACCATTTGTAAGTGAGAGGTTGAAGAGGTGTGTTAGAGTAGGGGTGAAGACGGTGACGAGGCTAGGGATGAGGTGGGATGGGAGCGGGTCAAGCATGCAAGTGGTGAGGTGTGATCTTGATAGGAGGGTGGAAAGCTGATCTTCTATCAAGGTGGAGAAGTTGGTTTTGGAGGAAGAGGGTTGAGCAGCTAAGAGGGGCAATGGGGGCTGTGGGCCAAAGCTTTCTCTGATCGTATCGATCTTCTGCTTAAAGAAAGAGGCAAAGTCTTCAGAAATGAGAGGAGAAGGAGGAGGTGATGGGGACAGAGTAGAGAATTGAAAGTGTTGAAGAGCTGTTTAGGGTTGTGAGACAGGGAGGATATGAGAGATGAGAAGTAAGTTTGCTTTGCAGCAGTGAGCGTGGACTTGAAGCTGGTGAGGGACTGCTTGTATGTGGTTAGGTGCTCGGCAGAGCGGGATTTTTTCCATCGCCGCTCAGCAACCCTGGAAGCCCGTCTCAGTTCTTTGGTGAGGCTGGGCAGCCAGGGCTGCCTGTTGATTGTACAAGTTTTGCTATGTGTGAGGGGGGCAGCCGAATCAAGTGCTGCTGTTATTGTAGTGTTATAAAAGGTGGTAGCAGAATCTGTGTCATGAAGTGAAGATATGTCTGTAAGAGGGAGGAGGGACTCAGAGAGCATTGGTAAATTGAGGTGTTTGAGATTTCTGCGAGGGTGAGTGAGTTTGTGGAGTGGGGGTTGTGCACTAGAATAGGAGAGAGAAGAGAACGTCAGTAGGTTGTGGTCAGACAGGGGAAGGGGTGAGTTAGTGAGATTAGTAAGGGAACAGAGGCGGGTGAAGATAAGGTCGAGCGTGTGACCATCTTTGTGAGTGGCCGCAGAGGACCATTGAGTGAGGCCAAAGGAGGCAGTGAGCGATAAAAGTTTAGAGGCTGCTGGGGTGGAAGCATCAATGGGGATGTTGAAGTCACCCATGATGATAGTGGGGATGTCAACAGAGAGGAAATGGAGCAGCCAGGTGGTGAAGTGATTGAGAAAGGTGGAGATGGCAAGTTCTGGGGGGCGGTAGATGACAGCCAGCTGGAGGTTGGAGGGGGAATAGATGCGGACGGAGTGCACCTCAAATGAGGGAATAGTAGCGGAGGGGGGTAGTGGAATTGGGGTAAAGGAGCAGGTATCAGATAGGAGCAAACGAACTCCTCCACCACGTTTGTTGCTGGGGCGGGGGTGTGAGATAGGTGGAATCCACTGTATGAGAGTGCAGCTGGTGAGGCTGAGTCAGAGGGTATGAGCCAGGTTTCGGTGATGCCAAGAAAGGAGATTTTATTGGTGATGAAGAGGTCGTGGATAAATGACAGCATATGTGGTGTATAGATTCTGGTGCAAGCAGTCATATGACAAATAACAAGGATTTCTTCACTGACCTTAATGAAAGCAAGTCAGAAAAGGTCATCTAAGCTAATGGTCACTATATGACTTCAGAAGGAGTAGGAGACGTATACCTCCACTGTCCAGTTTCCTCAACACAAAGCAGAAAGATTCCAATAAATGATGTTCTCTGTGTTTTCAGCCTTGAAAGCAATCTTCTGTCAGTAAAGAAGCTCACGCAAAAGGGGGATGTAGTTACTTTTAGAGATAACAGCTGCATCATCTCAATCGAAGGGTCACACTCTTGCAGAAGGAAAAATCCAAAATGAACTTTTTCAGCTAAAATGCAAAGAAAGAGTGTACAGTGCTAGACAAGATCTGCATAAGAACTGTATCCATGTATGGCACAGACGTCTTGGGCACAGAGACCCAGAAGTAAAGAAGCTAGCTCATCTTGCAAATGGTATTGAAATCAACCAGTGTAGTCAAATGATGAAGTGCACTAGCTGTCTTGCAAATGGTATTAAAATCAACCAGTGCAGTCAAATGATGAAATGCACTAGCTGTCTTAAAGGGAAAATGTCCAGAAAATCCTTTCCTAAAATAAGCACAACTAGATATGCACAGGCTCTGGATCTGATACATACAGATGTATGTGGTCCAATGAATGTTCAAACTTCTAGCAAGAAAATATATTTTCTCACATTTATTGATGACTACACCAGATATACAGTCGCCTACCTGCTTCACAGGAAGGATGAAGTTCCACAGAAACTTGAAGAATATCTTGCTGTAGTGTTTAACAAATTTGGAAGAATGCCAAAAGCCCTGCGTGCAGATAATGGAACCGAATATACAAGTGGTAAGGTGCAAACCACTTTGAAAAAGAATGGAATTGTGATCCAGACTACCATTCCATACAACCAAGAACAAAATTGCATTGCAGAGAGAAAGAACCATACTCTCTGTGAAAGTGAAAGAAGTATGTTTTTGATGCAAATCTACCTACAATGTATTGGGGAGAAGCCATCATGACAGCTTGCTATATTCAAAACAGACTGCCAGGTAAAGCCACAAATAAAACTCTATATTGTAATGCTGTTGCAGTGCAGTATAGCGCAACCTCCACCAGGGGGCGCTGGTGAGGGATGAGAGGTTGCACACACATAGCCCAGCAACACTGAGCATCAACACAGCTGTCACAGGTAAATAAAGAGTGGTCAGAGAAGTTGAGTCAGAAACTGTCAGGAGCAGAAGCACCAAAGGTCACAGCAATACACGTAGTCAAAGACAAGCCAGAAGTCAGAGCCTAATGGGAGCGTGGTATCCAAAACATGAGACGTAAGACGTAGTCGGGGTACAAGCCAGTGAGTCAAAGCCAGTTGGGGAACGTGGTCTCAGGGACGGAAAACAAGAGTTGGGGTTCAGAGATCAGGCCGAGTCATACACTGTAAGGAAACCATCAGACACACACTGAGTCAGGGATAGGGAACTGGTCACACATAAATGGGAAGTCAGAGGCAGAAGGATCACTAGGGTATATGGGTCAGCTGCTCTAGTCTGGAAGCATGAAATATAGCTGACGCTGGCCAGCAGGCTGCAGTGGACTGAAATAGCCCAGCCAGCTCCAAAAGAGGCAGAGGGGATTAACACCCACATCACCAGTCCAGAGAGAATATAGAAGAAAACATACCCCGAACTGAATCATGACAGTACTCCCCTAACAATGGGGAGCCACAGGACCCCAGGCTTCCCTGGACAATGAGCGTGAAAAGCCTTTCCAATGAACCAAGTACTGAAGTGAACGGCGGAACATACGAGAATCCACCACCCGTTCCACCTCATACTTGGTCTGGCCTTCCACAACAAGCGGTGGATGCGGGGGAGACTCACCAGAGGAAGGCCACGACGGCTTCAGAAGCGCCTTATGGAATGCATTGGGGATCCGAAACGACGGAGGCAAGTGCAGGCCACAGGATTAACCACCTCTAAAATTTCATCGTCGTTTATTCACACAAAAATTATACTTGCCCTGAGCCTCCACAATGTTTCTCTGAATCTCCCTCCAGATCTCCCCCAACCGCAGAAAGGATGAATCAGCCCCTGGACACCCGAATCCAGCTGGGAAAACTCACCAAAGTGAGGGTGAAACCCATAGTTGCAGAAGAATGGGGAAGTACCAGTGGAGTGATTGACACGATTATTAAAAGCAAATTTTGCCATATGGTACCGCAGAGCACCAATCATCCTGTCTAGATGTGGCAAGACACTGCAATATATGCTCCAAAGACTGGTCCTTTCAGTCTGACCATTGGTCTTGGGATGGTAGGCCTATAAAAAGGTCAGACTGATACCCAGCCTTTTACAAAAGGCCCTCCAGAATTTTGCCACAAATTGCCCACCTCTATCAGACACCACACTGACAGGCACACCATGCAATCGGACCACATGCTCAATGAATAGTTTTGATAGATTCTCAGCAATAGGGAGGCCCAGAAAAGGTACAAAATGCGCCTGTTTACTGAACCTATCAACAACTACCCAGATCACGGTTTTGCCATTAGAGGGGGAAAGATCAGTGAGAAAATCCATGGACAGATGAGGCCGGCCGGTTACGGGAGGTTTTAGCGTGGGCACAAGTTTCACAGGAGGACACAAACCCAGTGACGTCAGAAGCCAACGAAGGCTACCAAAACAGGCTAGTGATAGCTTTACGCATGGCCGAGATTCCAGGATGCCCACTCAGAGCCAAGTCATGGAACTCCCGAAGCACCCTTAACCGATATTGAACAGGCACAAAGAGCTTATTATCATGTATAGACGAAGGAGCAAGAGATTGAGCCTCACGAATCTCCCATTCCAATGCCGAGGACACCGTAGCCACTACCACTCCATGCTGAAGAATGGAGGGAGGTTCAGGAGGTGATATTGGATCTAGATTATGAGATAAAGCATCAGCCTTCACATTCTTGGACCCTGGTCTGAAAGTAATAGAAAGCTGAAATCGGGAAAAAAAAGTGACCACGACTGTCTCGGAGTTAAACATTTGGCGGACTCGATGTAAGACAGGTTCTCGTGATCCGTAATGACAGTGATACGACGGACAGCCCCTCCAAAAAATGCCTCCATTCTTCAAATGCCAATTTAATGGCCAATTACTCCTGGTTACCCACATCATAATTCCTCTCAGCAGAGAAAAATTTCCTCAAAAATAAGGCATAGGGTCTTAAGTTAGCCAGGGTGGTTGGCCCCTGGGACAACACAGCCCCCACTCCCACCTCCGAGGCATCCACCTCTACGATAAATGGTTTAGACAAATCAGGTTGGACCAGTACAGGAGCAGTCATGAAACAGTTCTTCAAAGAAGAAAACGATACCACAGCTGGAGCTGACCAGTTTTTGAGATCAGCCCCCTTATGAGTTAAATCAGTGAGGGGTTTGACCACCTGAGAAAACCCCTTAATGAATTTTCTATAATAATTAGCGAAACCCAGAAAACGCTGAATACCCTTGAGATCTTTGGGTTGCACCCAATCCACAATAGCCTGTACCTTCCTAGGGTCCATACGAAACCCTCAGCAGACAAAATGACCCTAGAAAGGACAATTCTTGAGCAAAAAATGAACACTTCTCTGGTTTAGCAAATAGTGAGTTCTCCCTAAGCCTCTGAAGAACCGCACGGAGGTAGCCCAAGTGACTCTGTTTGTCAGAAGTATATATGAGGATGTCATCCAAATAAACTACCATGAAATGCGCAATAAAATCTGAGAAAACATGATTCATGAAATTCTGGAATAATGCTAGTGCGTTAGTCAGGCCAAAGGGCATAACCAAATTCTCAAACAAACCCTCCGAGGTGAGAAATGCAGTTTTCCACTCCTCCCCTTCCCGCATACTGATAAGATTGTATTATCTACTGAGGTCCAACTTAGAGAACCACGTGGCCCCTGATAATTGATTGTACAAATCGGGTATAAGTGGGAGGAGATAAGTGTTTCTTATAGTGATTTTATTTAGTTCTTGAAAATCGAGGCATGGACGTAAACCACCAGCCTTTTTCTTCACAAACAAGAACCCCGCCACCACAGGAGAGACAGATGGCCGAATGTGCCCTTTACAAAGGCTATCAGAGATAAACTCATTAATAGCGGTCCGCTCAGGGCCGGAGAGATTGTACAATTAACAGCACAATTGAATGGGCCGTGTGGTGGTAGAACCTCAGCCTCCTTTTCAGAGAACACATCCTCAAAGTCTTTCAGGTACTCCAGAATACCCTCCAGACTGACAGATGACACAAGTACAGACGTGATGCAATTTTTACTACAATTAGGACCCCATTTAACAATGTCCCAAGATTCCCAGTTTATCACAGGATTATGTAATTGCAACCAGGGGAACCCCAACACCAGTCCCGCAGGCAGATTGTCCATAACAAAACATGAAATACGTTCCTGGTGCAAGGAACTCACTTTAAGAAGAAACTCATCTGAAACTAAGTTGATGACATTTTTAGCCAGTGGTGTTTTGTCAATGGCAACAACATGAATAGGAGTCTCCAGCTTAACTGTCCCTAACTTACACTTGGACACCAAGTCAGAGTCAACAAAGTTCATGAACGACCTGCAATCCACGAAGGCAGAAGTGGGCGCGGAGCAACTCCCACAACAAAGTTCAACTTCCAACAAAATCTTAGAAAATGCAGAAAAAGGTACCCGAGAGTCTGGGTAACTTCCACGACAATCACCCAGACTCAGCCGCTTGTTAAACGGTGGGTAGGAGGGGCAGTACTTTTTCCAATGTCCGGGTTCTCCGCAGAAAAAACACAGCTTTCCTTCACACCGCTGTCTCCTCTCCTTATACTCGAGGTTGGCGGCCCCCACCTCCATAGGTTCAGATGGAGGCAGAACAACAGGACTAGTAGGGAGCAACAGAACCTCTTGTTGTGTAACACCTCTCTCCCGCAGCCTCCGATCCATATGGATAGCCTGAGTCATAGCTTCCTCCAATGAGCTTGGAGGTGGTTGGAGAGCCAGAGCGTCTCATAATAGTGTCCTCTGCCAACCTGACAACAGTCTGGTTCATCATAGATAAGTCCTAGGGTCTCAAAGAACCTATCTACCGACATCTTATTCCGGTGCAGTAGGGAGCAGCGAGAATGCCAAGATTGGGGACCCTCCCTAAGTAAGGAGATAATAATTCCTACCCCTGAGTCTCATTCCCAGACTATCGATGTCTAAGGAAAAACAATAATTTACAACTCTCCCTGAATGTACGAAATTTATCTTTTTGCCAGAAAGGGTGTCAGGGAGCTTTACCGAGGGTTCAGGAGAGTGCAAAACAACATCTACTGAATCACCATGTCGACTAACAGCATGAAGGGTGGTTCCCTGAACGGTTTTAACAGTCTCTGTCAGCTTTTTTTGCAAATGAGTATAAGACGTGGCAAGGGTTCAATGTTCTACCGAAAAATTCAGCATCATCTGTGTCAAACTGAACACTTGATCCGCCAAGTTACAAAGCGGATCCATGACCAGAGAAAAAAAAATGCAAAATACCCTTTAAATGTGTGGGTCAGCTATAATGTAATGCTGCTGCAGTGTAGCATAGTGCAATCTCCACCAGGGGGTGCTGGTGAGGGAAGAGAGGTTACACACACAGCATAGCAACACTGAGCAGCAACACAGGTGTCACAGGTAACGAAAGAGTGGTCAGACAAGTCGAGTCAGAAACTGTCAGGAGCAGAAGTACCAAAGGTCACAGCAATGCACGTAGTAAAAGACAAGCCAGAAGTCAGAGCCTTAAGGGAACATGAAATCCAAAACGTGAGACGTAAGACGTAGTCGGGGTACAAGCAAGTGAGTCAAAGCCAGTCGGGGAATGCGGCATCAGGGACGGAAAACAAGAGGCATGGTTCAGAGATCAGGCCAAGTCATAGGCTGTAAGGAAACCACCAGACGCACACTAAGTCAGGGAGAGGGAACGGGTCACACACAAATACGGGAAGTCAGAGGCAGAAGGATCACTAGGGTATATGGGTCAGCTGCTCTAGTCTGGAAGCATGAACTATAGCTGACGCTGGCCAGTAGGCTGGAGAGGACTGAAATAACCCAGCCAGCTCCAAAACGATGCATAGGGGATTAACCCACGCATTACCAGTCCAAAGAGTAGATAGAAGAAATCAAACTCTGGACCGTATCATGACACATATAAGCTATGGAACTGCGAGAAGCCTAACCTGAAGCACCTCAGGATATTTGGAAGCAAAACGTTTGTGTATGTTAACCAAAGAAAAACGTTCCAAGTGGGAATCACACGCAAAGCGAGGAGTCCTGGTGGGCTATAGCGAAACTCAAAAGGGATACAGAATCCTGCACAGTAACAATCAGCAGAGGTGTAGTGATTGATGAAAACTCAAACTCTGTATTGCTCAAATTCCATGAAGTTACACCAGTTATTCAACCTAAGGAGCAAGAACAAGAATCTCAATCACCAAATCTATACACCGAAAAAGAAAACACTGAAGTGTGGATAAACTCTGAAGCCAGCAAGGAAGACACAGAAGAAACCAAATCAACCTCCAGTCAGGAGATTAGAATGGCCAATTAAAGGTATCCCAGCTAGACCCATTTCTTATATGGTCAGAACACTTACTAAACCAGTTTGTAATGTCAGAAGCCTAAGGTGCAATAACACCAATGACCCCTTCATTCTTAAAGGTAGAGGGAGAAGATCTGCTGCCCAGCAATGAGAGTTACAGACAAACAGTGGGGGCGCTTCTGTACATAGCAACCACAACTTGGCCGGATATCACAGCCACAGTCGGAATTCTCTGCCAACATGCAAGCAAGCCACGCCAAAGAGACTGAAATGCAATTAAGAGAATTCTTCAATATCTTAAGGAAACTCAAAGGCTAAATCTTAAGATATCTGCATCAGGAGATCTCACTCTCAGAGGTTATGCGGATGCCGATTGGGCTGGAGATTCAAGTGATTGGAAATCAACAAATGGTTACTTGTTCAAGTTAGGAGAAAATTCAATGATTTGGTCCAGCAGAAAATAAGCGTCAGTCGCATTATCTTCTACAGAAGCAGGATATATGTCTGCTGCTTATGCAAATCAAGAAGTAATTTGGTTGAAACAACTTTTGGAAGATTTCGGTAAGCCATTAGCTCAACCAACAGTTATTTATGAGGGCAACAAAGGATGCATTAAACTTGCTAGCAGTGAGAAGATTAGTGCAAGGAATAAACACATTGATGTAAAACATCACCACTTACGTGACTTAGTGGAACGTGGTGTATTCGAGTGTATTTATTGCGAGTCTGACAAGATGATAGCCGATGGTATGACAAAGCCATTATCAAGAGCCAAGTTTGTAGACTTCAAAACCGCAATGGGACTAACAGGATAAGTAGTTGTTGAGTAGGGGTGTTGGAATATGTTTGGTGCAACAACTCCATTTCCATCTATGAGTGTTTAGTTGCTAGATTTGTATGTTGTTTATAAAGTTGGAACAAAACAAAACTCCCAGAGGCTCACACAGGAAGAGCATGTGACTGTATTTCCTGTTTTTCCTGTGTCTGTGTATGAGAGAAGCAGCCTGTTGTACATGATGCACAGATAGACACACAAATGATTTATTACTGATCTATTCAGCTTATCATATATTGTTCCTGTTTGTTCCTGAATAAAGAAGCTCTGTTGTCACACGCTTGGAGAGTATCCTGAATAATCCAATGCCAACATGTAGTCTGTCTCAAGTGGAGAAAACTAGCCCACCTACAGTACATAGCAGCCCACCTCTAGAAAGTAAAGTCAGTAAAGGGTCACAAGCAATGATTCGCAAGAGAGAGCCCACTGTTGCTGTATTTACCAACTATTTCTGTTCAAGGAAACCTGTTGCCTCATGTAGGACTGTTGAAAGCATTACAAAAGTAGTCTCTTACAAGACAGTGTTACATCCAGCTCACCGCCTACCCGTGGGTGAAAATGATTACTATCGTATGCTTATATTCCTTTTGCTATCTCTGAATAGAGAACCACTCTGCACTCGTAAAGGTGATATGCTAAGGAAGCATTCAGAAGCGCAATAGGGTTTTATCCGGTTTAAAATCAGTTCAATGAATAAAGGTTATACTAAACTGATTAAGTTGTGATCACACAACATTAGAAAAGCATGTAATCCCAGCTGCAGCAGGTCTATGAGTCCAGAGACAAAGTTAGATAGTGTAGAAGGAAGAAAATTGGAGAAACCGAGCTGTTGGTGAATGAAGACAACTCAGATTCACATTAAAGATTCAGCGGTCTTTATTTTGTCTACGTGTTTCGAAGTACCATACCTGATTATGGTTTTTTCCTAAGGAAGAAGTATGATACTTCGAAACACATAGACAAAATAAAAACATGCGCATTCTCCACATTTTTTTCCTTCTACACACACTCCTAAAGAGGCATACCACCAATATCTGGCTGTTAAACTGCTACAATGACTTTCACAACACAAAAAAAACAACTAACTTTTACATATTACTACATGAACATTTAGATATGGAAATTTAAAATCACACAATATAGGTGTCCAAAGAAATTGCTGTGCCACCTAAGCACATGTATAAAAGCCACTTTTGGGACTTAATGTATTCTTCATGAATTACATTTTCAGATTATGCTGTATATCTTCCAATATAATAAAATGAAATTACGGTAGGTTTTCATGTTTGAGCTCAAACAACATCATTGTGGAAAAGAAAAGAAAGGTAAAGCATTTCAATTAGTGAAAAGAAAGGAAATGTAGTTTAATGAGACATTTTATATTTTAATGACTGACAATTTGGGAGATAGTTATCTGCATTTTGTATCACAATCTATCTTTTAGTAAAAAAAGTTCAACTGCTGATTCTTTGAAGATTAATACAGACTTCCCTTATAATATCTTTTTTTCATACTGAAAACAATATTATGTCTCATTAGGAAACTCATTTTGATTAGCTTAAAAAATAGAGCTAATGATGAAATATAGAGAGATTTCTACCAGATAACACAGTTAACTATACAAAACGATTTATCACTTTAGACTAAAAGTTCGATTATTTACAGCAATTATGGCCCTGAAAATTTTTTCTTGTGGCGTCTTGAAGGAATTCCTTTTTTCTATCAGTAGGTCAATCTCCTCACACAACAGATTAAAAGAATTGACATTGGGTTCTGTACAATCCAAAACAGAAATCATATCACTTTTTCTCCTGAAAATACAATAAATTTAATAATTTGGAGTAGTATTTTATGTCATTCTCTTATTGCATGCCCTGATGGGATTTATAAGTCTTCAGTGAAACAGAGTGATTGCAGACTTATCAATTTAGACCAGACAATCACTTTAACCCCTTAACGTCCAACGAAGGACAGAGTCCATCATTGGACACCTCCCCCTGTTTGATGCGGGCTCCGGCGATAAGCCAGCACCTTTTCCGGCACATGACAGCTGATCTGTACAGATGAAATGTGCCCAGAACAGCCACAGGTGGAATTGCGATTCATCCGTGGCTGTTAACATGTTAAATGCCGCTGTCAAAATCTGGAGAGGATTATCAAACTCTTAAAAGAGGGTAAATCATCACGCAATGTTGCAAAAGATGTTGGTTGTTCACAGTCAGCTGTGTCTAAAATCTGGACAAATACAAACAACATGGGAAGGTTGTTAAAGGCAAACATACTGGTAGACCAAGGAAGACATCAAAACGTCAAGACCGGAAACTTAAAACAATATGTCTCCAAAACAGGAAATGCACAGCAAAACAATGAGGAACGAATGGGTGGAAACTGGAGTCAACGTCTGTGACCAAACTGTAAGAAACCGCCTAAAGGAAATGTAATTTACACACAGAAAAGCTAAACGAAAGCCATCATTAACACCTAAACAGAAAAAACAAGGTTACAATGGGCTAAGGAAAAGCAATAGTGGACTGTGGATGACTGGATGAAAGTCATATTCAGAGATGAATCGCGAATCTGCATTGGGCAAGGTGATGATGCTGGAACTTTTGTTTGGTGCCATTCCAATGAGATTTATAAAGATGATTGCCTGAAGAGAACATGCAAATTTCCACAGTCATTGATGATATGGGGCTGCATGTCAGGTAAAGGCACTGGAGAGATGGCTGTCATTACATCTTTAATAAATGCACAAGTTTATGTTGATATTTTGGACACTTTTCTTATCCCATCAATTGAAAGGATGTTTGGGGATGATGAAATCATTTTTCAAGATGATAATGCATCCTGCCATAGAGTAAAAACTGTGAAAACATTCCTTGAAAAGACACATAAGGTCAATGTCATGGCCTGCAAATAGTCTGGATCTCAATCCAATTGAAAATCTTTGGTGGTAGTTGAAGAAAATGGTCCATGACAAGGCTCCAACCTGCAAAGCTGATCTGGCAACAGCAATCAGAGAAAGTTGGAGCCAGATTGATGAAGAGTACTGTTTGACACTCATTAAGTCCATGCCTCAGAGACTGCAAGCTGTTGCAAAAGCCAGAGGTGGTGCAACAAAATACTAGTGATGTGTTGGCGTGTTTTTTTGTTTGTTGGTTTTTCATGATTCCATATTTTTTTCCCTCAGAATTGAGTGAGTCCATAATTTTTCCCTTATGCTTGGTTAAAAAAAATAACCATTACTGACTACCACATTATTTGTTCTTGATTTCTTTTAGTGTTTCTTAAAGCTAGAAAGTTGTCATTTAAAATGAGTTCAGTTCCATAATTTTTGCTAGGGGTTGTAGAAGAAGGAGATAACGGACTAAACCGTTGGAAGTGGTGTTGGAGTTATAGCAACAGTTGCAGCTATGCTGGGAAGAAAGCAGCTTGTGCAGTGCAAACTGTACCATCTCTTAGTATTGTTTGTATCAGTTCTTTTCTCTCTCTCTCTCTCAATCCGCAGCAAAACCGCAAGGAATCCGCATCAATTCTGCAGGAAAACCAAAAACGTTTAGCATGCGTTTTCCACCAACAGATGGGGATTCTCTGCGGAAAATTCCACAGGCCAATCCACAACATGTGCACATACCCTAACCCTCCATGTTGTGATGATGTGATAATTATTTCTGTATGTCCAAAATAAACAGTTCTCCCAAATTGACTGGATGATTGTGCTGAAGACTAAAACTTTCTACAGAACATGCACATTTTATTGAATAATATGTAATAAATAAAAGTTTTATGAAAGAAATGCATTTTGCTTATTAATTCAGGAAATAAGCACTAACGAGCTCATAAAATCAAAATAAAATATGATTTTTTTTAATATGTGAACAAATGAATAACTGATCCCAATTAAGGCTATTGGATCCCTGCCAGGGCAGTGGGATACTCGGTACCGGGCCGGTGTATTGAGGGGATGTGTCACAGCAGCAATGACCCGGTCCGTGGCCCTGGGCGTCCAATGAAAGGGGAATTATTTACAGGGGATGTTTAGAGTTTGTAGTGTAGGTATTCGTGACGCCACCTGTGGAAACTTAGAAACAGTCAGTGAGTTGCAGTTTCCAAAGCTTTACTTACAGTTTTGCAAGCAAAGCATCCAGGGCATTGAATACAGGTCGTACTGGAGTAGGTCAACCTGAAAGCAGTTTAGGATCCCCTTATTACAGGTGGGATGTGAGGTCTCCTTTCTAGCGCTGTTCTGTGAGGCATTGGCTGCTATAAGCTCCATCCAAGTCCCTCTCTCTCTCTCTCTCTCTCATTTAAGTTGAACTTCACTCTCATAACATGCAGCTGTAGCCTGCTTCAGGAATCACTCACTTCTGGAGTCTCCGGCTCACATATGCTGCTGCTTTGAAGAAGATAATGATCAAACAAGTACTCGCGCTATGAAACAGGCACAAAGCATACACATATATGCTTGCGCCGCTACCTCTTTATTATAATTTAATTTGCTTTGAAGAAGAGTCTTAATTGGGACAGAGAACCTGCTGTCCTCTGCCCTCTGGATTCTGCTGCTGGGACTTTACTTCACCCTCTCAGCCTCGGACTCCAGGGGTCTGGTCTCCGGTGCTTAGACCTGGGGGTGAGCCCTGCTATGGCTCCTGTCCCCCAGCTTGTCTTCACACACTCTCCTCTCTCGTCCCTCAGCTACACTCACTAACTCCTCCCCCAGCCAGAATATTCCAGAGAAGCTCCCTTCAAATCAGGTGTTTGAGCTCCCCCTTCTGGTCTGGAGTCAGAAAGGTGTTGTACGCTGTGTTACCTGCTAAGGGATCCTTCTGTGCTTTCAGGCATGACATCACCCTCCCCTGGAGGAAGGCAAGGTCACTGTTGCAGCCAAACTCCTGGGGTGCCACACTATGGTAGAATTATGTATGCTCGGATGGTCTTCGTGACTCTTCACCTAGCCACCATTACATCTACTCAAGAGATAATTAGCTAAAGTGTAGTTAATATTAGAACCTGTAACACTGGCGCCCTTACTGATTGGCGCGAGCGTGCGGGTGTGGCCCACTGTGCTACAAACCAGACTACCCTGGAAGGGGCGTGACTAAGCAGCTACCTTGGTGTTCACTGTAGCCTCTGATGGTGAGGTCAGGCTTGTGCGGCAGGTATCTGTCATGTACCACTCCATGGTGGTGTCTCACTGTGGCTGCTGATCCCACTGGGGAACAGTACACTATAGGAAGTGCAGACAAGTACAGACAGGCAAGGCTGGTACTCTTGGCAGACAGTTGGGCACGGCTGGGACACTGGCAGGCAGGCGGGCACGGCTGAGACACTGGTAGGCAGGCGGGCACGGCTGAGACACTGGCAGGCAGGTGGGCACGGCTGAGACACTGGCAGGCAGCCGTGCACAGTACACACGGAAGGGGCAGGAACAGACTCGGTAGGGACAGAAACACGGACAGACATAAGTGTTGTATGAGAACAGGTAGAGACCTGTTCAGACTGGAGAAGCTGGGCCTGGTTCCGGACGATTAAAGACACAGACTGGAATGAGAGGTATATGGGAACAGGTTGTTAGAACCCTCTTGTTAGATTTTGTTTCTGTTTGCTGGTCACATGACCTTTTTTCCCTATTTAGTCTGGCTCCGCCCTTCTGGCTTTGCTGGACTTCATTGTATTATCTACTCTTAAGCTAGCCGGGTGCTTAGGTGCCTTACTCTGTCAGTTTTGCTTAATCTTAGGATCTGGTAGTAATTTGTTTTCTGTTTAATTTTCCCTGCTACAATTTCTGTTAGGAGGTGTCCACCTTTTCTCCCAGTCCCTAGATCTTGTAGGGATTCCTTCCTCGCAACTATAGGTCTTCATTCAGACTAGCTGAGGACTTTAGCGGGTCTGGTCGCAGGATCAGGTTGCCCGTTACATCGTAGGGATCAAGCTCAGTTTTATTGTAGGGACAGAGTTCCCATCTTTCCTTAGTGCTTGTAGCAGTTCATAACAGTAAGTCCAGCCAAGAAATAAAAAAAAAAAAAAATCTCTAAGGAAAGATTTTCTGTTTTCATCATGGTGTCGGTTCGGGATTTGGCTGAACGCCTGCAGGGTCTCTCTCTGGAGGTGGCTGAAATCCAGCAACACGTGAGTACAGTCATGGCCAAAAGTTTTGAGAATGACACAAATATTATATTTTCACATGATCTGCTGCCCTCTGGTTTTTATGTGTGTTTGACAGATGTTTTTATCATAGACAGAAATATAATAATTGCAAACATATGAGTAACAAAAGCGTATATTGACAGTTAGAATGAGTTAATGCAGCAAGTCAATATTTGCAGTGTTGACCCTTCTTCTTCAAGACCTCTGCAATTCTCCCTGGCATGCTCTCAATCAACTTCTGGACCAAATCCTGACTGATAGCAGTCCATTCTTGCACAATCAATGCTTTCATTTTGTCAGAATTTTTAGGTTTTTTGTCCACCCGTCTCTTGATAATTGACCACAAGTTCTCAATGGGATTAAGATCTGGGGAGTTTTCCAGGCCATGGACCCAAAATCTCTATGTTTTGTTCCCTGAGCCATTTAGTTATCACCTTTGCTTTATGGCAAGGTGCTCCATCATGCTGGAAAAGGCATTGTTGATCGCCAAACTGCTCTTGGAGGGTTGGGAGAAGTTGCTCTTGGAGGACATTCTGGTACCATTCTTTATTCATGGCTGTGTTTTTAGGCAAGACTGTGACAGAGCCGATTCCCTTGGCTGAGAAGCAACCCCACACATGAATGGTTTCAGGATGCTTAACAGTTGGCATGAGACAAGACTGGTGGTAGCGCTCACCTTGTCTTCTCCGAATGAGGCGTTTTCCTGATGTCCCAAACAATCGAAAAGGGGATTCATCAGAGAAAATAACTTTACCCCAGTCCTCAGCAGTCCACTGCCTGTACCTTTTGCAGAATATCAGTCTGTCCATGATGTTTTTTCTGGAGAGAAGTGGCTTCTTTGCTGCCCTCCTTGAGACCAGGCCTTGCTCCAAGAGTCTCCGCCTCACAGTGCGTGCAGATGCACTCACACTTGCCTGCTGCCATTCCTGAGCAAGCTCTACACTGCTGGTAGCCCGATCCCGCAGCTGAAACACTTTTAAGAGACGGTCCTGGCGCTTGCTGGTCTTTCTTGGGCGCCCTGAAGCCTTTTTGGCAACAATGGAACCTCTCTCCTTGAAGTTCTTGATGATGCGATAGATTGTTGACTGAGGTGCAATCTTTCTAGCTGCGATACTCTTCCCTGTTAGGCCATTTTTGTGCATTGCAATGATGACTGCAGTGTTTCTTTAGAGATAACCATGGTTAACAGAAGAGAAACAATGATGCCAAGCACCAGTCTCCTTTTAAAGTGTCCAGTGGTGTCATTCTTACTTAATCATGACAGATTGATCTCCAGCCATGTCCTCATCAACACCCACACCTGTGTTAATGGAGCAATCACTGAAAAGAGGTTAGCTGGTCCTTTTAAGGCAGGGCTGCAATGATGTTGAAATGTGTTTTGGGGGATAAAGTTCATTTTCTAGCCAAATATTGACATTGCAAGTAATTGCTGTTAAGCTGATCACTCTTTATAACATTCTGGAGTATATGCAAATTGCCATTAGAAAAAGTGATGCAGTAGACTTTGTAAAAATTAATATTTGTGTCATTCTCAAAACTTTTGGCCATGACTGTAGTTGTTCTGGAGCACATTTCGTGGAGCCAAAGGTACGTTTGCCTGATTTATTTTATGGTGAACAAGATTTTTTTTCTTTTAAAAATGCTTGCTTGTTGTATTTTCGTTTGAGACCCAGATCCTCTGGTGATGAATCACAGCGCATAGGGTTTATAATGTCACTTTTGCGCAAAGAACCTCAGGACTGGGCCTTTTCTCTGCAGCCTAGTGATCCATGCTTTGGATCAGTGGATGTTTTTTTTTCTGCTTTGGGGTTGTTGTATGACGATCCGGATCGTGTTTCATCAGCTGAGACAGAGTTGAGACGTTTGAGACAGGGATCGGGTAATGTGGAAAAATATTGTACTCACTTCTGTAGGTGGTCCACTCAGGTGGGCTGGAACGATTCAGCTTTGAAAAGTTTATTTCTTGCAGGATTAAGTGAAAGGGTTAAAGATTTGCTGATTGCTTATCCTATACCTGGTAACTTGCAAGAGGCTATGCAATTGGCCATACGGGTGGATAGGAGACTGCGTGCAAGGGTTAATGAGAGTAAGTCTGCTTTGTCAGCTCCAGGTTTGGAGAAGGAATGTACTGACATTGGAGAGCCGATGGAAATTGGAGCAATGGCACCTCACTCTCGGGAAAAAGAACGCAGATTTGCTCAAGGTTTGTGTTTCTACTGTGGTAAATCTGAGCATTTCATTAAGAACTGTGCGCTTCGAATGAATAAAGAGAAAAAAAAAATGAGGTCAGTGTCGCCCGCATAGCTTGTTTAAACAATAAAGGTGTCTTTCTTTCTGCTACCACTTGTGTTGAGGAGGAATTAATGGAGTTTCGGGTATTTGTGGATTGTGGTTCAACTCTCAATGTGATTGATGGAAATTTTTGGAAAAACTAAAATTAAAACCCAAACTTCTGTCTTCTCCTATTAATGTGGTGTCTGTGGATGGCTCTCCCTTGAAAAATGTTACTCACCATATCTGTGAATTTCCTCTTACTATTAATGGTGTTCATCAAGAGAATTTGGATTTGGTAGTTTTGAATAATTTGCCCTCACCGGTGATTTTGGGGTTACCCTGGTTAAAATTGCACAATCCGGTACTGGATTGGTCTACCAATGAAATTAAGTCCTGGAGTCCTAAGTGTTATGACAAGTGTTGTAACGGGCGTATTGCTGCTGTAGTTAAGGGGGAGTACCTATTCAGGATTTTTGGAAAGTTTTTTCTGATAAGGAATTTGCAGGTATTGCCTCCTCATAGAGATTATGATTGTGCGATTGAATTTGTCCCTGGAGCAACTCTGTCACGCTGTCTAATGATATGACTACAATGTCAGTAAACTATTTATACAGGAACCACACTCTATACAACATATAGTTTAGCAACAAAAGAATGTAAGTATAAAATAGATTTACCTGACACAATATCAGCAGAACTTAGGGTTAATCTTGAGGACTAGATGTGCAGAGACGATATCAGTTGAACTCAGGGTTAATCTTGAGGACTTGATGAGCTGTAACAGGAAAGAGTAGGACCGGGGTCTAACCTGACCCTACACTGGGGTCCTAACTAATCCCTTACCTTGGAGGTACTGATAATGGTTCAGAGGTCCAAGTCTCCAGCCTAACCCTGTCTCCTATCAGACCCTGAACCCTGTAATCAGTCCAAAGAAGGATCCTGATTACCACCAAAGGGATATGGGCTGATCTCAGCTAAATACACAGATTAGACATATAAGACAGACAGGATAGCACTCTCTTGCATACACACTCAAACACCGAAGGAACATAAATGGTCTGGGAAATAAACTCTAAGCAAGTTAAGCTTAAAACAACTAAGGAGCTCTCAACTAGAGTCTATACAGATTCATTCCTATCTGTGGTCTGCATGAAGTGTTTCACTGGCAACTCCCAAAGCAGACAACCAGAAACTTAAAGGAAACCAATCAACAAATAATCAATTGCAGTCGGGAGAAACTGCACCCAGTCCCAGCACCGAGCACAGACAGAATTAACTCCCTAGCTGCCAAACACAAAGAAACAGCAACTCAGCTGTGAGAAGTCAAAATGTGCAACCGCGACGATCTTCGTGGCAATGCACACATGACAGTACCCCCCCTTCTACGAGGGGCCTCCGGACCCTCAGGGCCACGCCTGCCCGGGTGAGTTCTGTGGAAGGTCCGAACCAAACGATCTGCGTTAACATCAGACGCAGGGACCCACGTCCTCTCCTCCGGACCATACCCCTTCCAATGCACCAAGTACTGAAGGGACCGGCGATTCAGGCGAGAGTCAATGATTTTTGATACTTGAAATTCCAAGTTACCATTGACCAACACTGGAGGAGGAGGTAGAGGTGACGGTATGACTGGTGCCACATACCTTTTAAGTAATGACTTGTGGAACACATTATGAATTTTAAAAGTAGAAGGGAGTTCCAGACGAAATGCCACAGGATTAATTATGGAACTGATCCTGTACGGCCCGATGAATCTGGGACCCAGTTTCCAGGAGGGCACTTTAAGTTTTATATTCCTGGTAGACAACCATACCAGATCGTTCACATTCAGATCTGGACCAGAAACTCTCCTCCTATCAGCCATACGTTTGTAACGGTTCCCCATCGTACTCAAATTATTCAATACACCTCGCCACACAGAAGCAAGTGACGACGAGAAACGCTCCTCCTCAGGAACCCCAGAAGGACCCCCCACATTGAAAGTACAAAACTGGGGATGAAAACCATATGCCCCAAAAAACGGGGACTTACCAGTGGACTCGCTCCGCCTGTTGTTAAGAGCGAACTCTGCCAGAGGCAAGAAAGATGACCAGTCCTCTTGGTTCTCCGAGACAAAACACCGGAGATATGTCTCTAAACTCTGATTCAGACGCTCTGTCTGACCATTGGTCTGTGGATGAAAAGCCGAGGAAAACGACAATTGCATCCCCCGACGTAAACAAAATGCCCTCCAAAATTTGGACACAAACTGAGACCCCCTATCTGACACCACATCAGAAGGCAACCCATGAAGTCTCACGATCTCCCTAATGAACACCTGCGCCAGAGTTTTAGCATTAGGGAGTGCAGGAAGAGCAACGAAATGTGCCATCTTACTGAACCTGTCAACAACCACCAGTATGACAGTATTCCCTGACGACGGAGGAAGATCCGTAATGAAGTCCATAGATAAATGAGTCCATGGACGCTCCGGAAGTTTCAAGGGTAAAAGGGTCCCAGATGGACGGGTATGAGGAGTTTTAGAGCGAGCACAAACCCCACAGGACGCGACAAAAGTTATAACATCTTTATTAGCGTTAGGCCACCAAAATCGGCGAGAAAGGAGATCTAAAGTAGCCTTACTCCCTGGATGTCCTGCTAAAGCAGAATTATGATGTGCCTCAATAACCTTTTGTCTCAACTGATTCGGGACAAACAGTCTCCCTGGAGGTCCTGCAGGGGCGTCCCCCTGAGCCTCTAACACCTCCTCCTCAAGCTCAGAACATACAGCCGACACTACCACCCCCTCCTGAAGGATAGGAATCGGGTCGTCCGTTTTCCCGGCCCCTGGGAAACTGCGAGACAAAGCATCAGCCTTTACATTCTTAGACCCCGGACGATAAGTGACGACAAAATTAAACCTGGTAAAAAACAACGACCATCGAGCTTGTCTGGAATTCAGACGCTTAGCGGATTCTAAATACAGCAGGTTCTTGTGATCAGTAATAACGGTGACCGGGTGGACTGCCCCCTCCAAAAAGTGACGCCATTCTTCAAAAGCCAATTTAATGGCCAAAAGTTCCCTATTGCCGATATCATAATTCCTTTCGGCGGACGACAATTTCTTAGAAAAGAAAGCGCACGGATGCCATTTACCAGGGGACGGACCCTGGGACAATATAGCACCCACCCCTACGTCAGACGCGTCCACCTCCACAATGAACGGCTGAGATACATCTGGTTGGATGAGAACGGGTGCCGAAGCAAAACATCTCTTTAAAGAGGAAAAGGCTTGGCAAGCTTTGTCTGACCACCTAGAAAAATCCGTCCCTTTTCTCGTCATGTCCGTGAGAGGTTTGACGACAGACGAGAAATTACAAATAAATTTCCGGTAGTAATTAGCAAACCCCAAAAAACGCTGCAGAGCCTTAAGATCCCCTGGCTGATCCCATTCAAGCACTGCTCTCACCTTTTCAGGGTCCATACGGAAACCGGAGGCTGACACCAAAAAACCCAAAAACTGAAGTTCCTGTACGGCAAAAACACACTTCTCCAGTTTGGCGTATAGTTTATTGTCTCGCAAGATCTGCAACACCTGTCTCACATGCTCCTGGTGAGACACAAGATCTGGAGAGTAAATTAAAATGTCATCCAAATATACGACCACAAACACCCCCACAAGGTGACGAAAAATGTCATTAACAAAATGTTGGAATACTGCTGGTGCAGTAGTCAGACCAAAAGGCATAACCAGGTTTTCATAATGTCCCTCCGGCGTGTTAAACGCCGTTTTCCACTCATCCCCCTCTTTTATTCTAATCAGATTATACGCCGCCCTGAGATCCAATTTAGAGAACCATTTGGCGCCAACAATTTGATTGAAGAGATCAGGAATAAGAGGGAGTGGATACGGATCTCGAACAGTAATCCGATTAAGTTCGCGGAAATCCAAGCAAGGGCGTAGGCCTCCATCTTTTTTCTTCACAAAGAAGAACCCCGCGGCTACAGGGGAAGATGAAGGTCTAATATGCCCTTTGGCCAGACTTTCGGAAATATAATCTTTCATAGCCTGTCTTTCAGGACCAGAAAGATTATACAACCTAGCTTTAGGTAACTTAGCATCAGGAAGAAGATTAATAGAGCAGTCATACACACGATGAGGAGGCAACTCCCGACACCCCTCCTCAGAAAAAACATCCCCAAAATCCTCCAAAAAAGGAGGCAATGTACTAGGTACGACCGCACTGATGACTGTGTTCATGCAGTTGCTTTTGCAAAACTCACCCCATTGGCTTATCTCTCTGGACTGCCAATTAATTACAGGGTTATGTTTAACCAGCCAAGGAAGTTCCAACACAATGGGAGTAGGTAGACCCTCCAACACATAACAAGATAATTGTTCCCTATGTATTGCCCCTACCCGAAGGTCAATGTTATGAACCTCATGAACAAAGCTACCTTGGCCGAGAGGCCTGGCGTCAATGGAAAAAATAGGGATCGGTTTGACCAATACACTCAATGCATACCTTGAGCCTGAGCAAACTGAGCGTCAACCAGATTGGCGCCGGAACCACTATCCAGAAGAACAGACAATCTCTTCACTCTAGTACCAAACACCACCTCCACTGGTACAAGGAACTGAGAAGAACCGCGGATGAAATACATACTCCCAGTTGTCATCCACCACACAACCTGGGATTAGCAGTTTTCCGGCGACTTTTTACTTAACAAGACACGGGATGGACATTCTCCAACAAAATGTCCCTCTTTCCCGCAGAAAAAACACCTTCTAGTCCTGCGGCGTGCCGCCAATCCCCTACTACGAAAAGATGTCCCTCCCAACTGCATAGGCTCATCCGAACAGACAAGGGGAACCTCAACATAAGGGACTTTAGTAGTAGGTGGAGTAACAACAGGGAGTGGAGTTACCTCACCCCTCTCCCGAAGCCGTCTATCAGTACGGATAGCTAGGGCCATAGCAGCCTCCAGAGAAGGAGGAGACTCATACTGAGCCAAAACGTCTTTTAATTTGTCAGAAAGCCCATGACAAAACTGGCTCCTAAGAGCTGGGTCATTCCACTGAGTATCCGTGGCCCATCTACGAAACTCAGAAGCAAATTCCTCCGCAGGACGATCTCCCTGCTGTATCTTACGTAATTTAGTCTCAGCAAGAGAGACCCGATCTGGGTCATCATATACCAATCCCAGAGCAGTAAAAAATTGATCTACAGACTGTAGAGCCGGGGATCCCGGAGGAAGGGAAAATGCCCAGGATTGAGGGTCCCCTTGAAGAAGTGAGATAACAATTCCCACTCTCTGCTCATCACTCCCTGATGATCGCGGCCGAAGCCGAAAATATAATTTACATGCCTCCCGGAAGGTAAAAAATTTGTCTCGCCCACCAGTGAACCTATCTGGAAGAGCCACCTTAGGTTCAACTCTGGTTTGCTCCAGGGGAGACAAAACTTTGGACTTAATGTCCGTCAGCTCCATGGATAATCCCTGCAACTGCAGAGCCAGCTGGGCTACTGGATCCATGGTAACTAGAGATAATTTTTTATGGCCAGTGAAAATGTCACGCTGTCTAATGATATGACTACAATGTCAGTAAACTATTTATACAGGAACCACACTCTATACAACATATAGTTTAGCAACAAAAGAATGTAAGTATAAAATAGATTTACCTGACACAATATCAGCAGAACTTAGGGTTAATCTTGAGGACTAGATGTGCAGAGACGATATCAGTTGAACTCAGGGTTAATCTTGAGGACTTGATGAGCTGTAACAGGAAAGAGGAGGACCGGGGTCTAACCTGACCCTACACTGGGGTCCTAACTAATCCCTTACCTTGGAGGTACTGATAATGGTTCAGAGGTCCAAGTCTCCAGCCTAACCCTGTCTCCTATCAGACCCTGAACCCTGTAATCAGTCCAAAGAAGGATCCTGATTACCACCAAAGGGATATGGGCTGATCTCAGCTAAATACACAGATTAGACATATAAGACAGACAGGATAGCACTCTCTTGCATACACACTCAAACACCGAAGGAACATAAATGGTCTGGGAAATAAACTCTAAGCAAGTTAAGCTTAAAACAACTAAGGAGCTCTCAACTAGAGTCTATACAGATTCATTCCTATCTGTGGTCTGCATGAAGTGTTTCACTGGCAACTCCCAAAGCAGACAACCAGAAACTTAAAGGAAACCAATCAACAAATAATCAATTGCAGTCGGGAGAAACTGCACCCAGTCCCAGCACCGAGCACAGACAGAATTAACTCCCTAGCTGCCAAACACAAAGAAACAGCAACTCAGCTGTGAGAAGTCAAAATGTGCAACCGCGACGATCTTCGTGGCAATGCACACATGACAAACTCTTCCTAAAAGTCGTTTATTTAATTTGACTATTCCTGAGAGAAAGGCTTTGGAGGAATACATACAGACAAGCTTGGCCGCCGGTCACATTAGGCCTTCCAAATCTCCTGTGGCGGTTGGTTTTTTTTTGTTAAAAAAAAGGACGGCGGTTTACGGCCTTGTCTAGACTTTCGTGAGATAATAAAATTACTGTACGCAATCCTTACCCACTGCCATTGATTCCTGATTTGTTTAATCAGTTAGTGGGGGCCAAGTGGTTCTCGAAAATTGATCTTCGAGGGGCATACAATTTGTTGCGCATGAAGGAGGGGGATGAATGGAAGACTGCGTTTAACACTCCACTGGGTCATTTTGAGAATCTGGTCATGCCTTTTGGACTTTCCAGTGCTCCGGCATTTTTTCAGAATCTTATTAATGACATCCTTAGACCTTTGATCGGCAGAAGTGTGGTTGTGTATTTGGATGACATTTTGATTTATTCACCGGATTTGGAGTCTCATTGGAGGAGTGTGCGTGAAGTATTACAGTTACTGAGTGATAATTCACTTTTTGCCAAACTAGAAAAATGTGAGTTCGCTGTACAGAGACTTAGTTTTTTGGGCTACATTGTCTCCAGTGAAGGTTTTGAGATGGACCCTGTGAAAGTGCAAGCTGTGCAGGATTGGCCTAGACCTATTGGTGTGAAATCAATACAGAGGTTTTTGGGGTTCGCCAATTATTATAGAAAATTCATAAAAAAATTTTCTGTGATTGCCAAACCTCTGACCGATCTCACCAGGAAAGGTGCTGATGCGGTTCAGTGGACTACTGAGGCCATTGAGGCTTTTGTGTTGCTAAAGGAGAGGTTCAGCTCTGCTCCCATCCTTACGCAGCCTGATGTGACTAAACCATTTTTGGTTGAGGTTGATGCTTCTTCTGTGGGGGTCGGCGCGGTGTTGTCTCAGGAAAAGATGGATGGAGTACATCCCTGTGCTTTTTTTTCAAATAAATTTTCTGAGTCTGAACTAAATTATGATATCGGTAATCGGGAATTGTTGGCAATTAAACTCGCATTTGAACACTGGCGTCATTTTTTGGAGGGAGAGGAATTTCCCGTTCAAGTCTTCACCGATCATAAAAATCTGATCTACCTTGATGCTGCCAAACGCTTGAATGCCCGTCAGGCTAGGTGGGCACTGTTTTTCTCACGCTTTAATTTTACCGTTACTTACATCCAAGGTACTAAAAATGTTAAAGCTGATGCTTTGTCTCGCAGCTTTTCTCCTATGGTGGGTACTGAGGAGGAGGAAAACATTTTGCAAGAGGGGGTTGTTATTGCGGTTTTGGACTCCGTGTTGGAAGATGAGATTCTTAAAGCACAGGAGAATGCCCCATCTAACACGCCGCATGGGAGGTTGTTTGTGCCTGGTACCCTGAGGAGAGATTTGTTTGTTGAATGTCATGACTCTCGGTTGGCAGGTCATCCTGGAATCTCTGAGACCAAGAGACTTGTGGGTCGCAGCTTTTGGTGGCCTGGATGGCAGAAGGAAGTCATTAAGTGGGTGCGTCAATGCACTGTGTGTGCTAGATCTAAGTCTTCTCATACTCCTGCTGCAGGGTTGCTTTGCCCTCTGGAGGTCCCTTGTGCACCTTGGACACATTTGGCTATGGACTTTATTACTGACCTTCCCCCCTCTGAGGGTTTCACTGTCATCTGGGTGGTCGTGGACCGTTTTAGCAAGATGTGTCACTTGGTTCCTTTCATCAAATTGCCCTGCGCTAAGACTCTCGCTAAGGCCTTTGTCAAAGAAATAGTCAGACTACATGGTGTTCCTACTGACATTGTTTCTGATAGGGGACCTCAGTTTGTGGCTCGTTTTTGGCGCGCCTTTTGTGACAGGTTGGGAGTTCATTTGTCGTTTTCATCCGGATATCATCCTGAGTCTAATGGCCAGACAGAAAGGAAAAACCAGGATGTTGAGCAGTTCTTGCGTTGTTTTGTGACTGATAATCAAGAGGGATGGTCTGAGTTTCTGCCACTTGCTGAGTTTGCTCTTAACAATCATACATTCGCTTCAGCTGGTTGTTCGCCTTTTTTTTGTTGTACTGGGAGACATCCGTCTTTTGGGTCATTTTCCAAGTTGGGATTGGCTGTACCTGAAGAGGAGAATTTTTCTGGTGTGTTGGAGAGAGTTTGGACTGATGTGCGTGGTAATCTTCAGGAGGCTAACAAAAGATCCAAAGTGTATTTTGATAGAAAACGACAAGAGGTTTTGTTTGCTATTGGTGACATGGTCTGGTTGTCCTCTAAGAATCTGCGCTTGAGGATTCCGTCTAAGAAATTGGGTCCCAAGTTTGTAGGGCCCTTTAAGGTGCTTCAGGTTATTAACCAATCTGCTGTTAAGTTGGAGCTTCCCACCTCCTGGAAGATTAATCCGCGGTTTCATGTTTCTCTCTTGAAAAAAGCTGAGGTCTCAGATGGAGACGTCTCGGCCACTGTTCCCCTAGTGGTGGAGGACGGGCAATATGAGATTTCCCGCATCCTAAATTCTAGACGGTATAGAGGGGGTTTGCAGTACCTCGTCGCTTGGAAGGGTTATGGACCTGAGGATAACTCATGGGTGAGGGCTGATGATGTTTCTGCGTCTAGACTTGTCAGAGCGTTTCACAAGAGGTTTCCGGATAAGCCTAAGTCCTAGGGGATCCGGAGGATCCTCTTAGAAGGGAGGGTACTGTTAGAACCCTCTTGTTAGATTTTGTTTCTGTTTGCTGGTCACATGACCTTTTTTCCCTATTTAGTCTGGCTCCGCCCTTCTGGCTTTGCTGGACTTCATTGTATTATCTACTCTTAAGCTAGCCGGGTGCTTAGGGGCCTTACTCTGTCAGTTTTGCTTAATCTTAGGATCTCGTAGTAATTTGTTTTCTGTTTAATTTTCCCTGCTACAATTTCTGTTAGGAGGTGTCCACCTTTTCTCCCAGTCCCTAGATCTTGTAGGGATTCCTTCCTCGCAACTATAGGTCTTCGTTCAGACTAGCTGAGGACTTTAGCGGGTCTGGTCGCAGGATCAGGTTCCCCGTTATATCGTAGGGATCAAGCTCAGTTTTATTGTAGGGACAGAGTTCCCATCTTTCCTTAGTGCTTGTAGCAGTTCATAACACAGGTGGGAACAGATGGGAACAGGTAGGGAGTAGGACCTGTTCAGACTGCAGGAGCAGGGACAGATAAAGAACCACAGGAAGCGGAACAGGAGCGGAGCACAACCGCAAGGTTACGGAGCGGAGAGTAGAAGAGAGATGCTGGTTGCAGTGCAGTGAGCTGAACCGCAAGGAGTGTGGAGCAAAGGCAGAACTGCAAGGAATGTGGAGCAAAGGCAGAACCGCAAGGAGTGTGGAGCAAAGGCAGAACTGCAGAGTAAGGAGCAAAAGGCAGAACTGCAAGAGTGCGAAGCAAAAGGCAGAACTGCAAGAGTGAACACAAGGATACAGCAGGATAGGAAAGGCTACAGAGAAGGAGACAACAGACACAGAAATAGGACTGAATACAGACAGGGTCAGGTACAGGATAGGGTACAGGAACTAGGATACTGCCCAGGATATGCAGCCTCCTGGAGGGCAGAACAAGTAAGGCACAAAGCACAGAAACAGATCTGGGTACAAAGCCCCCAGAGATGGCGGAAAACAGAACAGGACCTGGCAGCTCAGCAGCAAGATACTGACTGAGAGAATTGCTTGTTCAGGCAGCCTCCAAAGGGTGGGGCTGCCTTAAGTACTAGAGGCTTCTTCATAATTGGCTGGGGACACTTTAGGAAGGTGCACACTGACTCTATAAGAACCAGGAAGTGCTGGCGCCTCCACCCCTATGCACACAGCCAGGAAGCATGCACAGATCAGGCAGGAGACATGCAGCACGCAGCATGGACCGGCAACAGACAGAACTCACAGCATGGCCCAGAGTAGTGAGTAAGTTGGTGTGTAAGGCAGGTGGGGGATAGAAGGCCATGCAGTGATGCCAGCAGGGTTGTTACAGAACCTCAATTTTCAGACAATGCTAAAATGGACAATTTATATAGGAACAGGTTGAGAAAGCTATTACAAAACAGTGTAACATTTGGGAGTGAATTCAAGTAGAAAAATCAAGTTACAAGTTTCCTTTAAATTCTTGGAACTATTAGCATTTGTTTACACTTGCATATTTTGGCTAGTTTATTGGTCAATATTTGAAAGTCAAAATCAAAAGTGGACCATATACAGCGGAAAAAAATATACATTTAACATACCTGACCTGACCTGACCTCGCTCTAGCGTCATCTGCCTTCAATGTCAAGCGCCAGTTAATTGACTAACACTGCTCACTGCCAAACTGTCTTAGCTCCTTCACTTTTGACTGATTACCCCTTCATTTGCCTCTAATTCTGTGTTTCTTGATTTGACCCCAACTACTCTTCTAACCATGTACTAGTCTGACGATTTTGTCTCTGATGACAAGGTTAGTTCACCAGTCCACTAGTGCCAACTTGCTCCACCAGCCAGCGGCTAATTTGTAGATGCAACTCAGAGGTTTACAGAGCAAAAAACAGATCTTTGAACACAGAACCTGGATATGAAGCAATAATGGTATATTTTTATTCTATTGGGATTTTTTTCACCCTAAAGTTGGTAAATTATTATGTTTTTACTAGTTCTCTATTTGGAAAGATATTTTTCTAAATGCAAACCCGCACAGCAATAGATTTAAACTGAACCTGCATCAGCAGAATCCTGCCACTGTGGCACGGAGAGCAGAAGATGGGGGGCCCGCTGTAGGCCCCCTCTGCTCACTGGGCCCCAAGCGTCAGTAAGGGAAGTCATGCTCTGATGGCGGCACTGTTAACACTGCTTGATTATCGGGAAATGATCATTCCTAGAAACAGTTGTTCACAAAAATTGGTCAGTAGAGATGAGCGACTTTGCCTCTGGGAGGGTCGAGTCGGGTTTCGGACCACCCGACTTTATCAAAAGTCGAGTCGAACGAAATCGGCCGACTATCGGCAAAAGTCGAAGTTCCGACTGAAACTCAACCCGACCCCAATGCAAGTCAATGGGGAAGAAAAGTCGGCAGTGAGTGGAGGACAGTAAACACACCTACAGTGCCCATTTCAATGCCAACGACATCAATTCTTATTACTTAAGCTTGTCAACCTTAATTTATTTTATAATAATAGTAACGCATTGAAAACTGGGGGTTATTTGGCTAAAGTTGTTGGGGGCAGGGCTGGCTCAAGATTTTCGTGGGCCCCGGGCGAAAGAGTCTCAGTGGGCTCCTTTAACACATACCACAATTCATAATGCTCCGATACGGCAGAGAAATATAGGTATAGTACCATGCCAAATACTTCACTTCTTACATTACGAGTGATATCTATTGTAAATTCTACAATAGCTCAAAAACCGGACAATATTGTCCTCCATACAGTATTATGGGCACCACATAGTGCGCCATACAGAATAATGAGCCCCATATATTGCTCTATACGGAATAATGAGCCCCATATATTGCTCCATGCAGAATAATGAGTCCTATATATGATGCTCCATACAGAATAATAGGCCCAATATAATGCTTCATACAGTATAATGAGCCACATATATTGCTCCATACAGAATAATGAGCCCCATATATTGCTCCATACATAATTGGTCCCATATAATGTTCCATACAGTATATGATGAGCTCCACATAATGCTCCAGTATATGATGGTCCCCATATAATGTGCCATACAGTATAGGACAGTCCCCATAGAGTATAATGAGCCCCACATATTGCTCCATACAGTATAATGAGTCGCATATAAAGCTCCATACAGTATATGAATGGCCCCATATATTGCTCCATACAGAATGGGCTCCATATAATGCTCCATACAGAATAGGCCCCATATGTGCTCCATATGATGCTCCATATATAAAGGGCCCTATATGATGCCCCATAAATAATAAACCCCATATGATGCTCTAGTATATGATGGGCCCCATATATGATGCTCCAGTGTATGATGAGCCCCATATAATGCTCCAAATATAATGGTCCCCGTATATAATGCTCCATATATAATGGGCTCCATGTGATGCTCCACATATAATGTGTCCATTCAGTATTATGGGCACCACATAGTGCACCATACAGAATAATGAGCCCCATATATTGCTCTATACAGAATAATGAGCCCCATATATTGCTCCATACATAATGGGCTCCATATAATGCTCCATACAGAATAGGCCCCATATGTGGTTCCATATGATGCTCCATATATAAAGGGCCCTATATGATGTGCCATATATAATGGGCCCCATATGATGCTCCAGTATATGATGTGCCCCATGGATGATGTTCCAGTGTATGATGGGCCTATATAATGCTCCATATAATAATGGGCCCCATATATGATGCTCCAGTGTATGATCGGCCCCATTTACAATGCTCCAGTGTATGATGGGCCCCATATATAATGCTCCAGTGTATAATAGGCCCTATCTATGATGCTCAGGTGTAAAATGGGCCCCATATATTGCTCCAAACATTAAAAAAAATGAAATACCTCTCCTCGCTAGGCACTGCTCTACTCTGGACTCTTCAGCGTCACCATCTTCCAGCTCTCTGCACTGTGACTGTTCAGGAAAGCACCAGAGAGAAAAAAACAAAAAATCCCTAAAAAATACCTTTTAATTCATTGATTAAAACCATCATTAATAGACACATAACAAAAAGACTAGGGGATACCAGGAAAAATACAGAATGATCAAAATATCGCAATGTATTACTTATTTTTGGGGGCCAAAAATCTAGGATAACCCTAATGGGCCCTAATGAATCCCTTCCTGACCGCGGAGGTTGGCACCCTAGTTGTTGACGACATGGCGCCCCGCTCAACGTCGGTGCCCCTAGTAAACCCTGTATCACCCTAAGTCCAAAAAACGGGATACACAGAAAAAAACACACACATACATATAACACTGAAAAATATCAAGGTGGAGAGACCTAATTGTCTCTAAATAAAGTGCTCAGGTGCTGTAAACTTATCTCGGAGCCTTCTTCAATAAGGACTAGTGTCAGAGAAGAAATTGCAGCTAATTACGACTTATCTCATAGAAAAAAAAATTTTTTGCTGCAGAAAAAAGACACAATCTCTGAGAAACAATGCAGCCAACTATTCAATTTATCTCGTAGTCAAAAGATACTCATATGCTGCTAGATCTCACTTGCAGCCATATTAGGGACTTATCTCGTAGTAAAAAATACTAATAGGCTGCAAAAAATGCAAAAATTGCAAAAAGATAGAAAAAACATCTACAGACAATTAGAAAGTATATGAAAAATTCCACAAAAAGTGGATGAAAAGAGCACTTAACAAAGACTCCCACCTGGGAAATATCAAAATATATTGCACACTAGAGCAGATAATAATAATGGGATTAAATCAGCATTATATTGTATGGAGGTTAGTGCTTGAATCTCTCATAATAGCTATAGCACTAGTATATATAATCTCAGCAATTTCGATATTCAAGTGGATAAGCACTTCCCCTCCCCACGGCTGTACACCCCGCAACAATATGCATAGTTTCAGCCGTTTGAAAATTTAAGGGGACATGCATGAATCATACGAGTACCCATAATTATTATAGCACTATAAGAATAATTAGTATTAATGAAAAAAATTCCCAAAATGCAAAGAAAGCACTGGAGCACCACTACCATGTATCCTCATATAAATACATATAAATGTTGCACACTCATAATAAGTGTGTTGAGGATTCAAAATCCTCAAATAAGAAATTAAAGTACCGTATATACTCGTGTATAAGCCGAGATTTTCAGCACCTTTTTTCGTGCTGAAAATGCCCCCTCGGCTTATACACGAGTCATAGGGCAGAAACCAGCGGGGGAGGGGATGCCGCGGCAGGAGCCGGTGGCTGGGATCATACTCACCCCTCCCCGTGCCATCGCTGAGGGTCCCTGCAATCCTGCATTCTCCCCGGCTTCCTGCAGCTCTCCCCGGCTTCCTGCAGCTCTCCAGCACTGAGCGGTGACGTAATACCCGCTCATTAAGGGCACGTAATATGGACGCGACGCCACTCCCATGGGCGTGGCCTCCATATTCATGGCCTTAATGAGCGGTATTACAGCACCGCTCAGTGCTGGAGAGCTGCAGGAAGCCGGGAGAACGCAGGATTGCAGGGACGCTCAGCGTTGGCACGGGGAGGGGTGAGTATGATGGAGGAGAGGACAAGGAGCACGGAGCTGGACGGGTGATAGAACGGTGGACGGGGAAGCATGGAGGAGGACGGGGGGGAGAACGGAGGACGGGGGAAGCATGGAGCAGGACAGGGGGAGGACGGGGGAAGCATGGAGGAGGACAATGAGCACGGAGCAGGACGGGGGGAGGATGGAGGGCACAGAGGAGCACGGAGCAGGACGGGGGAGAGGATGGAGGGCACAGAGGAGCACGGAGCAGGATGGGGGGGCACAGGAGAACGGAGAAGGAATGGGGGAGCACAGGCGGAGGACGGAGCAGGAGGGGGGAGTACAGAGGAGAATGGGGAGCACAGAGCTGGATGGGGGAGCAAGGAGCAGGACGGGGGCAGCACAGAGCAGGAGGGCAGTTTATACACCTGGCTTATACACGAGTCAATAAGTTTTCCCAGTTTTTTGTGGCAAAATTAGGGGGGTTGGCTTATACACGGGTCGGCTTATACACGAGTATATACGGTATGTTGCATCTGTCAGGAAACCACTTTTATTAACCCCTTCATGACCCAGCCTATTTTGACCTAAATGACCTGGCCATTTTTTGCAATTCTGACCAGTGTCCCTTTATGAGGTAATAACTCAGGAACGCTTCAACGGATCCTGGCGATTCTGAGACTGTTTTTTCGTGACATATTGGGCTTCATGTTAGTGATAAATGTAGGTCGATAATTTTTGCATTTATTGTGAAAAAAATGGAACTTTGGCCAAAATTTTGAAAAATTTGCAATTTTCAAATTTTGAATTTTTATTCTGTTAAACCAGAGAGTTATGTGACACAAAATAGTTAATAAATAACATTTTCCACATGTCTACTTTACATCAGCACAATTTTGGGAACAACATTTTTTTTTGTTAGGAAGTTATAAGGGTTAAAAGTTGACCAGCGATTTCTCATTTTTACAGCAAAATTTACAAAACCATTTTTTTTAGGGACCACCTCACATTTGAAGTCACTTTGAGGGGTCTATATGGCAGAAAATACCCAAAAGTGACACCATTATAAAAACTGCACCCCTCAAGCTACTCAAAACTACATTCAAGAAGTTTATTAACCCTTCAGGTGCTTCACAGGAACTAAAGCAACGTGGAAGGAAAAAATGGACATTTTAATTTTTCCAACAAAATTTTTCTTTTAGCATCAATTTTTTCATTTTTGCATGGGCAACAGGATAAAATGGACCCTAAAATTTGTTGGGCAATTTCTCCTGAGTACACAGACACCTCACATGTGGTCATAAACCACTGTTTGGGCGCACGGCAGGGCTCAGAAGGGAAGGAGCGCCATTTGACTTTTTGAATGGAAAATATGCTGGAATATTTAGCAGTTGCCATGTCGCATTTGGAGAGTCCCTGTGTGCCTGAACATTGGAGCTCCCCCACAAGTGACCCCATTTTGGAAACTAGACCCCCAAGGAACTTATCTAGATGCAGAGTGAGCACTTTGAACCCCCAGGTGCTTCACAAATTGATCCGTAAAAAAAAGAAAGTACTTTTTTTTCACAAAAATTTTCTTTTAGCCTCAGTTTTTTAATTTTCACATGGGCAACGGGATAAAATGGATCCTAAAATTTGTTGGGCAATTTATCCTGAGTACACCGATACCTCATATGTGGTTATAAACCACTGTTTGGGCGCATGACTGGGCCCAGAAGGGAAGGAGCGCCATTTGACTTTTTGAATGGAAAATTGGCTCCAATCCTTAGCGGACACCATGACGCCTTTGGAGAGCCCCTGTGTGCCTAAACAGTGAAAAAAAACAACATGTGACACCATTTTGGAAATTAGATCCCCCAAGGAGCTTATCTAGATGAGTAGTGAGCACTTTGAACCCCCAAGTGCTTCACAGGAGTTTATAAATGCAGAGCAGTGAAAATAATAAAATCATTTTTGTTTCTCAAAAATCATTTTTTAGCCCACTATTTTTTATTTTCCCAAGGGTAACAGGATAAATTGGACCGCAAAAGTTGTTGTCCAGTTTTTCCTGAGTACGCTGGTGCCCCATATGTGGGGGGGAACCTCTGTATGGGCGCACGGCAGGGCTCAGAAGGGAAGGAGCGCCATTTGACTTTTTGAATGGAAAATTAGCTCCAATCGTTAGCGGACACCATGTCGTGTTTGGAGAGCCCCTGTATGCCTAAACTTTGGAGCTCCCCCACAAATGACCCCATTTTGGAAACTAGACCCCCTAAGGAACTTATCTAGATACACAGTGAGCACTTTGAACCCCCAGGTGCTTCACAGAAGTTTATAACACAGAGCCGTGAAAATAAAAAGTTATTTTTTTTTCTCAAAAAATGATTATTTAGCCCACTATTTTTTATTTTCACAATGGTTACAGGAGAAATTGGACCCCAAAAGTTGTTGTCCAATTTGTCCTAAGTACGCTAGTTCCTCACATGTGGGGGGGAACCACTGTTTGGGCACACGTCAGGGCTCGGAAGGGATGTAGTGACGCTTTGAAATGCCGACTTGATGCAATGGTCTGCGGGCGGGCAGAGCCCCTGATGTGCCTAAACAGTAGAAACCCCCCACAAGTGACCACATTTTGTAAACTAGACCCCTCAAGGAACTTATCTAGATGTGTGGTGAGCACCTTGAACCCCCACGTGCTTCACAGAAGTTTGTAATGCAGAGCCGTGAAAATAAAAAATCATTTTTTTCCTCAAAAACTGATTTTTTTAACCCGCAATTTTTTATTTTCACAAGGGTAACAGGAAAAATTGGACCACAAAAGTTGTTGTACAGTTTGTCCTGAGTACACTGGTACCCCATATGTGGGGGGGAACCACTGTTTTGGCGCATGGGAGAGCTCAGAAGGGAAGGAGCACCATTTTGGAATGCAGACTTGATGGAATGTTCTGTGGGCGTCATGTTGCGTTTGCATAAGCCCCTGATGTGCCTAAACAGTAGAAACCCCCCACAAATGACCCTATTTTGGAAACTAGACCCCCCCAAGGAGCTTATCTATATGTGTAGTGAGCACTTTGAACCCCAAAGGGCTACACAGAAGTTTATAACGCCGGGCATGAAAATAAAAAAATCATATTTTTTACACAAACATGATCTTTTAGTCCCCAATTTTTTTATTTTCCCAAGGGTAACAGGAGAAATTAGACCTCAAATGTTGTTGTCCAATTTGTCCTGAGTACGCTAATATCCCATATGTGGGAGAAAGCTACTGTATGGGCACACTTCGGGGCTCGGAAGGGAAGTAGTGACGTTTTGAAATGCCGACTTGATGGAATGGTCTGCGGGCATCATGTTACGATTGCAGAGTCCCTGATGTGCCTAAACAGTAGAAACTCCCCACAAGTAACCCCATTTTGGAAACTAGACCCCGCAAGGAACTTATCTAGATGTGTGGTGAGCACTTTGAACCCCCAAGGGCTACACAGAAGTTTATAATGCCAGGGCATGAAAATAAAAAAATCATATTTTTTCCACAAACATGATCTTTTAGTCCCCAATTTTTTTATTTTCCCAAGGGTAACAGGAGAAATTAGACCCCAAAAGTTGTTGTCCAATTTGTCCTGGGTACGCTGATATCCCATATGTGGGAGAAAACTACTGTTCGGGCACACGTCGAGGCTCGGAAGGGAAGTAGTGACGTTTTGAAATGCCGACTTGATGGAATGGTTTGCGGGTGTCATGTTACGTTTGCAGAGCCATGATGTGCCTAAACAGTAGAAACCCCCCCAAGTGACCCCATTTTGGAAACTAGATCCCCCAAGGAACTCCTCTAGATGTGTGGTAAGCACTTTGAATCTCCAAGTTCTTCACAGAAGTTTATAACGCAGAGCCGTGAAAATAAAAAAACATTTTTTTTCCACAAAAATAACTTTTTTAGTCCCCAATTTTTTTTTAACAACAGTAACAGGAGAAATTAGACCCCCAAAATTGTTGTGCAATTTTTCCCGAGTACGCTGATACCCCATATGTGGGGGTAAACCACTGTTTGGGCAACGTCGGGGCTTGGAATAAAGGGAGCACTGTTTGACTTTTTGAACGCAAAATTTGCAGGAATCAATGGTGGCGCTATGTCGCGTATGGAGACCCCTGATGTGCGTAATTAGTGGAAACCCCTCAATTCTAACTCCAACCCTAACCCCAACACACCCCTAACCCCAACCCTAACCCCTACACACCCCTAACCCTAATACAAACCCTAACCATAACCCTAACCTCAACACACCCCTAACCCTGATCCCAACTCTAACCATAAACCTAACCACAAGCCTAACCCTAATCCCAACCCTAACCCCAAAACACCCCTAACACTTATCCTAACTCTAACCATAAACCTAACCCTAATCCCAACCCTAACCCTAATTCCAACCCTAACCCTAATTCCAACCCTTACCCTAATTCTAACCCTAACCCTAGTTCTAACCCTAACCTTAAGGCTGGGTTCATATTGCGTTTTAGCAGCCCGTTCAACACGTAGCGTTGACGGGCTGGTAACGGTATAGCATAACGCGATCGTGTTATGCTATACCCGCTAGTGCAGAGGAATCAGCAATGATTCATCTGTGCTAGCGGTGACGGAGCCCAGACGCTGCAGCCTGCGTCCAAGGCTCCGTCACTGAATGACGACACGTCGCGAACGCATGCCGCTTCACGGCATGCGTTGCGATGCGCACACAAATGGGGTGAATGGCAGTGTTAACGGACTGCGTTACACCGCGTTATACCGCGGTGAAACGCAGTCCATCTAACGGACTGCCATAATGAAATATGAACCCAGCCTAACCCTGAGGCCCCGTGCACACGTTGCGGATTCACTTGCGGATTTTTCTAAAATCCGCAGGTAAAATGACCTGCGTTTTACCTGCGTATTTAGCGCCTATTTACTATGGTTTTTGTGCGGTTTTTCCCTGCGGTTTTACACCAATAATGGAATAGGTGTAAAATCGCTGCGGAATCCGCACAAAGAATTGACATGCTGCGGATTTAAAACGCAGTAAATCCGCGCTGAAAAATCTGCAGCATGTGCACAGCGTTTTTTTTACCATTTACTGTATTTGCATTGTACTGTACATGGTTTCTGGATCTGCTGTGGATCCGCAGCGCTAAATCCGCTGCGGATCCGCAGCAAAATCCGCTGCAGATCTGCAGCAAAATCCGCTGCTGATCCGCAGCAAAATCCGCTGCTGATCCGCAGCAAAATCCGCTGCTGATTCGCAGCAAAATCCGCTGCTGATCCGCAGTAAAATCCGCTGCTGATCCGCAGCAAAATCTGCTGCGGATCCACAGCAAAATCAGAGCCTAATAGGAAAAAAAAAAAAAATCTTTATTTTATTATTTGACCCTACCTATGACAGGGGGGGGTTCACTTACTTTTTTTTTATTTTGATCACTGTGACAGTTTATCACAGTGATCAAAATAAATTTCTGGACTCTTCAGGGCGCACTGCGCATGCGCCGGCCGGCGGGCGCACTGCGCATGCGCCCGCCATTTTCCAATATGGTGGCGCCCATGAAAAGTCCCGGGCAGCCGCCGGGATGGATCCAGGGACATCGGTGGACCGGGAGAGGTGAGTATGGGTGTCGGAAGGTGAGGGGGGGGTTATCGGAAGGTGGGGGCAGCGGAGGCCAGGACGAGGGGAGCTTTTAGTGACGGCGGTGACCGATCGCTGCCATCTTTCGGTGGCGGCGGCCGATCACCGCCGTGACATGGTGTGGGGGGGGTCGGTTCTCGGTCTCCAGCCATGGCAGATGCTATTGCAGCATCGGCCATGGCTGGATTGTAATATTTCACCAATTTGATTGGTGAAATATTACAGATTGCTCTGATTGGCTGTTTCACTTTTAACAGCCAATCAGAGCGATCGTGGCCACGGGGGGCTAAGCCAACCCCCCTGTGGTGAAGCACAAAGGGTCCTGTGCCTGCGGGTCGGGTGACCTTTCAGTGACCCCGGTCACCCGGCCCGCAGGAACGCGATCCTTTCATGACGCCACATAGGCATCATGGGTCGGATTGGCACTGACTTTCATGACACCTATGTGGCGTCACAGGTCGGGAAGGGGTTAAAGATAGCTAGTGAAGTTTAGTTGTTCATTCAAACCTTTAGGGCTCTGTGATTCGAGCCAGAAGATCCAGCGTGTCTCCCGCTGTAGGATCTTTTTATCCCAATCCCCCTGTCTTACCACAGGCTGAACTCTCTCAATTACGCAAAAGGAAATTTGTTTCTCGTCACCCCCATGTACCAAATTGACGTGGCGGGCTAGGGGCGTGTCCCTTTTATGTCTAATGTCTCCCAGATGCTCCCCAATGTGGGTACACAGTTCACGTTTCGTTTTCCCCACATAGTCCAGGGGACAGAAGCAAGTGCACAGATATACTACTCCTGTCGTTTTACAATTAGCAAAACATTTCATAGTGTACACTCTTCTTGTCTGTGCACTGCAAAAGGTCTTAGAGGGGCGCACAAATTTACAAAAACTACAATGCCCGCACTTAAAAGTACCCAACTCTCTATTCTGTAGCCATGTCCCCTCTTTTTTCAATGGCTCAAGATGGCTCCTTACCACCTGATCCTTGATGGATTTCCCCTTCCTATACGTGATTGATGGTTTAGGGGTGACAAAATCATGGTCGGTCCTCAAAATTGACCAATATTTCCTTAGGATCTCCATCACTCTCCCTGATTGATCATCAAATGTGCCTATAAGCCTTGTGATCTCCTTAGTGTCTTCCTTCTTTTTGGGGACCAAAAGGGAGGTCCTACTAGTCAACTTTGCATGCTTAAAAGCTGGTTCGAGGACTTTAATTGGGTAACCCCTATTTCTGAACCTACCCCAAAGGTCTTTGGATTGTCTCTCAAAATCCCCCCAATCCGAGCAGTTTCTCCTAACTCTCAGGAACTGTCCCCTTGGAATTCCTCGCTTCAAAGGAGGGGGATGATAACTTTCCCACCTCAACAAACTATTAGTTGAGGTGGGTTTACGGTAAAGTTGTGTCCTAAGGGAGCCATTCTTAGAAATGGAAATATTGATATCCAAAAAATTGATGTTGTCGCCCCCCACTTCAAATGTGAAAAAAGACCTTTGGGGTAGGTTCAGAAATAGGGGTTACCCAGTTAAAGTCCTCGAACCAGCTTTTAAGCATGCAAAGTTGACTAGTAGGACCTCCCTTTTGGTCCCCAAAAAGAAGGAAGACACTAGAGATCAAAAGGCTTATAGGCACATTTGATGATCAATCAGGGAGAGTGATGGAGATCCTAAGGAAATATTGGTCAATTTTGAGGACCGACCATGATATAGCTGATTTTGTCACCCCTAAACCATCAATCACGTATAGGAAGGGGAAATCCATCAAGGATCAGGTGGTAAGGAGCCATCTTGAGCCACTGAAAA
This sequence comes from Oophaga sylvatica, assembly GCA_033576555.1. Classification (NCBI taxonomy): domain Eukaryota; kingdom Metazoa; phylum Chordata; class Amphibia; order Anura; family Dendrobatidae; genus Oophaga; species Oophaga sylvatica. Next base: position 298,664,685 of record JARQOD010000001.1, on the reverse strand, counting down.
AAGAGGGGACATGGCTACAGAATAGAGAGTTGGGTACTTTTAAGTGCGGGCATTGTAGTTTTTGTAAATTTGTGCGCCCCTCTAAGACCTTTTGCAGTGCACAGACAAGAAGAGTGTACACTATGAAATGCTTTGCTAATTGTAAAACGACAGGAGTAGTATATCTGTGCACTTGCTCCTGTCCCCTGGACTATGTGGGGAAAACGAAACGTGAACTGCGTACCCACATTGGGGAACATCTGGGAGACATTAGACATAAAAGGGACACGCCCCTAGCCCGCCACGTCAATTTGGTACATGGGGGTGACGAGAAACAAATTTCCTTTTGCGTAATTGAGAGAGTTCAGCCTGTGGTAAGACAGGGGGATTGGGATAGAAAGATCCTACAGCGGGAGACACGCTGGATCTTCTGGCTCGAATCACAGAGCCCTAAAGGTTTGAATGAACAACTAAACTTCACTAGCTATCTTTAATAAAAGTGGTTTCCTGACAGATGCTACATACTTTAATTTCTTATTTGAGGATTTTGAATCCTCAACACACTTATTATGAGTGTGCAACATTTATATGTATTTATATGAGGATACATGGTAGTGGTACTCCAGTGCTTTCTTTGCATTTTGGGAATTTTTTTCATTAATACTAATTATTCTTATAGTGCTATAATAATTATGGGTACTCGGCTGTTTAATAATCTGAATTATGTTTTGGAGTGTAAATGTTCCACTTCTGAATTTATGCTGTCATGTGACTAACAACCGTATATTTTTCTGAGTTGCCTAGCATTGCAGAGCTGTTTTTCCTCTATTTCTGATTTGTGGGACGCGAGATGCGTTCCATTTGGCATCCAGGATTATAAAACATGACTAAATTTATCCTGAGCATTGCCGAGCCTTTCTTTCTTTCTGGGTTTTGGGGCGCAAGATGCGTTCCATTTTGGAGCACAAGATGCGTTCCATTTTTGAACGCAACCTGGTTGTGGAGCGCAAGATGCGTTCCATTCGGCATCCATGATTGTAACATGTGACCGCATCTCTCTTTCCCCTTACTTCCGGTAACATGTGACCGGATCTATCTTTAAGTAATGGCGCTGGACGCACATGGAGCACGCCGCACACTGCATTGCCTCGTCGGCCATGGGGTAACAGACCCCTTTTCTGACCCCTGATGAACCCTAAAAGAAATTGAAGGGGGAAACGCGTCGGGTCTCGTTCTTATATCTGGCTGATAAGTATTGCCTTATTATTTATTGCACATTATATGTCTGACAAAACTGTGGGAGCATAGTAACAACCATTATTTTCTGTGCATTTGGGTCTTGTTTTTATATCTGGCTGATAAGTACTGTCTTATTGATTGCACACAAGGTTATGGGATCTTAGTAATAGCTAAATATCTGATAAGGGTATTATTATGTATGATACATGCATGTCTCCTTAAATTTTCAAGCGGCTGAAACTATGCATATTGTTGGGGTGTACAGCCGTGGGGAGGGGAAGTGCTTATCCACTTGAATATCGAAATTGCTGAGATTATATATACTAGTGCTATAGCTATTATGAGAGATTCAAGCACTAACCTCCATATAATATAATGCTGATTTAATCCCATTATTATTATCTGCTCTAGTGTGCAATATTTTTGATATTTCCCAGGTGGGAGTCTTTGTTAAGTGCTCTTTTCATCCACTTTTTGTGGAATTTTTCATATACTTTCTAATTGTCTGTAGACGTTTTTTCTATCTTTTTGCAATTTTTGCATTTTTTGCAGCCTATTAGTATTTTTTACTATGAGATAAGTCCCTAATATGGCTGCAAGTTTTTCTCTGAGATCTAGCAGCATATGAGTATTTTTTGACCACGAGATAAATTGATTAGTTGGCTGCATTGTTTCTCAGAGATTGTGTCTTTTTTCTGCAGCAAAAAATATTTTTTTCTACGAGATAAGTCCTAATTAGCTGCAATTTCTTCTCTGACACTAGTCCTTATTGAAGGAGGCTCCGAGATAAGTTTACAGCACCTGAGCACTTTATTTAGAGACAATTAGGTCTCTCCACCTTGATATTTTTCGGTGTTATATGTATGTGTGTGTTTTTTTCTGTGTATCCCGTTTTTTGGACTTAGGGTGATACAGGGTTTACTAGGGGCACCAACGTTGAGCGGGGGCGCCATGTCGTCAACAACTAGGGTGCCAACCTCCGCGGTCAGGAAGGGATTCATTAGGGCCCATTAGGGTTATCCTAGATTTTTGGCCCCCAAAAATAAGTAATACATTGCGATATTTTGATCATTCTGTATTTTTCCTGGTATCCCCTAGTGTTTTTGTTATGTGTCTATTAATGATGGTTTTAATTAATGAATTAAAAGGTATTTTTTAGGGATTTTTTGTTTTTTTCTCTCTGGTGCTTTCCTTATTTACCCTATATTTTTTTTTTGAGGTTTTCTCACTGTGACTGTTCAGGCAGAGGGCGCACAGACGTGACGTCATCGAGCTCTCTGACCTGAATGTCACTGTCAGGAAATGCGGAAGACGTCACAGCGGTGGAGCAGGGAGAGGTAAGTATTGCAAGTACTGGGGCCCTGAGCAAGCAGGGAGGGCACACTCGTGGGCGTCGGCACTGGCACAGGGCCCCTCATAGTACACCGGTGTCTCTGATGGCGAGTGGGCCCCCCACCTGCTCAGGGCCCCGGCACTTGCCCTGGGGAGCCAGGTGCTGACACCGGCCCTGGGAGGTACAGCCCAGTTAGGGAGGTGGAAAAACTGGCATATGTTGAGGTGTAGTTTGGATGTTCAGCAGCTGCAAATGGAGGAATTGGAGAAGTCGGAGGAAGAGGAGGACAAAGCAAGCCATTTTGCTGGCAACCTATGTGTTATCAGGGGAAGGTGGTGCAAAATCCTTTGAAACCCAGGCATGGTTCATTTTAATGAAGGTGAGATCACCTACATTTTGGGTCGACAGCCGGGTCCTTCTTTCTGTCAGGATTGATCCAGCAGCACTGAAGACTCTTTCTGTTAGCACACTACCAGCAGGGCAAGCGAGCTCCTGTAAGGCATATTGTGCTAATTCAGGCCAGGTGTCCAGTTTACAGGCCCAGTAGTCAAAGGGGAATGAACTGTGAGGGAGAACATCGATAGGGGAGGAGAGGTAATTTTGAACCATAGTTGACAACTGCTGTCTCCTGTCTGTTGCAATCGATTCAGTATTAACAGTCGTGTGAGCGGTACTCGAGAAATCAGTCCACAACATGGTCATGAAACCCCTGTCTCCAACGCCACTTCGGCTGTGTGCACCACGAACACCTCTTCCATGTTGCCCAGTACGGCTCGTGGTAGAACCTGCAACGCTACTGTGTACTGGGAATGCCTCTAACAAACGGTTTACCAGAGAGTTGCTTGTTTGTTCACCAATATTAGCTCTAGGTTCTCCTGTGGCATGATGTTCTGTAATTTGCCGTTATAGCGTGGATCGAGGATGCTGACCAACCAGTAGTCGTCATTAGAGTTGAGCGATACTTTCCGATATGCTAAAGTATCGGAATTGGAATGGTATCGCCGATATCACTAAAATATCGGCGATACCCGATACCGATACCGGAAGTCCCATGTAAGTCTATGGGAACAAAATATCGCAACTAAAAAAACCCCATTCTTTCCTTGTAAACACTAAATATACACACATAGAATACATATATATATATATACATGTCATTGTGACATATATATATATACATATATGTATAGTTTATACACTTCTACATAGTAAAATATCCTTTGATTCAATTGCCGGGTAAAGCCGGCTTCAGTGAAAAGACAGAAGCACCCGACATGAAATGACACTTGGTGTACATAGGGTTAAACATTTCTTTTCATGTCCTTTGCTATCTAATTTGCACAAACAATTAAATCAGAATATGTGTGCAAAATTTCACACCTGTAGGGGTTAATTAAAGGTGTAAATTCGTTGTAAAAAAAACGGACTTTTTTGCTACGAATTTACACCTTTAATTAACCCCTAGAGGTGTGAAATTTTGCACACATAGTCTGATTTAATTGTTTGTGCAAATTAGATAGCAAAGGACATGAAAAGACATGGTTAACCCTATGTACACCAAGTGTCATTTCATGTCGGGTTCTGCATTTTCACAAAAGCCGGCAATTGAATTAGCGGCTATTATACTATGTAGAAGTGTATGAACTACAAATATAAATATATATATATATGTGTCACAAATTCAATGACATGTATATATATATATGAGGTGTAAAATTGCTGAAAAAAAATGCGTGGGCTCCCGCCCTATTTTCGCAACCAGACAGACAAAGCCAGTGAGTGGGGGCAGATAATAATAGCCCAGAGAGGGACCATTATTTTTGCCCCCCCCGGCTACTAACATCTGCCCCCAGACACCCCAGGAAAGACAAATCTATAATTAGATTCACCCTTTCTGGCACTTTGCCCGTCTATTCCCATTGCCCTGTAGCGGTGGCGAATGGGTTAATATGGGGTTAAAGCCACCTTGCTATTGAAAGGTGACCTTAAGCCAGGTTAATAATTGAGAGCTGTCAATTAGACAACTATCAATTATTAATCCTATTGCATGAAATAAAAATAAAACACACACACTTTAATTAAAAATCATTTTAATGAAATAAAGACACATGTTTTTGACCATCTTTTATTTTACTGCAAAAACCATTTCCTGTAATAAAAATAAAATAAAAAAGCAAAATTATTCTTACCTATCCCATGCACAGTCAGGTCCCCGGTGTAATCCTTCAGAAAGGGTTAATGTTTACTGCAGGGACCGCAGCTAATGCTGCAGCCTCACAGTAAACCCGAAATGAATGAGTTCCTCTCCTGCCTGACAGGAGAGTAAAGGCTGGGTGTCACATAACGATACACCAGCGATCCCGACAACGATATGCACTTGTCAGGATCGCTGGTGTATCGCTACATGATCGCTGCTGAGCTGCCAAACAGGCAGCTCAGGCAGCGATCTGGGACAGCGACACTGCGGGTAACATCGCTTAAGGGCCCGTCTCACATAGCGATATCGCTACCGAGATCGCTGCTGAGTCACTAGTTTTGTGACGCAGCAGCGAGCTCACCAGCGATATCGCTGTGTGTGACATTCAGCGACGATCAGCCCCCCTGCCGGGTATCGCTGATCGTCGCAGAAATGTCAGGACCTTTTTTTGATCGCTGGTTTCCCTCTGACAGGCACGCATCGCTGCGTGTGACAGGCGGGAAACCAGCGATCAAAGGTCCTGACATTTCAGCGACGATCAGCGATACCCGGCAGGGGGGCTGATCGTCGCTGAATGTCACACACAGCGATATCGCTGGTGAGCTCGCTGCTGCGTCACAAAACTAGTGACTCAGCAGCGATCTCGGTAGCGATATCGCTATGTGAGACGGGCCCTTAAGTGGAAAGCTTAATTGATTGCTTTCCACTTTCACTTCAGGTCAGCCAGGGACACAATCAGTGACGTCAGAGGGAACTGATTAACAAAAATAGGGGTTCCCTTCGAAAAAAAAATGGCGTGGGGTCCCCCCTATTTTTGTTAACCAGCCAGATGAAGCAGACCGCTGAGGCCTGGATTTTCAGGCTGTTAAGGAGCCAAGATCCATGGACCTTGCCAGCCTGATAATACCAGGCCACAGCAGTCTGCATATCTTGGCTGATTAACAAAAATAGGGGATCCCCTCGAAAAAAATTAGCGTGGGGTCCCCCCTATTTTTGTTAACCAGCCAGATGAAGCAGACTGCTGAGGCCTGGTTTTTCAGGCTGGTAAGGATCCAATATCCATGGACCTTGCAAGCCTGATAATACCAGGCCACAGCAGTCTGCTTAGCTTGGCTGGTTAACAAAAATAGGGGATCCCCTCGAAAAAAAAACGGCGTGGGGATCCCCCCTATTTTTGTTAACCAGCCAAGTAAAATGCAGACTGCTGCGGCCTGGTATTAAAAGACTGTCAAGGCCCATGGATTTTGGCCCTCAACAGCCTGATAATACCAGGCTACAGCAGCCCCACATTTGGCGCATCAAAAGATGTGCCAATTGTGGCACTTTACCCGGCTCTTCCCACTTGCCCTGTAGCGGTGGCAAGCGGGGTAATAAGGGGTTATTGTCACCGTTGATTGCACGGTGACAATAAGCCCGGTTAATAATGGAGAGGTGTCAATAAGACACCGATCCATTATTAATCCCAAAGTTATTAAATGTGTAAAAAAAGACAAAGCAAGAAAAAAGTATTTTAATGAAATAAAAGAGACAACACAGTTTTCATTTCTTTTATTATACACTCATTCCTGCGACGCCATCGATCTCCTGTAAAAAAAGAAAAAAAACAAACCAACCGTATACCACCTGTCCGACGCAGTCCATAGTAACGATTGTCCCACGACGATCCAACTCTGCTACATCGCAATGACAGGCAGAGCCTGTCATTGCAACGCAGCACAGCTGATTACCTGCTTCCCCGGCGGTGACGTCATCTGATTGACTGCTTTACGGCCGGGATTACCCAGCAGTCACTGCAGTTATCGCGAGAAACTGCATGTGACCGCCGGGGAGAGAGGGATGGCGGCCATGAAGCAGTCCAGGACGTGACCGCCGGAGATCTTCTGCCAGGTAAGTGCCGCTGACTCCTGACAGACCCGACAGACGGACACTGACAGTGACAGTGACATCCCGATTCCGGTATCCGATAAGACGAAAATATCGGAACTCGGAATCGGAATTCCGATACAGCTAATATCGGCCGATACCCGATATTTGCAGTATCGGAATGCTCAACACTAGTCGTCATCCTTCATCATTTTGGCAATGCGGGGGTCCCTTTTTAGGATCCGCAACACATAATCACACATGTGGGCCAATGTTCCAGGTGTCAATGATGCACTGCCAGTGGTGGGTGGAGGAGCACGTTCTGCCAAATCCTCATCCCTCCAGTCATGCACAAACCCTATACCTGACCTTGGCAACCCAACATTTTCTCTTGCCCCCTGAGAAGCATCCTCTCCCCAAAATAATCATCCCCCTCATCCTCCTCCTCTTCCTCTTCTTCCTCCACCTCGTCCAGGACAGTTCCCTGACAAACAATGGCTGACTGTCATCAAGGCTTCCCTCCTCCTACTCTTCGTCCTCCGCTGCAGACGCCTGATCCTTAATGTGCGTCAAAGTTTGCATGAGCAGTCGCATAAGTGGGACGCTCACGCTTATGATGGCGTAGTCTGCGCTTATCAGCCGTGTGCATTCCTCAAAACACTGAAGGACTTTACAGAGGTCTTTCAGCTTTGACCACTGCACACCCGACAACTCCATGTCTGCCCTCAAACTGCCTGCCCGTGTATCCTCCCACAAATGCATTACAGCCTGCCTCTGTTCGCACAGCCTCTTAACCATGTGCATGGTGGATTTCAACCTTGTTGCAACGTCTATGATTAGGCGATGCTTGGGGAGGTGGAGCGATTGCTGCAGCCTCTGCATACGACTGGAGTCTACGGGCGAGCGACAGATGTGCGAGCACAGTCTTCGCACCTTATGGAGCAGGGCTAGTAACTCGGGATAATTATTTATGAAGCACTGCATCACCAGGTTCAAGGTGTGAGCAAGGCAAGGTATGTGTCTGAGTTTTGCTAGGGCTATGGCCGCCACAAAATTACGGCCGTTATCACTGACTACCTTGCCTGGCTCAAGATGTAGACTGCTCAGCCATGACTCAGTTTCTCGCTGCGAGTAGTCGGCCAGTACCTCCGCAGTGTGTTTGTTGTCGCCCAAAGACATCATCTTTAAAACAGCCTGCTGACGCTTACCACCAGCTGTTCGATAGTGTGACACCTCGTGTGCAACACTGGCAGCTGCGGATGGAGTGCTCGTACGACTGCGCTCTGTCGACGAGCTTTCGCTTCTGGAGGAGGAGGAGGGTCGAACGCCTACAGCCAACTGTTGCCTATACCGTGGGCTAGGCAGCACTGTCCCACCCCCGCTGTCCCCTGTGGACCCTGCATCCACCACATTAACCCAGTGTGCAGTGATGGACACGTAACGGCCCTGGCCATGCCTACTGGCCCATGCATCTGTTGTGAGGTGCACCTTTAAACTCACTGATTGTTTGAGTGCATGGACAATGCGGTCTTTCACATGCAGGTGGAGGGCAGGGATGGCTTTTCTAGCAAAGAAGTGCCGACTGGGTAGGTCATAGCATGGGACAGCGTAGGCCATGAGCTCTCGGAACACTGTGCTTTCAACCAAACGGAAGGGTATCATCTCTAATGAGATCAGTTTGGCAATGTAGGCGTTCAAAGCCAGTGTATGTGGATGACAGGATGAGTACTTTCTTGTCCTACTCAGAGTCTCTGCTACGGTGAGCTGGACTTTAGAGCTGCATATGGGGGAACTAGCGGTGGACATGGCAGACTGAGAGGGGGTTGGTGATGGTGATGGTGGTGGTGATGGCCTAGATGCAGTCTTTCGTTGGAAAACCATTGGGATTCCCTGACTGCTTTGGCCTTGCGACGACACCTCAACATTTCTTGCTGGTGGTGTGCTAACCGGTGGGCTTACAGTGGGGGAAGCTATGTAGCATTGCTGACTACCTTCAGTCGGAGCAGGTGCACGTGTGCTACCTGAGGTTTTGTAGTCTGTCCACGCTTGCAAGTGCATGGTGTTTACATGTCTAAGCATGCAACTGGTATTCAAATTTCGGAGATTTTTCCCTCAGCTAAAGATCCTTCCGCACTTCTTACAGATAACCTTGGCCTCATCAACAGGATTTTGGTCAAAAAAGTGTCACACTGCACTCCTCTTATTATGGGAAAACTTTTCATGACTTGCACGCTGTGCTAATTTGACCGACTGGCCAAGCTGTCCTGCAACTCTTTTTGTTTTTTAACACGTTTTTGGACTGCTATGGGCCTGCCAGATAATCGCAGCTGCAATGTCGATGCCTGCTGCGGATCCTCCTCCTCTTCTGAGATATTGCCAGCGGCACCCTCTTCCCCAATGGATGCCAATCCGGGTCAACAACTGGGTTCCATCACCTCCTCTTCAGTTTCATCTGCACCTTCCTCTGTGTCACCGTGTAAGGTGGTGGAGTATGCGGGAAGGGGCACCTGAGTTTCATCAGGGTCAGATTCTGGCTCAGTAGACTGCAAGGGCAATGTAGTGCTCTGGTTGAATGTACCAGCAGAATCATATAGCAGTGACTGTGCATCAGTTCACTCCATGTCAAATTCATCTTGGACTTGGGAATTCAGGATTTGACTTGATAAGTTAGGCATGGTATGTGAAAAGAGCTCCAGGGAGTAATCTGAAGTGTGGCCTGCCGCATCCTTCACTTTTGGTGGGGGTGAAGGACACAAGGAAAGGTGTTGTTCCTGACCAGGAGCCTGCACTGACGACTCAGTGCTTGCAGTTTTTAAAACTTCAGAAGAGGAGGCAATAGAGCTGGAGGCTGTTTTGGCAATGTAAGCCAAAACCTGTTCCTGATGCTCCGGCTTTAAAAGCGGTTTACCTACTCCTAGAAAAGGGAGCCTTCCAGGCCTTCTTGAGCCAGACGATGACGCAGGCTCAACACATCCTGCCTTAGGTGCTATTGTGCTTTTGGCACTACCAGCAGATGCTTCACCACCACCATCAGTACCAGCTGGCCCCCCTGCCCACGTCCGCAGCCTCTACCACCGTACTTCCTCATGTTTGGGAAAATGTACCAAAAATACCAGCAGATATATGGTACTTTATGAGGAGCGTACAGCTGTATACGGTGTAGGTGAAAATTTAAATCTTCATATATATTTCCGGAGTCACACACAGACGCTCACTCAGTATGGATTTGACCGTAATACAAACAGCAGAAATACGGTACTGTATCAGAAACGTACAGCTGTATACGGTGTAGGGAAAAATTTAAATCTCCGTATATATTTCCGGAGTCACACACAGATAGTCAGCATGTATTTGTCCATGATACCAGCCGGTACACGGTAGTGTGTGAGGAGCGTACAGCGCTATACGGTGTGAGAAAAAATGAACGCTCGGTAACTGTGCAGATAAAAAGAATAAAAGTATTAGTGCTGTGTAAAAAGCAGTCTGCACAGCAGTGTACACACAGCAATACAGCTATCAGGCAGCCTAATAACCAGCGCTGCTGCGCACAAGAAAATCCACCCCTGTCACTGCACACTAACTGTACAGCACAATTGCTATCAGCACAAGCACATAAGAACTTCTTTCCAGCCTTAACTCTCTCCCTACTGATAAACAGCAACCTCTCCCTACTGTTAAGATCTGCAGAAGTAAAATGGAGGTCAGCGGTCAGGGCTTTTATAGACACTATGACACCCCCCAAAGCAAGCCAATCACTGCAATGCCCTTCTCTAAGATGGTGGTGGACGCTGCACATGTCATCTCGTTACCCACAGTGTACGTCCTTGCTCATTGGCTGAAAAAAAGGCACCTGCAAGCATTCTGGGAAATCCGACTTTGGCGCTCGTTTTGCCGACCGCATGGCCGACCTCACAATATAGTTGGGTTTCGGTCTGTGAAACTCGACTTTAGCGAAAGTCGGCGACTTATGAATCTGACCGACCTGTTTCGCTCAACTCTACTGGTCAGTATATAAAAACACTCATAGCTATGATTATGAGTGTGGTAGGCCTAATGCTATATTTTTTCTTGGTTTTAGAGCGCTCAAATAAATTGTTTTTAATATTATTTCACTTGCTTTGTGTCAAAAATTTTTTTTGTGGTATCTGGACTTTTTTTTGCCTTTTTCTCTTCATGTCTAATGTACTTACCTGAAACCAGAGTCAGGATTTTTCTGTGCACCACACCCCTTGTGGATCATTGCCTGCACCGGTGAGTTGATGTGAACTTTGTTTTTTCTTTTACCAATTGAACTGGTTACTCATTTGATAGAGAGTGCAATATAAACTTGGCACTCTTACTCACTAAGCTATTGAAATGTCTGCACCACCCTAGATCTCCTCCCTTATCTCTCTCTACCACTCTACCCATTCTTGCTGTGCAATGAACAACCTAAGACTAACATGATCTACAGGTGCTTCTCACAAAATTAGAATATCATCAAAAAGTTATTTTATTTCAGTTCTTCAATACAAAAAGGGAAACTCATATATTATATAGAGTCATTACAGACAGAGTGATCTATTTCAAGTGTTTACTTCTGTTAATATTGATGATTATGGCTTACAGCCAATGAAAACCCAAAAGTCATTATCTCATTAAATTAGAATAATTAACAAAAAACACCTGCAAAGGCTTCTTAAGTGTTTAAAAAGGTCCCTTAGTCAGTTTCAGTAGGCTCCACAATCATGGGGAAGACTGCTGACTTATGTCCAGAAGGCAGTCATTGACACACTCCACAAGGAGGGTAAGCCACAAAAGGTCTTTGCTAAAGAAGCTTGCTGTTCACAGAGTACTGTATCCAAGCATATTAATGGAAAATTGAGTGGAAGAAAAAAGTGTGTTAGAAAAAGGTGCACAAGCAACCAGGATAACTGCAGCCTTGAAAGGATTGTTAAGAAAAGGCCATTCAAAATTTGAGGGAGATTCACAAGGAGTGGACTGCTGCTGGAGTCATTGCTTCGAGAGCCACAGACATATTCAGGACATGGGCTACAAGTTTCGCATTCCTTGTATCAAGCCATTTATGCCCAATAGACAATGCCAGAAGCATCTTACCTGGGCCAAGGAGAAAAAAACTGGATTGTTGCTCAGTGGTCCAAGGTGTTGTTTTCAGATGAAAGTAAATTTTGCATTCTATTTGGAAATCAAGGAACCAGAGTCTGGAGGAAGAGTGGAGAGGCACACAATCCAAGTTGCTTGAGGTCTAGTGTGAAGTTTCCACAATCAGTGATGGTTTGGGGAGCCATGTCAACTGCTGGTGTAGGTCCACTGTGTTTTATCAAGACCAAAGTCAGTGCAGCCATCTACTAGGAAATTTTAGAGCACTTCATGCTTCCCTCTGCCGACAAGCTTTTTGCAGATGGAAATTTCATTCTCCAGCAGGACTTGACACCTGTCCACACTGCCAAAAGTACCAACACCTGGTTTAAAAACAACGGTATCACTGTACTTGATTGGCCAGCAAACTTGCCTGACCTTAACCCCATAGATAATCTATGTGGTATTGTCAAGAGGAAGATGAGAGACACCAGACCCAACAATGCAGACGAGCTGAAGGCTGCTATCAATGCAACCTGGGCTTCCATAACATCTAAGCAGTGCCACAGGCTGATCGCCTCCTTGCCACGCTGATTTGATCCAGTAATTGATGCAAAAGGAGTCCCGACCAAGTATTAAGTGCATTTACTGAACATACATTTCAGTAGGCCAACATTTTAGATTTTTAAATCATTTTTCAAGCTGGTGTTATAAAGTATTCTAATTTACTGAGATAATGACTTTTGGATTTTTATTAGCTGTATGCCATAATCAACATTAACAGAATTAAACACTTGAAATAGATCACTCTCTTTGTAATGACTCTATATAATATATGAATTTCACTTTTTGCAAAACTGAAATAAATTAACTTTTTGATGATAGTGACTAACACAAAACAGACAAGAAAAGGGAAACAATACTTAACTGCTGCCTCTGCAGCAAAGCTCCAAACAGCAGAGGATACAGAACCAAGGACCCAAACTTCACAGAAGCAGCAGATACACCATTGGCACCAGAGCGCACCAAACTCCAGGCTGGTCTTCATAGAATAACTCTATTACCAACAGTCAGCTGATGCGTCATGTGACTATTTAAAGGATTTAAAGGATAGTGGGAGTGGTCACCACCCACATCAGCTGACCAGCAACAAAGCAGCTGCCAGCATGGAAACTGACATTACCCCTTGCTGGCCCAAAAGGAAAAAAAGCAATATTTAAGTTATCGCAGAATCAGCGCTGTCACAAATCCAAAAATGAATTGTCTGTCAGTTCTTAGCCGTATGATAAAATAATGAAATAGTCCTGGAAACCTATTTAAGTCATCTCTATAATCTTTATCCCTCCCAAAAAATGGGCATATGTTTATTGATATTTTCCTGCACAGTAACAAGTCATGTCATAGTTAACTGAATTTTCTGGGACTATTTTATTTTTTTCTTATTTGGCTGAGAACTGCCTGGCAGGTAGTTGCTAACTGGCTGCCTGTTCTGCCCGGCGCCGGTTCAGAGTGGTCATGAACTGCTCCTCCTGATGACATCTTATGCTTCACATCAATAGAGCAGCTCTGTCTCTTTCGGTCTGCTCTGTCAATGGGGTATGACTGCCAATGTCATGCTGATTTGCAGCTGACTCCTTGCAGATATTATGTGGGGATGAGGTTGTCATGCCCTATCAACAGAGCACAGCAGGGGAAAATAACCTGTCTCTATTTGCCTCCTCCAAATCTTAAAACTGTGCCATTGTCTTGAACACTGCAGTCATACCCAGTGCAGCTGTCTGTAGTGTGCTTCTTGGACTTGTACAGAAAACCCAGGTAAAATACATCTTTCTGCACAATAGCGCATCCTCAAAACTTGATGGTGGCTGTTAAGGATGTAAATTGATTTGAAGACTAGGCTTTTTGTCCCCTCCAAATGACTCTTCAATGATAGTAATAATACAGAGAGTAGCACAATAGGTGACTTTTAACTATAAATTATCCAAGGCATCTTTATGAAGCTTCTACTTAGTGATATAAGCCCATGGCGGTGGTTTAGGTACAATGGTTTCAGTCAAGTGACAGTTTACTTTTAGCTTGAGCTTTTAACCCCTTCACCTCGAATTCTGAGCTATATCAGACAAATAGTTAATAAATAACATTTGTACTTTAGATTAGAACAATTTTTGAAATATAATTTTTTTTTGTTAGGAAGTTATAAGGATTAACCCCTTTACCCCAAGGGTGGTTTGCATGTTAATGACCAAGTCAATTTTTACAATTCTGACCACTGTCCCTTTATGAGGTAATAACTCTAGAACACTTCCATGGATCCCGGTGATTCTGACATTGTTTTCTCGTGAAATATCATACTTCATGATAGTGGTAAAATTTCTTTGATACGACTTGCGTTTATTTGTGAAAAAAAAACAAAATTTGGTGTAAATTTAGAAAATTTCGCAATTTTTCATGCCCTTAAATCATAGAGATATGTCACATAAAATGTTTAATAAGTAACATTTCCCACATGTTTACTTTACATCAGCACAATTTTGGAACTAATTTTTTTTTTGTTATGAAGTTACAAGGGTTAAAAGTTGACCAGTGATTTCTCATTTTTGCAACACCATTATTTTTTAGTGACCACATCACATTTGAAGTCACTTTGTGGGGTCTATATAATAGAAAATACACAAAAGTGACACCATTCTAAAAACTGCAAAACTGCAACCCTTAAGGTGCTCAAAACTACATTGAAGAAGTTAATTAACCCTTCAGGTGCTTCACAGCAATTTTTGGAATGTTTTAAAAAAAATTAACATTTAACTTTTTTTCACATAAAATGAACTTCAGATCCAATTTTTTTATTTTACAAGGATATCAGGAGAAATTGGACCCCAAAAGTTGTTGTGCAATTTGTCCTGAGTATGCTGATACTCCATATATGGGGGGAACCACGTTTGGGCGCATGGTGGAGCTCGTAAGGGAAGTTTGACTTTTTCAAGCTAAATTCGTCTGGAAATTGAAATCGGACGCCATGTCGTGTTTGGCAAGCCCCTAGTGTACCTAAACAGTGGAAACCCCACAAGTAACCCCATTTTGGAAACTAGATCCCATAAGGAACTTATCTAGATGTGTGGTGACCACTTTGAACCCCCAAGTGCTTCACAGAATTTTATAAGGTAGAACCGTAAAAATAAAAAATCTAATTTTTTTCACAAAAATGATATTTGCGCCCCCAATTTTTTATTTTCATAAGGGTAACAGGAGAAATTGGATCCCAAAAGTTGTTTTCCAATTTGTCCCGAGTACCCAATACCCTACATGTGGGGGTAAATCACTGTTTGGGCGCACAGCAGAGCTCAGAAGGGAAGGAACACCGTTTGACTTTTTCAGTGCAGAATTGGCTGGAATTGAGATCGGACACCATGTCGCGTTTGGAGAGCCCTGATGTGCCTACACAGTGGAAACGCCCCAATTCTAACTTCAACCCTAACCCCAACACACCCCTAACCCTAATCCCAATCCTAACCCTAATCCAAACCCTAACTCTAACTTTAGCCACAACCCTATCCCTAGGTTTAGCCACAACCCTAACCCTAACTTTAGCCTCACCCCTAACCATAACTTTAGCAACAACCCTAACCCTAACTTTAGCCCCAACTCTAACCCTAACTTTAGCCCCAACCCTAGCCCTAATACTAATGGAAAAATGGAAATAAATACATTTTTTTAATTTTATTATTTTTCCTTAACTAAGGGGGTGATAAAGTGGGGGTTTGCTTTACTATTTATAGCTGGTTTTTATAGTGGGTTTTTATGTTTGGCAGCTGTCACATGCTAAAAGACGCTTTTTATTGCAAAAAATAGTTTTTGCATCACCACATTTTGAGAGCTATAATTTTTCCATATTTTTGCCCACAGAGTCATGTTGTGTAGCCCAGCTGCACTCTGGAGCCACATGTTACCCTGGAGGATGCATGAAAGGTAATTCACAATCACCCGATATTCATTCACACTCCACATTTTCCTGGTGCCACCAGAGGGAGCCCTTTAGAATACGCAGGTATATAAGGGAGTGGAGATGGGATTAGTCAGTTCTGAGTTGTTGTGAGGAGAGGAGTGGAGTTCAGTCAGTCTGCACAGCCACCTCAGAGAAGGCAGTCATCTCAGAGAGCTCAGAGAGTCTGCAGTCTGCAGCAGAGCTGAAGAGCAGCAGTACTGAGAGAAACTGCTATCCCATTGTGCTTATGTTAAAGGTGTGAGTAGGGCGACAGGCAAGTGGAGAAAGAAGAAAGAGAGAGTAACTGAGGTCGACAGCATTGTTAGCTGACCTCCACTCTGCACTACCGGACACCGGGTCCGAGCTTGCTAGTACCTTCACGGCTAGTAGGAAAAACCGGAGACCCTGCTGGACTACATGTCACAGAGGGGCCCAATTGTGCTGATACGTAACCGGGGTCAGGAGAACAGGAGTCTAGCAGTGCACTGCATATAGAGACTTAGTTCTGTCCACAAGAAGGCTCCACCACACGATCAGCCGGCGTAGCAAAGAGAACGGAGTTAAACTTTGTTTTATGCAAGTTAGAAACTCACACATAAAAAGACGTAAGGAGGCCCTACACCTACTCAGTGGATTACTGGACGTGCATCCTCCACCTGAACAGCTTCCCGGGACGTGCCTGAATCTACTACCAGTAAAGGTACCGAAAGAGACTGTCTTGTGTGTGTCTGCATTATTGCTCCTGCACCCTACACCACCATATACTCCGAGGGATCAGTCTCGCCTGTGGGAGACTTAACATCTTGCTGCCCAAACCCTTAGAGGATCTACACTGCAGCGCTGGTCACCCTGACCAGACACCACAGGTGGCGTCACGAACATTTCTATCATCCCCTGTAAATATCCCCCTTTAGTGAGCGCCCAGGGCAACGGACCGAGCTGCGCTACCCGTGACATCCCCCAGTAAAGTGAACGGGCTCGGTGCCGAGTACCCCAAAGCCCTGGTTTGTGCGACTCATCTACTTGGCGTCACGAACAGGATCCGAAGCTCGCAATATGTGAGTCCTGTGTGCCTAGAATGGACGTTTTTGTGAAAAAGACTGTGTTGCGTTTTTGTGATATTTTGGCGCCATTTTCTGCCATTTTGCCGCCATATTCGCGCCCTGAGGCGCTGGTGAAGAAGAGGGGCGTGTATTCGTGGGCGTGCCCCCCCAATGGCGTGAAAGTAATGGGCGCCCTGTCTAAATGTTACTACAATGTCCGAGCCTGCCCCACTGCAAGGGAGATCCGCCTCCTCTTCATCCTCCATGCTAAGAAGAGAAATCGAAAGTCCCGCCTCCACAGAAAAATCCAGAGTGTTCCAGATGAAACACACAGTCTGGCCTGGAGTGAGATGGTGGAAGGACAGGAGTCGCTGTGTGGAGGAATGGCTGTGCGCAGACCCCTTTCCCCTGAAGAGCTGCAGCCTGTGCCTGAACTGTCCCCAGGTCGGGAGAACGACCTGAGGATGCAGAGAGTGGATGAATTGGATGAGGCGCTGAGGGATATGGCCCGACAACGTGCAGAGATGGAGGCGATGGAGCAAAGCTGGCGTGCCCTGAAACAGCGGCTGCTGTGGGACGCGCTGCTCTCCCCCCTGGATGCACAACCGTCACCTGCGCCACCACTGGAACCAGCGGCTGAAGAAGAACCGGAGGCCGGCTCCAAAAGAGCTGATCCTGACTCCGCCGAGGACGCGGCGGGAGGGAAGGAGGCTGCGGAGGCCTTACCCGGACCGGAACGCCAGCCAGGCCTGGAACCAGAGGCCGCAACGGAAAGCTATCTCCCGGTAGGGACACCGGAAGATCCCCAGCCACGAGCGATGGAAATCGACTGGGAGGAGATGGAGCACCTGGACGACGTGGAATACGCTGCTCAGAAGGAGAACGAGTGGAGACGCCGTGAGCAGGAGCAGCGGCAGCAGCGGGAGCAGCGAGAGGCGCAGCGGCTTCACCAGAGGTACCGGGAGCAGAATCTTGCGGACAAGGAGATCGTCCGGCGAGACAAAGGTACGCTCCAGGAACTGCAGCGCCAGGGGACGGTGTGTGCCTCTAAGTTCCGAGGAGGTTGGGGGTTCATACGCGAGCCCGGGCTCTCTCAGAAGATCTTCGTTCATTGCTGTGATGTAGGGTCTAACCTGCTAAAAGGGGATGTTGTCACCTACACACGGCATTGGGGTCTTAAGGGGTGGTATGCCCTGAATGTCTCCCGAATCAGCGACCCAGTCCCTGAAGCCGGCAACGCACCCCGCGTCTCAGCCTCCCAGGCCCCAGCCACATCAGCACCCGGCCGCGCACCTGCGTTCTATCCTGCGTCCCATTCTGCAACGCTAAAGAGCGCAACGATTGCAAATGCGCCCTCTACTGAGCCACTCCGTGCACCTGCATTCCATTCTGCAATGCTAAAGAGCGCAGCGACTGCAAGTGCGCTCTCAACTGAGCCAGACCGCACATCTGCGTCGACCGCACATCTGCGTCACCATTGGAAACGCTGCAGAGCCTAAGCATAAGTGAGGCACCTGTCAGGCCTCCAGGAAATCGTAAAGTCAGAGTTGAAATGAGAACTGTAGCTACACAGACACCGGTAGCAGGACACGATCTTATTGTGATGCATTACAGAACGCACAGTATGCTTCCAGCTGCAGGTATGGAAGATGCTGCCATATTTAAAGAAGACCAGTAGGACCCGGACAGGGTTTACTGAACTGTAGAAAGTTATGAAGAATTGCACTTTATTGAAAATGTTATATGATGATGTTTACATGCTTGAAGTATGGTACCCCAGTTGGGTAATGTGATAATAGTATGTGAAATGCTATTTTGAAGGACTGCGTGCTGAGGACTCTTGCAGCACAGAACTTAATTGTAAATAGTTGGCACTCGGTGCCCCATCTTGGTTTTACGTAAGCCATTCTACCTCAGAAGCAAAACCCGTATGGTGTGGCCTTGAGTGAGGTTTGCAGCAAAGAAGTCCTGCAGCCCCCCCAGGACCACCGTGGGAGGTTTGGTACGGGTCCTCCACAAGAATCCTGTATTTATTTGCACCGTGAAAGTATTTGATATTTTTATACTTGCATTTGTATACATTGAAACGTTCAAGTGTCCTTACCTCCGCAAGGGAAGAGTTATGTTATTGTTGTTATCATAAAATTGTTTTTTCTTTTTCAGCCCGGGAATGCTGATATTAACTAGGAGGGGATGTGCAGCCCAGCTGCGCTCTGGAGCCACATGTTACCCTGGAGGATGCATGAAAGGTAATTCACAATCACCCGATATTCATTCACACTCCACATTTTCCTGGTGCCACCAGAGGGAGCCCTTTAGAATACGCAGGTATATAAGGGAGTGGAGATGGGATTAGTCAGTTCTGAGTTGTTGTTGTGAGGAGCGGAGTGGAGTTCAGTCAGTCTGCACAGCCACCTCAGAGAAGGCAGTCATCTCAGAGAGCTCAGAGAGTCTGCAGTCCGCAGCAGAGCTGAAGAGCAGCAGAACTGAGAGAAACTGCTATCCCATTGTGCTTATGTTAAAGGTGTGAGTAGGGCGACAGGCAAGTGGAGAAAGGAGAAAGAAAGAGTAACTGAGGTCGACAGCATTGATAGCTGACCTCCACTCTGCACTACCGGACACCGGGTCCGAGCTTGCTAGTACCTTCACGGCTAGTAGGAAAAACCGGAGACCCTGCTGGACTACAGGTCACAGAGGGGCCCAATTGTGCTGATACGTAACCGGGGTCAGGAGAACAGGAGTCTAGCAGTGCATTGCATATAGAGACTTAGTTCTGTCCACAAGAAGGCTCCACCACAAGATCAGCCGGGCGTAGCAAAGAGAACGGAGTTAAACTTTGTTTTATGCAAGTTAGAAACTCACACATAAAAAGACGTAAGGAGGCCCTACACCTACTCAGTGGATTACTGGATGTGCATCCTCCACCCTGAACAGCTTCCCGGGACGTGCCTGAATCTACTACCAGTAAAGGTACCGAAAGAGACTGTCTTGTGTGTGTCTGCATTATTGCTCCTGCACCCTACACCGCCATATACTCCGAGGGATCAGTCTCGCCTGTGGGAGACTTAACATCTTGCTGCCCAAACCCTCAGAGGATCTACACTGCAGCGCTGGTCACCCTGACCAGAAACCACAGGTGGCGTCACGAACATTTCTATCATTCCCTGTAAATATCCCCCTTTAGTGAGCGCCCAGGGCAATGGACCGAGCTGCGCTAGCCGTGACATCCCCCAGTAAAGTGAACGGGCTCGGTGCTGAGTACTCCAAAGCCCTGGTTTGTGCGACTCAATGTGAGGTCTTGTTTTTGTGGGACCAGTTGACGTTTTTATTGGTACCATTTTCGGGCACATTACATTTTTTGATCGCTTTTTATTTCAAATTTTGGAAGGCAGAAAGAACAAAAACCAGCAATTCATGAATTTCTTTTGGGTGGGGCGTTTATAAAGTTCTGCATGTGGTAAAATTGATAAAGTGGTTTTATTATTCGTGTTAGTATGATTACCACAATACCTCATTTATATAATTTTTTTATGTTTTGTCGCTTTTATACAATAAAAACTATTTTATATAAAAAATAATTATTTTTTGCATCGCTTTATTCTGAGAGCTATAACTTTTTTATTTTTTCACTAATGATGATTTATGGCAGCTAATTTTTTGCGGGACAAGATGACGTTTTCAGCGGTACCATGTTTATTTATATCCGTCCTTTTGATTCTGTGTTATTCCACTTTTTGTTCGGAGGTATGATAAAGCATTGTTTTTTAATTTTAAGGTGTTCACTGAAGGGGTTAACTAGTGGGACTGTTTTATAGAGCGCATCGTTACGGACATAGCGATACTAAATATGTGTACTTTTATTGTTTTTTTATTTTCATAAAGAAATTTATTTTTTGGGAAAAATTTTTTTTCTTTATTTAGGGATTTTTAAAAAAATATTTTTACACAGTATAATATTTTTTCTTTACTTTTTTACATTGTCCCAGGATGGGATATCACTATATAAATTCAGATCGCTGATCTGACACTTTGCACAGCATTGTGTCAGATCAGCGATCTGACAGGGAGTGAAGGATGCTTGCCGATGCCTGCTCTCAGCAGGCACTGACAAGCCACCTCCCTGCAGGACCCGGAAGGACCCCGCGACCATCTTGGATGCGGGGGTCTGCAGGCATGGAAAACCTCAGAACAACGTGATCACATTGTGTTGTTCTGAGGGTCTGAGGGAAGCACGTGGGGAGCTCCCTCCCTTCGCGATGCTTCTCTATGCCACCGGAACGCTGCGATCTTGGTTGATTGCATTGTACCGGGGGTTAAAGTGCCGGGAGCCGTCCGTGACTCAGTGCCGGGTGTCAGCTGTGAGAATCAGCTGACACCCGGCCGCGATCAACCACGCTCCCCCCCGTGAGCACGGCTGATCGCAATGACGCACTATCCCGTCCATGGTCATACGGGCCCAGGGCACATGGACGGGATAATACGTCCAATGTAAGAAAGGGGTTAAAAGTTGAACAGCGATTTCTCCTTTTTTTAAGAACCACATCACATTTGAAGTTACTTTGAGGGGTCTATACGACAGAAAATATCCAAAAGTGACTCCATTCTAAAAACTGCACCCCTCAAGGTACTCAAAACCATATTCAAGAAGTTTCTTAACCTTTCAGGTGCTACACAGGAACTGAATGTGAAAGTAAAAATTAATTTAGACCCAATTTTTTTATTATTTATAAAAGTAGGAAATGGACCCCAAAATGTATTGTGCAATTACTCCTGGGTACACCGATACTCCATATGTGGGAGAAAACTACTGTTTGGGGTGCACAGCAGGGCTCGGAACAAAAGGAGCACTGTTTGAATATTTGAATGGAAAATTTACTTGAATCGAGAGTGGACAACATGTTTATGTTAGGAGATCCCTGATGTGCATAAACAGTGGAAATCCCCCACAAGTGATTCCATTTTGGAAGCTAGACCCCCTCATGGAACTTTTCTAGATGTGTGGTGAGCACCTTGAACGTTTAGGTGCTTCACAGAAGTTTATAATGTAGAGCCGTGAAAATTAAAAAAAAAAATCACTTTTTCTCCACAAAAATGATCTTTTAGCCCCAATTTTTTTTCACAAGGGTAACAGGAGAAAATGGACCTCAATAATTGTTGTACAATTTATCGTGAGTACACCGATACCCAAAAATATGATGCAAAACCACTTTTTGGGCACATTCCAGAGCTCGGAAACAAAGGAGCACAATTTGAGTTTTTGAGTGCAAAATTGGCTGGAATTGAGAACGGAAACCATGTTGCATTTGGAGAGCCCCTGTTATCTAAAAAGTGGAAACCTCCATATGTGACTCTATTTTAGATACTAGACCCCCCCAATTAATGCATCTAGATGTGTGACAAGCATCTTGAACTTGCTTCATAAAAATTTATAACGTAGAGCCATGAAAAAAAATCTAATTTTTTCCACAGAAATGTTTTTTTAGCCCCATTTTGTTATTTTCTCAGGGGCAATAGGAGAAAATGGACCACAAAAATTGTTGTGCAATTTTCCCTGAGTAGGCCAATACCTCATATGTGGTGGAAAACTACTGTTTGGGTGCAAGCCAGAGCTCGAAAGGAAAGGAGTGGCGATTTGGAGTGCAGTGATGGAATGGTCAGCCCGCACCATGACGCGTTTGGAGAGCCCCTGATGTTCCTAAACAGTGGAAACCCCTCACATGTGACCTTATTTTGGAAACTAGACCCTCAAATGAATTTATCTAGATGTGTGGTGAGCACCTTAAACCCCCAGGTTCTTCACAGAAACTTATAACGTTAAACTATAAAAATAAAATATCACATTTTTTCCACAGAAGTGTTTTTAGCCCTAATTTTTTATTTTCACAAGGGTAGAAGGAGAAAATACATAATATTCACTCCGTAACCCCTGGAGCTTTTTTCAGTTTTGTGTTTTCGTTTTTTGCTCCTCTCTTTCCAGAGCCATAACTTTTTTACTTTTCCGTCAATATGGCCATGTGAGGGCTTATTTTTTGCGGGATGAGTTGTACTTCTGAAAGACACCATTGGTTTTACCATGTCGTCTACTAGAAAACGGGAAAAAAATTCCAAGTGTGGTGAAATTGCAAAAAAAGTGCAATCCCACACTTGTTTTTTGTTTGGCTTTTTTGCTAGGTTCACTAAATGCTAAAACTGACCTGCCATTTGGATTCTCCAAGTCATTATGAGTTCATACATACCAAACATGTCTAGGTTCTTTTTTACCTAAGTGGTGAAAAAAAATTCCAAACTTAGCTAAAAAAAAAAAAAAAAAAGCGCCATTTTCTGAGACCCGTAGCGTCTCCATTTTTCGTGATCTCGAGTTGGGTGAGGGATTATTTTTTGCCTGCTGACCTGTCATTTTTAATAATACCATTTTGGTGCAGATACGATCTTTTGATCACCTGTTATTGCATTTCAATGCAATGTTGCAGTGACCAAAAAAATGTAATTCTGGCATTTTGCATTTTTTTCTTACGCCGTTTAGCGATCAGGTTAATCCTTTTTTTATATTGATACATTGGGCGATTCTGAAAGCGGCAATACCTAATATGTGTATGTTTGATTTTATTTTTGTTTTATTTTGAATAGTGCGAAAGGGGGGTGATTTAAACTTTTATTTTTTTATTTTTTAAATAGTTTTAAAAACATTTTTTTTCACTTTTGGCATGCTTCAATAGTCTCCATGGGAGACTAGAAGCTGCTCCAACCCGATCGCCTCTGCTACATAGAGGAGATCGCCTCTATGTAGCAGAATTACTCAATTGCAGTGAGCGCCGACCACCGGGTGGCGCTCACAGCAATCCGGCACTGACAACCATAGAAGTCTCCAGGAGACCTCGGGTTGTCATGCTGACGCATCGGTGACCAACGATCACGTGACGCAGGTCACCGGTGAGCGTATTTCCGGCCCGATGGCCAGAAGCGCTTGTTAAATGTCGCTCTCAGTGTTTGACAGTGGCATTTAACTAGTTAATAGCCACGGGTGGATCGCGAGTCCACTTGTGGCTATTGCGGGCACATGTCAGCTGTTCAAAACAGCTGACATATCCCGGGAAAGATGTGGGCTCACCGCCAGAGCCAGCATCAAAGGAAGGTATACTGACATCGGAGTAAATATGCGCCCGATGTCGATAAAGGGTTAAATTGCTGTGAATTTTTCCCTGAGCATGCTGATACCTCATATGTGGTGGAAAACTACTGTTTGGGTGCACGACAGGGTTTGGAAGGAAAGGAGTAACGATTTGGAGAACAGACTTTGATGGACGGTCTTCGCGCACCATGTCGGATTTGGAGAACCCCTGGTGTGCCTAAACAGTGAAAACCACCTACATGTAACCTTATTTTTGAAACAAGACCCTACAAGGCAGTTATCTAGAGGCATAGTTACATTTTATTAATTTGTGGATGTGTGGCGCCCCTGTGGGTTCAGTCTCCACAGAGGTATTGCACATCATCCAGAGGTGTGATACTCCACTCTCAGGTAAGGAGGGAGCACCACCCAGGACTCTAACACCTGCACATAACACAGACTATAGCAGCCGGGCACCCTGGATGGTCTCATCCAGGCTGGGTAGTAAAGAGTGCATGGGTGAGTGGAGTTAGTAAGAAGGATGGGAAATGAAGCTTTAGAAGGCAGCAAAGAGAGGGGACTTGGAGCTGGTAGGAGCTCAGCCCCAGACAGAGAACGTGAGAGAGAGAAGCATAGAAGGAAGTTTCTCAAAGGAAAGAAGGGTTCCTAGGGGCACGGATAGTGAGTGACCCATCCGTGGGGCCCAATTCAATTGTGGAGGGACCAGGTCGCAGAAGGGACTCAGCCCCTAGCCTAGTGGAGAACTTTAAGACTCAGCTAGCAAGCCGACTGCTGTGGCAAATTTTAGGGGTCACAGACAACAACCACATTCATCTTCTCCGGAAAGGCAGCTAAATAGAATCAAGGAAATGCAGAGAAGACATTATCTGACAGGATTCGCAGCAGCCGATCTAGGACACTGTGGTGTGCTGGAAAGGAAGCAGGAGTGGGAATCAGCACAGTGAGACGGCCAGTGAAAGGAACACATAGAAAGGAGTCCTGGAAAGGTGTTTCCCAATCTACCTGAGAGTTTGCTGAGCCCCTCACCTGTAGGACACTGTACCAAGTGGGCATCTGTGCTGCAGACAGAACTGTGAGTAAAGCCTTTGAAACTGAATCTGACTGTGTCCTCTCAAGTTATTCCTGCAACACTCACTCAGCACTGCTACATCTCCCAGCACCATTACTCTCTACAACATCTCTCTGCCCTGAGACAACAAGCTCTGCCTGTGGAGAGCCATTCCAACTCTGCTGCATCACACCATCAGTCTCAGAGGATCTGCACTGCAGCGCTGGTCACCTCTGACCAGAAACCACAGGTGGCGTCACGAACACTTCAATACAAACTCTATCATCCCCTGTAAATATTCCCCTTTTATTGGACGCCCAGGGCCACGGACTGGGTCACTGCTGCCATGACACATCCCTTTAAGACACCGGCCCGGTACCGAGTACCCCACTGCCCTGGCGGGCGATCCAGATGTGTGGAACACTTTGAAGCAATCCTTAACGCAAAGGCCAGGTTTCTCAGGGCAGGTTGCACAATGATAAATTCTGTCTTTTTGGATTCCCCTGTTGGAGCATACTCTGCACCTTTTTTGTGATCTTCCCTTCGCTGTTTGGGGATCCTGTGCTAGGAAATGTTGACCTGGTACGATATGCGCATCATCAGTTTGCGAAGT
This sequence comes from Oophaga sylvatica, assembly GCA_033576555.1. Lineage (NCBI taxonomy): Eukaryota > Metazoa > Chordata > Amphibia > Anura > Dendrobatidae > Oophaga > Oophaga sylvatica. Next base: position 298,639,180 of record JARQOD010000001.1, on the reverse strand, counting down.
ACTGGGACCCTCACCTTCCCTTTCATTAGGGCCTTGATGACGACCTCCAGAAAATGCAGGAAGGTCCACGTATTGCATTCAGATAGAAACAGCACAAAAGCATTGTACAGTGTCATCTGTGCAATGTGAAAAGCCATTTTTTTGTACCATATTTTAGCTTTTTGCATGGCATTGTACTGATTGTAATCCAATACAATCTGCCATTGGAACATGTGTTGTGGTACCTCAGACAGTGACATGGGAGCTGTTGTCACTGTGTATAGTGATCAATATAAGGACATCCCTCTTGTCCTTATATTTGACCACCAGCTTATTGTAGCTACATTGATCTCTGCTGTCGCCCTGTCTCAGCAGTTGCCCAATTAGCGGCTTAGGGAGGATTTCTGATTTTTTCTGCACAGTGCCGCATGCAACTGTACCTGTGACAGAGAGACTCTTGAAGAGTGGGATGCTGGTGTAAAAGTTATCTATGTAGAGGTGATAACCCTTATCCAGCAGTGGGTGCAGCAATTCCCACACAATTTTACCACTTACCGCAGGGGGCCTTCAGTAGGGTTAATCTGGATGTTCTTCGCTTCGCAGACAATAAATCTGTGGGTGAACCCTGAGGTACTCTCACACAGCTTGTACAGTTTAACTCTGTACCAGGACCTCTTACTAGGCAGGTATTGTCAAAATTTTATCCTTCCTTTGAAATGAACCAGAGATTCATCTATACAGATGTCCCTTTGGGGATTGTACACCTCAACAAATTTTCTGCTAAAGTGTTCAACTACTGGCCAAATTTTATATAGACGATGAAAGTTAGGATCGTCTCGGGGAGGGCACTGCGCATTATCACTATAATGCAAAAATTTTTGGATTGCTTCAAATCGTGTCTATGTCATGGCCATGCGGAATACCGGTGCATGTAGTGAATATCAGTACTCCAGTATTGACAAAGCTCTGTTTTCTATGTCCATATGCAGCACAATGCTTCAAATGTCATCATTTCTGTTGCATTTTTAGGGGTCCATCTGGTGTATGATGACAACGAAATTTGGGTGAAAAATTGATGGGCATACAAGATTTATTATTTCCTAGCTGAAAAAGAGTTTGAAAAAGTTTCAGTAGATTCCTTAGATGCCAATGAAATCCGGAATAACAGGCTGATAATTTTGGGGGGGTGGAGTCAATATGGGATTGGCCTGAGTTCTAGGGCATCTTGCTGGGGTTCCTTGCTCCCTAGATGAGAAGGAGGAAGAGAAATAAAGGAATATGGGATCTTCCTCACTGCCTGAATCCATGTCAGAGGCAAGGAAAACGTATGCCTCTTCTGGCGAATAGCATCTTATTGACGAATGGGCCATTTTTATTTTGTTCTTCAAAATACTGGGAATGTGGGTGTAAGTGGTGCTTTTACACATTTATTGTGTGGGACTTGTGTAAAGGGGTACTATTTATTGTAAAAAGTAGAGAAGAAAATACAACGCAAAACTTTAGAAGAAACACTGAGAAAAAAATGAAAAGAAAAATTAGTAGATGTAAAAAAAAAAGTTTGAATAAAAAAAATTACAGTGACGTTCACTACACTAATGCCCTACTGATAAAGTTACTTAGCGCTGATGATTTTTTTTTTTTGCAAAAGAAAAACACAAGTCACTAACACTGTGACGTACACTCCCCTAATGCAAAAGCTATAAATTTACCCGGCAATGACTATTCTTTTTTTGCAAAAAGAAAAATAGCTGTAAAATGGCACTTCTTCTCTTCCTAGCCCTGCCGTGCGCCCAAACAGTAGTTTTCCTCTACACATTGGGTATTGGCATACTCAGGAGAAATTGCACAACAAATTGTATAGTGCATTTTTTCCTGTTATCCTTGTGAAAAAAAAATTGGGACTAGAAAAATATTTTTGTGGGAAAAATGTGATTTTTTTTATTTTCACGACTTAACGTTAAACTTCTGTGAAGCACCTGTGATATCAAACTGCTCACCACATATCTAGATTAGCTCCTTGAGGAGTGTGGTTTCCAAATTGAGGTCATTTGTAGGGATTTCCACTCTTTAGTTACATCAGGGGCTCTACAAATGTGACATGGTGTTCCCTATTGATTCCAGTAAATTTTGCATTCAAAAAGATATCCAAGAAGTATCTTTTCTCCTTGTGGAGATTGACATGTTAAAGGGAATCTGCTCACCCTATAATTGGCGGGATATTTAAATGATGGCAGTCAGGTCAGATGGGCGGTGTTTTGGGTACTTGCCTTAACATGTTGTTCGCCGCTGTCTCCATTATTTCTGGGAATTGTAGTCGTTGCCCTCCATATAACGCGCCTGCACATTGCAATCTTGAATTGCGCACGCGCAGTATGCTTTGCCCGCAGATTGCAATGCACAGGCGCGTTATATGGAGGGCAACGACTACAATTCCCAGAAATAATGGAGACAGCGGCGAACAACATGTTAAGGCAAGTACCCAAAACACCGCCCATCTGACCTGACTGTCATCATTTAAATATCCCGCCAATTTAGGGTGACAGATTCCCTTTAAGCATGCTGAGATGAGGAGGCTTAAAGCAGCAATGCTCCTCTGGGAAATATGCAAATTGTCTCTTCAGAGAGGAAGAGGACTAGAACTCTAGTGCCACCTCTTGGAAGTAGCAATCCTAAAAGTCAATGTCGACTCTTTAACGAGCCTAAGTCATGTGACAAGGTTCGTTATATTGTCGACATTGACTTTTAGGATTGCTACGTCCAATAGGGGGTCCTAAAGTTCTAGTCCTCTTCCTTTCTGAAGAGAGAATTTGCATTCAAAAATAAAAAGTCAAATGGCGCTCCTTCCCTTCCCAGCCCTGTCATACATCATTGTGCTCTGGAGAAATTGCACAACAGTTTTTGTGGGTCCATTTTCTCCTGTTACTGTTGTGAAAATAAAAAATTGGGATCTAAAATAAAATTTTTGTGAAAAAAAATAAATATTTTTTCCTTCCACATTGCTTCAGTTCCTGTGAAGCACCTGAAGGGTTAATAAACCTATTGAATGTGGTTTGAAAATTGCAACATTTTCCAATTTCTTGCCAAATTTCCATTTTTTTCACAAATAAACACAAGTCATATCAATTTTTTTTACCACTATAGCGAAATACATCATGTCACGAAAAAACAATCTCAGAATCAGTGGGATCCGTTAAAGCGTTCCAGAGTTATTACCTTATAAAGTGACTCTGGTCAGAATTGTAAAATTTGGCCAGGTCATGAAGGTGTAAACAGGCTTGTGGGGTAAAGGGGTTCAAGTGATTTACAAAGGCCCTTTTCAATAATATATTAGGACATATTTAGCTTATAAAGAGAGGGAATTGTGCCTGTTCAGTAAGATCCATCTAGTTGAAGGTAGATCAGGACAATCCAATGGTTAAAACCAAGATCTATAGTTATCAAATCGCCTTGTTCTGATGGACTCACAGACCCTTAAATAAAAACATTTCTGCTGCAGGAAAAATTAGTAATTTTACAGCAGTTTGCCTATGTAACAGCTGATCATTTTCTGTCTCAGAAGGCTCCTACTTTGAGATAAGATTTTTCAAAGCAGAGAAGTCTCTTAACCACATTACAGCATTTCCAACATGTCTGTATGGATGTAGAGAAAACTCTGCAGAGTTATAGATATCCCTAATGAAAGTTAATACTCCACTATCCCTGTCTGTAGCTCCTTAGTGAAGTACATAATTTCTGCTCAGTGAAGCTTGGTAAATTTAGAATTAATTGCATCGGAGTGCTCTTTGATTGCCCTGCCATACAATACAATGTCATTTAGCAGGTCCCAACACTATTATTGGGAATGCATTATCTACAGAAACACTCTGGTGTAGTAAAAAGGACTCTCCACATTTACATTTAGCAGCCTAAGTGGGAAAAATGAATGAGTCTGTATGTAACAAGTCACCATTCTAGTATTCCCAACTCTCATCACAACTCTTTACTATATATATATTCCCAGTTTGTAGATTTTCATTCTACAATTAAGAGAGATGGCTTGGACTGTTTTAGGCAGTCATTTACAGACAGCTTCAGCCAGCCCCCAGGGCTTTTAAATTCTAGGGCATGAAAAGCTTTATCCTCTTGTTTCACATGGGAGGGAAAAAATCTAATGAACAGATGAACAAAGTATGTTTTGACCTAAATGCCAACTTCCAGAATGCCGTATATCAAATATACTATTTCATATGCTCTAATTATTTAGTAATAAAAGGATGGAAGGTGCAAAACGTAAAGGTTACCATGAAGGCAGTAACCAGAGAGAACACATAACTCTTTGAAACAATGAAATATTTCTTCTAAGGTCGGAGTCACACTAGCGAGAAATACGGACGAGTGCAATACGAGAAAAAAATCGCATTGCACTCGGACTGATGGTAATCTATGGGGCAGCTCCCAGCAGCTGATTTTTTTCTCGGCCGTATTATACGTGTGAGTGAAATCGCAGCATGCTGCGATTTTCACCGCATATCGGCTGAGAATCGCCAATGCAAGTCTATGGGTGCGAGAAAAAATCACATTACACACAGACCACACGTGTGACTTGCGAGAAATACGCACCAGTGTCCTTTAGAAAAGCCGGCAATTCAGTGCGCTATACCGTAAAATCACACTGACATGTTTAATAAAGAATGGAAAGAATAGATATATACACATAAAATACATATATATATATATATACATGTCACTGAGACACATATATATATATATTTATAGTTCATACACTTCGACATAGCATAGTAGCCGCTAGTTCAATTGCCGGCTTCTGTAAAATCATTACAGAACCCGACATGAAATGACATATGGTTTACATACAGTAAACCATTTCATTTCATTTAGTTTGATATATGGTTTTGACTAATAATTAGATGAATGTATATGTGCAAAATTTGGGACATGTAGGTGTTAATTTAATGTGTAAATTCATTGTAAAAAAATGCGTGGGCTCCCACTGTATTTTCTCTGCCAGACAGGGAAAACCAGTGAGCGAGGACAGATATTAATAGCCTTGAGAGGGACCATTGTTCTTGGGCCCCACCTGGCTACTAACATCTGGCCCCAGCCACCCCAGAAAAGGCACCTCTATTATTAGATGCGCCTTTTCTGGCACGTAGCCTCTCTATTCCCATTGCCTTTACTATGGATAATGGGTTAATAAGGGGTTAATGTCACCTTGCTATTGAAAGGTGACATTAATCCGGGTTAATAATAGAGAGCTGTCGACAACTATCCAGTATTAATCCTATTGTAGTAAAGGGTTAAAAAACACACACAATAATGAAAAATTATTTTAATGAAATAATTACACATAGTTTTTGACCAAATTTATTATTCTGCTAATCCATTTGAATCCCTTGTTCTCCTGAAATAAAAAAAAAAAAAAAAGCAACAATATCCATACCTCTCCGCCGTTCAGTCAGGTCCCCCACTGCAATCCATCGCAAAGGGTTAACTAGTTTACAGCAGGGACCGGTGCTAATGCTACCGGCCCGGCTGTAAACCACTGCAGAATTAATTAATTCATGTCTGCGCAGCTCCCCGGCTGAACGGAGATGAACTGATTAGCGTGGGAAAGTTTCTTAATTTTTTCCCACGATATTGAGTTCACTTCAGGTCAGCCAGGGACTCCGCGCAGCCTCATTGACTACAGCTGAGGTAATTAATGTGTGTTTTTTTAACCCTTTACTACAATAGCATTAATAATTCACAGGTCTTAAAGTAGATAAAGAGAACTAAATAAAACAAATGAGTCAAAAATATTAAACTTATTTTTTTAATTGAAGAAAATGATCAAATTTCACATTTCTTGTGAACCTTTGCTATTAGTAACTGGTGTGACTTTCTTGTGCAGCAATTTCCTCAATAATAAAAAAGATAGAAAGTCTTACATTTTTGACTCGTTTGATCTGGTCCTCTTTATCTACTTTTAGGACTTGTCTGAGAACCTGATATAGTTTTAGGTCAAAATTATGCAAGAATATGAAAAATTCTAAAGGGTTCACAAACTTTCACAAGTTCTAATGTGGTTTTAGATCAAATATATGCTGAATATTATTAAGAACTCACAAACTTTCAAGGACCACTGTACAGTATAGCGCAATGCGAAAGATTCATTTTAACAGGCTAGTCATGAGGCATGTATCCTTTCAATTACTCAGCTATCTTTAGGCTTCATGACTTAACCAATTTTTGGGGTTTTACCTCCAGTGATTCTAAGATTCATAACATTTATCGATGTGGTAGTTGTGGTGGACAGGGGTGATACTTGCATCTTTGTCAACATTTAAAAAATGCAAGAGTCAGCTTACCTACTTGTTTCCAAACCAGTACAAGCTGTTCTCCACTCATGTCACAGTGTTTCCTGTTAGGCTACACAATGACGATTGATTAAATACCTATGTATTGGGCAAATGGAGCTCCGCCTGGGAGGAGCCAGAAGATACAGAATTTGAATATCCTACAGAAATATTAATCCTGCTTAGTGTTGAGCGATACGATACTGCAAATATCGGGTATCGGCCGATATTAGCTGTATCGGGCTTTCGATTCCGAGTACCGATATTTTCGTCATATCGGATACCGGAATCGGATTTGTCACTGTAACTGTGAGTGTCCGTCGGTCGGGTCTGTCAGGAGTCAGCGGCACTTACCTGGCAGAAGATCTCCAGCGGTCACGTCCTGGACTGCTTGATGGCCACCATTATCTTCTCCCTGGCGGTCACATGCAGTTTTTCGCGATAACTGCAGTGACTGCAGGGTAATCCCGGCCGTAAACCAGTCCGATGACGTCACCGCCGGGGAAGCAGGTAATCAGCTGTGCTGCGCCGGGATGACAGGCTCTGCCTGTCATTCTGATGTAGCAGAGCTGGATCGTCGTGGGACACTCGTTACTATGGACTGCGTCGGACAGGTGGTATACTGCTGGTTTTTTTTTTCATTTTTTTACAGGAGATCGATGGCGTCGCAGGATGAGACTGTAATAAAAGTAATGAAAACTGTGTTTTTTTTTTTTTATTAAATTAAAAAACTTTTTTATGAACATTCACCCGTCCGGGTACATCAACAATTTAACTATTTACATACAGGGACCCTGTCCGGGTTATTTATAATTCTTTGGCAGGGGTGTTCCAGGTACCACCTGGTACTCTTCTGATGCTTGCCAAACATCCGAGACACCAAGGACCACCAGGACCTGATGACGTCGTGTGGCCTGTACAGTCAAGTCGTGACCCGCTATCTGTGTCTGTGTGGCCACCTCTTTCATCTCCCTCCGGGTCTGGAGCCCTATGTCCCAGACTGAACGAACCCCAGGGGGCCTAACAGGCGCCGGGTACGGGCCAGCTATACTTATCATGTCCATAGCTGGGGCTGCTGAGGAGACCACTGAGGGAGGCTGGGGAGATTTACGGCGTGGGGTGGGCACTTGTGCAGAGGCCTGGATGTGGGAGGCTGAAGGCTCCGAGGGTCTCACAGGTTCCTGACACTCTGGGGAGTAGGGGTCGCACCTGGTAACATTTAGGGCGTACCATCCATTGTAACCCCAGTGTCGGGTGTAAGTCACCAAGTCTCCTGGCAACAGGTCCCTCCCCGGGTGTCCTTCTGGGAGGTGAGTCTCCACGTCCCGCCGGGTCACAACAACTTCTAAATAAAGTCCAGGCTCCTGGATGAAGCCCCAACCACCTTTCAATTTAAAGCTCCGTACTGCACCCTTACGCCGCGGCTCCCTCAGGGTTCCTTTATCTTTTCTCATCTGGTCCTTATCTGCCCGGTCCTTCTCCAGGTTACGTTGCCGAAGCTTTTGGGATTCTCGCTGCTCCCTTTGTCGCTCTGCTTCCCGCTCCCAACGTCTCCACTCTTCCTCCTGACGCCAGTTGTAATTCTCCTCCACCAGCATCTCCATGTCTCCAAAATCAAACTGCAGCTTAGGATGTCCGGTTTGCGGCAGCTCTCCTGGCGCCCCACAGTCCTGGCGGCGCTCACCTGCGGAGGAAGCAGCCGGCTCTGGAACAGATGACAGTCGGGGCTCCGGTACAGACTTGTAGACCTCTGGTGCCTGCGCGGCCTCCTCCATGAGGACGGGTGTCTCTTCTTCTGTCTCAGCGACGGGGGCAGACAGCGGGATCTGGGGTGCTGCCGGTGCTGCGTGTTTTGCAGGAACGGGTGCCTCCACTGCGACAACGTCAACCGCATCACATTGCAAGGGCTGGGATGCCCGCACGGACTCCTCTACTAGAACGGGTGCCTCACCTTCCGGTACAGACACTTCAGGTAAGAGGGATTGGCGCCGCTCCAAGTTTAGTTTTAGGGCACGCCAGCTGGCTTCCATCCTGGCGACCTCCTCCCGGTGCCGGGCCAGGCCTCTTAGGGTATCCTCCGCTTCTTGCAGCGTAGGATGGTTTCCAGGCCGGGTGCCCAACGGTGGTTCCATGGCGATCGGGTCGCTTCCGTGGGGGGAGAGCTCTGACTGCTCCATCCCTTCACACTTCTGCTCGTGTCCATTAGCCATCTCTGCCAAGTCACATGTGTCATTAGCATCTGGAGAGGGCCCCTCTTTTGTAGGGAGGCGGGACCTTCATGTTAGTTTCCGCACACTGAGTAGGATGAGGAGGCGGAACTGAAGAGCTGTGGGGCACGATCTTACATTGCAGTACCATTTAGAGTGGTCGGCCATCGTTTTCGCGCCACTGAGTGAGTGTACACCCACGAAGAGCACGTCCTTCTTCTTCACCAGTGCCTCGTCGTGACGCAGATATGGCGGAAAAATGGCAAATACATTCTCTGATGATTTTAGCAATTCTCAAGCACAAAACCAGTTCAATTCAGGCACACAGGACTCGCTTATAGCGAGCTACAGAATCCTGTTCGTGACGCCCAAGTTGAGTCGCACAGAGCCAGAGGTTTTGGGGGTACTCGGCACCGAGCCCGTCGACTTCTATGGGGTATGTCACGGCTTTACCCGGCAATTGAATCAGAGTCTATTTTACTATGTAGAAGTGTATAAACTATAAATATATGTATATATATATATGTCACAATGACATTATATATATATATGTATTCTATGTGTGTATATTTTGTGTTTACAACGAAAGAAAGGGTTTTTTTTGTTGCGATATTTTTTTCCCATAGACTTACATGGGACTTCCGGAATCGGAATCGGATATCGACGATATTTAGTGATATCGGCGATATCATTCCGATACAATATTTTTAGATATCGAGCAGTATCGCTCAACACTAATCCTGCTAGATTATGATTGGTTGATGTAACATGTGAGACAAGGGAGAAGGAAGGCATCTGCGTAGCAAAGGTACATAAAGAATATTCAAAGGACAAGTCTTGGGACACAAGAGGGAGAAGAATAATTAAGTGAACTAGGAAAAGAGCTGTGTGCGTTAATTTAGTCATAATCAAATAGGGTACGATTAATCAAAGAGTTTTTCCAGAAGACTGTCGTTTTTAAAAGTCACCATTTTTTTACGCAATGCAGAGTTGCACTAATTTTTGGCTTTTCAAGCAGCTTTAACAAAATTGACAAAACTGGGAAGATTTGGGTTGGGACTGACGTGTAGCTACATCCACCCATCAAATTCTGCAAAACTGCAGGTGTATTTAACACCAGATTTAAGTAACATTTCTGGTGAGGCACAACAGAGGTGCATGCCGCTGAGAAGATGTACTAAATTCATTAAAGGGGTATTCTCATCTCCAAGTTCCTATTCCAATATGTAGTAGGTGTAATAATAATACTATTAGCAAATACGTCCAATTAGAAATGTAGAATAGCTCTTCTGATTTGCTGTGTCGCTTACCCCATGTGCAGAGTAATGCGGTAGCTCAGGTATCCATAGCAACAAATCAGAACTTAGCAATCATGGGTGGCAAATGATGGGATAACAGATGGCACCCCCTCAATCTGTCTAACTATTTAAATGCTGCTATTGCTATAGACGACAGTATCTAAAGGGTTAAACTTAAGGCATCAAACCTATCTTCAATTCCAGAATTTGCAGCAGGAGCATGGCTACAAGATACAGCCTTTTCTTCTGCTGCTGATCTCACTAGAATATTAACAGCACCCGTGAGAGCAACCTGAGGAAAATGTGCGATATGACAGAACCAGCTCAAGAGCATGACGTACATTTTTCTCATGAGTTTGGAATATGAAAAATCATTCACTCAATAAAATAAAATTGGAAGTCTTGTTAGAATGTAATAACGATTATTCAGATATAATATGTAGCAATTCCTCTATACATTAGTAAACTGTATTATTGCCTTCTTTGTTACCCCTTAAATCTTGCTGTGCACACAGCCTAAGGGTGAAGTCAGACGGCCATATTTCTTGCACAAGGATCGTATTGCAATCCTCGGACGGGCCGTTGGCTCTCCTGAACCGAGCATGACAGCCTAATGTATTGCTATGGAACTGTCACGCTCAGGTTAGGAGAGCCGACGGTCAGTCAGAGGATTGCGATACGATCCTCACGCGATTAATATGGCCGTCTAACTACACCCTAAAGAAAAAAGCAACAGTGTTTTTGGACTTAAACTTCCATGCTTTCCTAATAAATTTATTTAACCACAAAGGACGGGACAATTTTTTATTTTTTGTTTTTATTTTTTTCCTCATTTTCTACTAGAGCAGTAACTTTTTTATTTTTTCATCCACATAGCAGTATGAGGTCTCGCTTTTTTTTGTGACGAGTTGTACTTTTAAGAGGCACCATCCAAATTAAACCAATTCTCCAGGTCAATACAATTACGGTCATATCAAACTTGCAAGTTTTTTAACATTTAAGTGCTGAAAAAAAAAGTGGCAATTAGTAAAAATTTAAAAAAATTGGGGGTTGTTTTGCCATTTTATTTCCACAGCAGTGGTGTAGTTTCTAATATGTTTGTCAAAAGCCAGAAGTAGATTCTTAAGAGAGGAAAACTAAAGAAAAAAGACTTACAGTTGTGCTCAAAAGTTTCCATACCCCGGCAGATTTTTGCTTTTTCTCCACTCATGATTAGTGGTTGGGTGAAGCCATTTATTGTCAAACTACTGTGTTTTCTCTTTTTAAATCATAATGACAACCCAAAACATCCAAATGACCCTGATCAAAACTTTACATACCCTGGTGATTTTGGCATGATAACATGCACAGAAGTTGATGCAACTGGATTTGAATGGCTACTAAAGGTAACATCCTCACCTGTGACAAATGCCAGGAGAATTGTTCAGGATGCAAAGAAAAACCCACCAATAACATCAGCTGAAATACTGGACTCTCTGAAAACTAGCGGTGTGGCTGTTTCAAGATGCACAATAAGGAGGCACTTGAAGAAAAATGGGCTGCAAGGTCGAGTTGCCAAAAGAAAGCCAAATGACCCTGATCAAAAGTTCACATACCCTATTTCTTAATATCGTGTATTGCCCCCTCTAACATCAATGACAGCTTGAAGTCTTTTGTGGTAGTTGCGGAAGAGGTTCTTTATTTTCTCAGATGGTAAAGCTGCCCACTCTTCTTGGCAAAAACCTCCAGTTCCTGTAAATTCCTGGGCTGACTAGCATAAACTGCGTGCTTGAGATCTCTCCAGAGTGGCTCAATGCTATTGAGGTCAGGAGACTGAGATGGCTACTCCAGAACCTTCACTTTGTTCTGCTGTAGCCAGTAACAGGTCAACTTGGCTTTGTGTTTTGGATCGTTGTCATGTTGGAACGTCCAAGTACGTCCGATGCACAGCTTCCGGGCTGATGATTGCAAATTTGCCTTCAGTATTTGGTGATAACATGCTACATTCATCTTTCCTTCAACCTTGACCAAGTATCCTGCGAATTTGTAGCTCACACATCCCCAAAACATCAGCGATCCACCTCCATGCTTTACAGTAGGAATGGTGTTCCTTTCATCATAGGCCTTGTTGACCTCTCTCCAAATGTAACGTTTATGGTTGTGGCCAAAAAGTTCAATTTTGGTCTCATCACTCCAAATTACCTTGTTCCAGAAGTTTTGAGGCTTGTCTCTGTGCTGTTTTGCTTATTGTAGGTGAGATTCTTTGTGGCATTTGACAGCAATGGCTTTCTTCTGGCGACTTGACCATGCAGTTCATTTTTCTTCAAGTGCCTCCATATTGTGCATCTTGAAACAGCCACACCGCTAGTTTTCAGAGAGTCCAATATTTCAGCTGATGTTATTTGCAGGTATTTCTTTGCATTCTGAACAATTTTTCTGGCATTTGTCACAGATCACAGGTGAAGATGTTACATTTAGTAGCCATTCAAACCCATTTGTGTCAACTTCTGTGCATGTTATCAGGTCAAAATCACCAGGTTATGTAAAGTTTTGATCAGGGTCATTTGGATGTTTTGGGTTGTCATTATGATTTAAAAAGTGAAAACATAGTAGTTTGACAATAAATGGCTTCACCCAACCACTAACCATGAGTGGAGAAAAAGTTTTGGTGTTATCATTCATATTCTCTGAACAAATGCCAACAAAGCAAAAATTCTGCCGGGGTATGTAAACTTTTGTGCACAACTGTATTCTCTTTTTTTCTGATCTTATTCCTTGCTGATAGAAATAGGGTAAAAAAAATTGCACTATGTATACTATCCAATAGAAAGGTTCCATCAATATATATAAATCAATTATTTCGCTACATTTATAAGTTCTTCCTACTTTCCAAAAAGATGAAATATCTCATGTTTAGTTAATTTACACTATTCAGATTATTTCACCTTGTCTTAACAACCATGTCAGCTACAAAATAGAAAAACAATGTTGTTCTCCTCAAGGCATAAACAGTTATTGACTATGAGTAAAGATTGTGTTATTTAGTTCCATTAAAGAATTACCACATTTTAAAATATCTATATTCTAGGTAGCTATACAAGAAAATGCAAACTTATATAAAAGAAGTAAACTTTCCTAATACTTATATGGTAGTGCAAAAATAAATTAATGATCACAGGCCTATAAACCTTTACATTTACTATTTTATGTGAAGAACAGTGATGACAGCACAGATTTCCAGACTGATCACTTATACCTTATACATCACACGTGACTTACCTATCAGAGGGACTGAATCCGATGTTGCAGGCATGATCTCTGCCACAAGTAACATGAAGACTGTAAGTGACAGGAGCACGGTAATTCCTGGATGTGTAGAAAATAGAAAGTTCAGTGCTGGTCAGTACATATTTTCTAGATATCTTCTGTTGCAATGTAAAAAAGATGACAATATGGAAAAAAATCATGTTTTGAAACATATATCAAATCCAATCAATTCAGTTTGTGGAGAAGTCAGGGCTACCATCCAAGGACCATTCAAAACCAAATTACAAGAGCCACCAGAATGTCAAGGAATCACCTGCTACATTACAAAACTAAAGAAGAAAATAATCGGGTGCCTCTAGTAGTCACCTACAATCCAAATCTGGAAGTGCTAAGGGGAGCTGCACGGAAATTACAACCTTTACTACAAAAAGATGCCCGATTACAATCCATTTTTCCAGACACCCCACTACTGTGTTTTAGGCAGCCCCCAAATCTAAGAAGCATCATTGTCAGAAGCTCCCTGTCCTCCCCAACAGCTGCAGGAACCTTTTCCTGCAACCAGAAAAAATGTAAAACCTGTTCATTTATAATGACCATGGACAAGATTAAGATCCCCAACTCACATCAGGACTACAAGATCCCAGATACTTTCAGCTGCATTACATCTAATGAGGTGTACCTAATTATATGCACTAAATGTCCAACTGGGTGTCTGTATGTGGGGGAGACCGGGCAAAAACTGAGAACAAGGATGAATTCTCTTCGCCACACAATAAGAGAAAAAAGAATGGATCTACCTGTGGCCAAACACTTTTGTATGCCTCATCACAGCACCATACACATGAAATTACTTGTATTGAAAGGTAATTTCAAATCTCAGAGAGACAGAAGAGTCTGGGAGTACAAACGTATGACGACCTTTGATACACTCAGAGCAGGAATGAATGTGTCGCATGGATTTATGTCTTTTTACATCAATTAAGGAATTTGCTCCTCAGACCTTGTGGGGGCATCAAAACACAATACCAGACCCTAATCAGAGGACAATAAAACTTTCACTCCTTATCTATGAACTGTTCCAATATTTATGGCCAGAACTGTCTATCACGCTCCCATAATTAGAGTTCTGCTTCATGTCACTTGTCTTACCTATTGCATTTTTTCTGTGCTGTGTTGTGCATAAATATGTGATTCTTCAGATTTTGTATTAGTCTTTGAATGATGAAGAGACCTGAGTAGTCTGGAAAGCTTGCAATTTGTTACCATCTTTTCAGTTAGCCATTAAAAGGTATCAACCACTGAGGACTCTTAATTCTGAATATTTTTCATAGCCTAACACACAGAGAGAGAGCGGCAGAGACTCCTCTGATCCCTGGGTAATGTTAGCCTTGTTGCCTATAGCAAATTATAGGATTTTATATTTTATTTTTGCAATGGAATGAGAACAATGAGAAAAACAAATTTTGATTCTCTTCTATGACAGCAAATAGATTTATCTTGGAAAACTTAAATGGGTCCACAAGTGCACAAACTGCTTAGCCCAGTGATTTATCGCAGTGGTCACATGCACTGCACTACTGCTGCCCATTAGCAAAGACAGGAGCAGCAGCAGCTAGGCAGCACTGGAGCCGGGCAGGGTGAGTAAAAGCTCAGTTTATTATTTTATTTATCTACAAGTCTTTGCAAAACTAAAAGTTTGTCCTAGACAACCCTTTTAAATACATTTAGTTGATTGACAAAAAGTAATAAAATAACAGCAACCTTCCTTCTGGAGTATACTGTAGCTTCATGTCTCAAACAATTAGAATGTGTGATAAAACATTAGGGAACCGCACATCAAGTTTCCTTAATGTTGTCTTATTAATGAAATAATTGCTGTTGGCAGTAGGAGTAGTACTAAAATATAACAAGGTGGGGTGGATATAAATATGGAGAGCCATTGCAACAAAGTTTGTGTGTTAGTGTCACGTGACTACAGGGACATTTTATGAGAACTTCAGATTAATACACAATTGAAATTCTGTTTTATCTACATAGCAGAATGTTGACTGTCAGCCTCATCCATGGCTGCTGCTACTCTTTCCCACACTTCATATCCATTCTCCTCCCAGCCTGTCTGTACAGAATATTGCTTGCATAGTGCTTACTTTCTGCTGAGACCTCTCGTGCTTTGGAGTCATCCAAAACTCTTTCATCTTAGCTAATGAATTATTGTTAATCAATAAGGTTCCTAAGATTCCCATTTACTGAAAAAGTGATCTTGAGTAGTGATTAGTGATGAGTAGTGATGAGTGAGCACTAAAATGTTTGGGTGCTCGTTGTTCGGGTCAAGCAAATTGGAATACTCGAGTACGCGGCTCGAGCAACCAGCCCAATGTAAGTCTATGGGAAAACCGAGTATTTTTTTCGCCGCGATCCCCCCAGGGGGTCTTTTTAAAGTCTATAAACATCTGAAAATGATGGAAGCAGTGCTCAAATGACATGGGAACATCATGGGGAATGCCCCTGGAAGCATTTCTGACTCCCAGGTCACAGCTGTGAACAATGTTGTCAGAGTCTTATGCCATTTTTACAGGCATACCCACAAACAAATAAAAATGAAACCAAAATGGATTTTCCTGGGAAATATGTTAAGGAACATCCTTTCCATGGTAATGACTTTTATATAAGGCAAAATAATTAACTCAAAACAAAAATGTTACTCCACTACTTTGTCTATGTGCACACGTAGCGTTTTTGATGCGTTTTTCAACGTTACCATTGCTTTCAATCAATACAAATGCATTTACTGGGAAATGTAATTGTAGCATTTAACAACTTAGCTGGTCATGTGGTGTGTGATACATCATTAGACACATCTTGTTTCATTTATGAAGGAATGACTCTTAAAGTCACAAAGCCTATTTTTATAGGGGCATCAGTCGGCATTACTATTCTTAAAGGGCCATTATTAAACAGTGGGTCTCCTATACTGTCATTGCCTATGCATTGAGTGGCTGGGCTGTCAAAAATTAGGACGCACCACAATACCCCTATCACGAGACCTACAGGATGACCTCATGAAAAAGAGTTCCAATTATAAGAAAATGGGTCTCCCATAGTGTTAGCCTATGCATTAAATGCAAGGCCTGCATTGCAGCAAAAGTAACACGCACCACAATAAGCCTTTGAACCCATGTACTGGATGGCCACAGAAAAACCAACTTCACATTATTCATTTGGTTCTGCCATACTGTTAGCCTATGTATTGAATGCAAGGCCTCCCTGCACCAAATTCACACGCACCCCAATAAGCCTTTGAACCCACATACTGGATGGCCACAGGAAAACCAAGTTCACATTATTCACTTGGTACTGCCATACTGTTAGCCTATGCATTGAATGCAAGGCCCACCCTGCACCAAATTCACACACACCCCAATAAGCCTTTGAACCCAGGTACTGGATGGCCACATGAAAACCAAGTTCACATTTTTTCATTTATTACTACCATACTGTATGCTTATGCACTGAATGGAAGGCCTGCCCTGCACCAAAGTAACACATTCCTATAAGCCTTTGAACCCACGTACTGGATGGCCACAGGAAAACCAAGTTCACAATATTAATTTTGTTCTGCCATACTGTTAGCCTATGCATTGAATGCAAGGCCTGCCCTGCACCAAATTCACGCACACCCCAATAAGCCTTTGAACTCAGGTACTTGATGGCCACCTGAAAGCATTGTTCCTATTAATTGGTACTCCCATATTGTTTGGCTATGCAGAGAATTGTTGAGCCTGAAGAACCTGCATTAGAGAATGTCAGTGTTGAGGATGAAGACCCGGCAGTGGAGAATGCCAGTGTTGAGTATGGAAAACCTGCAGTAGATAATTTCAGTGTGGAGGTTGAAGAACCTGCAGTGGACAATTGCAGTGTTGATGCCGAAGACCGGCACTGAACAATTGCAGTGTTGATGGTAAAGATCCAGCGGTGGACAATTGCAGTGTTGAGGCTGAATAACTGGCAGTGGACAATTGCAGTGTTGAGGCTGAAGACCCGGCAGTGGACAATTGCAGTGTTGACGCTGAAGACCCAGCGGTGGACAATTGCAGTGTTGAGGCTGAAGACCTGGCAGTGGAAAATGGCAGTGTTGACGCTGAAGACCCAGCGGTGGACAATTGCAGTATTGAGGCTGAATACGCGGCAGTGGACAACTGCAGCGCTGATGCTAAAGACCCGGCAGTGGACAATTGCAGTGTTGAGGCTAAATACCTGGCAGTGGACAATTGCAGTGTTGAGGCTGAAGACCTGGCAGTGGACAATTGCAGTGTTGAGGCTAATTACCCAGCAGTGGACAACTGCAGTGTTGTTGATGCTAAAAAACCTACATTGGAAAATTGCAGGGTTGACGCTGAAGACCCAGCGATGGACAATTGCAGTGTTGAGGCTAAAGACCCGGCAGTTGACAATTGCAGTGTTGAGGCTAAATACCTGGCAGTGGGTAATAGAAGTGTTGTTGATGCTAAAGACCCTGCATTGTAAAATTGCAGTGTTGACGTTGAAGACCCAGCAGTGGACAATTGCAGTGTTGAGGCTAAATACCTGGGAGTGAACAATTGCAGTGTTGACACTAAAGACCCAGCAGTGGACAATTGCAGTGTTGTTGACTCTAAAGACCCAGCGTTGGAAAATTGCAGTTTTCAGGCTGATGACCCAGCGGTGGACAATTGCACTTTTGAGGCTGAAGATCCGGCAGTGGACAATTGCAGTGTTGACGCTAAAGACCCAGTGGTGAACAATTGCAGTGTTGAGGCTGAATACCCAGCGGTGGACAATTGCACTTTTGAGGCTGAAGATCCGACAGTGGACAATTGCAGTGTTGACGCTAAAGACCCAGTGGTGAACAATTGCAGTGTTGAGGCTGAATACCCGGCGATGGACAATTGCGGTGTTGTTGACACTAAAGACCCTGCATTGGAAAATTGCAGTGTTGACACTGAATACCCAGTGGTGGACAATTGCAGTGTTGAGGCTGAAGACTTGGCAGTGCACAATTGCAGTGTTGATGCTGAAGACCCAGCGGTGGACAATTGCAGTGTTGAGGCTGAAGACCCGACAGTGGACAATTGCAGTGTTGACGGTAAAGACCCATCGATGGACAATTGCAGTGTTGAGGCTGAATAAATGGCAGTGGACAATTGCAGTGTTGATCCTAAAGACCCAGAGATGGACAATTGCAGTGTTGAGGCTGAAGACCCGGCAGTGGACAATTGCAGTGATGAGACTAAATACCCGGCAGAGGACAATTTCAGTGTTGTTGACGCTAAAGACCCTGCATTGGAAAATTGCGGTGTTGACGCTGAAGACCCAGTGGTGGACAATTGCAGTGTTGAGGCTGAAGACCTGGCAGTGGACAATTGCAGTGTTGAGGATAATTACCCAGCAGTGGACAACTGCAGTGTTGTTGATACTAAAGAACCTGCATTTGAAAATTGCAGGGTTGACGCTGAAGACCCAGCGATGGACAATTGCAGTGTTGAGGCTAAAGACCCGGCAGTTGACAATTGCAGTGTTGAGGCTAAATACCTGGCAGTGGGTAATAGCAGTGTTGTTGATGCTAAAGACCCTGCATTGTAAAATTGCAGTGTTGACGTTGAAGACCCAGCAGTGGACAATTGCAGTGTTGAGGCTAAATACCTGGCAGTGGACAATTGCAGTGTTGACACTAAAGACCCAGCAGTGGACAATTGCAGTGTTGTTGACTCTAAAGACCCAGCGTTGGAAAATTGCAGTTTTCAGGCTGATGACCCAGCGGTGGACAATTGCACTTTTGAGGCTGAAGATCCGGCAGTGGACAATTGCAGTGTTGACGCTAAAGACCCAGTGGTGAACAATTGCAGTGTTGAGCTGAATACCCGGCGGTGGACAATTGCGGTGTTGTTGACACTAAAGACCCTGCATTGGAAAATTGCAGTGTTGACGCTGAATACCCAGTGGTGGACAATTGCAGTGTTGAGGCTGAAGACTTGGCAGTGCACAATTGCAGTGTTGACGCTGAAGACCCAGCGGTGGACAATTGCAGTGTTGAGGCTGAAGACCCGACAGTGGACAATTGCAGTGTTGACGGTAAAGACCCATCGGTGGACAATTGCAGTGTTGAGGCTGAATAAATGGCAGTGGACAATTGCAGTGTTGATCCTAAAGACCCAGAGATGGACAATTGCAGTGTTGAGGCTGAAGACCCGGCAGCGGACAATTGCAGTGATGAGGCTAAATACCCGGCAGTGGACAATTTCAGTGTTGTTGACGCTAAAGACCCTGCATTGGAAAATTGCGGTGTTGACGCTAAAGACCCAGTGGTGGACAATTGCAGTGTTGAGGCTGAAGACCTGGCAGTGGACAATTGCAGTGTTGACGCTGAAGACCCAGCGGTGGACAATTGCTGTGTTGAAGCTGAAGACCCGGCAGTGGACAATTGCAGAGTTGATGCTAAATACCCAGTGGTGGAGAATTGCAGTGTTGAGGCTGAATAAATGGCAGTGGACAATTGCAGTGTTGATCCTAAAGACCCAGAGATGGACAATTGCAGTGTTGAGGCTGAAGACCCGGCAGTGGACAATTGCAGTGATGAGGCTAAATACCCGGCAGTGGACAATTTCAGTGTTGTTGACGCTAAAGATCCTGCATTGGAAAATTGCGGTGTTGACGCTAAAGACCCAGTGGTGGACAATTGCAGTGTTGAGGCTGAAGACCTGGCAGTGGACAATTGCAGTGTTGACGCTGAAGACCCAGCGGTGGACAATTGCTGTGTTGAAGCTGAAGACCCGGCAGTGGACAATTGCAGAGTTGATGCTAAATACCCAGTGGTGGAGAATTGCAGTGTTGAGGCTGAAGACCCGGCAGTGGACATTTGCAGTGTTGAGGCTAAATACCCGGCAGTGGACAATTGCAGTGTTGTTGACGCAAAAGACTCTGCATTGGAAAATTGCAGTGTTGACACTGAAAACCCAGTGGTGAACAATTGCAGTGTTGAGGCTGAAGACCCGGCAGTGGACAATTGCAATGTTGAGGCTAAATACCCAGCAGTAGGCAATTGCAGTGTTGTTGACGCTAAAGACCATGCATTGGAAAACCAGTGGGGCATTGCAGTGTTGAGGCTGAAGATCCTTTATTGTAGCATTGCAGTGTTGAGGAAGAATTGAACACAAATCAGTGGAGCATTGCAATATTGAGCCCGAAGAACCTGCATTGTAGCATTGCAGTGTTGAGGATGAACACCCAGCAGTGGAGCATTTCAGTGTTGAGCCTGAAGAACCATCAGTAGAGAATTGCACTGTTGAGGCTTAAGAACCTGCATTGGTGAATTGCAGTGCTAAGGCTAAAGACCCTGAATTTAAGCACTGCAGTGGTATCTGTTTCAGACGCCTGTTTATCTGTGTGCTAAAAATTGTGGCATTTCAGAGCTACATTACCCTTTTTTTCTGTGTCTTACCCTATTTTTTTTAAACTATTTTGTGGGAAAAAATAAATAAATCCAGGCCACATATTGAACAGTGTGGTATCTGTGTCAGATGCCTATTTAACTGTGTACTAAAAATTGCGGCATTTCAGGGCTACATTACACTGGATTTGCTGTCAGTTACCCTATTTGTATAGTGCTTTTGTCGAAAAAATGTAAAAATACAAACCACATATTGACCAGTGTGGTATCTCTGTCACACGCCTATCTATCTGTGTGTTAATAATTGTGGCATTTCAGGGCTGCATTACTCTTTTTTGCTGTGACTTACCCTATTTATATAGACTATTTTGGTGGAAAAAATAAATAAATTCAGGCCACATATTGTACAGTGTGGTATCTGTGTCAGACGCCTATTTATCTGTGTGCTAAAAATTGTGGCATTTCAGGGCTACATTACACTGGATTTCCTGTCAGTTACCCTATTTGTATACAGTATTTTTGGTCAAAAAATTTAAAAATACAGACCACATACTGAACAATGTGGTATCTATGTCAGACGCTTATCTATCTGTGTGTTAGAAATTGTGGCATTTCAGGGCTACAATCCCCTTTTATTGCTGTGTCTTACCCAATTTCTATAGACCATTTTGGGGGAAAAAAATAAATAAATCCAGGCCACATATTGAACAGTGTGGTATCTGTGTCAGACGCCTATTTATCTATGAGCTAAAAATTGTGGCATTTCAGGGCTACATTACACTGGATTTGCTGTCTGTTACCCTATTTGTTGTGATGACACTGATGGTGTCACTGGTGCAGATAAAGGTGCACTATCAGGGGGCACGTGAACGAGTGCAGAGAGTGTAGGAAAAGAGCACGCAGTGCGCAAGGACCTGAGACTAAGCAGTGAGAACAGGACCTGGAACTAAGCAGTCATGTGACCAGGGAGTGGAGTCACCATGCGTGAGGGTGGAGAAGGCAGCTGAGTACAGGGCACAGAAAGTAAACATATTCAAAGGATAACCGAGGGACAAAACCAGATGAAAGCGAGGTACTTAGGGATAAGATTGAGAGTAACCGGAGACAAGCCAAGGGGTCAAATAACCAGGAAGGACAGGGCAGTACAAAGCAGGATTCAGAGGGAGAAGTCAGGGACAAGCAGGGTCATACACAGCAAGGCACACACGCACAGAGGAACAATGTTTACGGACGTCAGCAACCACAAACCGAGTATACGGAAGTATCACCGACACAAAATCCAGAAACTGCCAACATTAGATAGCCGCCCCAGAGCCAAAGAGAGGCGAACTAGAGTTAACCCTGACCTGACCAGGATGGAAGCGGAACCATCCTGTCCAGACTAATGACACTTGTATACAGTACTTTGGGGGAAAAAACTTAAAAATACAGACCACACTTTGAACAGTGTGTTATCTCGCTTGTCTATCTGTGTGTTAAAAATTATGGCATTTCAGGGCTACATTCCCCTTCATTTGCTGTGTCTTACCCTATTTCTATAGAATATTTTTTGGGATAAAATAAATCCAGGCCACATATTGAACAGTGTGGTATCTGTGTCAGACGCCTATTTATCTGTGAGCTAAAAATTGTGGCATTTCAGGGCTACATTACACTGGATTTGCTATCTGTTACCCTATTTGTATACAGTATTTTTGGGAAAAAATTCAAAAATACAGATCACATATTAAACAGTGTGGTATCTGTGTCACACGCTTATCTATCTGTGTGTTAAAAATGTTGGCATTTCAGGGCTACATTCCCCCTTTTTTTTGCTGTGTCTTACCCTATTTTTATAGACTATTTTGGGGGAAAAATGAAAACATTCAGGCCACATATTGAACAGTGTGGTATCTGTGTCAGACACCTATTTATTTGTGTGCTAAAAATTGTGGCATTTCAGGGCTACATTACACTGGATTTGTTGTCTGTTACCCTATTTGTATACAATATTTTGGGGAAAAAAATCAAAAATACAGACCACATATTAAACAATGTGGTATCTGTGTCACACGCCTATCTATCTGTGTGTTAAAAAATTGTGGCATTTCAGGGCTACATTCCCCTTTTTTGCTGTGTCTTACCCTATTTCTATAGACTATTTTGGGGGAAAAATGAAAACATCGAGACCACATATTGAACAGTGTGGTATCTGTGTCAGACACCTATTTATCTGTGTGCTAAAAAATTGTGGCATTTCAGGGCTACATTACACTGGATTTGCTGTCTGTTAACCTATTTGTATACAGTATTTTGGGGGCAAAAAATTTAAAAATACAGACCACATATTAAACAGTGTGGTATCTCTGTCAGACGCCTGATCTATCTGTGGGCTAAAAATTGTGGCATTTCAGGGCTACAATCCACAGTTTTTTATGTGTCTTACTCCAGTTATTGACACCAGTTTGTTAAAAAAAAGTACAAACCAGATATTTGAAAGTGCGTTTTTCCCGCACACGGATCACATCTGAGTTTGCTCCCAATTTAGCGTTTTGTAGTGAACGTGGAAAATATTGTACTCCATTTAAAATGGGAAATGAGCGTTGTAAGGGATGGGGAAGTGGATGTGATGATGATGGTGCATGCAGAGGCAGAGGCTGTGAGAAAGCTGCAATTTTGCCACAACACCCACATCTTCTCGCAACAGATTCCTGTCAGAATTCATAGGGGATGGCAGAACAGCACTCTTGACAGCAGAGCAGCATTAAAACATAGTTGGTTGGATGGCGGATAATGCTTCCACTCACTTGGCCACCACGACCAGCACCCTGTCTTCCACACGGTCAAGTCTGAGTAGCCGTGAATCTGGACTGCATATTTCTCACCCTGATTCTCCTTCCTCCTCCAATGCCGAGTGCCCGAGGCAATGATCCCACCTGGACACTCCGAAGAGCTGTTCACTTTTCCATTTAAAGATTCGGGCCTCTCACAGGTCCACTTGAAGGGGGAGAACTGAGATTGCATGTAGCGATGCCCAAATATTGGAGCAGCACGTTCACACAAAGGAGATGGTGGGAACGTGTAACAAAAGGTGGACAATGATGAGACACAATTGCCAGAAAGTCAGGAGGAGGACCAAGGTGTGGAAGTGGAAGTGGAAGAGGAGGTGGTGGATGATATATTAACTGACCCAACCCGGCAGGAGGACATGCAGAGTGAGGACAGCAACACACAGGGGGAGGGAGACTTAGCACCACAACAGGCAGGAAGAAGCACTGTGGTGTCTGCAGACAGAAGACGGGCAACCGTTCCTCGTAGCACCAACATTACCGAAGTTGGCAGTACAACTGTTAGGTCTTCCGAGTCTAGTTGTTTTTAAAAACTCTGCTGATAACCCTAAACAAGCCATTTGCACCACCTGCCATGCCCGCATCAGTAGAGGTAGAAAAACTCCTGCCTGACCACCACCACCACCTGGGCCGAACCCAGGGTCCAGGAACAGTGTCTGCGGGTGACACCAATGCTTCTTCCACTGTAGTGCATGGAAGCCAATCCCCTGTCCGTGGTGCCTGCAAAGATGCCTCCTGCCCTGCACCTGTCGTTACACACACTCAACTACCACCATCATCAAGCATGTCCACGTCCTTGTCCCAGCACAGGCTTCAGTTGTCCATGCACCAGTCATTGGAACGCAGTGGAAATACCCAGCCAACGCCCCACAGGCCACAGTACTAAATTCATACATTTGTCATCTGCTTGCACTCAAAATGTTGCCTTTTAGGCTCGTGGAGACGGAAGCTTTCAGCAAACCTGATGGCGGCAGCCATCCCAAGGTACTCTGTCCCCAGCCGACATTATTTCTCCCATTGTGCCGTCCCGACATTACACAAGCACGTGTCCCACAACATTACCTGTGCCCTCAACAATGCAGTTACTGGAAAGTACACTTAACAAAGGACACGTGGACAAGTGCTTCTGGGCAGGGAAGGTACATCTCGCTGACGGCACACTGGGTTAACATAGTGGAAGCCAGGACCAGTCGGACCTTGAGATGGAACACGTCCTACAACGCTGAGGATTGCGGGCCCTAGGTCAATCAGGGTTGCCCCCACAGTCTACAGCTCCTGCACATTATCTTCCTCCTCTTCCTCTTCAGCTTGCATCTCCGAAATGAAACCATCAGTCGCAAGATGGAAGCACTGCAGCACTGCCTCAGCCAAGCGTCAACAGGCTGTGCTGAAGCTATATGCTTAGGTGACAAATCGCACAATGCTGAAGAGTTGTGGACAGCTCTGAAAGAGCAGGCAGATATTTTGCTGACACCGCTGAACCTACAGCCAGGCATGGTCGTGTGTGACAATGGCTGGAACCTGGTGGTGGCTCTGAGGTGAGGAGAGTTCACACACGTACCATGCCTGGCCCATGCATTTAAACTCGTGGTTCAGCGGTTTATAAAAAAAAACCCCGGAGCTTCCAGATCTGCTTGTGAAAGTACACCGCCTGTGCCCATTTTAGAAGGTCAGCTACAGATTCAGCCGCCCTTGCCATGCTTCATCAGCGTTTGCAGCTTCCGGCTCACAGACTGGTTTGTCCCGATGCGTTGGAACTCTACATTGCATATGCTGGAAAGGATTTGTGAGCAGAAGAGAGCAGTTATTGAGTACCAGTATCAACAAGGCCATCGGTATTCAGTTCAGACTCCACACATAAGACCTCTGGAGTTGACATGGATGTCAGACATATGTACCATCCTATAAAACTTTGAGAAGTCCACCAAGATGGTGAGTGTCGATGCTGCGATATTAGCATCACCATCCCGCTTCTCTGTATTCTGAAAAGCTCTCTGCTCACAATGAAAGAGGATGCATTGCAGGCGGAGCACAATGAAATGGAGCAAGGAACCATACAGAGTGATTACACACAGCCCAGCCTCATGTCATCCCAACATGGATTGGTTGACAATGAGGAAGAGGATGAGGAGGAAGACCAGGAGCTACTTTCATGTGCTATAGATGGTACTACAAGCACAATTGTCATACCGTCTGTTCAGCGTGGTTGGCCTGAGTACAGGGAGGAGGAGAACAGCATGGTCAGTCATCCTGTTGGTGAGGACACGGAAGTCTTGCCAGTTAGCAGTCTGGCATGCATGGCAGACTTTATGTTGTGCTGACTTTCCCATGACCCTCGTATTATCAAAATTTGTGCTGACACTCATTACTAGTTAGTGACACTTCTAGACCCACGCTACAAAGAGAAATTTCAATCTTTTCTTCCAGAGTCAGATAGGTGTATTAAAATGATGCAGTACAAGAGGGCCATTATTGTGGAATTACTGAAAAAATTCTCAACTGAAAACGCTGGTAGCAGAGGTCAGAGTTCATTGGACAACGAGAGTACAGGCGAGAGAGACATGACTCCAATTCAGCAAAGGCAGGGTAACACTGGCAAAGTTCTGGGACATTTATCTCAGACCCTCCAATCCCCCCGGCCCAGAGTCTCGGGGTACTGTAATAAGGACTGGAAAGTTTGGGAAGATGTTGAAGGAGTACCTTGCTGACCGTACCAACATCCTCCGTGATTCCTCTGTGTCTTTTAATGATTGGGTATCCAAGCTACACATGTGGCATGAACTGGCTCTCTACGCCTTGGAGGTCCTGGCCTGCCCTGCCGCTAGCGTTTTGTCAGAGCGGGTTTTTAGTGCCGCTGGTGGAATAATAACTGATAAGCGCATCCGCCTGTGAACTGAAAATGCTGACAGGCTGACTCTTATAAAAATGAACAAGGCCTGGATTGGGGCAGACTTCTGCACACCACAGAATGAGAACAGCGAAACATAACCTCCAATACAGTGTATTTTTTTGGGAGCTGTATTACCATGCACATCTTCACACCCATACATGGGTATATGCTTTCTGACTTTGACTATTTGGTGTGTTATCCTTCTCCTTCTCCTCATCCTCATCATCCATGACCACTAGATCAACATGTTGACCATAGTTCGTGATGCAACAGCCACTATATTGTTTTGCAAGGGTGTTTATGATGTTCGTAACCAAAAATATTTACACAGTAAGTTGATGTGTACCCCCCTCAGGGGAAATTGTTTGTCAGCATATACACTTTGTGTATAGATATTTCAAGTATAGAAGACCTGCTCCTTTAAAGTGGGAAGACCTTTTTTATAGGCCATCCTCCACGTCTCTTCAGACACCACCACTAGAACACGAGGGTCAACGTTGTCTGTGATGCAACAGCCACTATATTGTTTTGCAAGGGTGTTTATGATGTCCGTAACCAAAAATATTTACACAGTAGGTTGCTGTGTACCCCCCTTCGGGGAAATGTTTGTCAGCCCATACAATTAGTGTATGGGCATTTCAAGTATAGGAGACCCACTCCTTTAACCCCTCTCTGACATTAGATGTACTATCCCGTCCATGAAACCCGTGCCAATCTGACCATGGACGGGATAGTATGTCATAGGCGATTAGCTGCGCTCCCGGAGGGAGCGTAGCTAATCGCCGCCGGGTGTCAGCTGATTATCACAGCTGACACCCGTGACTGTGTGTCAGGAGCGGTCACGGACCGCTCCCGGAACATTAACCCCTAGCACACCGCGATCAAACATGATTGCGGTGTACTGGGGGCACAGGGAAGCATCGCGCAGGGAGGGGGCTCCCTGCGCGCTCCCCTGAGACCCTCAGACCAGCGCGATGTGATCGCGCTGTTCTGAGGGCTTCCTCCCTCCCAGGACCTGGATCCAAGATGGCGCCGGGGTCCTGGAGGGAGGCGGCTTCCTCAGTGCCTGCTGAGAGCAGGCACTGAGAAGCCTGCAGCTATACCTGTGCGATCGCTGGTGTGACAGAGTGCTGTGCACACTGTCACACCAGCGATCTGATATAATACAGTGATGTCCCACCCTGGGACAAAGTAAAAAAGTAAAAAAAATAAAAATAAACATGTTTTAAAAAAAAAAAAAATAAATAAAATCATTTCTTCCTGTAAATAAAAAAAACAAAACAATAAAAGTACACATATTTGGTATCGCCGCGTCCGTAACGACCCCCCCTATAAAACTGTCCCACTAGTTAACCCTTTAGTGAACCCCTTAAAAAAAAAAAAAACAAAGCAAAAAATCAATGCTTTATCATCATACCGCCGAACAAAAAGTGGAATAACACGCGATCAAAAAGACCGATATAAATAAACATGGTACCGCTGATCTTGTCCCGCAAAAAACGAGCCACCATACAGCATCATCAGCGAAAAAATAAAAAAGTTATAGCTCGCAGAATAAAGCGATGCAAAAATAATTATTTTTCATAAAAAATTGTTTTTATTCTATAAAATCGCCAAAACATAAAAAAATGATATAAATGAGGTATCGCCATAATCGTACTGACCCGAAGAATAAAACTGCTTTATCAATTTTACCACACGCGGAACGATAAAAACGCCTCCCCCAAAAGAAATTCATGAATTGCTGATTTTTGTTCATTCTAACCTCCCAAAAATCAAAATAAAAACTATCAAAAATGTCACGTGCTCAAAAATGGTAACAATAAAAACGTCAACTCGTACCGCAAAAAATAAGACCTCACATGACTCTGTGGGCCAAAATATGCAAAAAATTATAGCTCTCAAAATGTGGCGATGCAAAAAACTATTTTTTGCAATAAAAAGCGTCTTTTAGCGTGACAGCTGCCAATCATAAAAACCGCTATAAATGGTAAATCAAACCCCCTTTATCACCCCCTTAGTTAAGTAAAAATAATAAAATAAAAAAAATGTATTTATTTCCATTTTTCCATTAGGGTTAGGGTTAGGGTTGCGGCTAAAGTTAGGGTTAGGGTTGGCGCTAAAGTTAGGATTAGGGTTAGGGTTGGGATTAGGGGTGTGTTAGGGTTAGGTTTGTGGTTAGGGTTGGACTAGGGTTAGGGGTGTGTTGGGGTTAGGGTTGGAGTTAGAAATGGGGGGTTTCCGCTGTTTAGGCACATCAGGGGCTCTCCAAATGTGACATGGCGTCTGATCTCAATTCCAGCCAATTCTGCGTTGAAACAGTAAAATGATGCTCCTTCACTTCTGAGCTCTGCCATGCGTCCAAACAGTAGTTTATTCCCACATATGGGGTATCAGCGTACTCTGGACCCAAAGCGTTATTGTGCAATTTGTCCTATTTCTTCTGTTACCCTTGGGAAAATAAAAAACTGGGGGCGAAAATATCATTTTTGTAAAAAAAAAATGATTTTTTTGTTTTTACGGCTGTACATTATAAACTTCTGTGAAGCACTTGGGGCTTCATAGCGCTCACCACACATCTAGATAAGTTCCTTGTGGGGTCTATTTTCCAAAATGGGGTCACTTGTTGGGGATTTCAACTGTTTAGGCGCATCAGGGGCTCTCCAAATGCGACATGACGCCCTCAGATCATTCCATCAAAGTCTGCAATCCAAAACGTCACTACTTCCCTTCCGAGCCCCAACGTGTACCCATACAGTAGTTTTCTCCCACATATTGGGTATCAGCGTACTCAGGACAAATTGGACAACAACTTTTGGGGTCCAATTTCTCCTGTTACCCTTGTGAAAATAAAATATTGGGGCGAAAAAAATCATTTTTGCAAAAAAAAAAAAAAAGATTTTTTATTTTTACGGCTGTGTGTTATAAACTTCTGTGAAGCACTTCGGGGTTTAAAGTGCTCACCACACATCTAGATAAGTTCCTTGTGGGGTCTATTTTCCAAAATGGGGTCACTTGTGGGGGGTTTCCACTGTTTAGGTGCATCAGGGGCTCTCCAAATGCGACTTGACGCCCCCAGACCATTCCATCAAAGTCTGCAATCCAAAACATCACTACTTCCCTTCCGAGCCCCGACGTGTGCCAATACAGTAGTTTTCGCCCACATATTGGGTATCAGCGTACTCAGCACAAATTGGACAACAACTTTTGGGTTCCAATTTCTTCTGTTACCCTTGTGAAAATAAAATATTGGGGGCGAAAAAAATCATTTTTGTAAAAAAAAAAAAAGATTTTTTATTTTACGGCTGTACGTTATAAACTTTAGTGAAACACCTGGGGGTTCAAAGTTCTCACCACACATCTAGATAAGTTCCTTGAGAGGTCTAGTTTCCAAAATGGTGTCATTTATGGTGGTTTCCACTGTTTAGGCAGATCAGGAGCTCTCCAAACACGACATGGCGTCCAGCTAATTCTGCGTTGAAAAAGTCAGACGGCGCTCCTTCCCTTCCAAACTCTGCCATGCACCCAAACAGTGGTTTACCCCCACATATGGGGTATCAGCGTACTCAGGACAAATTGCACAATAACTTTTTGAGTCTTGTTACCCTTGGAAAAATAAAAATTGGGGTGAAAAGATCATTTTTGTGGAAAAAATATGATTTTTAAATTTTATGGCTCTACGTTATAAACTTGTGTGAAGCACTTGGGGGTTCAAATTGCTCACCAAAGATCTAGATAAGTTCCTTAGGGGTCTAGTTTCCCAAATGGGGTCATTTGTGGGGGGTTTCCACTGTTTAGGCACATCAGGGGCTCTCCAAATGCAACATGGCATCCAATCTCAATTCCAGCCAATTTTGGTTGGAAAAAGTCAAAAGGTGCTCCTTCCCTTCCGAGCTCTGCCGTGCGCCCAAACAGTGGTTCCCCCCACATATGGAGAATCAGCGTACTCAGGACAAATTGGACAACAACTTATGTGGTCCAATTTCTCCTGTTACCCTTGGGAAAATAAAAAAATAGTGACTAAAACATAATTTTTGTGGGAAAAAAATAGGATTTTTTATTTTCATGCCCGGGCATTATAAACTTTTGTGAAGCACTTGGGGGTTCAAAGTGCTCACCAAAGATCTAGATAAGTTCCTTAGGGGGTCTAGCTTCCAAAATGGGGTCACTTGTGGGGGTTTCCACTGTTTAGGCTCATCTGGGGCACTGCAAACGGAACATGACCCCTATCAACGTCTGCATTCCAAAACGTTACTACTTCCTTTCCAAGCCCTGCCGTGAGCCCAAACAGTTTCCCCCCCCCCACATATGGGGTATCAGCGTACTCAGGACAAATTGGAAAATAACTTTTGGGGTCCAATTTCCTTGGGAAAATTCAAAAATTTGGGACTAAAAAATCATTTTTGTGGAAAATTGTTTTTTTCTTTTCACACCCAGGCATTATAAACTTTTGTGAAACACTTGGGGGTTCAAAGTGCTCACAACAGATCTAGATAAGTACCTTAGGGGGTCTAGTTTCCAAAATGGTGTCACTTGTGGGGGTTTCCACTGTTTAGGCGCATCAGAGGTTCTCCAAATGCGACATGGCGTCCAATCTCAATTCCAGCCAATTTTAGTTTGAAAAAGTCAAACGGCACTCCTTCCCTTACGAGCTCTGCCGTGTGCCCAAACAGTGGTTTTCCCCCACATATTGGGTATTGGCGTACTCAGGAGAAATTGCATAACAACCTTATCTGTCCATTTTCTCCTTTTACCCTTGTGAAAATAAAAAAAAAGTTTGTAAAAGATCATTTTTGTGGCTAAAAAGTTAAATATTAATTTTTTCCTTCCACGTTGCTTTAGTTCCTGTGAAGCACCTGAAGGGTTAATAAACTTCTTGAATGTGGTTTTGAGTACCTTAAGGGGTGCAGTTTTTAGAATGGTGTCACTTTTGGGTATTTTCTGCCATATAGACCCCTCAAAGTGACTTCAAATGTGAGGTGGTCCCTAAAAAAAATGGCTTTGTAAATTTTGTTGTAAAAATGAGAAATCGCTGGTCAACTTTTAACCCTTATAACTTTCTCTGTTTTAAAGGAATAAAAATTCAAAGTTTGAAAATTGCAAAATTTTAAAAATTTTCACCATATTTGCGTTTTTTTTCTAAAATAAATGCAAGTTTTATCGAAGAAATTTTACTTCTAACGTGAATTACAATATGTCACGAGAAAACAATCTCAGAATCGCGAATATCCGTTGAAGCGTTCCAGAGTTATAACCTCATAAAGAGACAGTGGTCAGAATTGTAAAAATTGGCCCGGTCATTAACGTGCAAACCACCCTTGGGGGTGAAGGGGTTAAACTGGGAAGACCTTTTTCGTAGGCCATCCTCCACGTCTCTTCAGACACCACCACTAGAACACTAGGGCCAACGTGTTCCGTGATGCAACAGCAACGTAAATTTTTAGAAGGGTGTTTATGATGCATGTTATAAAAAATGTTGAGACAGTATGTTGATGTGTACCCCACAGGGGGAATTGTTTTCTCAGCCCATACACTTACTGTATGGGCATTACAAGTATAGGAGTCCCGCTCCTTTGTAATGGAAACAGATTTTTAGGAGGACTTCCTCCACATCTCTTTCAAGTGGTATTTTGGTTTGTCCAAATTTGGGGCTGGCCTTGCATTCACTGCATAGGCAAACAGTATGGGAGACCCACTTCCTAATAATGTGAACTTTGTTGGTTGTTCATCTTCAACAATGCAGTTCTTCACTGCCAGTTCTTCAGCCTCAACACTGCAGTGCTAAAATACAGGGTCTTCAGCCTTACCACTGCAATTCACCAATGCAGGTTCTTAAGCCTCAACAGTGCAATTCTCCACTGATGGTTCTTCAGGCTCAACACTGAAATGCTCTACTGCTGGGTGTTCTTCCTCAACACTTCAATGCTACAAGGCAGGTTCTTTGGGCTCAATATTGCAATGCTCCACTGATGTGTGTTCAATTCATCCTCAACACTGTAATGCTACAATAAAGGATCTTCAGCCTCAACACTACAATGCCCCACTGCTGGGTCTTTAGCATCAACACTGCAATTGTTCACTGCCGGGTAGGGTTGAGCATTCTGATACCGAAACCCGGTTCCAATACCTGAAATCCAATGTAAGTCTATGGGAACAAAATATCGGAATATTTTTAATTCCGATATTTTGTTCCCATAGACTTACATTATATTTCAGGTATCGGAACCGGGTTTCGGTATCGGAATGCTCAACCCTACTGCCGGGTATTCAGCCTCAATACTGCAACTGTTCACAGCTGGGTCTTTAGCGTCAACACTGCAATTGTCCACTACTGGGTCTTCAGCCTCAGCACTGAAATTGTCCACCACTGGGTCTCCAGCGTCAATACTGCAATTGTCCACTGCCGGGTCTTCAGCCTCAACACTATAATTGTCCACCGCTGGGTCTTCAGAGTAAACACTGCAATTTTCCAATGTAGGGTCTTTAGCGTCAACAACACTGCAATTGTCCACTGCTGGGTATTTAGCCTCAACACTGCAATTGTCCACTGCTGGGTATTTAGCCTCAACACTGCAATTTTCCACTGCCGAGTCTTCAGTCTCAACACTGCAATTGTCCACCGCTGGGTCTTCAGCGTTAACACTGCAATTTTTCACTGCAGGGTCTTTAGCGTCAACAACACTGCAATTGTCCACTGCTGGGTATTTAGCCTCAACACTGCAATTGTCCACTGCTGGGTCTTCAGCCTCAACACTGCAATTGTCCACCACTGGGTCTTCAGCGTCAACAATGCAATTGTTCACTGCCGGGTCTTTAGCCTCAATACTGCAATTGTCCACCGCTGGGTTTTCAGTCTCAACACTGCAATTGTCCACTGCTGTGTATTTAGCCTCAACACTGCAATTGTCCACTGCCAGTTATTCAGCCTCAACACTGCAATTGTCCACCACTGGGTCTTTACTATCAACACTGCAATTGTCCATTGCCGGGTCTTCAGTCTCAACACTGCAATTGTCCACTGCAGGTTCTTCAGCCTCCACACTGAAATTATCTACTGCAGGTTTTCCAGACTCAACACTGACATTCTCCACTGCTGGGTCTTCATCCTCAACACTAACATTCTCCAATGCAGGTTCATCGGGGTCAACAATTCACTGCGTAGCCAAACAATATGGGAGTACCAAATTAATAGGAACAATGCTTTCGGGTGGCCATCCAGAGCCTGGGTTCAAAGGCTTAAATGGGGTGCGTGTGAATTTGATGCAGGGCAGGCCTTGCATTCAATGCATAGGCTAACAGTATGGCAGTACCAAGTGAATAATATGAACTTGGTCTTCCTGTGGCCATCCAGTACCTGTGTTCAAAGGCTTATTGGGGTGCATGTGACTTTGTGGCCGGGCGGGACTTGCATTCAATGTGTAGGCCAACAGTATGGCAGAAACAAATGAATAATGTGAAGTTGGTTTTCCTGTGGCCATCCAGTACCTGGGTTCAAAGGCTTTTTGGGGTGCATGTGACTTTGTGGCAGGGTTGGACTTGCATTCAATGTGTAGGTTAACAGTATGGAAAACCAAATGAATAATGTGAAGTTGGTTTTCCTGTTGCCATCCAGTACGTGGGTTCAAAGGCTTATTGTGGTGTGTGTTACTTTTGCTGCAATGCAGGCCTTGCATTTAATGCATAGGCTAACACTATGGGAGACCCATTTTCTTATAATTGGAACACTTTTTCATGAGCCCCTCCTGTACGCCTCCTGAAAGGGGTATTGGGGTGCGTCCTAATTTTTGGCAGCCCAGCCACCCAATGCATAGGCAATAACAGTATAGGAGACCCACTGTTTAATAATGGCCCTTTAAGAATAGTAAAGCCGACTGATGCGCCTATAAATATAGGCTTCGTGAATTTAAGATTCACTCCTTCATAAATGAAACAAGATGCATCTGATGATGTGTCACACACCACATGGCCAGCTAAGGTTGTTAAATGCTACAATTACATTTCCCAGTAAATGCATTTGTATTGGTTGAAAGCAATGGTAAAGTTTAAAAATGCATCAAAAACGCTACGTGTGAACATAGACAAAGTGGTGGAAGAACATTTTTGTGTTGGGTTAATTATTTTGCCTTATATAAAAGTCATTACCATGGAAAGGATGTTCCTTAAAATATTTCCCAGGAAAATCCATTTTGGTTTCATTTTAGTATGTTTTTGGGTGCGCCTGCAAAAATGGCATAAAACTCTGACAACATTGTACACAGCTGTACCCTGGGAGTCAGAAATGCTTCCAGGGGCATTCCCCATGATGTTCCTGTGTCATTTGAGCACTGTTTCCATCATTTTCAAACGTTTTTAGACTTTAATCACTTCATGACCTTGCCATTTTTTGCAATTCTGACCAGTGTCCCTTTATGAGGTAATAACTCAGAAACGCTTCAACGGATCCTAGCGATCCTGAGATTGTTTTTTCGTGACATATTGGGCTTCATGTCAGTGGTAAATTTAGGTCAATAATTTTTGTGTTTATTTGTGAAAAAAATGGAAATTTGGTGAAAAATTTGAAAATTTCAAAATTTTCAAATTTTTAATTTTTATTCTGTTAAACCAGAGAGTTATGTGACACAAAGTAGTTAATAAATAACATTTCCCACATGTCTAATTTACATCAGCACAATTTTGGAAACAAAAATTTTTTTTGTTAGGAAGTTATAAAGGTTAAAAGTTGACCAGCGATTTCTAATTTTTACAGCAACATTTACAAAACCATTTTTTTAGGGACCACCTCACATTTGAAGTCACTTTGAGGGGTCTATATGGTAGAAAATACCCAAAAGTGACACCATTATAAAAACTGCACCCTCAAGCTACTCAAAACTACATTCAAGAAGATTATTAACCCTTCAGGTGCTTCACAGGAACTAAAGCAACGTGGAAGGAAAAAATGGACATTTTAATTTTTCCAACAAAAATTTTATTTTAGCATCAATTTTTTAATTTTTGCATGGGCAACAGGATAAAATGGATCCTAAAATTTGTTGGGCAATTTCTCCTGAGTACACAGATACCTCATATGTGGTCATAAACCACTGTTTGGGCGCACGGCAGGGCTCAGACGGGAAGGAGCGCCATTTGACTTTTTGAATGGAAAATATGCTGGAATATTTAGCGGTTGCCATAACGCATTTGGAGAGTCTCTGTGTGCCTAAACATTGGAGCTCCCCCACAAGTGACACCATTTTGGAAACTAGACCCCCCAAGGAACTTATCTAGATGCATAGTGAGCACTTTGAACCCCCAGGTGCTTCACAGAAGTTTATAACGCAGAGCTGTGAAAATAAAAAAATAATTTTTTTCCTCAAAAATGATTTTTTTTTAGCACGCTATTTTTTATTTTCACAAGGGTAACAGGAGAAATTGGACCACAAAAGTTGTTGTGCAATTTGTCCTGAGTACACCAATACCCCATATTTGGGGGGAACCACTGTTTTGGCACATGGGAGAGCTCAGAAGGGAAGGAGCACCATTTTGGAATGCAGACTTGATGGAATGTTCTGCGGGCGTCATGTTGCGTTTGCAGACCCGCTGATGTGCCTAAACAGTAGAAACCCCCACAAGTGACCCCATTTTGGAAACTAGACCCCCCAAGGAGCTTATCTAGATGTGTAGTGAGCACTTTGAACCCCCAAGTGCTTCACAGAAGTTTATAAACGCAGAGCAGTGAAAATAAAAAAATCATTTTTGTTTCTCAAAAATCATTTTTTTAGCCCACTATTTTTTATTTTCTCAAGGGTAACAGGATAAATTGGACGCCAAAAGTTGTTGTCCAGTTTTTCCTGAGTACGCTGGTGCCCCATATGTGGGGGGAACCACTGTTTGGGCGCACAGCAGGGCTCAGAAGGGAAGGAGCGCCATTTGACTTTTTGAATGGAAAATATGCTGGAATATTTAGCGGTTGCCATAACGCATTTGGAGAGTCTCTGTGTGCCTAAACATTGGAGCTCCCCCACAAGTGACACCATTTTGGAAACTAGACCCCCCAAGGAACTTATCTAGATGCATAGTGAGCACTTTGAACCCCCAGGTGCTTCACAGAAGTTTATAACGCAGAGCTGTGAAAATAAAAAAATAATTTTTTTCCTCAAAAATGATTTTTTTTTAGCACGCTATTTTTTATTTTCACAAGGGTAACAGGAGAAATTGGACCACAAAAGTTGTTGTGCAATTTGTCCTGAGTACACCAATACCCCATATTTGGGGGGAACCACTGTTTTGGCACATGGGAGAGCTCAGAAGGGAAGGAGCACCATTTTGGAATGCAGACTTGATGGAATGTTCTGCGGGCGTCATGTTGCGTTTGCAGACCCGCTGATGTGCCTAAACAGTAGAAACCCCCCACAAGTGACCCCATTTTGGAAACTAGACCCCCCAAGGAGCTTATCTAGATGTGTAGTGAGCACTTTGAACCCCCAAGTGCTTCACAGAAGTTTATAAACGCAGAGCAGTGAAAATAAAAAAATCATTTTTGTTTCTCAAAAATCATTTTTTTAGCCCACTATTTTTATTTTCTCAAGGGTAACAGGATATATTGGACGCCAAAAGTTGTTGTCCAGTTTTTCCTGAGTACGCTGGTGCCCCATATGTGGGGGGAACCACTGTTTGGGCGCACGGCAGGGCTCAGAAGGGAAGGAGGGCCATTTGACTTTAATGGAAAATTAGCTCCAATCGTTAGCGGACACCATGTTATGTTTGGAGAGCCCCTGTGTGCCTAAACTTTGGCGCTCCCCCACAAATGACCCCATTTTGGAAATAAGACCCCCTAAGGAACTTATCTAGATGCACAGTAAGCACTTTGAACCCCCAGGTGCTATACAGAAGTTTATAACGCAGAGCCCTGAAAATAAAAAATCATTTTTTTTTCTCAAAAAATTATTTTTTAGCCCCCTATTTTTTATTTTCACAATGGTTACAGGAAAAATTGGACTCCAAAAGTTGTTGTCCAGTTTGTCCTGAGTACGCTGGTACCCCATATGTGGGGGGTAACCACTGTTTGGGCACAGTCAGTGCTCGGAAGGTATGTAGTGACGCTTTGAAATGCCGACTTGATGGAATGGTCTGCGGGCATCTTGTTATGTTTGCAGAGCCCCTGATGTGCCTAAACAGTAGAAACCCCCCACAAGTTACCCTATTTTGTAAACTAGACCCCCCAATGAACTTATCCAGATGTGTGGTGAGCACCTTGAACCCCCATGTGCTTTACAGAAGTCTATAATGCAGAGCCGTAAAAATAAAAAATCATTTTTTTCCTCAAAAACTGATTTTTTTTAACCCGCAATTTTTTATTTTCACAATTGTTACAGGAGAAATTGGACTCCAAAAGTTATTGTACAGTTTGTCCCGAGTGCACTGGTACCCCATATGTGGGGGGGAACCACTGTTCGGGCAC
>JARQOD010000001.1:298558290-298601434 GCA_033576555.1 Oophaga sylvatica | reverse complement strand
CTCTATTACCGTGCGGGCCCCCGCCGGCATAGAAAAAGCTGCCAGAAAAGGGAGGCAGTTGGAGACACTGGGGACAGGATGGAGATGGGCAGGATTGGAGACACTGGGGGCAGGAATGGGATGGGAGGATTGGAGACAGGGCAGGTTTGGAGACGGGGCAGGATTGGAGCGGGGCAGAATTGGAGACACTGGGGGCAGGTTTGGGACACTGGGGGCGGGAAAGGGGAGACACTGGGGGCAGGACTGGAGACACTGGGGGCAGATAGAGATGGGGCAGCATTGGAGACACTGGGGCAGGATTGGAAAAGGGGCGGGATGGAGACAGAGCAGGATTAGAGACCGGGGTCAGGATGGAGAGGGCAGGATTGGAGACACGGGGGGGGCAGGATTGGAGATGGGCAGGATTGGAGATGGTGCAGGATTGGAGCACGGGGGGCAGGATTGGAGCGGGGCGGATTGGGGGACACTGGGGGCAGGTAAAGGTGGGGCAGGAGTGGGGGCACGGGGGGAGGATTGGAGACACTGGGGACAGGATGGAGATGGGGCAGGATTGGAGACGGGGGCGTATTGGGACGGGCAGGTTTGGAGACGGGCAGGATTGGAGACAGGGCGGGATTGGAGACACTGGGGGCAGGATTGGAGACGGGGCGGATGGAGACACTGGGGGCAGGATTGGAGATGGCAGGATTGGAGGCACTGGGGGCAGGATGGAGACGGGGCAGGATTGGAGAACTGGGGGCAGGTTGGAGACAGGGCAGGATTGGAGGCACGGGGGGCAGGATGGAGACAGGGCAGGATTGGAGTACTGGGGCAGGATTTTGACACGGGGAAGGATGGGACACTGGTGGCAGGATGGTGATGGGACAGGATTGGAGATACTGGGAGCAGGATGGAGACGGGGCAGGATGAAGACGGGGCAGGATTGGAGGCACTGGGGGCAGGATGGAGACGGTGCAGGATTGGAGACAC
This sequence comes from Oophaga sylvatica, assembly GCA_033576555.1. Lineage (NCBI taxonomy): Eukaryota > Metazoa > Chordata > Amphibia > Anura > Dendrobatidae > Oophaga > Oophaga sylvatica. The sequence goes on along the minus strand of JARQOD010000001.1, from coordinate 298,600,465 downwards.
TGGGGCATGATTGGAGGCACTGGGGGCAGAATTGGAGACACTGGGGGTAGGATTGGAGATACTGGGGGCAGAATGAAGGACATGGGGGCATGATTGGTGGCACTGGGGGCAGGATTGGAGACACTGGGGGCAGGATTGGAGATACTGGGGGCAGAATGAAAGACATGGGGGCATGATTGGAGGCACTGGGGGCAAGATTGGAGATGGGGCAGGATTGGAGACACTGGGGCAGGATTGGAGACACTGGGGGCAGGATTGGAGATACTAGGGGGCATGATTGGAGACACAGGGTTTGATTGGAGACAGATCGTGCAGGATCATGAGGCAGGATGGATACAATGGAGATAGATGGGGAGATCATATGGGGCAGAATGGATACTCATGAGTGCGGGATGGGAGAACATATGGCTAAAGCCAGGAATGAGACTCACGGGGGGGGGCCAGGATGGGGGATATTGTTACCATAGGGGCTAATTAAGGGATATTATTACTGCAGTGATGTATTTATTTTTATTTTTTGAGGATACTGTTTTAAATGGGGGGAGGTCCTGTTACTGTGCAGACTGACACTATGTCGCCTTTTTTTTCTTCATGTGGTGTAATGTAGAAGTTGGGAAAAAAATAAGTAATGTGTTCTGCAAGCGGTGCTCTAGATAACTGTGTTATTTCCTGCAGAGATGAGCCCTGGCTGGAAGAAGTGATGGCGGTCTGTGCTGGATGAAAGATGAAAAGCAAAGATGAAGGACTTAACCTAGAGACTTCACTGGTGAGTCAGTGTGTTACCTGTACACTGATACTATACACTGTATACTATATACAGAGCTCCTGTGTATAATGTCATTGAATACTGTATTACCTGTACACAGACACTGCATACTAAGTACAGATCTGTGTATAATGGCACTTATGGTGATATTAGTATTGTGTTTTTTTATTACTAATCAGTATTGTAGTATTCAGTCACTATGTGGTGGTAATATGTGGTCTGGACATGATGTTGCGGTATTTGTTCCTTGTATGTGCTATTATTTGGTCACTTTATGGTGGTAATATGTGGTCTGGTCATAGTGCGTAGATATTCCTTGTATGTGATATTATTCGGTCACTGTGGTGGTAATATGTGGTCTGGTCATGGTGTGGCAGTATTTGTTCCTTGTATGTGATATTATTCGGTCACTGTGGTGGTAATATGTGGTCTGGTCATGGTGTGGCAGTATTTGTTCCTTGTATGTGATATATTGGTCATTTTAAAAATTTAAAAATAAATAAAAATGCCTAAATTGCATTGGATATTTTAACAAATATTTAATAGGTTACAGTAGAGTAGAGCTCGGCCAAAAGTGTCTATCATGTTATGGTAGCGGCTTAAAAAATCTTTTGGCCAAAACAAGAGCTGCTGGTTATATGTGTGATCTGGTGATGGAAACTGTTAATGTGTGATTGGTGAGAAGTGGAGTTTTTCCAAGAGAGAGTGGTGGGACTGTGGACAGTTCGAGGGGTGGAGGCGGGGCTGGAGTGGAACCTGAGCGGTGTCTCAAGGGGGCCCCGAAAATTTTGCCAGTATGGGGCCCCGAAATTCCTAGTGGCAGCCCTATTTGGTGCCCCCGCTCCATGGTGGCTGTCCCTCACTGACCCTGCAGGCACTGTACTGATAAGCAGGGAGCTTAGACCAGACAATAAACAACTAGTCTAAAGGTACTGCCACACTACACAATCCCGCTAGCGATCTCGTTAGCGTCGCATACTAATGAGATCACTAGCGGGATTGTTTCTATATCGCTAGTAGCTACCTATTTTAGCGATGTCGTTAGGACGCTATCGCGGTTAGCGATCTCCTTAACGACTTTAGCGGTACAAAAGTACCGCTAAATCGCTAAAAAAGGTGCCACACTCAGCGATTAGATACTTACCAGCGGGGCGCCAGCGACGAAAATAGGGTCCGGAACGATCAGGACGACGGACGAGATCACAGCAGGGCCACGTCGCTGGTAGATGCCGCACACAACAACATCGCTAACGGGATCGCTAAATAGTGACGTTTTTTAGCGATCCCGTTAGCGATGTTGTTTAGTGTGGCATACCCTTAACAGTGGGAGAGATGTTATGTGGCACGTGATAGATATTGATAAGGGGTACTTATCATTCTGATGTAGATGGATAAACAATGCTTCTATGCCTCTGCCTTTTTGTTCCGATAAAGCTTATTCAGTCCGTTTGTCCCCCCTCTATCTATATAAAATCCCCTAATCTTGGTTGGGTGTAAGGAAGAGGAGACAACGTGGTGGCTCTTTATCGGAATATTTGTATGTTTGACTGTCTGAATAACATGTTGCATCATAACAGTCACATCTGAAATATATTGTGTGTATTTTCAGTGAGTTTATCACATTTTTGGGCACTTTAGGTTTTCTTTTGTGGTGCTGCTTTTATATTTCTATTAATAAACAATTATTTTAAGGGTTAAATGTTCACGAAAGTGAGCTGTCTCCTAATGTATGATGTTAGTAACAGAAGATTTTTTTGGGCCTGTGTATGAGCCCTCTATAACATAGACTAGATGGTATAAACAATTTGAAAATGAGATGTCCCCTACTGTATGACGTTAGTAACAGAACAATGTTTTTATTACTGCGGGTGACGCCTGTTAAACCTAAAAGATATGCTCCAAACAATTTCAAAATTGTATTTACCCTTTTTATGTGCAACAGCTCTGCACCCACAACAATTTCACCGTCACAAAATTACAATGTGGGATTTGGTGGGCTGTATCACGTTTAGCAACAGAAAAAAATATTATTTGTTTTAATGTGCATGAGCTATGCACACTAGAGATGAGTGACTTTGCCGTTTTTAGGGTCGAGTCGAATGAAGTCGGCCGACTAACGGAAAAGGTCGGGTCGGAGTCGAAAATCCGACCCCAATGCAAGTCAATGGGGAATAAAAGTTGGCAGGGAGTGGAGGACAGTAAACACACCTACTGTGCCCATATCAATGCCAACAACATCAATTCTTATTACTTAAACTTGTCAACCTTAGTTTACTTTATAATAATAGTAACGCATTGAAAACTGGGGGTTATTTGGCTAAAGTTGTGGGAGGGGGGGCAGGGCTAGCTCCAGGTTTTCGTGGACCCGGGCCAAAGAGTCTCAGTGGGCCCCTTTAACACATACCACAATTCATGATGCTCCGATACGGCAGAGAAATATAGGTATAGTACAATGCCAAATACTTCACTTCTTACATTACATGAGTGATATCTATTTTAAATTCTACAATAGCTCAAAAAACAGACAGTATAGTCCTCCATACAGTATTATGGGCACCACATAGTGCGCCATACAGAATAATGAGCCCCATATATTGCTCCATACAGAATGGGCTCCATATAATGCTCCACACAGAATAGGCCCCATATGTGCTCCATATGATGCTCCATATATAAAGAGCCCTATATGATGCCCCATAAATAATGAACCCCATATGATGCTCTAGTATATGATGGGCCCCATATATGATGCTCCAGTGTGTGATGAGCTCCATATAATGCTCCAAATATAATGGCCCCATATATAATGCTCCAAATATAATGGTCTCCATGTGATGCTCCATATATAATGGGCCCCATATGATGCTACAGTATATGATGTGCCCCATGGATGATGCTCCAGTGTATAATGGGCCCTATCTATGATGCTCAAGTGTATGATGGGCCCCATATATAATTCTCCAGTGTATAATGCTCCCCATATATTGCTCCAACCATTAAAAAAAATGAAATACCTCTTCTTGCTGGGCACTGCTCTACTCTGGACTCCTCAGCGTCGCCATCTTCCAGCTCTCTGCACTGTGACTGTTCAGGCAGAGGGCGCACAGACGTGACGTCATCTCACTCTCTGACCTGAATGTCACTGTCAGGAAATGCGGAAGACGTCACAGCGGTGGAGCAGGGAGAGGTAAGTATTGCAAGTGCTGAGGCCCTAAACAAGCAGGGGGGGCAAACTCATGGGCGCGGGAACTGGCACAGGGCCCCTCATAGAACGCGGTGTCTCTGATGGCGAGCCTAGTTAGGGAGGTAGAAAAAGTGGCATATGTTGAGGTGTAGGCTGGACATTCAGCAGCTGCAAATGGAGGAATTGGAGAAGTCGGAGGAAGAGGAGGACAAAGCGAGCCATTTTGCTGGCAACCTATGTGTCATCAGGGGAAGGTGGTACAAAATCCTTTGAAACCCAGGCATGGTTCATTTTAATGAAGGTGAGATCACCTACATTTTGGGTCGACAGCCGGGTCCTTCTTTCTGTCAGGATTGATCCAGCAGCACTGAAGACTCTTTCTGATAGCACACTACCAGCAGGGCAAGCAAGCTCCTGTAAGGCATATTGTGCCAATTCAGGCCAGGTGTCCAGTTTACAGGCCCAGTAGTCAAAGGGAATGAACTGTGAGGGAGAACATCGATAGGGGAGGAGAGGTAATTTTGAACCATAGTTGACAACTGATGTCTCCTGTCTGTTGCAATCGATTCAGTATTACCAGTCTTGTGAGCGTTACTCGAGAAATCAGACCACAACATGGTCATCAAACCCCTGTCTCCAATGCCACTTCGACTGTGTGCACCACGAACACCTCTTCCATTTGGCCCAGTACGGCTTGTGGTAGAACCTGCACCGCTGCTGTGTGCTGGGAATGCCTCTAACAAACGATTTACCAGAGTTGCTTGTTTGTTCGCCAATATTAGCTCTAGGTTCTCCTGTGGCATGATGTTCTGTAATTTGACTTTATAGCGTGGATCGAGGATGCTGGTCAACCAGAAGTCATCATCCTTCATAATTTTGGCAATATGGGGGTCACTTTTTAGGATCCGCAAGACTTAATCACACATGTGGGCCAATGTTCCAGGAGTCAACGATGCACTGCCAGTGGTGGGTGGAGGAGCACTTTTTGACAAATCCTGAGGAAGGAACAATCCGAAACGCGCATTGGGGCAGCGGGGGCAGAGTGTATGTGACCAGTTATACCCATTGGTATGTATGTCATCCTGATTTACCTATTAATACATGGTGATTATTGATTGATGATTTGACTAGGATGACTGCACTTTCACTTGTGTAAGGTTTTACTCCATGTTAGGTAATTACTATATTATATGCTCACATGCACAGTCCTCTGCATAGTTCTGGTATATGTTTCTTGGTGGCACTTTTAATCTGTTAAACCGCTGTGCTCTTGATCCTTGTGATATTTAATAAATATTTTTCAAATTTTTTCTATAAATTGACCACATGACTGTTTTTTTCTTTTGTGTTGTGTTTGTTATCCCTGTATATGCAGTTTGGTCCATTATAGTCCTTTCAGTCTCCTTTCTACTGTGATATAATGACTCCCATATTCTCTAACTAAGTAGTAATTCACATATAGACTGAGATGTTGATCTATGTATGTGTCTGGCTCAAGATGTAGACTGCCCAGCCATAACTCAGTTTCTCACTGCAAGTAGTCGGCCAGTACCTTTGCGGTGTGTCTGTTGTCGCCCAAAGACATCAGCCTGCTGACGCTTACCACTAGCTGATCGATAGTGGGACACCTCGTGTGCAACACTGGCAGCTGTGGATGGAGTGCTCATGCGACTGCGCTCTGTCGACGAGCTTTTGCTTCTGGAGGAGGAGGGGGGTCGAATGCCTACAGCCAATTGTTGCCTATACCGTGGGCTAGGCAGCACTGTCCCACCGCCGCTGTCCCTTGTGGACCCTGCATCCACCACATTAACCCAGTGCATAGTGATGGACACATAACGACCCTGGCCATGCCTACTGGCCCATGCATCTGTTGTGAGGTGCACCTTTCCACTCACTGATTGTTTGAGTGCATGGACAATGCGGTCTATCACATGCAGGTGGAGGGCAGGGATGGCTTTTCTAGAAAAGAAGTGCTGACTGGGTAGGTCATAGTGCGGGACAGCGTAAGCCATGAGCTCTCGGAACGCTGCTCTTTCAACCAAATGGAAGGGCATCATCTCTAATTAGATCAGTTTGGCAATGTAGGCGTTCAAATTCAGTGAGGTTTTGTAGTCCGTCCACGCTTGCAAGTGCATGGTGTTTAAATGTCTAAGCATGCAACTGGTATTCAAATTTTTGGAGATTTTTCCCTCGGCTAAAGGTCCTTCCTCACTTCTTACAGATAACCTTTGCCTCATCAATAGGATTTTGGTCTAAAAAGTGCCACACTGCACTCTTTCCTACTTTGGGATAGATTTTCAGGGCTTGCACGCTGTACTAATTTAACCGTCTGGCCAAGCTATCCTGAAACTCTTTTTGTGTTTTAACACGTTTATGGACTGCTACAGGCCTGCCAGATAACTGCAGCTGTGATGTCGATGCCTGCCGCGGATCCTCCTCCTCTTCTGAGCTATTGCCAGCGGCACCCTCTTCCCCCAATGGATGCCAATCCGGGTCAACAACTGGGTCATCCATCACCTCTTCTTTAATTTCATCTGCACCTTCCTCTGTGTCACCGTGTAAGGTGGTATAGTATGCGGGAAGGGGCACATGAGTTTCATCAGGGTCAGAATCTGGCTCAGTAGCCTGCGAGGGCAATGCAGTGCTCTGGGTGAATGTACCAGCAGAATCATATAGCAGTGGCTGTGCATCAGTGCACTCCATGTCATATTCATCTTGGACTGTGGAATTCAGGATTTGATTTGATAACCCAGGGATGGTATGTGAAAAGAGCTCCATGGAGTAATCTGAAGTGTGGCCTGCCGCATCCTTTACTTTTGGTGGGGGTGAAGGACACAAGGAAAGGTGTTGTTCCTGACCAGGAGCCTGCACTGACGACTCAGTGCTTGCATTTTTTGAAACTTCAGAAGAGGAGGCAATAGAGCTGGAGGCTGTTTCGGCAATGTAAGCCAAAACCTGTTCCTGATGCTCCGGCTTTAAAAGTGGTTTACCTACTCCCAGAAGAGGGAGCCTTCCAGGCCTTCTGGAGCCAGACAATGATGCAGGCTCAACACCTCCTGCCTTAGGTGCTATTGGGCTTTTGGCACTACCAGCATATGCACCAGTACCATCATTCCCACTTCATGTTTGGGAAAATGTACCAAAAATACCAGCAGATATATGGTACTGTATGAGGAGCGTACAGCTGTATATGGCGTAGGGGAAAATTTAAATATTCGTATATATTTCCGGAGTCACACACAGATGCTCACTCAGTATGGATTTGACCGTAATACAAAGAGCAGATATACAGTACTGTATCAGAAGCAGACAGCTGTGTTGTGAATGTGCTAGAAATGAATTCTGAGCAGAAGCTCCCTCTGGTGGTTACAAACAGTACTGAACTATCCAATGAAGATTGTGAGGATTGGCGATCAGGTGTTACTGACTGGTCTTATATAAGGGAGGTTCCCTCCCATCAGGGTTGCCGGTGATCAATTGTTCTGGTCTCATCTTTGATTCCTGTTCACTTTGTAGCTTGCTGTTTTGTGCCTGCATCTTCTGCTAACAGATAAGACATTTTCTTCTATTAGTTTTTTGTGCTTGCTTTTTGCATTTTGTCCTGCACTTCTGTGGGGGTCTGCCGGGTCCCCTCCGGGGGCTTGTGCTCCTCTCAGTTTAGTTCAGCCACTGTTGTTTGTTCATTTGCCTTTTCCAGTTTTTTCAGTGGCTGCTGTTTAGTTTTGTTACACCAGAGAACTAATTTAGGTGGTAGAGGTCGTGTGATCTCAGGTGTTTTTGTAATTAGTAGAGTTGGTACTTTTCAGGGTTTTTTGGGATTGCAGTAAGTGTCCTTCCTATCCTTTTCTATTTAGGAAGTTTGGGCCCCAACGTTTGCTCATACTATTTTCTGTCTGTGTCTGTATTTTCCTCTGGTCTAACCGCCATTACATGTTTGGGGGCTTTCTATGTTCTTTGGGGATCTGCTCCGGGGCAGATAGTTTTCCTCTTTCTGTCTTTAGGTGTAGTTAGCTTCTCAGGCTGTGACGAGGCGTCTAGGACCAACGTAGGTACGCTCCATGGCTGCCTTTAGTTGTGGTGGTTAGTCAGGGTACTGCAATCCCATAGATTCCAACCTCTCTGGTGTATTTCCTTTTTTGCCTGCTCTCCTCAGCTACCAAATCATAACAGCTGTTTACGGTGTAGGGGAAAATTGCAATCTCCGTATATATTTCCGGAGTCACACACAGACGTTCACTCAGTATGAATTTGATTGTAATACAAAGAGCAGATATACGGTACTGTCTCAGAAGCGTACAGCTGTATACGGCGTAGGGGAAAATTGCAATCTCCATATATATTTCCGGAGTCACACACAGATAGTCAGCATGTATTTGTCCGTGATACCAGCCGGTATACGATAGTGTGTGAGTAGCGTACAGCTCTATACCGTGTGGGAAAAAATGAACGGTCGGTAAGTGTGCAGAAAAAAAGAATCAAGTATTAGTGCTGTGTAAAAAGCAGTCTGCACAGCAGTGTACACACATCAATACAGCTATCAGGCAGCCTAATAACCAGCGCTGCTGCACACAAGAAAATCCTCCCCTGTCACTGCACACTAACTGTACAGCACAATTGCTATCAGCACAAGCACAGAAGAACTTCTCTTTCCTGCCTAACTCTGTCCCTACTGATAAACAGCGTCAGCAACCTCTCCCTACTGTTAATATCAGCAGAAGTAAAATGGAGGTCGGCGGTGATGGCTTTTATAGACACTATGATGCCCCCCCAAAGCAAGCCAATCACTGCAATGCCCTTCTCTAAGATGGTGGTGGACGCTGCCTATGTCATCTCGTTGCCCACAGTGTACGTCCTGGCTCATTGGCTGAAAAAAGGCGCCTGCAAGCATTATGGGAAAACCTACTTGGGCGCTCGGGTCGACAACTGCATGGCCGACTGCACGCTATGGTCGGGTTTCGGCCAACGAAACCCGACTTTGGCGAAAGTCGGCGACTTTTGAATCTGACCGACCTGTTTCGCTCAACTCTAATGCACACTGTGGAATTTCACTGCCACTAAATAACATGGTGAGATATGGCATGGTGAATCACGGTAACAACTGCCCCAAAAAATATTTCTTCGTGCAGAACAGTTCAAATCACAGAACAATTTCACCACAGAACTAAATGACAAAGTGTGATATGTCATCTTGTTTCACAATTAGCTAGTGAAAAAATAAGATTTAGAACAGTATACTTGGGCATGGAGCACAATAGAAGCAGTGCACAACACACTTGTATGACATGTGCCCTGCTGTGTTTGTCTGTGGACCTCAGTAACGGTAAAAATATATATATATTGCTGGTTGATTTCACAGCCACACAGAACACTACCTAGCTAAACTATCTGAGTAAGAAACAAACGCCTAGCTAACTACCTAAAATCTAGCTGCTAACAGAGCCAGCGTCAGGAACAGACTCTCTGCGCTGTTATACTGTCAAAATGGGGCTAAAACAAGATGTCCGCTTTTATATGGAGAGGGACATGTGATTTCAGCAGCCAATGATACAAGCCGTTTTGTCAGTACATTGTGGATGTTTCCTACGCCCTGATTGGTTAGCCGAAATGTGTACGCATAAAGTTAGAAAAAAAAATTACTGTTTACAAACGCGCCGTGCCTCTGAGCCCTCCCCTGATCAAACACATGTCCCATGCTCATGATACACCACCATTATCGAAGCCAAAGTGCTGAAATACTTTAGTGGAAACGCAAATATTTTCCCGCACTTCTTACCAAATGTTACCGATATTTTCCGATTTTATAAAATTTGGCTCGTGTTTCCGATCACAAATCCGAATGTACCATATTCGTGCTGAATTTATGTTTGGCAATAATTTTTTTAACAAATTCACTCATCACTAATCTCCACCCCTCTTTGGCTCTATGATGCCGTCTATGAATATGTCACATGATGTAAACCAGTGGCATCTCCAGGTCCCTTTGACTGTAATAGGACCTGTTCAGTTTTAATCATGGTGTCCTGGACTTCCTCTCCATGTAAGATGTTGTATTATCTGGCAATACTCCATATGAATCATTCCATCTTTTCACATTATTCAGTATCAAGGTGTAGGACATTTTGATAAGCACGTACCTGTGACATAACCGATATATATAGGATTGTTCCATTTCTTGAGTATGCTTTCCTCTCTCAGTCATTATGATAGATATGTCTAAAATTACTGCTAGTTAATGTAAAACATGGTTCTTCAGTCACATTGATTATTGTGCTGTCAGTATACTTGCTGCCTGCAGGAAATGTTAGGGTATGTTACTGCAGTCATCTCAGCACTGCACGGACAAAGGAGAATTCCTCTTTTCTCTTAGAATGAGATACATTTCAGCATAATCTTGGGAAATAATTTTATATTTGGTTTCAAATGTTAGGAGTATTAAGGATCAATTTAAAAGTATATTTTTTTAAATACAATCACCAAATTAAAAGGAGTCTAGAAATAAACAGTTTGGAAATATATTCTATGGATCAACCTTTTCAATGAAATGGACATATCTAGTAGTTCATGACTTTAAATGCTTGCAGTGACTAGAATTAAAGGCCTTGATCTAGGTGTCATAACTCCTTCACCACTTATGATGTACATATACATCATAGGTCGTGTCCCTGCATTCCTTGCAGGATCTGGAGCTGAGCCCACATGTTTTCCGGCACATATGATGGAATCACTGACTGGGTGGATCAGGGAAATGAGGCAGATATAGTATATCTCAACTGCAGCAAAGCATTTGATAAAGTATCTCATACTATCCTTATTGAAAAAATTACCAAGTATGGGATTGACAAGGCTACAGTTAGGTGAATTCATAACTGGCTCAGTGATCATACTCAAAGAGTAGTAATAACTGATTGGAAGAAGGTTTTAAGTGGGGTACCACAAGACTTTGTAATGGCACCAGTGTTTATCAACATTTTTATAAATTATCTAGATAAGGGAACTGAAGGTAAACTGATCAAATTTGCATACGATGCAAAGTTAGGATGGATAGCTAACACTAGAGAAGACAGAAAAAAGATTCAGAAGGACCTAAATAAGTTAGAACAATGGGCGGTGACTAATAGAATGGTATTTAACAGGGAGAAATGCAAGATTCTACATCTGGGCAAGAAAAAAGAAAATTACATCTACAGAATGGGAGGAATAGAAAGAAGCAACAGCACGTGTGAAAAAGATTTGGGTATCCTAATACAGGTCCTTCTCAAAAAATTAGCATATAGTGCTAAATTTCATTATTTTCCATAATGTAATGATTACAATTAAACTTTCATATATTTTAGAATCATTACACACCAACTGAAATTTGTCAGGTCTTTTATTGTTTTAATACTGATGATTTTGGCATACAACTCCTGATAACCCAAAAAACCTGTCTCAAAAAATTAACATATTTCAACCATCCAATAAAATAAAAGTGTTTTTTCAAAATAAACAAAAAAAACATCAAATAATAATGTTCAGTTATGCACTCAATACTTGGTCGGGAATCCTTTTGCAGAAATGACTGCTTCAATGCGGCGTGGCATCAGCCTGTGACACTGCTGAGGTGTTATGGAGGCCCAGGATGCTTCGATAGCGGCCTTAAGCTCATCCAGAGTGTTGGGTCTTGCGTCTCTCAACTTTCTCTTCACAATATCCCACAGATTCTCTATGGGGTTCAGGTCAGGAGAGTTGGCAGGCCAATTGAGCACAGTAATACCATGGTCAGTAAACCATTTACCAGTGGTTTTGGCACTGTGAGCAGGTGCCAGGTCGTGCTGAAAAATGAAATCTTCATCTCCATAAAGCATTTCAGCCGATGGAAGCATGAAGTGCTCCAAAATCTCCTGATAGCTAGCTGCATTGACCCTGCCCTTGATGAAACACAGTGGACCAACACCAGCAGCTGACATGGCACCCCACACCATCACTGACTGTGGGTACTTGACACTGGACTTCAGGAATTTTGGCATTTCCTTCTCCCCAGTCTTCCTCCAGACTCTGGCACCTTGATTTCCGAATGACATGCAAAATTTGCTTTCATCAGAAAAAAGTACTTGGGACCACTTAGCAACAGTCCAGTGCTGCTTCTCTGTAGCCCAGGTCAGGCGCTTCTGCCGCTGTTTATGGTTCAAAAGTGGCTTTACCTGGGGAATGCGGCACCTGTAGCCCATTTCCTACACACGCCTGTGTACGGTGGCTCTGGATGTTTCTACACCAGACTCAGTCCACTGCTTCCTCAGGTCCCCCAAGGTCTGGAATCGGTCCTTCTCCACAATCTTCCTCAGGTTCCGGTCACCTCTTCTCGTTGTACAGCGTTTTCTGCCACATTGTTTCCTTCCAACAGACTTCCCATTGAGGTGCCTTGATACAGCACTCTGGGAACAGCCTATTTGTTGAGAAATTTCTTTCTGGGTCTTACCCTCTTGCTTGAGGGTGTCAATGATGGCCTTCTTGACATCAGTAAGGTCGCTAGTCTTACCCATGATAGGGGTTTTGAGTAATGAACCAGGCAGGGAGTTTTTAAAAGCCTCAGGAATCTTTTGCATGTGTTTAGAGTTAATTAGTTGATTCAGAAGATTAGGGTAATAGGTCGTTTAGAGAACCTTTTCTTGATATGCTAATTTTTTGAGACAGGTTTTTTGGGTTATCAGGAGTTGTATGCCAAAATCATCAGTATTAAAACAATAAAAGACCTGACAAATTTCAGTTGGTGTGTAATGAATCTAAAATATATGAAAGTTTAATTGTAATCATTACATTATGGAAAATAATGAAATTTAGCACTATATGCTAATTTTTGAGAAGGACCTGTAGATCACAGACTGCAATAAGAAAAACACAGTTCTAGGATGTATTAAGAAAAACATAGAGTCTAGGTAAGTGAAGTAATTATCCCCCTCTACTCCTCCTTGGTTAGGCCTCATCTGGAATACTGTGTCAAGTTCTGGGCACCACATTTTAAAAAAGACATTAAAAAGCTGGAGCAAGTTCAGAGAAGAGATGCCAGCATGGTGAGCAGACTGTAAAGTAAGTCCTACAAGGAACGCTTAAAGGATCTGGGAATGTTTAGCTTGCAAAAAAGAAGGTTAAGAGGAGACTTAATAGCTATGTACAAATATCTAAAGTGTTGTCACAGTGTAGAGCAGAGGTCTCAAACTGCATTCCTCAAGGGCCGCAAACAGGTCCTGTTTTCAGGATTTCCTTGTATTGCACAGATGATAATTTAATCACCTGCACAGATAATGTTTCCAGCACCTAGTGCAATGCTAAGGAAATCTTAAAAACATAATAGCATGGTTTGCGGCCCTCGAGGAATGCAGTTTGAGACCCCTGGTGTAGAGAGATCATCCTTATTCTCATTTGCACACGGAAACACAAGATGCAATGGAATGAAATTGAATTGGAATTATTCAAACAGAGGCTGGACAGATATCTGTCTGAGATGGTTTAAAGAATCCTGCGCTGCATTGAGCAAAGATTGGACACGATGACCCTTGAGGTCCCTTCCAACTCTAACATTCTATGATTCTATGTCAAAATTGATTTAATTTGCTGATTCGTGCCCCTAACAACTGCAGGTGGAATCGCTATCCAATCGCCGACAATGGCATTTAACAAGGCCGCTCCGGAAGCACGTCACTAATCCCGTCTTGTCATATGATCATGGGGCGCCGATGGGTTAGCAAGACAACTGTCTGTAGGAGACCCTTGCGGTTGTCATTGTCGCTCTGCTATGAGTGCAGCCCAGTGGCCGGTGTTCATAGCATATGATCAATTCTGCTACACATAGAAGAGCTGAAGACCTGCTATGTGTAACACAGGTCAGAGTATCGCAGCTTCAAGTCTCCTTAACCCTGCTATTTGCGGCCCTGTAGATTTTTTTCTGTAAGTCTCTAAAACTTGAGACTCCTTGACTTTTCCTCAATTGGGGGGACCTACCTATGAGTATTTTCTTTTTTTTTTTTTTCGTTTACTTTTTGCTACACGCAAAAAGTTACACTAGTTGTGTTCGGGTCATAGTGACCCGACATCGTTTTTTACAGCTGTGAGGCCATATTTTCAGTGAAATAAAGGAGTTCTAACCTCAGTTGGGTCTATTTATTGCATCTACTATTGTATATCAATTGATTTATTTCCTAAATTATTTCAATGGGGTCGTACACGCGCTCTACCGGGGGTATGCATTGAGATCTGCGCACCATAAAAATGGCTTTATATTGATTATTTTTGGTGCACAGTCTATTCTAAAATGTAGAGTGCATCCGGAGAGATCACTAGGTGTGCAAAAAAAATAAAAAAAAATAAAAAATAAATAAATAAAAATAATAATAATAATAATAAATAATAATAATAATAATAAAGAAACAAAAAAAACGTCATACTAATGAGTACTAACCACCATGATAATGAAGTAAGTACACGGGAAGATAGAAAACCAAATATGATATTTTTTTTGTTTTTACAAAATATGTGTAGTTTTCTATTTTCGTTTTGCTCATTGCTCTGTTTTTTCTGAATAAAAAAAAAAAAAAAGATTTCTATTTCATTTTTCTTTTTTTTTTACTACCAAACATGTTCACAAACAGTCTAGTAAGCAAAAAGTATAAAAAAAAATTGAGTTAGAGTGTCTAAAATCAAGGTTTTAATAAGCTGGATCATAGTGACCCTGAACACTACAGTCATGGCCAAAAGTTTTGAGAATGACACAAATATTAATTTTTACAAAGTCTACTGCTTCACTTTTTCTAATGGCAATTTGCATATACTCCAGAATGTTATAAAGAGTGATCAGCTTAACAGCAATTACTTGCAAAGTCAATATTTGGCTAGAAAATGAACTTTATCCCCCAAAACACATTTCAACATCATTGCAGCCCTGCCTTAAAAGGACCAGCTAACCTCTTTTCAGTGATTGCTCCATTAACACAGGTGTGGGTGTTGATGAGGACATGGCTGGAGATCAATCTGTCATGATTAAGTAAGAATGACACCACTGGACTGTTGTGAATGGGTTTGAGATGAGTTCTGAGCAGAGGCTCCCTCTGGTGGTTACAAGCGGTGCTAGTCTGTCCAGTGAAGATTGTGAGGACTGGGAATCAGGTGTTACTGACTGGTCTTATATAAGGGAGTCACCTTCCCATCAGGGTTGCCGGTGATCAATTGTTCTGGTCTGAATCCTTTATTCCAGTTTCCCTTGTAGCCTGCTGTGTCGTGTCTGCATCTCCTGCTAACAGATAAGACATTTTCTTCTTTTGTGTTTGTGCTATATTTTTGCATTTTGTCCTGCACTTCTGTGGGGGCCTTCAGGGTCCCCTCCGGGGGCTTCTGCCCTCTCAGTTTTGTTCAGCCACTGATGTTTGTACTTTTGCTTTTTCCAGTTTTTTCAGTGGCTGCTGTTTTGATTTTGTTACACCAGAGAACTAATTTAGGTGGTAGAGGTCGTGTGATCTCAGGTGTTTTTGAAATTAGTAGAGTTGGTGCTTTTCAGGGTTTTCTGGGATTGCAGTAAGTACCCTTCCTATCCTTTTCTATTTAGTTAGTTTGGGCCCCAACGTTTGCTCATAATATTTTCTTTCTGTGTCAGTATTTCATCTTGTCTAACCGCCATTACATGTTTGGGGGCTTTCTATTATCTTTGGGGTTCTGCTCCGGGGCAGATAGCTTTCCTATATCTATCTTTAGGTGTAGTTAGTTTCTCAGGCTGTGACGAGGCGTCTAGGACCAACGTAGGAACGCTCCACGGCTGCCTCTAGTTGTGGTGGTTAGTCAGGGTACTGCAATCTCATAGATTCCGACTTCTCTGGTGTATTGCCTTTTTTACCTGCACTCCTCAGCTACCGAAACATAACAGTATCAGCGGCCTAAAAATTGAAAATTGTATGGTACTCACAGAAGGGAAAAAATATTGTCAGAGTTGTCAGAGATATTTTTCTGTTTGTTGCATTTTTTTTTTTTTTCCCTCTGTATCTCTGGGTGCTGGGGAGGATCTTTTCTCTCAATGGAGTTTGCACAGTTGTCTGGCCGTGTGGATCAGCTTGCCACTGAGGTTCGGAGTATTGCTATCTATCTTGCTGGGTTGCCTGTTGTGGAACCTAGGATTCCCATGCCAGATTTGTTTTTAGGGGATCGAGCTAAGTTTCAGAATTTCAAAAATAATTGTAAATTGTTTTTTGCCTTAAAATCTAAGTCCTCAGGGAACGCAGCGCAGCAGGTTCAAATTATCATCTCTCTCCTGCGCGGCGATCCTCAGGATTGGGCTTTTTCCCTGATACCTGGGGATCCTGTTTTGAGTGATGTTGATGCATTTTTTCAGGCCTTGGGGTTATTGTACGATGAGCCTAATGTCACTGATCAAGCTGAGAAAGCCTTGTTGGCATTAAATCAGGGGCTTGATGACGCTGAGTTATACTGTCAGAGATTCCGTAGGTGGGCAGTCCTGACCAAATGGAATGACGACGCTTTGGCAGCCCTTTTCCGGAAGGCTCTGTCAGATAATGTAAAGGATGTTATGGTGGGATTCCCTGTCCCCTCTGGTCTCAATGATTCTATGTCATTAGCGATTCAAATTGACAGACGTTTGCGTGAGCGGAGAAGTATGCATGGAATGGTGTTGCCTTGTGAACCAGCTTCTGAACCCATGCAGTGTGATAGAGTGGTGTCTGGGGCACAGCGTCATGAGTTTCGAAAGCGCAATGGGTTATGTTTCTACTGTGGTGATGCCTCTCATGCTATTTCAGTCTGCCCTAAGCGGGGAAGACGTTTTGCATGCTCAGTTGTCTTGGGTAGTGTTCAGACTAAGTTTTTATTAACTGTCACTCTGATATGCTCTCTGTCCTCATTTTCTGCTCAGGCTTTCTTTGATTCTGGAGCAGCTATTAACCTGATGGATTATGATTTTGCTAAACGTTGTGGATTTCCCTTGATACCCCTACAGAAGTCTATTCCCCTACTGGGGATCGATTCTACCCCTTTGGCTGAGAATAAACCCCAGTTTTCTACTCAGGTGATAATGAGGGTTGAACCTGATCACCAGGAGTGCTGCAAATTTTTGGTTCTGTATAATCTGCATGACATTATCGTGCTGGTTTTCCTTGGTTACAGTCTCATAATCCTGTTTTGGATTGGAAATCTGTGTCTGTAACCAGTTGAGGCTGCCAATGTGTTAATACCAACACTCCTGTTTTTTCTGCCTCCTCCCAGGCTCAGGATGTTCCTGACTTTTTGATTGATTTTTCTGATGTGTTTAGCGAAAGTAAATCTGCATCCTTGCCTCCCCATAGGAGCTATGACTGCGCTATTGAATTAGTGCCGGGTAGTAAATTCCCTAAAGGTCGCCTTTTTAACTTGTCTGTACCTGAACATGACGCTATGCGGTCTTATATCAAGGAATCATTGGAGAAGGGTCATATCAGACCATCCTCTTCACCCTTAGGTGCCGGTTTTTTCTTTGTGGCCAAAAAGGATGGTTCATTAAGGCCGTGTATTGATTATCGTCTCTTGAACAATATTACTGTGAAATATCAATACCCGTTACCCTTGATTTCTGACCTGTTTTCCAGGGTGAAAAACGCTACTTGGTTTACCAAGCTTGACCTCAGGGGGGCGTATAACCTTATTCGCATTAAGCACGGGGATGAATGGAAGACGGCATTCAATACCCCTGAAGGGCATTTTGAGTACCTGGTGATGCCCTTTGGGCTCACTAATGCTCCTTCCGTCTTCCAGTCCTTCATGAATGACATTTTCAGGGATTTTGTGGACAAATTTCTGATTGTTTATTTGGATGATATCTTGATTTTTTTCTAATGACTGGGACTCTCATGTGAAACATGTTCGAACTGTATTCCAGATTTTGAGAGAGAATGCTCTGTATGTGAAGGGATCAAAGTGTCTTTTTGGCGTACAGAGGATCTCATTTCTGGGATTCATTTTGTCCCCATCTGTTATTGAAATGGACCCGGTCAAGGTTCAGGCCATCTGTGATTGGGTCCAACCTACTTCATTAAAGGCTCTTCAGAGATTTTTGGGTTTTGCCAATTTTTATCGTAAATTTATTGGTAATTTCTCGGTTATTGTTAAACCATTAACTGATTTGACCAGAAAGGGTTCTGATGTGGTGAATTGGCCTCCTGAGGCAGTCTCTGCATTTCAGGAACTTAAGCAGAGATTCACTTCTGCTCCTGTTCTACGGCAGCCTGATGTTTCTCTGCCATTTCAGGTGGAGGTTGATGCCTCTGAAATTGGAGCAGGTGCCGTTTTGTCCCAAAAAGATCCAGAGACCTCTAAAAGTAACCCTTGTGCCTTTTTCTCTCGAAAATTTTCTCCTACTGAACGTAATTATGACGTGGGTAATCGGGAGTTATTGGCCATGAAGTGGGCTTTTGAAGAGTGGAGACATTGGCTGGAGGGAGCCAAACATCAGGTGGTGGTCCTTACGGACCATAAGAATCTGGTCTATCTGGAATCTGCCAAGCGACTCAATCCTAGACAGGCCAGGTGGGCCTTGTTTTTCACACGTTTTAATTTTGTGGTTTCCTTTCTTCCTGGCACTAAGAATGTTAAGGCGGATGCCCTCTCGAGGAGTTTCCTTGCGGACTCTCCTGAGTTATCTGATCCTTCTGTTATTTTGAAAGGGGTGTAGTTCTTTCCGCCATATCGCCCAATTTGAGACTTGCTCTGGAGGGGTGTCAGGAGGATAGGCCCGAGTGCTGCCCTGTTGGAAAATTGTTTGTCCCGGACCAGTGGAAAAAGAGTGTGATGTCTCAGATTCATTGTTCCGCGTTGGCTGGGCATCCCGGAATTTTTGGTACCAGAGACTTGGTTAGTCGGTCCTTTTGGTGGCCTACCTTGTCTCGTGATGTCAGGGAATTTGTGCAGTCCTGCGGGACTTGCTCTCGCTCCAAGCCTTGCTCTCGCTCTAGTGGTTTGTTGATGCCATTGCCTGTGCCCAAGAGACCATGGACCCATATCTCTATGGATTTAATTTCCGACCTTCCTGTTTCTCAGAGAATGACCACCATCTGGGTAATTTGTGATAGGTTTTCCAAGATGATACATCTTGTGCCATTACCTAAGTTGCCTTCCTCCTCTGAATTGGTGCCGTTGTTCCTTCAGCACGTGGTTCGTTTACACGGCATTCCTGAGAACATTGTGTCTGACAGAGGAGTCCAGTTTGTTTCCAGATTTTGGAGGACTTTTTTTCTAAACTGGGTGTTCAATTGTCTTTCTCCTCGGCATTTCATCCTCAGACCAATGGTCAAACTGAGAGAACAAACCAGATATTGGAGACTTATCTAAGATGCTTTGTGTCTGCTGATCAGGATGACTGGGTCTCTTTTTTGCTTTTGGCTGAGTTTGCTCTTAATAATAGGGCTAGCTCTGCTACTTTGATGTCTCCGTTTTTCTGTAATTCTGGGTTTCACCCTCGATTTTCTTCAGGACAGACGGAGGCTTCTGTCTGTCCAGGTGTTGACTCTGTTGTGGAGCGTATGCAGCTGATTTGGGACCAGGTGGTGGGGAGGTTGTCCCTCTCTCAGGAGAGGGCCCAGCGGTTTGCTAACCGGCATAGGACTAATGGTCCTCGGTTTAAAGTGGGGGACTTGGTCTGGTTGTCCTCAAAGAATATTCCTATGAGAGTAGCATCTCCTAAATTTAAGCCTAGGTTCATTGGACCTTATAAGATCATGGAGATTATTAATCCTGTTTCTTTTCGTTTGCTTCTTCCAGGGACATTTAAGATCCATAACATGTTCCACAAGTCCTTGTTGAAGAGGTTTGTTGAGCCAGTGGTTCCTGCTGCTGTGCCTCCTGACCCTGTTTTGGTTGAGGGCAATCTGGAGTATGTGGTTGAGAAAATATTAGATTCTCGTTTTTCTAGACGGAAACTCCAGTATTTGGTTAAATGGAGAGGTTATGGTCAGGAAGACAATTCTTGGGTGTTTGCTTCGGACATCCATGCTAGGAGACTTATCCGTGCGTATCATAGAACTCATCCTGACCGACCTGGTTGCTCAAATGAGGGTTTGGTGACCCCTCCTCAAGGGGGGGTACTGTTGTGAATGGGTTTGAGATGAGTTCTGAGCAGAGGCTCCCTCTGGTGGTTACAAGCGGTGCTAGTCTGTCCAGTGAAGATTGTGAGGACTGGGAATCAGGTGTTACTGACTGGTCTTATATAAGGGAGTCACCTTCCCATCAGGGTTGCCGGTGATCAATTGTTCTGGTCTGAATCCTTTATTCCAGTTTCCCTTGTAGCCTGCTGTGTCGTGTCTGCATCTCCTGCTAACAGATAAGACATTTTCTTCTTTTGTGTTTGTGCTATATTTTTGCATTTTGTCCTGCACTTCTGTGGGGGCCTTCAGGGTCCCCTCCGGGGGCTTCTGCCCTCTCAGTTTTGTTCAGCCACTGATGTTTGTACTTTTGCTTTTTCCAGTTTTTTCAGTGGCTGCTGTTTTGATTTTGTTACACCAGAGAACTAATTTAGGTGGTAGAGGTCATGTGATCTCAGGTGTTTTTGAAATTAGTAGAGTTGGTGCTTTTCAGGGTTTTCTGGGATTGCAGTAAGTACCCTTCCTATCCTTTTCTATTTAGTTAGTTTGGGCCCCAACGTTTGCTCATACTATTTTCTTTCTGTGTCAGTATTTCATCTTGTCTAACCGCCATTACATGTTTGGGGGCTTTCTATTATCTTTGGGGTTCTGCTCCGGGGCAGATAGCTTTCCTATATCTATCTTTAGGTGTAGTTAGTTTCTCAGGCTGTGACGAGGCGTCTAGGACCAACGTAGGAACGCTCCACGGCTGCCTCTAGTTGTGGTGGTTAGTCAGCGTACTGCAATCTCATAGATTCCAACTTCTCTGGTGTATTGCCTTTTTTACCTGCACTCCTCAGCTACCGAAACATAACACTGGACACTTTAAAAGGAGGCTGGTGCTTGGCATCATTGTTTCTCTTCTGTTAACCATGGTTATCTCTAAAGAAACACGTGCAGTCATCATTGCAATGCACAAAAAAGGCCACACAGGGAAGAGTATCGCAGCTAGAAAGATTGCACCTCAGTCAACAATCTATCGCATCATCAAGAACTTCAAGGAGAGAGGTTCCATTGTTGCCAAAAAGGCTTCAGGGCGCCCAAGAAAGACCAGCAAGCACCAGGACCGTCTCTTAAAAGTGCAGAGCTTGCTCAGGAATGGCAGCAGGCAGGTGTGAGTACATCTGCACGCACTGTGAGGCGGAGACTCTTGGAGCAAGGCCTGGTCTCAAGGAGGGCAGCAAAGAAGCCACTTCTCTCCAGAAAAAACATCATGGACAGACTGATATTCTGCAAAAGGTGCAGGCAGTGGACTGCTGAGGACTGGGGTAAAGTTATTTTCTCTGATGAATCCCCTTTTCGATTGTTTGGGACATCAGGAAAACGCCTCATTCGGAGAAGACAAGGTGAGCGCTACCACCAGTCTTGTCTCATGCCAACTGTTAAGCATCCTGAAACCATTCATGTGTGGGGTTGCTTCTCAGCCAAGGGAATCAGCTCTCTCACAGTCTTGCCTAAAAACACAGCCATGAATAAAGAATGGTACCAGAATGTCCTCCAAGAGCAACTTCTCCCAACCCTCCAAGAGCAGTTTGGCGATCAACAATGCCTTTTCCAGCATGATGGAGCACCTTGCATAAAGCAAAGGTGATAACTAAATGGCTCAGGGAACAAAACATAGAGATTTTGGGTCCATGGCCTGGAAACTCCCCAAATCTTAATCCCATTGAGAACTTGTGGTCAATCATCAAGAGACCGGTGGACAAACAAAAACCTAAAAATTCTGACAAAATGAAAGCACTGATTGTGCAAGAATGGACTGCTATCAGTCAGGATTTGGTCCAGAAGTTGATTGAGAGCATGCCAGGGAGAATTGCAGAGGTCCTGAAGAAGAAGGGTCAACACTGCAAATATTGACTTGCTGCATTAACTCATTCTAACTGTCAATATAAGCTTTTGTTACTCATATGTTTGCAATTATTATATTTCTGTCTGTGATAAAAACATCTGTCAAACACACATAAAAACCAGAGGGCAGCAGATCATGTGAAAATATAATATTTGTGTCATTCTCAAAACTTTTGGCCATGACTGTACAAGTGTATAGTAAATGCGAACAGCACAGCAGGGTTAAAAGACTATTGAAGCAAGTAATAAGCAAAAAAAAAAAAAGTTTTTAAAAAATATTAAAAAATAGAAAAGTTTAAATCACCCCCCTTTTACCGCATTCAAAATAAAACAATAAAAAATTAAAAATACACATATTTGGTATCGCCGCATTCAAAAACCACTGATCTATCAAAATATAAAAAGAAGAAATCTGATCAGTAAACAGTGTAATAAGAAAAAAAATCAACCAGAATTACATTTTTTGTCTCCGCAACATTGCAATAAAACGCAATAACAAGTGATTGAAAGATTATACCTATGCAAAATGGTATCAATAAAAGCATCAGATTGGTATGTCAGCGTCATACCCGCAGCGGTCAAATTCTACAGCATAGTGGA
This sequence comes from Oophaga sylvatica, assembly GCA_033576555.1. Taxonomy (NCBI): domain Eukaryota; kingdom Metazoa; phylum Chordata; class Amphibia; order Anura; family Dendrobatidae; genus Oophaga; species Oophaga sylvatica. The sequence goes on along the minus strand of JARQOD010000001.1, from coordinate 298,577,946 downwards.
TGGGATTTCAAGAAATCCCATGCCCACTATGCGTGCTGAGACGCCTCTGGATTCCATGCGGAGATGCACATGTGGGGTGTCTTTCCAGACCGCAGCATGTCAATTTAAATGTAAATTAACCATATGCTTTCATTAGATGCAGTAAAACCGCATTATCTCCTTAGTCATATCCGTATAAAGTGCTGGAACACATCTTACTACGCATGTGTACTAATTTAAACAATAGCGTACCATGTTTCAGCCGGAAGTACAACCTACACTGCAGTTCTCGTGATCGATCAGCTGATCGCGAGAACTGCAGCGCACGTGACCGCCGGGGACGGGGTTATTTCCGGTCACTAGCCAAGTTCTCACGATCAGCTGACCATGTGACTGCTGGGGACTGAGTTATCTCCAGAGATCATCTTCAAGCTTCACTGTGTTCTGGATGTCAGGCTGAATGGTGGCATATTGCCACCGTTCAGTCAAAGGCATCCAGAAGTAGCAGAGCTGGACTCGTCATGTGACAGTATGTATATCTTCTCTGCAGACAGGTAAGGATATTGTTGCTTTTTTATTTTAATTCTCTTCCAAGAGACAAGGGCGTTAGTGGAATAGGCGATGTAGTAAGAATGGTTTAATTAAGATCTACTAAAGGAGTCTGTGTCATTATTTCAATTAAAAGACTTTATACTGGCTGTATCTTTATTTACCATGTAACTATAGGATTAGTAACGGATAGGAGTCTTATAGTCGTTTCTCCTTTACTAAGCTGTGGGTTTGATGTCATCGGTAGTGTTGAGCATTCCGATACCGCAAGTATCGGGTATCGGCCAATATTCGCGGTATCGGAATTCCGATACTGAGTTCCGATACTTTTGCTACATCGTATACCGGAATCGGAAGTTCCCATAATTCTTTGAGAGGCAGTGTTATTTTATTCAGCCAATGAGGAATCATAAGAAGTGTGGGGACATCCTGTAATGCTGCGGTCATGTTAACTAATGGCATGGCTGTGATTGGCTGCTGAAATGATGTCAGAATGCACTATAAAAGGTGCCGCCGCCATTTTGGTTTCACTCTGCTGTGAATTCAGTTAGGGACAGAACGCTGCTCTTCTGACTCTGAGGGACAGTTAGAGATTGCGTTTTTGTGAATTGTTCTGTAGGCAGGCTATTTGACAAACCGCTGTGTAAATCTTCCTTTTGCCTTGCAGTGCTGTTTTCACAGCTCTCTGCAAAGTCTGTGTGTGAGTGCAGGTGACCCTGCAGTTTGGTCTGCATCCACCGCTGTTTGTAGTCAGCTGCACGTGTCACTCACTGCCTCATTTTTTATTTTTTTTTGGAATTGGTGCTGCTCCATTCAATTTCAATTAACTCTCATCTATTAGTGTGACGCGCTTCCATCCGTATCCAATACATTGGTTGCAAACACTATAGAGGTACATAAAGAAGCCTTTCAGAGCTAGTGAACAGTTGTGTGCAGTGGTCACGGCTGTCTGGGAGGTCTCTTTGTGAGTGCAGATCACGCTCAAGTTAGTTGGAGTCTGCTAAGCGTGTGTCACTGTCTCATCCTTTTTTTTTTTTTTGGAATTGGTGCTGCTCCATTCAATTTCAATTAACTCTAATCTATTAGTGTGACGCGCTTCCATCCGTATCCAATACATTGGTTGCAAACACTATAGAGGTACATAAAGAAGCCTTTCAGAGCTAGTGAACAGTTGTGTGCAGTGTTCACGACTGTCTGGGAGGTCTCTTTGTGAGTGCAGATCACGCTCAAGTTAGTTCTTCAACCACTGCTGGTTGGAGTCTGCTGAGTGTGTGTCACTGCCTCATCCTTTAAATTTTTGGCTAATTGGTGCTGCTCCATTCTATTTCAATTAACTCTAATCTATTAGTGTGATGCGCTTCCATCCGTATCCAATACATTGGTTGCAAACACTATAGAAGTACATAAAGGAGATTTTCAGAGCTAGTGAACAGTTGTGTGCAGTGTTCACGGCTGTCTGGGAGGTCTCTTTGTTACTGCAGATCACGCTCAAGTTAGTTCTTCAACCACTGCTGGTTGGAGTCTGCTGAGTGTGTGTCACTGCCTCATCCTTTAAATTTTTGGCTAATTGGTGCTGCTCCATTCTATTTCAATTAACTAAATGTAAAGAAAACCAAGGAGATGGTGGTGAGTTATAGAAGGAAAAAGGAGGATTACTTACCGATCACCATTGCTGGCCAGGAGGTTGAGATTGTTGAGAGCTACAAATATTTGGGGGTTCACCTTGACAGTAAACTCGATTGGAGCTGTCATACAGAAAAGGTTTACAAGAAGGGAATGAGCAGACTGTACTTTCTGCGGAAGCTCAGGTCGTTCAATGTGTGCAGTAAAATGCTGGAGATGTTCTACCAGTCCGTTGTAGCAAGCGCCATCTTTTTTGCTATCATTTGCTGGGGCAGTAGTGTGCGAGTAGTTGACGCTAATAAACTCAGCAAACTTATCAAGAAGGCAAGCGCAGCTGTTGGCCTCCATCTTAACTCTTTTGAGGAGGTATTGGAGGATAGGATTCAGAAGAAGTGTAGGGCTATAATGAACAATAATACACACCCCCTATACGCGCTGTTCTTGAAGCAGAAGAGCACATTCAGCAGCCGTCTAATCCTATTAAGGTGCAAGAAGGAGAAATTCAGGAAATCGTTTGTACCTACTGCTATGGGGATGTATAATAATTTCCTAAGGGTGGTAGAAAATAAAGACTGATGGCTGGTGTACTAATGTCAATTAACATTGTCTTATATACACCTGAGCTACACACTTTTATTTATTATGTAATGTTGGTACACCTGTGCAAGATTTGTGTCCTAATATTTTATGTACTGCTGTTTGTATTGCTGCTGTAATACTGTAATTTCCCCCCGGGATTAATAAAGTGTGTCGCATCGTATCGTATCGTATCGTAATCTATTAGTGTGATGCGCTTCCATCCGTATCCAATACATTGGTTGCAAACACTATAGAAGTACATAAAGGAGCCTTTCAGAGCTAGAGAACAGTTGTGTGCAGTGTTCACGGCTGTCTGGGAGGTCTCTTTGTGAGTGCAGATCACGCTCAAGTTAGTTCTTCAACCACTGCTGGTTGGAGTCTGCTGAGCGTGTGTCACTGCCTCATCCTTTAAATTTTTGGCTAATTGGTGCTGCTCCATTCTATTTCAATTAACTCTAATCTATTAGTGTGACGCGCTTCCATCCGTATCCAATACCTTGGTTGCAAACACTATAGAAGTACATAAAGGAGACTTTTGGCTGGTTTGCGGCCTGCAGGAACAGACAGATTAGTATTACCCTATTTTTTGTAGCCTTATCTATTGCATTCTAGTTTTGTGCATTGTAATAGCTACAAAAATTTTGTGAGTGATACTATTGATTGTACATCGTTTATGGTCTCAATCACAACCTTTGTTTTTGGGGGAAAAACAGGGAAAAGTTAATAAAGTTCAGCAAATACTACACTTGACACTTTCTAGGCCACATTAGCTGATATTAAAGTGTAGTCCACACTTAATAAACTTAGTGTTTCTTATACCTGTTAGCAGCTGTTCAGGAATAAGCACACTAAGGCCTTAGTATTTTTCTGCCTATCTTTATCAATCTACCAAGATGAAGAAGGCAGGGAGTAAGGCACGTGGTCGTGGGCGTGGAGTTTCAGCAGGGAGAGGACGTGGGGATTCTGTGGCTGCTGCGGCCCCCAGTGACACAGCATCCACCAGTTTTCCCCGTGAGCGGTCCTTTATGCGCAGTTTTGTAGGAGCACGGCGTACCCCCTTGCTGCAGGAAGAACAAATTGAAGCCGTTGTCGGTTGGATGGCAGCCAACGCATCGACTTCAATTGCTTCCACCTCCTCTCAGGACCAGAGCACTGTTGAGCAACCATCTGTCTCTTCACCACCTGCCAAAATGCCCAGGCAGTCAGAGAGCTCTGTACAGGAGCCAGCTCAGTCTCTACTTCTGTTCTCTGAATCTGTTGGCTTTGAAAGAGGGGGCCAGCCAAGCAGCATTCTAGAATGTGAAGAGGGAGTATGCAGCGATGCGCAACTGCTTTGTCTCTCTGAATCTGAAGAGGCGGGTGAGCCAGTGCCGATGGTCAGCACACCGCAGAATGCATCTGATGATGATGAGACTCAGGTGCCAGTTTCTGTTGCGCATGGTGCTGGCCAGACGACCCAACAGCAGCAGGTGTTGGAAGAGGGTAGTGGAAATGATGAGGTCCTTGACCCATCATGGTGTGAGGAACAGGAAGGTGGTGGGAGCAGCTCTGAGGAAGAGATTCCCCCAACGGTCCAAACAGGAGGGAGAGGTAGGCTGCAGATTTGGTTGCCTGTAGCCTCCAGTTTGGCACCCGTTCGGAGCAGTTCTCTTCCAAAAGCCAAAACGGGTGCTCCCAGGACTTGCAGTGTGTGGTCCTTTTTTGACACAGTTGCAGATGACATTTGCAATGTCAAATGCAAGCTGTGTCATCAAAAAGTCAAAAGAGGTAAAAGTGCCAGCAAACTCAATACCACTAATATGTGGAAACATGTGCAGACCAAGCACGTGGTGGAGTTACAAAGACACACTGGAGACGTAGGCCAACCTACAGCACCACCTACATCTTCAGCTCGTGTTGGAGCCTCTTCCTCCAGCTCACACACGGCTGTTTCGGCTTCCTCACAGGATCGCCATGGAAGAACCTCTGTCACTGGACGCTTACCTGTTCCGACTGATATGAGCGTGGCAAAACGTCAACAGGCCGTCCTGAAATTAATTTCAATGGGGAATCGAAGCCACACAGCGCAGGAGCTCTGGAATGCCATAAAGCAGGAGAGCGACGTGTGGTTTGTGCCAGCGAATCTCCAGCCAGGCTTGGTAGTGTGTGACAATGGCCGAAATCTGGTGGCAGCTCTGGGCCTAGGCAACCTCACTCACATACCATGTCTGGCACATGTGCTCAACTTGGTCATGCAGAGTTTTTTGAGGGACTATCCGGATCTTGATGCACTGCTGCACAAGGTCCGCCTAGAGTGCGCTCACTTGCGTCATTCCAGCATGGTCAGATCGCGCATTGCAGCTCTGCAATGCCGATTCTGCCTTCCGGAACATCGCATCATATGTGACCTACCCACCAGGTGGAATTCCACGTTACATATGTTGGAGCGGTTGTGTGAGCAGCAGGCAGCAGTAATGGAGTACCAGCTGCATCAGGCGCAATCAACTCGCAATTTGCGCCATTCACACTTCACCACCACTGAGTGGGCCTCTATGAAGGACATCTGCCACGTTTTGCGTGCATTTGATGACTCAACGCGGATGGCGAGTGCAGATGATGCACTAGTCAGCATGACTGTCCCCCTTATCTGCCTGCTTCAAAAAACACTGCACTAAGCACTAAGCACTAAGGGATGAGGTTTTGGAAGAGGTGGAGGATGAGGAGTCACAAATTCCATCACCTTCTGGACAGTCAGCGCAACGTGGTTCCTCACAAAGGCCTAGGCAGGGGACACTTTGTGAGGAGGATGAGGAGGAGTCAATGGAGGAGGAAGACATCGCTCCAGAGGGAGGTACACAATGCTCTAGTCAGTATGTAGAGCGAGGGTGGGGTGATGCAGAGCAGGCAGAGATGACGCCTCTTGCAGGGGACAGCGTTTCTTGGCCAGTTGGGAGTCTGCAGCACATGGTTGATTTCATGCTGTAGTGCCTGAGAAACGACCGCCGCATCGCCCACATTCTCACCACGTCTGATTATTGGGTGTACACCCTCCTAGACCCTCGCTACTGGGACAACCTATAAAGCCTCATCACACCGTTAAACCGGGAGCGTAAAATGCGGGAGTACCAAGACACACTGGTGCAATCCATCATGTTCTCCATTCCAGCCGAGAGCACTGCTGCTGCTACTGCTTTACAAAGCAGCTCTGTGCGTCGAGGCAGGGGAGAAAGCTGTGCACCAAGAGGGAGCAGAGCAGCGCCTCTGCACAGGGCAAGACAAATATGGCCCAAATGTGGCAAAGTTTTGTGTCACCGCCACAAATGTCTACACCATCACAGACGGCTCCAGTCAGCAGGAGGCAACATTTCCGTCAGATGGTGACAGACTACATGTCTTGCCCTCTCAGTGTACTCCCAGACGGCTCTTCCCCATTCAAGTTTTGGGTCTCTAAGCTGGATACATGGCCAGAGCTTAGCCAGTATGCATTGGAGGTGCTGGCTTGACCTGCTGCCAGTGTATTATCGGAGCGCGTCTTTAGTGCCGCAGGTGGTGTACTAACAGACCGTCGCATGCGACTATCCTCCGATAACGTAGACCGGCTTACTTTTCTTAAAATGAACAAGGCATGGATCTCGCCTGAATTTGCCTGTCCGGTTTCCGATTAAGTAACTGGTTGGCAACAGTATCCATGTCTCCTGTTCTGTTCATTTTTCTACCACCTGAACTCTACTCCCTGGTCTCAACACTGCCAGTTGCTGCTCAGAAGTGCTGTGTCCACAGAGAAAAACATAAGCTCCTGTGTTAGTGGGGTTCAGTAACGCCAGCTGTTCCCCTGCTGTGTGTCCGGCAATAAGTCTCCTGCTCCCTCCACATGCACACAACATCAGATGTCTAACTTGCTCCACATAGGGAAGAGATTGTTATGCTCAAAACACGAAAAACGGCAGTTTTCCAACCCTAAAATGATGAATTTTTGTAACAAATATGTACAAATATAAATTTTTAATCGAAGCGCATATATGCACATGGCGAGTACAAATGCTAAGCAAAAACCCAACATAGGGTATAGGGGTTGAAATGAATGCATAAAAGTACATTTCATAATCCATTAATGCTGCTTAAGGAACGGTATCTCCACCTGTAAGATACTGCAGACAATGGATGTACGACTCATCATCATCATCATCATTAGTTCTATATGTGACAGACATATTAAAATACACTGATTGAGGCCAACTGTAAGTTCACACCCCATATATGAAAGGTCCAGCATCTAAACCTGATAATAAGGCGCAATAATCATGCATAACCTCTAAAAAGTGCATTGTGCATACTGACAATAGCAAGTTATACCTGCAAGTGCAGGTCAAACAACGCCAACGGATAGAACTGTTAAGGGTATGCCACACTAAACAACATCGCTAACGGGATCGCTAAAAAACGTCACTATTTAGCGATCCCGTTAGCGATGTTGTAGTGTGCGGCATCTACCAGCGACGAGCTCCCTGCTGAGATCCTGCTGTGATCTCGCTCGTCCCTGGAATCGTTCCGGACCCTATTTTATCGCCGGCGCTCCCGCTGGGTAAGTATAATCGCTAAGTGTAGCACCTTTTCTTAGCGATGTAGCGGTACTTTTGTACCGCTAAAGTCGTTAAGGAGATCGCTAACCGCGATAGCGTCCTTAACGACATCGCTAAGTTAGGTAGCTACTAGCGATATAGAAACAATCCCGCTAGCGATCTCATTAGTATGCGACGCTAACGAGATCGCTAGCGGGGTTGTGTAGTGTGGCAGTACCTTTAATGGTATCTAGGTATCACAGTGCATAGCTACTGATGGACAATGGCGATATAATACTGTACCTCAATAAAGGCAGCGGCACCCCTCATGCTTGTTTGGCTTGTAGCTTCTTCAAGAGGGGACTTGCGTGTTTGGTTGCTCATAGGTGCATGTTTATACAGGAAATCAGTCATGATGGCGGGTTTGGAGCGGCCCTACCGCTGAAGAACGATGCGCAATGTCACTGCAAGTGAGTGTCATATAACGGCCAGACGCTCCCCTACCCCACGCGTCAGAGCAGGAAGGCAGTGTGGGTGGAAAAACCGTCATGCAAGCATACATGCACTTCCCCTCTTCAACTTTCTACAAGCGAAAAGCGCATGAGTGCTGCCGCAGCCTTTATTGACGTAGAGTATTATATCGCCATTCGCCATCACTGGCTGTGCACTCTCTGATACATAGATAGCATATACCTTTGCTATCCATTGGCTTTGTTTCACCTGCACTTGCAGGCACCCACAGCAATTTTCAATATGCATGATGCATTTTTTATCGGTTATGCTTGATCATTGATTATTGCGCCATATTATCATGAGTCCATGCTGGACATTTAATATATGGGGTGTCAAGTAACAGTTTTCCTCAATGAGTGTATTTTTAACTATCACATACAACTTGTAATGATGATGATGACTAGTACTACATCCATTGTCTGCACTATATTACGGGTGTACATAGCGTTCCTTAGGCAGCATTCATTTCTTCAGAAATGTACTTGTATGCATTCATTTCAACCCCTATAGGTTTTTTATTTTTTTTGGTCGGGTTGCATTTCTTGTTGCCATGTGCATATATGCGTTTATATTTTAAATGTCTTTATTTCAATATTTTGGAATTCAATGCATCATTTTATGGTCCTAGTAAAGATTACGTTTATCTTGTTTGGAGTATATATGAGTCGCCCGCCAGGGCCGTGGGGTACTCGGCACCGAGCCCGTTCACTTCTATGGGGGATGTCACGGCAACACAGCTCGGTCCGTGGCCCTGGGCGCTCACTGAAAAGGGGGATATTTACAGGGGATTAAAGGTTTGTAGAAATGTTTGTGACGCCACCTGTGGTACCTGGTCAGGGTGACCAGCGCTGCTATGCAGATCCGCTGAAGGGTTGGTGTTGGGCAGCAAGGTGTTAAGCCTTCCACAGGCAAGGATGGGGTCCTTCAGGGTAAACGGGGCGTAGGGGTGCAGGACGGAGAAGGGGAGTTCAGCCGCAGGAGTAATAAGGCAGACACACACACGAAAGTCTCTTTCTGTACCTTTACTGATGATGTTGCAGGCACGTCCCGAGGTGCTGGCAGGGTGAAGGATGCACGTCCAGTTATTCCCACTGAGTAGGTGTAGGGCCTCCTTACTCCTGTAGTGTGCGTTTCTGACCTGTGTGAAACGAGGCCTAACTCTGTCTTCAACTTTACACGCCCGGCTGACTTTGTGGTAGGGCCTTCTCTTGGAAAGACACAGTCTCTAATGGCGGTACCTGCCAGACTCCTGTCTTCCTGACCCCGGTTACGTATCAACACTTGTGGGCCCCTGCGACTTGAAGTCCCGCAGGGTCTCCGGTATCTCCTACTAGTCATGTAGATTCTAGCAAACTCAGACCCGGTGTCCGGTTATTCAGAGTAGAGGTAAGCTATCAATGCTGTTTCAACCTCCGTTACTCTCTTCTTCTCTTCCACTCGCCTTTCATCCTACTCCGACCTTTAACATAAGCACACTAGCAGTAGATGGCTGCTTCTTCTCCTTTCTTCACCGCTCTCAAAGCGTCGGCACGCTTGCTCACTGAACTGAACTCAGTTGACTCAATTCTGACTAGGCTGAAGTGGCTTTCTCTCTCCACTTGTACTAGCCTCCACACGTTGAACTAAGCTCAAAGTTGCAGTCTTCAGGTTCTTTCAACAACTGCTGTTCTCTTTCTCTCTTTTCTTTCTAAGCTCTGTCTGAAGCGGCTATCAGGATTCACCATCTGTCCTGCACCTGGCTTTGCAGACTCACTGATCTATGCTCACTCCTAGAGCTACTCTCCACTCTCCAAGAGAACTAACAACTCTCAACTTTCTGAGGTAACAGCAACTACAAACTAAACTTGCTCTGAGCTCTCTCAGCTCTCAGCTAGACCGAACTCTCTGCTGTCTAGGCGTAGACTGTTTGTCTGCTGTGACTTCACCATCCTTATATACTCTAAGAAGGGCTCCCTCTGGTGGCTCTAGGGATTGGTGAAGCTGTGTGAATGAATATCAGGTCTCTTGTGGTTGTTACCTTCAGTGCATCCTCCTGGGGAATAAGATTCCAAGCGCAGCTGGGCTCTACATCCCCCCTGGTTAAGATCAGCACTCCCGGGCTGAAAGAAAATATTTTTTAGTTAACAACAACATTAACTCTTCCCTTACGGGAGGTGAGAACTCTTTAACTTTACAAACAATAAATAACACTTTTAATACTGATAGAAAATGCAGTGCAAAGTGCTTGTCAAGTAAACAGTATACTTGTGGAGGACCCGCTCAAAACCTCCCACGGTGGTCCTGGGTGGGCTGCAAGACTTCTCTTTTTGCAAACCTCACTTTCGGCCACACCAAACGGGTTTTGTCTTCAGAGGTAACAAGGTAAAAGCTAGATAAAGCACTTAAGGAGGTGCTAATTATTTACATAGGCAGTTTTTGGGCTGGCAGAGTCCTCAGCCACGCAGTACATATCAGAAGACATATAGCAAAAACACATTACCCTACTGGGGTATACTAGGCATCATAACTATGTAAACATTCAGATAGGCAGGCACCCGTCCAGGTGCAGCAATACTTTGACAACTATATACAGTACTGAAACCTTGTCCAGGTTAGACATTTACTTAGCTGGGGCGACACCTGGTGGCTGTGCAAGCACAGGACCATTCCTATTCACGGGCCCAGTGCCTAGCACCAGGATCATCGACTCCACCATTGGTGTCTGTGTGGCTGGTGTGCACTGGACTGGTGGGGGTGTCAGGGGTTCCAGCAGGGTGTCATCATCTGCAGCAGGGATATCATCGCCGGTTACCTGCATTTCTTCAGCGCCGGACTCCTCCGCTGCGGTGTCAGTACCGGAGCCGGGATCCTCCTTTGCTTCAGGTGCCGGCAGGATGGGACGCCTCAGCGGGCGCTGCGGCTCCAGCGGCTGGTCTCGGCCTAGCGTGAGCGCTCGCCAGCTCCGCTTCATGCTTACCGCCTCCTTCCGTTGCCGGGTCAGCTCCGCAGGCTCAGCTTCCTCCATCGCTGGTTCTTCTGTGGGGATAGGTAAGGCAGCGGCGGCGTCTGCGACGGAACTCGCTCCTTGGACGGCTTCTGATGCCGGGTTCACAGGTGGGTGGAGCAATCGGCTCTGCTGCAGCCGCAGCTTCTGAGCCCTCCAGCTCTCTTCCATCCGCTCCACTTCTGCCGGTGCCGGGCCAGGTTCTCCACCGCAGCATCCACTTCAGGGTCGGGAAGGGTGCCTGGATCCTCCAGCAGCACGGCTTCCTTGGTAGCGGGAAGATCTGCTTCATCGGGGGGGTCCCGCTCTTTGGTCTGGAGGCGGGGCCTTTGTATCCTTTTCCGCCCACCAAGGAGGATGAGGAGGCGGATCTCCTTGGCTGTAGGGCAGGTCCGCACATTACAATAGTACTTGGACTGAGCGGCCATAACTTTCGCGCCACAGGGGGGGTACGCCCACGAATGCACGCCCCCCTTCTTCACCAGCGCCTCAGGGCGCGAACATGGCGGTAAAATGGTGGCAAAATGGTGGCAAAGTCACAAATATAGAAATACAGTCTTTTTGCACAAAACAGTCCAATTCAGGCACACAGGACTCGCTTATAGCGAGCTTCGGATCCTGTTCGTGACACCAAAAGATGAGTCGCCCGCCAGGGCCTGTGGGGTACTCAGCACCGAGCCCGTTCACTTCTATGGGGGATGTCACGGCGACACAGCTCGGTCCGTGGCCCTGAGCGCTCACTAAAAAGGGGGGATATTTACAGGGGATTAAAGGTTTGTAGAAATGTTCGTGACGCCACCTGTGGTACCTGGTCAGGGTGACCAGCGCTGCTATGCAGATCCGCTGAAGGATTGGTGTTGGGCAGCAAGGTGTTAAGCCTTCCACAGGCAAGGATGGGGTCCTTCAGGGTAAACGGGGCGTAGGGATGCAGGACGGAGAAGGGGAGTTCAGCCGCAGGAGTAATAAGGCAGACACACACACGAAAGTCTCTTTCTGTACCTTTACTGATGATGTTGCAGGCACGTCCCGAGGTGCTGGCAGGGTGAAGGATGCACGTCCAGTTATTCCCACTGAGTAGGTGTAGGGCCTCCTATTCCTGTAGTGTGAGTTTCTGACCTGTGTGAAACGAGGCCTAACTCTGTCTTCAACTTTACATGCCCGGCTGACTTTGTGGTAGGGCCTTCTCTTGGAAAGACACAGTCTCTAATGGCGGTACCTGCCAGACTCCTGTCTTCCTGACCCCGGTTACGTATCAACACTTGTGGGCCCCTGCGACTTGAAGTCCCGCAGGGTCTCCGGTATCTCCTACTAGTCGTGTAGATTTTAGCAAGCTCGGACCCGGTGTCCGGTTATTCAGAGTAGAGGTAAGCTATCAATGCTGTTTCAACCTCCGTTACTCTCTTCTTCTCTTCCACTCGCCTTTCGTCCTACTCCGACCTTTAACATAAGCACACTAGCAGTAGATGGCTGCTTCTTCTCCTTTCTTCACGGCTCTCAAAGCGTCGGCACGCTTGCTCACTGAACTGAACTCAGTTGACTCAATTCTGACTAGGCTGGAGTGGCTTTCTCTCTCCACTTGTACTAGCCTCCACACGTTGAACTAAGCTCAAAGTTGCAGTCTTCAGGTTCTTTCAACAACTGCTGTTCTCTTTCTTTTCTTTCTAAGCTCTGTCTGAAGCGGCCATCAGGATTCACCGTCTGTCCTGCACCTGGCTTTGCAGACTCACTGATCTGTGCTCACTCCTAGAGCTACTCTCCACTCTCCACTCTCCAGTTGCTGCTCAGAAGTGCTGGATGCACAGATAAAAACACTCGCTCCTGTGTTTGTTGGGTTCAGTAACGCCAGCTGTTCCCCTGCTGTGTGTCCGACAATAATTCCTGCTACCTCCAAATAAAAGTTACACCAGAGATTACACTTGCTCATACTAGGCCTCAGCCTACACCCTCCTTGACCCTGGGCTTCAACACCGCCAGTTGCTGCTCAGAAGTGCTGGATGCACAGATAAAAACACTCGCTCCTGTGTTTGTGGGGTTCAGTAACGCCAGCTGTTCCCCTGCTGTGTGTCCGGCAATAATTACTGCTACCTCCACATGCTGAAAACAACATCACATGTCTAACTGGCTCCACATAGGGATGAGGCTACACCCTGATTGAAATGCTCAAAACGAGAAAAACGGCAGCTTTAAAACCATAAACTGATTAATCGTTGTCCCAAATATGTTACAAAATAATTTGGAAATATAAGTGCATATATGCACATGTCGAATACAAATGCAAACCAAAAAGCCTACTTATGGTATAGGGGAGTGATGGCGAACCTTGGCACTCCAGCAGTTGGAGAACTACAACTCACAGCATGCCTCAAATGCTGCAAGGTTGGAAGTGCATAGTGTGAGTTGTACTTTTACAACAGCTGGAGTGCGAATGTTAGCCTTCAGTGGTATGGGGTTGGGTTGGAAATGAATGCATACAAGTACATTTAATAATCCATTGTTGCTTAAGGAACGGGATCTACACCTGTAATATAGTGCAAACAATGGATGTAGGACTACTCATCATCATCATTACTTATATTTGTGACAGTAAAAAATACACTGATTTAGCCCAAATGTTAGTTTACACCCCATATCTGAAAGGTCCAGCATGTAATCCTGATAATAAGGCGCAAAAATCATGCATAACCTCTAAAAAGTGCATCGTGCATACTGACAATAGCAAGATATACCTGCAAGTGCAGGTGAAACAATGACAACTGATAGAAAAGGTTAATGATATCTTGGTATCAGAGTGAATAGCGACACCTGTACAATGGCGATATAATACTGTACCTCAATAAAGGCTGCGGCACACCTCACGCGCGTTTTGCTTGTAGCTTCTTCTCTAAGAGGGGACGTGCGTGTATGTTTGATCATAGGTGCATGTTTACTGAGTAAAGCAGTCATGACAACGGCTTTGTGTTGTCGGTACGCTAGCGATGATGAACGATGCGCAGCGTGACTGAAAGTCAGCGTCATATGACGCACAGACGCTCCACTACCCAACGCGTCACAGCAGGAAACCAGTCTGTGCGTCAAAACAAACGCGCAAGCATACATGCACTTCCCCTCTTCATCAAGCTATAAGAAAAACGAGCGTGAGTTGTGACGCACACTTTATTGAGGTACAGTATTATATCGCCATTCAGCATCAGTGGCTATGCAGTCTGATCGATATATACCTTATCTATCCGTTGTCATGGTTTCAAGTGCACTGTCAGGCATACATAGCAATTTTCACAATGCACTATGCACTTTTTCTAGGTTAGGCTTGATCAGAAAATTGATTATTGCGCCATATTATAAGGATTACATGATGGACATTTAATATATGTGCTGAGCCGGTTAAGTAACATTTTTCCGCAATTACTGGATTTTTTTATGTCACATATAACTTGTAATGCTGATGATGTTTAGAAGTCCTACATTCATTGTCTACACTATATTACAGGTGTACATACCGTTACTTAGGCAGCATTAATAGATTCTGAAATGTACTTGTATGCATTAATTTCAACCCCTATAGCCTTAATTTTTTTGTTTTTGTTTGCATTGCTTTTCGCCATGTGCATATATGCGTTTATATTTGTAATCTCTTTATTTTTTATATTTTTAAATTCATTTCATCATTTTATGTTAGTAAAGCTTATCTTTATCTTGTTTGGAGTATATGCATTTTGAAGTGCCACGTAACAAGGCAACTACTCTATATAGTGTTTACACACCCTCCTTGACCCTGGGCTTCAATACCGCCAGTTGCTGCTCGGAAGTGCTGTATGCACAGTCAACACTTGCTCCTGTGTTACTGGGGTTCAGTAATGTCAGCTGTTCCCCTGCTGTGTAGCTGGCAATGGTTCCTGCTCTGTCCACACTCCCCCAAGTTCATATTTTCAACTTGGTCCAATTTGTCCTCTGTCTCCACCCTGTTCTCTCATCCCTGGGCTCCAACACCACCAGTTGCTGCTTGGAAGTGCTGTATGCACAGTCAACACTTGCTCCTGTGTTACTGGGGTTCAGTAATGTCAGCTGTTCCCCTGCTGTGTGTCCGGCAAGAAGTCCTGCTGCCTCCAATTTAAAGTTACAAAGTTGCTCCTACTAGGCCTCAGCCTACACCCTGACTGACCCTGGGCTCCAACACCGCCAGTTGCTGCTCGTAAGTGCCGTATGCACAGTCAACACTTGCTCCTGTGTTACTGGGGTTCAGTAATGTCAGCTATTCCCCTGCTGTGTGTCCGGCAAGAAGTCCTGCTGCCTCCAATTTAAAGTTACAAAGTTGCTCATAGTAGGCCTCAGCCTACACCCTGACTGACCCTGGGCTCCAACACTGCCAGTTGCTGCTCAGAAGTGTCTTTGGCACGGGTACTCCCTCCTGTCCAGCCTGGTTACAGCGCGCCAGCTGTTTCCGGGCAGTGTCAATGTCTCTTTGCCTCCAATAAGTTGTCCTGTCGTGTTGCGGTCTGGTTAGCCGACTCTATGGTGCCTGCAGTTTAGGTGCTTCCTATGTGGGCTGCGGGATATGTAAATAAAGGCTGTTTCCAACGTGCCAATAGTACAAGCACCCCCTGTGGGACTGTGGGATTTGGTAACTGCGGCCGGCTCGTGGCCTTTCAACTTTAATTTTCATGGGTACCTTCTGCTACCCATCCGGGTTCCAGTACCGTCAGCTGGTTCTCGGAAGTGCCTTTGGCCTAGGTGCCTCCATCTCGGTATCCGAGTTCCAGCAACGTCTGCTGGTCCTTGGTAGTGCTTTGTAGCACAGGTACCTCCTGCTTAGTAACCGTGTCCCAGTACCGTCAGCTGGTCCTCGGTTGTGCCATTGGCTCTGTTCCTTCTGCTGCCCCTCCGGGTTCCAGCACAGTCAGCTGGTCCTCGTTACTTCCCTTGGCTCTTGTACCTTCTGCTACCCGTCCGGGTTCCAGTACCGTCAGCTGGTTCTCAGCAGTGCCTTTGGCCTAGGTGCCTCCATCTCGGTATCCGAGTTCCAGCAACGTCTGCTGGTCCTTGGTAGTGCTTTGTAGCACAGGTACCTCCTGCTTAGTAACCACGTCCCAGTACCGTCAGCTGGTCCTCGGTAGTGCCATTGGCTCTTGTTCCTTCTACTACCAATTCAGGTTCCAGGACAGTCAGCTAGTTCTCAGAAGTTACTCAGCCTTCTTGTACCTTCAGCTACATTTCCAAGTTGAAGATTTTTTAAATGTTTTTTTGGGTAATCACTATGGATCTCCCTGACTACGACGCTGAAGACGACGACCCTGAAGACCACCCGAAGAAGACGACGACCCCGAAGACGAGGACCCTGAAGACAACGACGACCCTGAAGACAACCCCGAAGAAGACGACGACCCCAAGGACGACGACCATGAAGAAGACGAGCCTGAACACCACCACAAAGAAGAACTAAAAGATTACCCAGAAGAAGATCACCAACAGGACAAAGAAGATGAAGACAACCGACAAGATACAGAACAAGAGACAGAAGACCAAGAAGCAGAAGAACAAAAAGAAGAAGAACATTAAGCATAACACCAAAAATCATAGCAAAATATATGCTCTAAATTATAAGCAGAAGAAGACTAAGCAGTGTATGGGGGTGAGTCCGTTCCTCCTCGTGGTGCCCCTGGAAAATGCCTGCTGCTACAGGCAAAACTGAACGCGGACAAATACTGTTGTAAATCTTTTGTGACAGCAAGAACGGAAGGTGTAATGTTCAAATTTTTACAGATTACAACTACAGGAATGCCTGTCACAAATAAGAATATGATGAAGAAGATGAATAGGAAGAAGATGAAGAAGTAGAATATGAAGAAGAATAATAGTTGAATAAGAAGAATATGAGTAATGTTACAAAAAAGAATAATAGGAAGAGGTTGAAGAAGAAGATAAATAAGGTGAAGAAGAAGTTGATGAAAAAGATGCTGCTGCTGAGGATCATGAAGGAGAAAGTGTGGGAGAAGTAAAAAAGAACGTGAAGAGCATGGAAGT
This sequence comes from Oophaga sylvatica, assembly GCA_033576555.1. Lineage (NCBI taxonomy): Eukaryota > Metazoa > Chordata > Amphibia > Anura > Dendrobatidae > Oophaga > Oophaga sylvatica. The sequence goes on along the minus strand of JARQOD010000001.1, from coordinate 298,561,164 downwards.
AGTGAAACATACATATGTGCCAAAATGGAAAAAAGGTTAACAACATAGTTAATTTCTTCGTAACTCCGAACGTCTTAAAATTTTTTTTTTTTCCTGCTAATCCATTTGATTGGGTTAAACCTCTATGCCTTTAATGTCTCCTCCACCTCCCCCAATACATTCTACATTATTCTTAGTTGTTTTCCTTCATGTACAATTAACCTACAATGAAAGAAAGGGGTTATTTTAATTCCGATATTTTTGTCCCATTGACTTGCATTGATTTCCGGTATCGGAATCGGCGATATCCGATACTTCTTGAGTATCGGACCGATCCAATCCGATCCGATATTTTGCAATATCGGAAAGTATCGCTCAACACTAGTCATCGGACAATACGAAGGTGACATCAACCCCACAAATATGAATCCCAGTTGCTACCACTACAGGGCAAGTGGGAAGAGCTGGGTAAAGTGCCACAATTGGTGCATCTTTGTATGTGCCAATTTTGGGGCGGCTGCGGGCTGCTTTTTTTAGACTGGTGAGGGCCAAAATCCATGGGCCTCGCCAGCCTGAGAATACCAGGCCGCAGCCGTCTGCTTTTTCCTTAGCTGGTTAACAAAAATAGGGGGACCCCACACTATTTTTTTTGGAGAGATCCCACTATTTTTGCAAACCATCTAAGGTAAGCAGACTGCTGCAGCCTGGTATTATCAGGCTAGTAAGATTCATGGATATTGGATCCTTACCAGCCTGAAATACCAGTCCCAGTAGTCTGCTTTACTCTCTCTGCTTTACAAATATAGGGGGACCCCACGCTCTATTTTTCTTTCATTATTATTTATTAAAAAAGGAGGAGGCCTCTGTGTGTGCTTTCCTCCACTTCCTGTGTCATGTACATCCAGCTGGGTCACAAGATTCACCATTAAGTAAATTAGTACACATGTGTAGTAAGCTGCGTTCCCGCACTTAATACACATGTGATTAGTAAAATAATGCGGTTATACCGCATCTAATGAAAATGTATGGGTAATTTACGTACTGGAGACTGAGCGTCTCTGCTACATAAATTGACATGATGCGGTCTGGAAAGACGCACCGTATGTCCATCTCTGTGGGTGAGCCACGGGCGTCAGCGCATGCATAGTGACATGGGATTTCTTGAAATCCCATCCACTATGCTGTAACAGGGAAAGAGGAAGTCACTTTTTTCCTTCCCAGATGCCAAATTTCTATTAGCGTTATTTCAAGTGACAAAAAAATACATGCAATAAAAAAAATGCAACAAAACGCATGCGGAAAAAGGGCATCAAAAACGCATGTAAAAACGCATCAAAACACGCAGGTGACCTGCCAGTGATCTCAGATGTAGATTTGGTGCAGATTTCACCTGCGTCAAATCCTGAACAAATACTGAGCCATTCCTGATCGTGTGCACATACCTTAACCCCTTTCTGTCATCGGACGTACTATCCCGTCCAGGTGCCCTGGGACTTAATTCTCAGGGACGGGATAGTACGTCATAGGCAATCAGCTGTGCTCCCGGGGGAGCGCAGCTGATCGTGGCCGGGTGTAAGCTGATTATCACAGCTGACACCCGGCACTATGTGCCAGGAGCGGTCACGGACCGCTCCCGGCACATTAACCCCTGGCACACTGTGATCAAACATGATCGAAGTGTACCGGGGGCACAGGGAAGCATCGCGCAGGGAGGGGGCTCCCTGCGTGCCCCCCTGAGACCCTCAGAACAGCGCGATGTGACCGCGCTGTTCTGAAGGCTTCCTCCCTGCAGGGAGGCGGCTTCCTCAGTGCCTGCTGAGAGCAGGCGATGAGAAAGCCTGCAGCAGTGTCAGTGATATCGCTGGTGTGATCTGACCCTATCAGCGATCTGACCCTATACAGTGGTGTCCCACCCTGGGACAAAGTAAAAAAGTCAAAAAAATAAAAATAACGTGTAAAAAAAAATTCCTAAATAATGAAAAAAAAAAAAATTCCCCTATAAATTAATTTCTTTAATGTAAAAAAAAAACAACCAACAATAAAAGTACACATATTTAGTATAGTCGCGTCCGTAATGACCCGCCCTATAAAACTGTCCCACTAGTTAACCCCTTTAGGGTACCCCTTAAAAAAAATGCTTTATCATCATACTGCCGAACTAAAAGTGGAATAACATGCGATCAAAAAGACGGATATAAATAAGCATGGTACAGCTGAAAACATCATCTTGTCCTGCAAAAAACAAGCTGCCATACAGCATCATCAGTGAAATAATTAAAAAGTTATATCCTTTTTTTTCATAAATAAACGCAAGTAATATCAAAGAAATTTTACCACTATCATGAAGTACAATATGTCACGAGAATTCTCAGAATCACGAAGATCCATTGAAGCGTTCCAGAGTTATAGCCTCATAAAGAGACAGTGGTCAGAATTGTAAAAATTGTCCCGGTCATTAACGTGCAAACCACCCTTGGGGGTTAAGGGGTTAATATACCGAAAAATGGAGACACTATGGGTCTCAGAAAATGCAGCTTTTTTTTTACAAACTTTGGATTTTTTTTCACTACTTAAGTAAAAATGAAGATATACATGTTTGGCATCTTCAAACACATAATGACATGGAGAGTCATAATGGCAGGTCAGTTTTAGCATTTAGTGAGCATGGTAAAAAAAATAAAGTAATTGTGGAATTGCACTTTTTATTGCAATATCTCCACACTTTGAATTTTTTGCTGTTTTCCAGTACACAATATGGCAAAACCAATGGTGGTGTTCAAAAGTACAACTCGTCTCACAAAAAACAAGCCTTCACATGGCTATATTGACAGAAAAATAAAAAAGTTATGGCTTTGGTAAGAAGGGGAACAAAAGATGAAAACGCAAAAACGGAAA
>JARQOD010000001.1:298515212-298558190 GCA_033576555.1 Oophaga sylvatica | reverse complement strand
AAAGACAATTGAACACCCAGTTTAGAACAAAAAGTCCTCCAAAATCGGGAAACAAACTGGACTCCTCTGTCAGACACTATGTTCTCAGGAATGCCGTGTAAACGAACCACGTGCTGAAGGAACAACGGCACCAATTCAGAGGAGGAAGGCAACTTAGGTAATGGCACAAGATGTATCATCTTGGAAAACCTATCACAAATCACCCAGATGGCGGTCATTCTCTGAGAAACAGGAAGGTCGGAAATGAAATCCATAGAGATATGGGTCCATGGTCTCTTGGGCACAGGCAATGGCATCAACAAACCACTAGAGCGAGAGCAAGGCTTGGAGCGAGAGCAAGTCCTGCAGGATACACAAATTCCCTGACATCACGAGACAAGGTAGGCCACCAAAAGGACCGACTAACCCAAGTCTCTGGTACCAAAATTCCGGGATGCCCAGCCAACGCGGGAACAATGAATCTCAGACATCACACACTTTTTCACTGGTCCGGGACAAACAATTTTCAACAGGGCAGCGCTCGGGCCTATCCTCCTGACACCCTCCAGAGCAAGTCTCAAATTAGGTGAGATGGCGGAAAGAACTACACCCTCTTTCAAAATAACAGAAGGATCAGATAACTCAGGAGAGTCCGCAAGGAAGCTCCTCGAGAGGGCATCCGCCTTAACATTCTTAGTGCCAGGAAGAAAGGAAACCACAAAATTAAAACGTGTGAAAAACAAGGCCCACCTGGCCTGTCTAGGATTGAGTCGCTTGGCAGATTCCAGATAAACCAGATTCTTATGGTCAGTAAGGACCACCACCTGATGTTTGGCTCCCTCCAGCCAATGTCTCCACTCTTCAAAAGTCCACTTCATGGCCAATAACTCCCGATTACCCACGTCATAATTACGTACAGTAGGAGAAAATTTTCGAGAGAAAAAAGGCACAAGGGTTACTTTTAGAGGTCTCTGGATCTTTTTGGGACAAAACGGAACCTGCCCCATTTTCAGAGGCATCAACCTCCACCTGAATGGCAGAGAAACATCAGGCTGCCGTAGAAACAGGAGCAGAAGTGAATCTCTGCTTAAGTTCCTGAAATGCAGAGACTGCCTCAGGAGGCCAATTCACCACATCAGAACCCTTTTTGGTCAAATCAGTTAATGGTTTAACAATAACCGAGAAATTACCAATAAATTTACGATAAAAATTGGCAAAACCCAAAAATCTTTGAAGAGCCTTTTAAATGAAGTAAGTTGGACCCAACCACAGATGGCCTGAACCTTGACCGGGTCCATTTCAATAACAGATGGGGACAAAATGAATACCAGAAATGAGATCCTCTGTACGCCAAAAAGACACTTTGATCCCTTCACATACAGAGCATTCTCTCTCAAAATCTGGAATACAGTTCGAACATGTTTCACATGAGAGTCCCAGTCATTAGAAAAAAATCAAAATATCATCCAAATAAACAATCAGAAATTTTATCCACAAAATCCCTGAAAATGTCATTCATGAAGGACTGGAAGACAGAAGGAGCATTAGTGAGCCCAAAGGGCATCACAAGGTACTCAAAATGCCCCTCCGGGGTATTAAATGCCGTCTTCCATTCATCCCCGTGCTTAATGCGAATAAGGTTATATGCCCCCCTGAGGTCAAGCTTGGTAAACCAAGTAGCGTTTTTCACCCTGGAAAACAGGTCAGAAATCAAGGGTAACGGGTATTGATATTTCACAGTAATATTGTTCAAAAGACGATAATCAATACACGGCCTTAATGAACCATCCTTTTTGGCCACAAAGAAAAAACCGGCACTTAAGGGTGAAGAGGATGGTCTGATATGACCCTTCTCCAATGACTCCTTGATATAAGACCGCATAGCGTCATGTTCAGGTACAGACAAGTTAAAAAGGCGACCTTTAGGGAATTTACTACCAGGCACTAATTCAATAGCGCAGTCATAGCTCCTATGGGGAGGCAAGGATGCAGATTTACTTTCGCTAAATACATCAGAAAAATCAATCAAAAAGTCAGGAACATCCTGAGCCTGGGGGAGGCAAGAAAAAACAGGAGTGTTGGTATTAACACATTGGCAGCCCCAACTGGTTACAGACACAGATTTCCAATCCAAAACAGGATTATGAGACTGTAACCAAGGGAAACCCAGTACGATAATATCATGCAGATTATACAGAACCAAAAATTTGCAGCACTCTTGATGATCAGGTTCAACCCTCATTATCACCTGAGTAGAGAACTGAGGTTTATTCTCAGCCAAAGGGGTAGAATCGATCCCCAGTAGGGGAATAGACTTCTGTAGGGGCATCAAGGGAAACCCACAACGTTTAGCAAAATCATAATCCATCAGGTTAATAGCTGCTCCAGAATCAACGAAAGCCTGAGCAGAAAATGAGGACAGAGAGCATATCAGAGTGACAGTTAATAAAAACTTAGTCTGAACACTACCCAAGACAACTGAGCGTGCAAAACGTCTTCCCCGCTTAGGGCAGACTGAAATAGCATGAGAGGCATCACCACAGTAGAAACATAACCCATTGCGATTTCGAAACTCATGACGCTGTGCTCCAGAAACCACTCTATCACACTGCATGGATTCAGAAGCAGGTTCACAAGGCAACACTATTCCACGCATACTTCTCCGCTCACGCAAACGTCTGTCAATTTGAATCGCTAATGACATAGAATCATTGAGACCAGAGGGGACAGGAATCCCACCATAACATCCTTTACATTATCTGACAGACCCTTCCGAAAAAGGGCCGCCAAAGCGTCGTCATTCCACTTGGTCAGGACTGCCCACCTACGGAATCTCTGACAGTATAACTCAGCATCATCAAGCCCCTGATTTAATGCCAACAAGGCTTTTTCAGCTTGATCAGTGACATTAGGCTCATCGTACAATAACCCCAAAGCCTGAAAAAATGCATCAACATCACTCAAAACAGGATCCCCAGGTGTCAGGGAAAAAGCCCAATCCTGAGGATCGCCGCGCAGGAGAGAGATGACAATTTGAACCTGCTGCGCTGCGTTCCCTGAGGACTTAGATTTTAAGGCAAAAAACAATTTACAATTATTTTTGAAATTCTGAAACTTTAGCTCGATCCCCTAAAAACAAATCTGGCATGGGAATCCTAGGTTCCACAACAGGCAACCTAGCAAGATATGCAGCAATACTCTGAACCTCAGTGGCAAGCTGATCCACACGGCCAGACAACTGTGCAAACTCCATTGAGAGAAAAACTCCTCCCAGCACCCAGAGATACAGAGGGAAAAAAAAAAATGCAACAAACAGAAAAATATCTCTGACAACTCTGACAACCGTTTTTTCTTTCACAAATTTTTTCCCTTCTGTGAGTACCATACAATTTTAAATTTTGGGCCGGTGATACTGTTATGTTTCGGTAGCTGAGGAGTGCAGGCAAAAAAGGCAATACACCAGAGCAGTTGGAATCTATGAGATTGCAGTACCCTGACTAACCACAACAACTAGAGGCAGCCGTGGAGCGTTCCTACGTTGGTCCTAGACGCCTCGTCACAGCCTGAGAAACTAACTACACCTAAAGATAGATATAGGAAAGCTATCTGCCCCGGAGCAGAACCCCAAAGATAATAGAAAGCCCCCAAACATGTAATGGCGGTTAGACAAGAAGAAATACTGACACAGACAGAAAATAGTATGAGCAAACGTTGGGGCCCAAACTAACTAAATAGAAAAGGATAGGAAGGGTACTTACTGCAATCCCAGAAAACCCTGAAAAGCACCAACTCTACTAATTTCAAAAATACCTGAGATCACACGACCTCTACCACCTAAATTAGTTCTCTGGTGTAACAAAATCAAAACAGCAGCCACTGAAAAAACTGGAAAAAGCAAAAGTACAAACATCAGTGGCTGAACTAAACTGAGAGGGCAAAAGCCCCCGGAGGGGACCCTGAAGGCCCCCACAGAAGTGCAGGACAAAATGCAAAAATCAAGCACAAAAACAAAAAGAAGAAAATGTCTTATCTGTTAGCAGGAGATGCAGACACGACACAGCAGGCTACAAGGGAAACAGGAATCAAGGATAGAGACCAGAACAATTGATCACCGGCAACCCTGATGGGAAGGTGACTCCCTTATATAAGACCAGTCAGTAACACCTGATTCCCAATCCTCACAATCTTCACAATCTTCACTGGACAGACCAGTACCGCTTGTAACAACCAGAGGGAGCCTCTGCTCAGAACTCATCTCAAGCCCATTCACAACAGACTACAACCACAACTGTCATACCGTCTGTTCAGCGTGGATAGCCTGAGGACAGGAAGAAGAGGAAAAGGAAGAGGAGGAGGACACCTTGGTCAGTCGTCCTGTTGGTGAGGACACGCAATTCTTGCCTGTTACCAGTCTGGCACGCATGGCTGACTTTATGTTGCGCTGCCTTTCCCGTGATCCTCGTATTGTCAAAATATTGGGTACCAGTCATTACTGGTTAGTCACACTTTTAGACCCATGGTAGAAGGATAACTTTCAATCTCTTGTTCCAGAGGCAGACAGGTGTAACAAAATGTTTCAGTACCATAGGGCCATTGTTGCAGAATTATTAAAAAAATTACCATCTCAAAACACTGGCGGCAGAGATAACAGTTCGCTGGCCAACCAAGCAGGACAGGAGAGACAGACACAAGTCCACTCCAGCAGAGGCAGGGGAACACTGGCAAAGTTCTGGGACAGTTTTCTAAGACCTTTCCATTGCCCATGCACTTAGGCGCGGTGTAATCTCACAAGGAATGCAATCTTCTCTAAGATGCTGAGAGAGTACCTTGCTGACCGTACCAACGTCCTCCGTGATTCCTCTGTGCCTTTTAATTATTGGGTATCCAAGCTGGACGCGTGGCATGAGCTGGCTCTCAATGCCTTGGAGGTCCTGTCCTGCCCTGCCGCTAGCGTTTTGTCCGAGCGGGTTTTTTGGGCTGCTGGTGGCATTATCACCGATAAGTGCATTCGCCTTTCTATGGAAAATGCAGACAGGCTGACTCTTATAAAAATAAACAAATGATGACAGCGAAGCATGAACTCCAATGTAGTGTTTTTTTGGTAGGTGTATTCCCATGCACCTCTTCACAACTAAACATGGATATACGCTTTCTGATATTGGCTATTTGGTGTCCTCCTCCTCCTTCTCCTCATCCTCACCGTCCACCACTACTTCAACACCAGGGTTAACGAATTCAGTCATGCTCCATCAAATACAAAAAATATGTACACCCCCAAGGGGAAATGTTTGCCAGCCCATACACTAAGTGTATGGGCATTCCAAGTCTAGGAGACCCATTCCTAGAAATTGGGCCTATTTTTTAATCAGGCCTTACTCCACGTCTCATCATCCACCGCCACTAGATCAAAAGGGTTTACGTGTTCCGTGCAGCTACAACCAGTGTTGGATTATTAACAAGGGTGGGTGATTATGCTGTGCGTAAAATGCTTGGTCTGAAAACGGTTGAGGTGTACCCCACAGGGGAAAATGTTTGCCAACCCATACACTTAGTGTATGGGCATTCCAAGTCTAGGAGACCCGCTCCTTTAAATTGGGCACAATTTTTAATCAGGCTTTCCTCCATGGCTCATTATCCACCACCACTAGATCACCAGGGTTAACGTGTTCCATGCTGCTACAGCCAGTGTCGAATTCCTAACAAGGGTAAGTGGTTATGCTGGGCGTAAAATACTTGTTATGGAAAAGGTTGAGGTGTACACCCCAGGGGAAAATGTTTGCCATCCCATACACTTAGTGTATGGGCATTCCAAGTCTAGGAGACCCGCTCCTTTTTAATGGGACTTTTTTATGAGGCCCTCCTCCATGTGTCTTCCAAGGGGGGATTGGGGTTATTGCGGTGCATATGACTTGGTAGCAGGGCAGGCCTTGCTATCAATGCATAAGAAAACAGAATGGGAGTACAAAATGAATAATGTGAAGTGGATTTTCCTGGTCCCAACCAGTATGTGGGTTCAAAGGCTTATTGGGGTGCATATGACTTGGCAGCAGGGCAGGCCTTGCTGTCAATGCATAAGAAAACAGAATGGGAGTACAAAATGAATAATGTGAAGTGGATTTTTCTGTGCCCATCAAGTACCTGGGTTCAAAGCCATATTGGGGTGCATATGACTTGGCAGCAGGGCAGGCCTTGCAGTCAATGCATAAGAAAACAAAATGGGAGTACAAAATGAATAATGTGAAGTGGATTTTCCTGGGCCCATCCAGTATGTAGGTTCAAAGGCATATAGGGGAGCATATGACTTGGTGGCAGGGCAGGCCTAACAGTCAATGCATAAGAAAACAGAATGGGAGTACGAAATGAATAATGTGAAGTGGATTTTCCTGGGCCCATCCAGTATGTGGGTTCAAAGGCTTACTGGGGTGCATATGACTTGGTAGCAGGGCAGGCCTTGCAGTCAATGCATAAGAAAACAGAATGGGAGTACAAAATGAATAATGTGAAGTGGATTTTCCTGGGCCAATCCAGTATGTAGGTTCAAAGACATATTGGGGTGCATATGACTTGGTGGCAGGGCAGGCCTAACAGTCAATGCATAGGAAAACAGAATGGGAGTACAAAATGAATAATGTGAAGTGGATTTTTCTGTGCCCATCAAGTACCTGGGTTCAAAGCCATATTGGGGTGCATATGACTTGGCAGCAGGGCAGGCCTTGCAGTCAATGCATAAGAATACAGAATGGGAGTACAAAATGAATAATGTGAAGTGGATTTTCCTGGGCCCATACAGTATGTAGGTTCAAAGGCATATTGGGGTGCATATGACTTGTTGGCAGGGCAGGCCTAACAGTCAATGCATAAGAAAACAGAATGGGAGTACAAAATGAATAATGTGAAGTGGATTTTCCTGGGCCCATCCAGTATGTGGGTTCAAAACCTTATTTGGGTGCATATGACTTGGTAGCAGGGCAGGCCTTGCAGTCAATCCATAAGAAAACAAAATGGGAGTACAAAATGAATAATGTGAAGTGAATTTTTCTGTGCCCATCCAGTTTGTGGGTTCAAAAGCTTATTGGGGTGCATAGGACTTAGTAGCAGGATCGGCCTTGCAGTCAATGCATAAGAAAACAGAATGGGAATGCAAAATGAATAATTTGAAGTGGAATTTCCTTGGCCAATCCAGTACTCGGGTTCAAAGGTTTATTGGGGTGCATATGACTTGGCAGCAGGGCAGGCCTTGCTGTCAATGCATAAGAAAACAGAATGGGAGTACAAAATGAATAATGTGAAGTGGATTTTCCTTGGCCCATCCAGTACCTGGGTTCAAAGGCTTATTGGGGTGCATATGACTTGGTAGCAGGGCAGGCCTTGCATTCAATGCACAAGGAAACAGAATGGGAGTTCAAAATGAATAATGTGAAGTGGATTTTCCTTGGCCCATCCAGTACCTGGGTTCAAAGGCTTATTGGGGTGCATATGACTTGGTAGCAGGGCAGGCCTTGCATTCAATGCACAAGGAAACAGAATGGGAGTTCAAAATGAATAATGTGAAGTGGATTTTCCTGTGCCCATCCAGTACCTGGGTTCAAAGGCATATTGGCTTTGGCTGATAATGGAGTTAGCTCACCTGCCATCTGCAGCCTGATGAACCCCTGCTGACATCTCCTGATTGTCCATTCATGACCCCTCAGCTATCCAAATGCAGCGAGTCACTCCCTGTAGTGCCTTAATCCCTGAGGCACCTTTCCCAGGTCAGAGAGGTCTGAAAGCCATCAAATCGGTCTGACTACCCCGGGGGATAAGGAGAGAGTCTGAGGAGGACAAAAGAGGTGGAAGTTAGATCCTGTGTGGAAAGTATGGTGTAGGACTCAGCACGGGTGATCAAGGAGTGGAACAGGCTGCCACTAGAGGTGGTAAATTCTCCTTCAATGGAAGTCTTCAAACAGAGGCTGGACAGACATCTGTCTGGGATGATTTAGAGAATCCTGCTTTGAGCAGGGGGTTGGACCAGATGGCCCAGGAGGTCCCTTCCAACTCTACCATTCCATGATTCTATGATTCTACGTCAGAGAGAAAGAAGGATTGAATTCTTTTGTTTTATCCTCTGTCGTCTGGATTATTGGACTCATCTCATGGGACATTTATCCTGTTACTAAACTGCATTTGTGTTCTGGACTATTGTATCCTCAGTGTGGTGGTTTGTTTATGGACCTTTCAGTTTTGCCTATAATAAAGGTCTTGGGATTGTTCGCACTCCTCTTGCTCTGTTGATTGCGTGATAGCGGAGAAGGACCCCGTGACAAGGGCATTAATAAGAGAGGCATCACAGAGACCAAAGGTAACCCTGAATGAGCTGCAGGGTCCTAAACAGAGACTTAAGTATCTGTCTGTACGACCACAATAAGATGTACACTCCAAAGAGGTGGCCTTTATGGAAAAGTGGGCAGAAAAAGCCTTTACTTACACACAAAAATTGTAAGGCTCATTTTGAGTTTGCCAAAATACATGTGGGAGGACTCCCGAAATGTATGCAGGAATATACTGTGGTCAGAAGAGACCAAAATTATACTTTTTGGTCACTAAGGTAAATGCTACGTCTGGCACCAAACCAACATAGCTCATCACCCCAAAAGCACCATCTGAACAGTGAAACATGGTGGTGGCAGTATCATGCTGTGGGCAAGTTTTAAGCATCAGGCACATTGAAAATAGTCCGTGTGGAGGAGAAGATGGATGGTGCGAAATACAGGAATATTCTTGAGCAAAATCTGTTTGTTGGTCAGTGATTTGAGATGGCAAGGAGGTTTGCCTTCCAACAAGACAATTACCCAAAGCATACTACTAAAGCAACACTCGAGTGGTTTAAGGGGAAACATGTAAATGTTTTGAAGTGGCCTAGTCAAAGCCAAGATCTTAATCCAACTGAGACTTGAAGATTGCTGGTCACCAGAGGAAACCATTTAATTTGAAGGAGCTGGTGCAGTTTTGTCTTGAGGAATGGGGCAAAAATCCCAGTGGCAAGATGTGGAAAGCTCATAGAGACGTATCCAAAGTTACTTGCAGCTGTAATTGTCGCAAAAGGAGGCTCTAAAAAGTACTGACTTTAGGGGGTGAATAGTTATGCACACTGAAGTTTTTAGTTATTTTGTCCTATTTGTTGATTACTTCACAATAAAAAGAAAACCATATGTTCACAGTTATAGGCATGTTCATTACATTCATTGATGCAAACCCTAACAAAAAAAAAAAAAAACAGTGAAATTCCAGGTTGTGAGCAAAGTAAGGAAAATACTAGGGGGTGAATACTTTCGCAAGCCATTGCATATGATTTGACTGAAGGTGGGGAGACTGAAAGCAGCGATGATTAGCTGCAGAGATCATGTACAGTGGGTATGGAAAGTATTCAGACCTCTTTAAGTTTTTCACTCTTTTTTTCATTGCAGCCATTTGGTAAATTCAAAAAAATATTTTTTTTCATTAATGTACACTCTGCACCCGATCTTGACTGAAAAAAAACAGAAATGTAGATTTTTTTGGAAATTTATTAAAAAAGAAAAACTGAAATATTACATGGTCATAAGTATTCAGATCCTTTGCTCAGTATTGAGTAGAAGCACTCTTTTGAGCTAGTACAGCCATGAGTCTTCTTGGGAATGATGCAACAAGGTTTTCACACCTGTATTTGAGTATCCTCTGCTCTTCTTCCTTGCAGATCCTCTCCAGTTCCGTCAGGTTGGATGGTGAATGTTGGTGGACAGCCATTTTCAGGTCTCTCCCCAGATGCTCAATTGGGTTTAGGTCAGAGCTCTGGCTAGGCCAGTCAAGAATGGTCACAGAGTTGTTCTGAAGCAACTCCTTTGTTATTTTAGCTGTGTGCTTAGGGTCATTGTCTTGTTGGAAGGTGAACCTTCGGCCAAATCTGAGATCCAGAGCACTCTGGAAGAGGTTTTCATCCAGGATATCTCTGTACTTGGCCGCATTCATGTTTACTTCAATTGCAACCAGTCGTCCTGTTCCTGCAGTTGAAAAACACTCCCATAGCATGACGCCAACACCACCATGTTTCACTGTTAGGATTGTATTGGGCATGTGATGAGCAGTGCCTGGTTTTCGCCACACATGCCGCTTAGAATTATCACCAAAAAGTTCTATCTTCATCTAATCAGACTAGAGAATCTTATTTTTTTATAGTCTGGGAGTCCTTCATGTGTTTTTTTAGCAAACTCTATGTGGGCTTTCATATGTTTGGCACTGAGGAGAGGCTTCCATCGGGCCACTCTGCCATAAAGGCCCGACTGGTGGAGGGCTGCAGTGATAGTTGACTTTGTGGAACTTTCTCCCATTTCCCTACAGCATGTGTGGAGCTCAGCCACAGTGATCTTGGGGTTCTTCTTTACCGCTCTCACCAAAGCTCTTCTCCCACGATTGCGTAGTTTGGCTGCACGGCCAGGTCTAGAAAGACTTCTGGTGGTCCCAAACTTCTTCCATTTAAGGATTATGGAGGCCACTTTGCTCTTAGGAACCTTGAGTATGGCAGAAATTCTTGTGTAACCTTGGCCAGATCTGTGCCTTGCCACAAGTCTGTCTCTGAGCTCCTTGGCCAGTTCCTTTGACCTCATGATTCTTATTTGGTCTGACGGTCTGACATGCACTGTGAGCTGTGAGGTCTTATATAGACAGGCGCGTGCCTTTACAAATCAAGGCCTATCAGTTTAATTAAACACAGCTGGACTGCAATGAAGGAGTAGAACCAAGGAGGATCACAAGGAAATGGACATCATGTGACTTTAATATGAGTGTCTGAGCAAAGGGTCTGAATACTTATGACCATGTGATATTTCAGTTTTTCTTTTTTAATAAATTTGCAAAAAATTCTACATTTCTGTCTTTTCAGCCAAGATGGCGTGCAGAGTGTACATTAACCCCTCTCTGACATTAGACGTACTATCCCGTCCATAAAACCCGTGCCATTCTGACCATGGACGGGATAGTACGTCATAGGCGATTAGCTGCGCTCCCGGAGGGAGCGCAGCTAATCGCCGCCGGGTGTCAGCTGATTATCACAGCTGACACCCGTGACTGTGTGTCAGGAGCGGTCACGGACCGCTCCCGGCACATTAACCCCTTGCACACCGCGATCAAACATGATCGCGGTGTACTGGGGGCACAGGGGAGGATCGCGCAGGGTGGGGGCTCCCTGCGCGCCCCCCTGAGACCCTCAGACCAGCGCGATGTGATCGCGCTGCTCTGAGGGCTTACTCCCTCCCAGGACCCGGATCCAAGATGGCGCTGGGGTCCTGGAGGGAGGCGGCTTCCTCAGTGCCTGCCGAGAGCAGGCATGAGGAAGCGTCCTGCACTGCCTGTCACATCGCTGGTGTGACAGAGTGCTGTGCACACTGTCACACCAGCGATCTGATGAAATACAGTGATGTCCCACCCTGGGACAAAGTAAAAAAGTAAAAAAAAGTAAAAATAAACATGTGTAAAAAAAAATCCAAAATAAAAAAAAAAAAAAAAAAAAAATATTCCCCAATAAATTCATTACTTATTGTAAATAAAAAAAATAAAACAATAAAAGTACACATATATGGTATCGCCGCGTCCGTAACGACCCCCCCTATAAAAATGTCCCACTAGTTAACCCCTTTTGTGAACCCCTTAAAAAATAAAAAATAAAAATGAAGCAAAAAATCAGTGCTTTATCATCATACCGCTGAACAAAAAGTGGAATAACACGCGATCAAAAAGACCGATATAAATAAACATGGTAACGCTGAAAACGTCATCTTGTCCCGCAAAAAACAAGCCATCACACAGCATCATCAGCAAAAAAATAAAAAAGTTATAGCTCACAGAATAAAGCGATGCAAAAATAATTATTTTTTATATAAAATTGTTTTTATTCTATAAAAGCGCCAAAACATAAAAAAATTATATAAATGAGGTATCGCCATAATCGTACTGACCCAAAGAATAAAACTGCTTTATCGATTTTACCACACGCGGAACAATAAAAACGCCTCACCCAAAAGAAATTCATGAATTGCTGATTTTTGTTCATTCTAACCTCCCAAAAATCGAAATAAAAAGCGATCAAAAAATGTCACGTGCTCAAAAATGGTACCAATAAAAGCGTCACCTCGTCCCGCAAAAATTAAGACCTCACATGACATCGTGGGCCAAAATATGAAAAAATTATAGCTCTCAAAATGTGGCGATGCAAAAAACTACTTTTTGCAATAAAAAGCGTCTTTTAGCGTGACAGCTGCCAATCATAAAAACCGCTATAAATAATAAATCAAACCCCCCTTTATCACCCCCTTAGTTAGGGAAAAATAATAAAATAAAAAAAATGTATTTATTTCCATTTTCCCATTAGGGTTAGGGTTAGGGTTTCGGCTAAAGTTAGGGTTAGGGTTGGCGCTAAAGTTAGGATTAGGGTTAGAGTTTGGATTAGGGTTAGGGTTGGGATTAGGGTTGGGACTAGGGTTAGGGGTGTGTTGGGGTTAGGGTTGGAGTTAGAATTGGGGGGTTTCCGCTGTTTAGGCACATCAGGGGCTCTCCAAATGTGACATGGCGTCTGATCTCCATTCCAGCCAATTCTGCGTTGAAAAAGTCAAACGGTGTTCCTTCACTTCTGAGCTCTGCCATGCGTCCAAACAGTAGTTTATCCCCACATATGGGGTATCAGCGTACTCTGGACCCCAAGAGTTATTGTGAAATTTGTCCTATTTCTTCTGTTACCCTTGGGAAAATAAAAAACTGGGGGCGAAAATATTATTTTTGTAAAAAAAATAAGATTTTTTTGTTTTTACGGCTGTACATTATAAACTTCTGTGAAGCACTTGGGGCTTCATAGCGCTCACTACACATCTAAATAAGTTCCTTGTGGGGTCTATTTTCCAAAATGG
The DNA here is from genome assembly GCA_033576555.1 of Oophaga sylvatica. Lineage (NCBI taxonomy): Eukaryota > Metazoa > Chordata > Amphibia > Anura > Dendrobatidae > Oophaga > Oophaga sylvatica. Next base: position 298,545,300 of record JARQOD010000001.1, on the reverse strand, counting down.
GGTCATTTGTTGGGGATTTCCACTGTTTAGGCGCATCAGGGGCTCTCCAAATGCGACATGACGCCCCCAGACCATTCCATCAAAGTCTGCAATCCAAAACGTCACTACTTCCCTTTCCGAGCCCTGACATGCGCCCATACAGTAGTTTTCTCCCACATATTGGGTATCAGCGTACTCAGGACAAATTGGACAACAACTTTTGGGGTCCAATTTCTCCTGTTACCCTTGTAAAAATAAAATATTGGGGGCGAAAAAATCATTTTTGTAAAAAAAAAAAGGATTTTTTATTTTTACGGCTGTGCGTTATAAACTTCTGTGAAGCACTTCGGGGTTCAAAGTGCTCACCACACATCTAGGTAAGTTCCTTGTGGGGTCTATTTTCCAAAATGGGGTCAGTTGTGGGGGGTTTCCACTGTTTAGGCGCATCAGGGGCTCTCCAAATGCGACATGACGCCCCCAGACCATTCCATCAAAGTCTGCAATCCAAAACGTCACTACTTCCCTTTCCGAGCCCTGACATGCGCCCATACAGTAGTTTTCTCCCACATATTGGGTATCCGCGTACTCAGGACAAATTGGACAACAACTTTTGGGGTCCAATTTCTCCTGTTACCCTTGTGAAAATAAAATATTGGGGGCGAAAAAATCATTTTTGTAAAAAAAAAAAGGATTTTTTATTTTTACGGCTGTGCGTTATAAACTTCTGTGAAGCACTTCGGGGTTCAAAGTGCTCACCACACATCTAGATAAGTTCCTTGTGGGGTCTATTTTCCAAAATGGGGTCACTTGTGGGGGGTTTCCACTGTTTAGGCGTATCAGGGGCTCTCCAAATGCGACATGACGCCCCCAGACCATTCCATCAAAGTCTGCAATCCAAAACGTCACTACTTCCCTTCCGAGCCCTGACGTGCACCCATACAGTAGTTTTCTCCTACATATTGGGTATCAGCGTACTCAGGACAAATTGGACAACAACTTTTGGGTTACAGTTTCTTCTGTTACCCTTGTGAAAATAAAATATTGGGGGCGAAAAAATCATTTTTGTAAAAAAAAAAAAGGATTTTTTATTTTAAGGCTGTACGTTATAAACTTTAGTGAAACACCTGGGGGTTCAAAGTTCTCACCACACATCTAGATAAGTTCCTTGAGGGGTCTAGTTTCCAAAATGGTGTCATTTGTGGGGGGTTTCCACTGTTTAGGCAGATCAGGAGCTCTCCAAACACGACATGGCGTCCAGCCAATTCTGCGTTGAAAAAGTGAGACGGCGCTCTTTCCCTTCAAAACTCTGCCATGCACCCAAACAGTGGTATACCCCCACATATGGGGTATCAGTGTACTCAGGACAAATTGCACAATAACTTTTGGAGTCTTGTTACCCTTGGAAAAATAAAAATTCTGGTGAAAAGATCATTTTTGTGGAAAAAATATGATTTTTAAATTTTACGGCTCTACGTTATAAACTTGTGTGAAGCACTTGAGGGTTCAAATTGCTCACCAAAGATCTAGATAAGTTCCTTAGGGGTCTAGTTTCCCAAATGGGGTCATTTGTGGGGGTTTCCACTGTTTAGGCACATCAGGGGCTCTCCAAATGCAACATGGCATCCAATCTCAATTCCAGCCAATTTTGGTTGGAAAAAGTCAAATGGTGCTCCTTCCCTTCCGAGCTCTGCCGTGCGCCCAAACAGTGGTTCCCCCCCCACATATGGGGCATCAGCGTACTCAGGACAAATTGGACAACAACTTATGTGGTCCAATTTCTCCTGATACCCTTGGGAAAATAAAAAATTAGTGACTAAAAGATAATTTTTGTGGGAAAAAAATAGGATTTTTTATTTTCATGCCCGGGCATTATAAACTTGTGTGAAGCACTTGGGGGTTCAAAGTGCTCACCAAAGATCTAGATAAGTTCCTTAGGGGGTCTAGTTTCCAAAATGGTGTCACTTGTGGGGGTGTAAGGTTCTGTGTATCTGTTTCTGAAACTCAGTTTGTTCGTCGGCCATTTTGCTTTCTGTTTTGCTGCAGCTATCTTGCCCTCAGTCAAAATGGAGTTTTCCAGCTTGCATGTTCCCGCCCTGATTCTCTCCGTTTGCTTCTTAAACAGCCACACCTGAGCAATCAGTGCTTCAGAATCTAGCCTGCAGTGAACCTGTGTTCTGACTCCTGAAGCCTTGGACCTTGTACTCCAGCCATTCCTACTGAGAAACTCTGAAGCACTTGTGGACTCTGAACTCTGCTCTTGAGAGCCTCACGTTTGCATGGACTTGCGGTAACAGAGAAGAAGATCTGAATCTGTTGTGGAGAGTTATTGCTGAGCTTAGATTACTCTGGCCTGCTGTGTCTCCTGCTTCTGTGTTTGCAACCTGTGTGTTTATTTTTGCCAATTTGTATGAAGCAATACAAGACTTTCTTTATCAACCTGTGTCTCAAGTATTTTCATCGCACCCAAGCACAAGACGCTATATGAACTGTACCACATACATTACAAGATTCTGAAGCCAAACGTTAGTGTCTGCTGGGTCTGGAAAGGCTTGTCTGCTGTACTGTGGATATCGGATGTCCGGTTGTACTTTATGTGATGACAGTGGTTGTGACTTCTCACAACCATTCCAGGTGAGCAATTCCCTTAAGTTTTTTTTTTCTGCAGTGTTATCACAGGTAAACACTATTGTTTTTTTTTTTTTCTCTTCTCTTTTTGTCTGCTGAAACTCTGGATATCAGATGTCTGGTTGAAAGCTTTCTGTGATGATAGTGGTTGTGACTTCTCACAACCATTCCAGGTGAGCAGTTCCCTTAAAGTTTTTTCTTTCTTCAGTGTTGCCACAGGTGAACACTATTGTTTTTTTTTTCTCTCCTCTTCTTCCAGTATCCTGTCTTAAAAGATCTGGAAAATGGAGGCCCGCATAAAGGAACTTTGTGGAGTGACTGATAATATCCTTGCAGATTTGCAGAATATAAAGACCCGTTTTACAAATCTTCAGGACCTAAATAATCACAATTTGCAAGTGGTTGGACAGACTACCCAGGATTTGCGAGCCAGGATTGAGGTTCTGGAGGGGCGAGTCCAGGCTCCTGCCGTGGCCCCGAGTTCTGGGATTCCCAAGTTGCCCCCTTTTCGTTTTGGTGGTGAACGTGAAAAATTCAGGGGATTTGTTAATCAATGTAATCTTTTTTTTTCTGCACATGCTTCACAATTTCCTACTGAACGATCTAAGGTGCTTACTATAATTATGTTGCTTACCAACAAGGCTTTGATATGGGCAAACCCTCTGATTGAGACTGAGGATGATTGTTTGAATCACCTTGATGATTTTATTTCAGCCATGGGGCAGGTGTTTGATGACCCCAATCGAGGTGCAACAGCTGAAGCAGCCATGTTAGCTTTGCGCCAAGGTAAGCACTCGGTAGCTGAATATGCCTTGGATTTCAGGAGATGGGCCCTTGATACCACCTGGGACAATTCCGCCAAAAAATCTATTTTTCGAAAGGGGTTATCCCCACTGATTAAGGATGAACTTGCTCGTGCCGACCCTCCCACTGCGTTAGGTGACTTTATTAACTACTGCATCCGTATTGATACTCGTTTAACTGAACGCAGGCAAGAGAGATGGTTCGAAAGCAATCGTACTAACCTTTTCCTACCTTCCTCTCCAGCTAAGGAACCTTTGAATAGGATTACACGGGAACCTGAACCTGAACCCATGCAGGTAGACTCTTTACTACGACGGGTTAGTGATGCACGCAAGGAACATCGTTTTAAGGAGAATCTATGTTTTTATTGTGGTAAGTCAGGGCACTTTATTATTAACTGTCCCAGCCGTTCTCGCAAGACTACTGCAGCACTCATTCATTGTGAGTGTTGCGAGAGGGGATCTGTCAGGTCCGAGCCTCAGGCTCCAGAGAGAGCTGCAGCAACAGATCTTGATTTCTCGGACTTAAACTCCGTTACCTCTGAGGACGTTGACTGTGTAAATGCTGCCATCTTTCAAGTTTCCTCAGCGGTGTCCCAGCTGAGTTGTAAGAAAAACAATTCTCACTGTTTTCTTTCCATCAAACTCTGGGTTGACTCAGCCTGGGTGTCTAGCTCTGCTATGATCGACTCAGGTGCAAGTGGAAATTTTATGGATGTCTCCTTTGCTCTAAAACAGGGAATACGTTCAGTGAAGAAGGCTACTCCAGTACAGATGGAAACTGTGGATGGCTCCCTGCTGACCTCTGGACCAGTGGATCAGGAAACAGAGCCTTTAAAGGTTCTTATGGGTAAAGATCATCAAGAGAAACTGTCCTTTATGCTTATCTCTTCTCCTCACTTTCCCATTATTCTAGGGCTACCATGGCTGCAGGCTCAGAATCCTACCATTAACTGGGAGACCAAGGAATTACACTTTCCAGAGAAACAGATGAGTCCAAAAATTTCAGCTTGCTCTGTTCCTAAAGGAACCATGTCAGTCCCTGAACTACCAGCTGTATACCAGGACTATGTGGATTTATGTGACAAGAAGAACGCTGACCAGCTTCCTCCTCACCGTCCATATGATTGTCCAATTGAATTATTGCCTGGAGCAGAGATACCTTTTGGTAAGATCTACCCCTGGCGGGGCCCGAGCTGAAGGCTTTAAAAGAGTACATAGACGAAAATCTAGCCAAGGGCTTCATACGCCCCTCTTCATCTCCTGCAGGGGCACCCATATTCTTTGTAAAGAAGAAAGATGGATCCCTGAGACCATGCGTAGACTATAGGGAACTCAATAAGGTTACTATTAGAAACCGTTATCCATTGCCTTTAATCCCTGAGTTATTGGAGAGAGTGCGACATGCCAAAATTTTTTCTAAACTAGATCTTCGTGGGGCCTATAACTTAGTCCGTATTAGACCTGGGGATGAATGGAAGACTGCATTCAGGTCACGCTATGGACACTTTGAATATCTGGTTATGCCTTTTGGTCTGAGTACCGCCCCAGCCACTTTCCAACACTTGGTGAATGACATCTTCAGGGATCTCCTAGATACATTCGTGGTAATTTATTTGGATGATATTTAAATTTTTTCTAACTCCACAGAGGAACATCATGGACATGTGAGAATGGTCTTGGAACGTCTAAGACAAAATCATCTTTACATCAAGCTTGAAAAGTGTGAATTCCATAAGACCGAAATTCAATTTCTGGGGTATGTACTGTCTACACAAGGAATTAGTATGGATGGAAGTAAAACCCAAGCCATCAATGATTGGCCAAGTCCTAGAAATGTGAAGGAGGTACAGCGCTTCATCGGGTTTGCAAACTTCTATAGACGTTTCATTAGAAATTTCTCTGAGGTAGTGTCACCTATCACCCAACTTACCCGGAAAGAGTCTAAGTTCTCCTGGACTCCCCAAGCCCAGGAAGCATTTTCCCGTCTAAAAGATAAATTTACCACTGCACCTATCCTAGTACATCCCAACCCAGAGCTTGCCTTCATAATAGAGGTGGATGCTTCAGACTGTGCCGTGGGAGCTATACTCTCTCAGAGAACAGGTGAGAAGAATGTCTTGCATCCCTGTGCCTTCTTTTCCCAGCAGTTGTCTTCGGCTGAGAAGAACTACGATGTGGGCAATAGAGAGTTGTTGGCCATTATTGCCGCCTTCAAAGAATGGAGACACCTTCTTCAAGGAGCTGCACAGCAAATAGTCGTTCTGACAGACCATCGTAATCTTGAGTTTATCAGGTCGGCTAAGTGCCTGACTCCTCGCCAGGCTCGCTGGAATCTTTTCTTAAACCAATTTAATTTTATTATTTCTTATAGACCAGGATCGCGCAATGGAAAGGCTGATGCACTCTCTAGGATTTACTCAGCAGAGACACGTCCAATTACTCCTCCTAAGACTATTCTTCCTGACTCTAGATTCCTAGGAGTGATTCATCATCAAGACCTAATTAAAGACATCAAGGAAGCATACCATGCGGATTCTTTTTTGGCTCAACCCCCAAGGGACGTAAGTCTTGTCTTTAAGAATGGTGTGTGGATTCTGGGACAAGTCTGTATATACCTGAAACAGTCAGATTGAGAGTATTGCAACTCATTCACGATTCCAAAATAGCCGGGCATAGAGGAATTCTAAAGACACAGGAATTTCTTTCTCGTTTCTTTTGGTGGCCCACTTGTAGGAAGGATGTTTTGGACTATGTCACTTCGTGTGAGGTTTGTGCAAGATGCAAAACACCTCGCTCTTCACCAACTGGTCTGTTACAGCCTCTTCCCACCCCGTCCCGCCCGTGGGGATCCATTTCTATGGACTTCATTGTGGAATTACCAACCTCTCAAGGGAAGAACACTATTCTAGTGGTGGTTGACCGTTTAACAAAGGCAGCTCATTTTATCCCTTGTGTCGGCTTACCCACTGCAAAACAGACATCAGATTTGATGATTAAAGATGTGTTTCGTTTACATGGAGTACCGGATGAGGTTATTTCGGATCGAGGGGTGCAATTCACTTCTAGGTTTTGGCAAAATTTCTGTGCAGCATTGGACATTAAAGTAAACCTTTCTTCTGCTTTTCATCCCCAGACTAATGGACAAACCAAACGAACCAATCAAACCCTGGAGCAGTATCTCCGCTGCTTTATCTGCCACCTACAGGATGATTGGGTGGATCTACTTCCATTGGCTGAGTTCTCTTACAACAACTCTCAGAGTGCCTCCACTAAACAGTCTCCTTTTTACTCTAATCTAGGTTATCATCCTAACATTCTACCACGATTTCCCATAGAGACGCCTTTGCCAGCAGTGGCTGAAAGAGTCACGACTTTACAGAAGAATATGGATCTTCTAAAGGAGAATCTGGAATCGGCTCAGGAAAGGTACAAGAAGGCAGCAGATAAATTTCGTAAACCTGCACCAGCTTTTAAGGTAGGAGACCTGGTCTGGCTGTCAACCAGAAATCTTAAGTTAAGGATTCCATCGTCTAAGTTGGGACATAAGTACATTGGACCCTATAAAATCAGTAAGGATTATAAGTGCCGTTGCTTGTCGTCTTCAATTGCCCAGAACTATGAGAGTCCACCCTGTCTTTCATGTATCCCTACTAAAGGCTGCGACACCCAATCGTTTCCTGGACGTTCTTCTCCTTGCCCTGACCCAGTGCTAGTCGATGGTCAGGAAGAATTTGTGGTGGAAAGGATTTTAGATTCCAGGTTGTATAGAAATCAGTTACAATATCTGATTAAATGGCAGGGCTACCCAGTGGAGGACAACTCATGGGAGCCAGTCAATAACGTTAATGCTCCTCGCTTGCTCCGTCAGTTTCATCAGAGGTACCCACACAAGCCTGGTCTGAGGTCATCCGGAGGTTGTCCCTAAGGGGGGAGTAATGTAAGGTTCTGTGTATCTGTTTCTGAAACTCAGTTTGTTCGTCGGCCATTTTGCTTTCTGTTTTGCTGCAGCTATCTTGCCCTCAGTCAAAATGGAGTTTTCCAGCTTGCATGTTCCCGCCCTGATTCTCTCCGTTTGCTTCTTAAACAGCCACACCTGAGCAATCAGTGCTTCAGAATCTAGCCTGCAGTGAACCTGTGTTCTGACTCCTGAAGCCTTGGACCTTGTACTCCAGCCATTCCTACTGAGAAACTCTGAAGCACTTGTGGACTCTGAACTCTGCTCTTGAGAGCCTCACGTTTGCATGGACTTGCGGTAACAGAGAAGAAGATCTGAATCTGTTGTGGAGAGTTATTGCTGAGCTTAGATTACTCTGGCCTGCTGTGTCTCCTGCTTCTGTGTTTGCAACCTGTGTGTTTATTTTTGCCAATTTGTATGAAGCAATACAAGACTTTCTTTATCAACCTGTGTCTCAAGTATTTTCATCGCACCCAAGCACAAGACGCTATATGAACTGTACCACATACATTACAGGGGGATTTCCACTGTTTAGGCTCATCTGGGGCACTGCAAACGGAACATGACCCCCATCAACGTCTGCATTCCAAAACGTTACTACTTCCTTTCCAAGCCCTGCCGTGCGCCCAAACAGTTTTCCACCCCCACATATGGGGTATCAGCGTACTCAGGACAAATTGGACAACAACTTTTGGGGTCCAATTTCCTTGGGAAAATTCAAAAATTTAGGACTAAAAAATCATTTTTGTGGAATTTTTTTTTTTTTTTTTCACACCCAGGCATTATAAACTTTTGTGAAACACTTGGGGTTCAAAGTGCTCACAACAGATCTAGATAAGTACCTTAGGGGTCTAGTTTCCAAAATGGTGTCACTTGTGGGGGTTTCCACTGTTTAGGCGCATCAGAGGTTCTCCAAGCGCGACATGGCGTCCAATCTCAACTCCAGCCAATTTTAGTTTGAAAAAGTCAAACGGCGCTACTTCCCTTACGAGCTCTGCCGTGTGCCCAAACAGTGGTTTTCCCCCACATATGGGGTATTGGCGTACTCAGGAGAAATTGCATAACAACCTTATCTGCCCATTTTCTCCTTTTACCCTTGTGAAAATAAAAAAAAAAGTTTGTAAAAGATCATTTTTGTGGCTAAAAAGTTAAATGTTCATTTTTTCCTTCCACGTTGCTTTAGTTCCTGTGAAGCACCTGAAGGGTTAATAATCTTCTTGAATGTGGTTTTGAGTACCTTGAGGGGTGCAGTTTTTAGAATGGTGTCACCTTTGGGTATTTTCTGCCAAATAGACCCCTCAAAGTGACTTCAAATATGAGGTGGTCCCTAAAAAAAATGGCTTTGTAAATTTTGTTGTAAAAATGAGAAATCGCTGGTCAACTTTTAACCCTTATAACTTCCTAACAAAAAAAAATTTTGATTCCAAAATTGTGCTGATGTAAAGTAGACATGTGGGAAATGTTATTTCTTAACTATTTTGTGTTACATATTTCTCTGTTTTAAGGGAATAAAAATTCAAAGTTTGAAAATTGCTAAATTTTCAAAATTTTCGCCATATTTGCGTTTTTTTCAAAAATAAACGCAAGTTATATGGAAGAAATTTTACCACTAACATGAAGTACAATATGTCACGAGAAAACAATCTCAGAATCGCGAAGATCCGTTGAAGCGTTCCAGAGTTATAACCTCATAAAGAGACAGTGGTCAGAATTGTAAAAATTGGCCCGGTCATTAACGTGCAAACCACCCTTGGGGGTGAAGGGGTTAATGAGAAAAAAATGAACTTTTTTGAATTTACCAAATGGCTGCAATGGAGCAAAGAGTAAAAAATATAAAGGAGTCTGAATATTTTCCGTACCCACTGTAACTTAATGTTATGCGATCCTCAGGAGAGCTAGTTCCGACACTGCTGGAATGGCGACAGCACTGGAGGGGAGTATAGCTGTTTTTATTTTACAACGTGGCAACAAATGGATTGAGAAGGGTTTGTCCAAGTCATGCACAACTCCTTTTAAAGAGAATTAAACTATCTGAAATGGAGGATGAGGATACACTTATTCCAAGTTGAAGACATGGATTCTCATCTCTTAGCCTGGGTAAGCAACAGTTATGTCACATTTATACATCCGTGTGTCATGAGCGGAGTACTGACCATGATTCACGGACCGGCAATGTGTCTCCTGACCTTAATTTGACAGCCTCATATGACCAAGAGACTGTTAAGTTCGTGTCATGAAACCGGTGGCCAGTCGGTGATCACAGTCTTTACTTGGATCATGATTCGTCATGATCCACGAATGTGTGAATGCGACACTAATAAGAGTATCTATCTCTCAGAAAGACCTGACCTGCACTGCATTACACAGGTAACCTTTTGATTTCAATAGGCATTTTATAATGTTTAATTTCCCTGTGGTGTCTCTAAAGGGAAATAAGTCATCTGCTGCCATGTTTACCCACAGATAGTTGATTAGTGAGATTCCCAGGTGTCTAATTGTGATTTTGCATGGAGATACACAGAGGGATTATTTATAACCTCATAGATTCATATATGAGAAGTTCCACCACAGAAGGCCTTAGTCTTATAAAACAGCATTAGTAATATTAGGATTGGATTATCTACATGTGAAACATCTGTGGGATTATTCTGATAGATTATTATCAACAGTAAGTTTATGAAAAGTTCCATTTTCACATAATTGAAATCCAACATATGACAGCACGGTGACCTTCATTTCCAGCATGAGTACAGCAAGGATTTTAATCATTTTTGATGGTTTCAAATCTCATATGCATCCAAGTTACAATTGCCACAAACCCTGTGCTGTGAATAATAGGCTGGACAAATTTTCTAATGTGATGTGAAAGCCATCCCAGTCATGCTTCAAAAGTTTATCACATTGATTTAATGCATCTATCAAGCATGAATGAATATCTCAGCAATTAGCAATACCATTTAAATGTGCATTCAAGTGACAACCCTGATTACTCAGAAATATTGACCAGCTTTCACATGATGTATTGAGATGGGGTAAATGGAGATCTATAGATAATAAACAATGGCCATGCACAACACACAGGCCTGTGGACAGCAGATGTGTTCAAGTATTATATCCATACAAAGGATCATGAAAACCCTTATTAAATACTGCAGACAAGACTAATACAAAGTATTATGTCTAGTGCAGAGCCTAAGGAGATGGTGCATGATGCGGAGATTTGGTCCTTGATGTTATTTGTCTCTGTGTAATGCACTAACCCTCAGATGTCAAGAGATGTCTCTTAGATCTTGGCCCAGAATACAGGCAGAAGGATAATAAGCATCAGGTCTATGTAGGCTTCATATTTTTCTCCTTGCATTCCAAGAGCTATAACTTTTTTATTTTTTGGTCAATAAAGTTGCATCAGGGCTTTTTTTTTGCCATACAAGCTGTAGCTATTATTATTACTTTTTTAGATTTTATTTTGGGGAAAAAATGCTGATATGAACTTTTTTAAATCTTAAAAAATGTGTTTTTTTTTTTATTTTTTATTAGTTCCCCTAGGGAACTTGAACCTGCAACCATTTCATTGCCTGTACAATACACTTGTATTGTAAAACTGCCTATTGTATCACCTATGAAGCTCACCCAAGCACTATGCTATATAGGTGATAGGTGCACAAACAGAGCAGACAGTGGGACCTTAGTAGGCCATCTGGATGCCATGACAATGCCATTGGTTGATGGGCATAGTGAGGATGACCACCTTCCATTATCTCTTATATGCCTCTGTCACAATTAGAGCAGGTATACATGGACGTTTTTATTGGATGAGTTCTATCCTTAGTTTTCAAGGATAACAGTCATATCCATGTTATTTTATGGGCTATGCATATATCTGATTTTTTTCCTTAAACTGAGTGTTCACAGAAATAAATCGGTGACATTTCTAATTTTGATTCGAGTGTCAGGTCAATATTGGCAATGAAAGTCTGTGGGTTCGTGGATTGTCATGTACTGACTGAATGGAGAAGATGGAGAAGCTTTTGTTTCTCTCCACCTTCGAAAAAATTATACCACTCTGCTCAAACTCTGATCAAAGTCTCATTAGCATAATCGGACAGTTTTTCTCTGATGGATATCATAGAATCATAGAATCATAGAATGGTAGAGTTGGAAGGGACCTCCTGGGTCATCTGGTCCAACCCCCTGCTCAAAGCAGGATTCTCTAAATCATCCCAGACAGATGTCTATCCAGCCTCTGTTTGAAGACTTCCATTGAAGGAGAACTCACCACCTCTTGTGGCAGCCTGTTCCACTCATTGATCACCCTAACTGTCAAAAAGTTTTTTCTAATATCTAATCTGTGTCTCCTCCCATTCAGTTTCATCCCATTGCTTCTAGTCTTTCCTTGCGCAAATGAGAATAAAGATGATCCTTCTACAATGTGACAGCCCTTGAGATATTTGTAGACAGCTATTAAGTCTCCTCTCAGTCTTCTTTTTTGCAAGCTAAACATTCCCAAATCCTGCAACCGTTCCTCATAGGACATGGTTTGCAGACCGGTCACCATTCTGGTGGCTCTTCTTTGAACTTGCTCCAGTTTGTTGATGCCTTTTTTAAAATGTGGTGCCCAAAACTGGACACAGTATTCCAGATGAGGTCTGACCAAAGAGGAGTAGAGGGCAATAATGACCTCACGTGATCTAGACTGTATGCTTCTGTTGATACATCCTAGAATTGCATTTGCCTTTTTTGCTGCTGCATCACACTGTTGACTCATGTTAAGTCTGTGATCAATTAGTATACCCAAGTCTTTTTCACATGTGCTGTTACTTAGCCCTATTCCTCCCATTTTGTATATGCTTTTTTCATTTTTATTGCCCAGATGTAGTACTTTGCATTTTTCCCTGTTAAAATCCATTCTGTTAGTTGCTGCCCACTGCTCCAGTTTATGTATATCTTTTTGAATCCTCTCTCTCTCTTCTCTAGTATTAGCTACCCCTCCTAGCTTTGTGTCATCAGCAAATTTGATCAGTTTACCCTCAATTCCTTCATCTAAATCATTGATAAAGATGTTGAACAATACAGGGCCCAAAACAGAGCCTTGTGGTACCCCACTTGAGACATTCTTCCAACTGGATGTGCAGCCATTTACAACCACTCTTTGGGTCCGATCACTAAGCCAGTTATGAATCCACCTAACAGTTGCCTTGTCCATTCCATACTTAGTCATTTTTTCAATAAGGATTGTGTGAGATACTTTGTCAAATGCTTTGCTGAAGTCAAGATATACTATATCTACAGCATTTCCCTGATCCACCCAGTCAGTGATTCTGTCATAGAAGGAAATTAAGTTAGTCTGACATGACTTATTAGTTACAAACCCATGCTGACTCTGTTTAATCACTTCATTCTTATCCAGGTACTTGCATACATGTTCTTTAATAATTTGTTCAAAGATCTTTCCTGGTATAGAAGTCAGACTCACCGGCCTGTAGTTCCCTGGGTCCACCTTCTTCCCCTTTTTGAAGATAGGAACAACATTTGCTCTTCTCCAGTCTTCTGGGACTTCTCCTGTTCTCCAAGAATTTTCAAAGATTATGGACAGTGGTTCAAGAATTTCTTCTGCTATCTCCTTCAGTACCCTGGGGTGTAATTCATCTGGACCTGGAGACTTGAATTCATTTAGGTTAGCTAAGTGTTTCCTCACTGTCTTTCTGTTTATAGATATCCTGGATTCTTCTATTCCTTTAATAGGACAGTGAAGATCAGTTGATGTTACATTTCCTTTCTGAGAGAAAACAGATGCAAAATAGGAATTTAAAAGTTCAGCCTTCTCAACATCCTGACTTACCATTTCATCATTTTCATCCTGTAAAAATCCTATAGCATCTTTGACTTTTCTTTTACTTTTGACGTATCCCCAAAATCCTTTTTTGTTGCTTTTGACGTCACTTGCAAGCCTTAATTCATTGTCAGCTTTAGATAATCTGATTTGTGCCCTGCAGGTTCTGCAGACGGCATTATATTCTTCTTTAGATATGCCTCCCTCTTTCCATTTGATAAACATTTCTTTCTTCCTTTTTAGCATGTGTTTAAGTTCTATGTTCATCCATCCTGGTTTCCTTAAATGCTTCCCATTCTTCCCTCTTTTCGGAATTGTTAACGATTGTGCTTTGAGAATCTCATTTTTCAAGATTTTCCATCCTTCCTGGACATTTTTGTCCTTAAGGATATCCAGCCATTGGATCCCTCCAATTGTCTTTCTGAGTTCCTTAAAATCTGCCTTTCTGAAATCTAACCTTGACGTCTGAGTCTTCACAGGTCTTCCTCCTCTTGTTATCCAAAATTCTAAAATAGCATGGTCACTACCTCCTAGGGTCCCAGCCACTCTTACCTCCTCCACCATTTCCTCCCTGTTTATGAGGATTAGATCCAAGGTAGCAGATCCCCTTGTTTTCTCCATTACCTTTTGGAAGATAAAGTTGTCAGCAAGAGAGGATAAGAATTTCCTGGACCTGTTAGTTTTGCCTGAGAGAGATTCCCAACAAATGTCTGGATAGTTGAAATCTCCCATGACCACTATGTCATATTTTTTGGAGAACTTGGCCATTTGATGCATAAAGAGTTCATCCATATCTTCAGCTTGCACAGGCGGCCTGTAGTAAATGCCTACAATGGTGTCCTTTCCATTGTTCTGTCCTTGTATTCTTACCCAAACAGTTTCCACAGAACTCCCAGTCTCTGAAGCTTCAATCTCTGTGCAGATATACGCTTTTCTAACATACAATGCAACACCTCCTCCTCGTTTATCAAGTCTGTTTCTTGCAAATAAGTTGTAACCTTCTAGCCTTGTATTCCAATCATGTGTATCGTCCCACCAAGTCTCAGTGATTCCAATGACATCATATTTCTTCTCCTGCGTTAGTAGCTCCAGTTCTCCTTGTTTGTTGCCCATGCTTTGTGCATTCGTATAGAAACACTTTAGTTTGTGATTGGTTTCTCTTTCTTCAATATTTTTATTATGTAGATTTTTTTGTCTTTGTTCTTCCCCTTCACTTCTAATAGCAGAGTTCTCAATAGCATTTGTCAGGTGTATGGCTTTTGCTGGCGTTTTGCTTCCCTTCCCACATTGTTCTAGTTTAAAGCTCTCCTGATGAGGAGTTGTGTGGTTGTGTGCCCCTGCCCTTAATATCAGTGTCTGAAAGGTTAAACTGCTGCAATCAGCACTAGTTCTGACTGCAGCTTGGACTTGGATGTTAGCCAAATAACACAGGGGGCATTTGCTATAGGATGTATATATATATATATATATATATATATATATACTATAGTATATGCAGGATTTGCAGTCGCACATGGACTCTAAAGCGTAAGAGGCCACAACAGTCCTTTTAGCCCATCTGAGACCAATACTATTACAGACATGATAGTTAGTGGCCCTGTTGGAGAATTTGCATTGGGGCCCATAAGTTACACCACTTTGGAGCAGTTTCAGTTTCTCAGCCTTCTCCACACATGCAATGCGCACATCCATATACTCATCATACTGTACCAATCGAATACTGTGCATAGTGGGCCCCTTGGCACTGTAGGCTCTGCCACTTGCCCGGCTTCACTAAGTCCTAGTGTTGGTCATGATAATAGGCATCATTTCAAGATGCAAAACAGAGCAAAGTTTAACTAAGAACCAGATTCATTAACAAACAGAAAGCTCTAAGGTTCTGCAAGAGTTCTGTTCAATGGAATTACACCTGTAGTTTTATATGTGGATTTAAAAAAATACATTGCGCCCTACTTAAATAGTTCAAACATTTAAATCCATGATCTCATTCTCTACATTACCTTACATATCTGTGGCTATCATAGTTTAGAATCATAGTGCGACTTTAGTTCTATATCTGGACATTTTTGCAGCAACTCTTATTAAAAAGTGTAATAACTATGTGACTCACAGATTTTCATTTACGGCCAAGTAAACAATTTGCATTTTCAAATGTTTTATAGCTGTGTTATGGTCATAGAAGTGGCAAACGAGGTTTTGAGCCCTATTATTATTACTTTACAACTTCATAGCTCGTATAAGGAATGTAAAAGAATCTTAGCCAATTTCACCATTTTAAAATTCTCCTAGACATAAGGTGATACTACCAAAGAGAGATCGGAAGGATTAAAAAAAAACATGCTATAAATCATTAATAAACAGTAGCATATATGGAAGCTAAAACAAGTGCAAATTGACAAGGCAAAGCTTTTGAATGATAATAAGTGTTAATTAAATTACCATATTCCACATTGATGCAAGTGAATAGCAAACATCACCTAGTAAAGGTTAGCATCATAATGCATTTCTAGAATATACTGCTAATATTCCATATATAGAGTTATAATTATACAACTATAATTCTGAATAAGATATAAAAAATCATAAAATTAAGGAGAAAAGGGTGTTCATCTAGCAGTGACTACATCAATAAAAAAAATCTAAAACTTTACATTTAATTGGATTACCATTAAAAACTGGGTAAAATAAAATCATGACAGTACGCGTCCATGATAACAGGCTGTTTGATTATTTGATTTCTTTCCTTAAGACTTACCGTATTTACGGTAACTTGTTTCAGAAGTCTGCATTGTAAATGTTGCATTATATGATGGTCATTCAGACGGCTTTTACACATTGCCATTCTATTTTGGTTCACAGAGGTGTGTTCTGACATGGGGATCCTTCTAGTTGACATAATTTTTTAATAGGACACATGGAAAAGAGTTGTGCTCGTCAAACAACTTTTTTTTTAACAAATTTTAGGGTTGTCTGAAGTTCATAAATGGGTAGATTTGCAAAGTGTTTTTAAAAAAACGCAACTTCACAATTTCAACTTTTATTAAAAATGTTCTCCATTCTCAAGTGCGAAGGGATTTTTACTTTTAAAGTGAATACCTTGTTGTTTGGGATTCCCGCCACTAAAGTAGCAGATTACATAGGCACGGAGTGTGTGGCACGAGCAAGCTCTATGCTATACAGCCTGCTCTGTGTCAGGACTCTGAACATTTTTTGATTACCTTTTGTGCATTACTGCCCTTTTCCAAGATGGAGTTTTTGGTCTCATGTGCACTGTGTCTTCATGCTATATAACTACACCCCAGCCTTTAGTCTGTGCTAGAGTATTCTGCCTTTCATCCAGCTTCTGCCTTGCATCCAGCCTCTGACCTCTGGTGGCTCCCTGGCGTGTTACCTGCTCCTGTGAACCTGTTGGTGATCCTGCTACTCTGCTCTGAGTTCCTGCTGCATACACCGGTTTCCAGAATTCCTCCTTCATCGGGCTGCTGATGTTTACTTCCTTCTGCATTTGCTGGACATGTAAGCTGTTGCAGCTCTGCTCTGCTTAAACCTGAGACTATTACCCAGGCCTCCCTGGTTGAGCTAAGATATTATTTGAACTGCCTTATAAACATATCTACCTGTGCTTGGACTAAGCAAGTACTTATTCGTGTCAAGTCTCCCCAAGTATATTTGTGCTTCATAGACTCTCTGCTTGATTTCATGTTCCTCTGAAGTTTTCTATAGACTGTTAAGCTGCATTTAATATCTGCACCAAGTGTTGTGGACTTGAGCTTTGCTCTGTACCTGTTTGAATCACCGTGTGATAATATAGACTTTACCACTTATAAAACTGTGTCCTGTAGTTGTATTGTTCCACGCAAAGAGTCTCCTGAGTTATCCCCTATAATCATTACACTCTGGCTCTTCTGAAGCTGGATGGATCAGTCCCCTTGTGCTTCTTCTATGCTGCAGAGGTAAATTTGCCTCTGTTGGCAATCTGGGGGAGAGCTCAGTTCGAACCAGTGGTGTGACCATGCCACCACCATCGGCATGGTGACCTGAACTGTAAATTTCCAGGCAAAGCAGGAAACCGTGGCCAGGAGCAGTACACTCCTGAAGATTCATCTTGAGACAACCCCTTTAATCAGTTTAAGAAACACAACTATGCCACAAGATAATTTACCTGTTGTATAACAAAATATCAGGAACCCAAATTTGATCAGCAGGAAAACGAAGTGTTTGTACTCCAGGGTGTTCTGCTTGGTCCCATGTCAAGTAGAAGTCATTCCAGTACTGTAGAATACAAAGTACAAAAAGGGTCATTTCTATGTATGTGTACATTTGGCAACACCATTGAACATAAAGCCATGCATATGCAACTGGGTGCCCATACAAGTGCATACATCTGCCATTTAATGACATTAGAAAAAAAACATTTGATTGGTATATTTTTTTTATTACAGTTGTATGGAAAAGTGCAGTTAGGGCATGTTTCCACGTTCAGGAAATGCTGCGGAGAGGACGCAGGTCTGCCCAAAACACTGCCCCCTTTTTTACCTGCGCTGATTCCACATGTGTTCATTGAACACATGTGGAATCACCGCATCCTATACATAGACTGTGTTATTTATCTTGCGGAGACTGAGCGTCTCCGCAAGATAAAAAGACATGCTGCGGTCTATAAAGACGCGCCACATGTCCGGTTACGCGGGTTTGCCACCTGCGTGTTTGTACGCATAGTTGACATGGGATTTCATAAAATCCCCTCCACTATGCTGTAACGTCTGGACGCTGCGGATTGGACGCTGCGGGTGTACGCAGCATCCAATCCGCAGCGTTTCCTGAACGTGGAAACATACCCTCAGAGCTTCAGGATCCTGATATATACTAGCCAAAATGAATGCCAACTTGACACACAGTGAAATCCTTAACTGTTAAAAAGTTTTGCTAGCTCTAAGTTCTAAATGGCTTGTAAATTCTTCTGCTTTTCCACATTTTTTTTTGCTTACATGCTCATAGTATTTCTTCTGCATCATTGAACTGCTAATCTATGTTTAGTAAATATAGCAAAAATGTACATTCTGCTTTCTTACTTTTTTTTTTGGTATTTTATCATTCATTAAAGGGTTTATTGGACCATAACTTGGCCGAAAGAATCATTAACTTCTACATAAACAAGCATTAAACAGAGACTAAATCAGCATCTCCCAGCAGGTTAATTACTATTAATGCTTTCAACGGATGTATTTGGCCACACTTTACAGAGCAAATTGACTGTGATATTAAAGAGTTTGTGGAAAGTGGAAGAACTGAATCCCATCATCAGCTATAGGGGTTAATTAATTTCTCACATTGAATAATTTACTCCCACTAAATCACAGAATTTTTAAATAGACTAAGCAATTAAGCCCTTAATAGTTCTCATATACATGGCTTGCTTGAATGAAGTACGTCATTCTCACCATAATAAAGGTATGATACTATCAGTGTGTGAAAGAGATTTTATGGTTCAATACCACATCTGTACATGTCATGCTTTTTTTTATTTGCTCTTTTAAGGACCCGTGTTACAGAACAGTAGAAGAAGACACAGACAGTGAAACAGTGGCAGTGAACAGTCCCTGGGCAGGACTTGTGTCTGGGCCCCCCTTTGTCAGGTCCTACCTACATAAATACATACCCATTTACATAGACACACAAACAAAAATTATGCATGATGAAATCTTACATGCACATATACAGGGCCGGCTCCAGGTTTTCGTGTGCCTTGAGCGAAAGAGTCTCAGTGGGCTCCTTTAACACATACCACAATTCATGATTCACAGATACAGCAGATAAATATAGGTATAGTACAATGCCAAAGACGTCACTTCTTATATTACACTAAATGGAGGCCCGATGCTATCGCATCGGGAGGGCGGTAATGTCACAATGGGGGCAGGCTTTGCAGCGTTGAGAATCTCTCCCTCCCATGTGCCCACCCACCTATCCACTCTCTCTTTCCCCATGTACTGACTTCTCCCGTCTGTGCTCTCTGCTTTGACCTGTCTACCCCATGTGCTATCCCCCTTGTCTACTGTCTGGGGGTAACACGCAAGAGGCTGCATAGGGCGTATACAGTGTGTGTTTGTGTGTGTTTGTGGTGCGTACGGCATATACAGTGTGTGTGTGTTGCATACGGAGTATACAGGGTGTGATTGTGTGTGTGTGTGGTGCGTACGGAGTATAAAGTGTGTTGTGTGTGTGTGTGTGTGTGTGTGTGTGTGTGTGTGGTGCGACGGTGTTCCGCTGGTAGTACCGCGCAAGAGGCTGGTACCACCAGCAGTTTCCATATTGAGACACCCATCACTTGGGTGTCCCAATATGGCGGTCAGTGAACTTCCGTAGCTTGGAATTCTGGGATCCGGACACATCTGGACGGAACAGGATGTGAAGACATTACAAGGTAAGTATATATTAGATGATATCTATTGTAAATTCTACAATAGCTCTGAAACTGGCAAATCCTCACAGTGCACAATGCGTGCACTGCTGAGATTCAAAAGTCAGAGAGACTGCAGACTTTTCATTATAGACCGGACTGTATAGTGCTCCATACAGTATTATGGGCATCACAGTCTTCCATGTAGTATAATGGACTCCATATATTGCTCCATTCAGTATAATGGGCCGCATATATTGCTCCATACAGTGTAGAAGGCCCCATATATTGCTCCATACAGTGTAATGAGCCCCGTATAGTGCTTTATACAGTATAATGAAAATTGTCTTTTCAGAGAGGAAGAGGACTAGAACTCTAGTGCCACCTATTGGAAGTAGCAATCCTAGAAGTCAATGTCGACCCTTTAAGGAGCCTTGTTACATGACTTAGGATAAAAGCCAAGCCATAGTATAATGAGTCCCATATATTGCTCCATACGGTATAAAGAGCCCCATATATTTCGCTATACAGAAAAATGGGCTTCATATAGGACTCCATACAGAATAATGGACCCCTTATAATGCTCCATAAAGAAAAATGGACCCCATGTATTGTTCCATACAGAATAATGCTCCATAGACAATGGGCCCCATATAATGCTTAGTACAGAATGTTGGGCCTCATATAATGTTCCATACAGAATTAGCACCATGTAATGCTCCATGATTTGTTGGAGGTGTCACACCCCGGGTCATATAGCCACCCATTGCCACATGACCACTGAGCCAATGGACTGCAGCATAGGTCATCCCTTCTCATAGAACTGGACACTAATCCAATCCCACAATACTGTATGAACTATTTACTTTGTGTTTTCACTTTGTGCCAGAAAAGGCTGTCTTTTCGTTTGGTTTTCCTGAGTAATTTATGAAGTCTTAATAAACCAGCCTGGACATTTTAACGAAAACCACCTCCTGTGCCTACCTCAACACCAGCTGAGTAAGTAGAAACCCTAAAAGCTAAATATTTCACTATACCAATACAATATGCCTGTAAACACACAATTTAGAGCTTTAGGGCTCCCTCACACTAGCGTATAACACGTCTGAGTGCTATGCAATGTTTTATCAGATAGCACCGGCCCATTGTTATAGTATGGGGCAGTGTAGATCCGCGATTATTTTCCCATGCCGATTTGGCAAGAGAAAAAGATTACAGATTATCAGATCACATGCATTCATACAAGTCTATGGGTCAGTGTGAAACATCGCCTTGCACTCAGACGCCATCCGAGTGCAGTCCGATGTATGCACACAGAGACAATGGAGAAGATAGAGAAATTAGGTTATCCAGAATCTCAGCACCTGTGCTGCAATTCTGTCATGCAAGAGAATCGGATCACACTCAGAAGACATTGAGTGTCATTAGCATATTCAGCCCGATTCTCTCACATGAGAAAATCAACAGCCTTGTGACTTTGGCCTTAGCCAGTGAAGATCCTCCTATTCTCACAGTGGCATGTAAAAAATTTTTTGGTAAGAGGATTGAATGTTTTATGTACAGAGGCAAGAAAAAGTTTGTACAAGCCCTCAAAATTACTGCTATTGCGAACAGTTAAGCAAGTTGAAGATTAAATAATCTTTAAAAGGCCTAAAGTTAAAGATGACACATTTCCTTTGTATTTTATTAAATAAATATATATACAAGTATATTTTCATCTTTGACATTTTAAAAATTGCAAAAAAGAAAAATGGGCCAGTGCAAAAGTTTGGATACCCTGCATGGTTAGTACCTAGTAGAACCTCCTTTTGAAAGTATCTCAGCTTGTAAATGCTTTTTGTAGCTAGAAAAGAGTCTTTCAATTCTTGTTTGATGGACTTTCATCCATTCTTCCTTGGAAAATTCTTCCAGTTCTGTGAGATTCCTGGATTATCTTGCATGCACTGCTATTTTGAGGTCTAGCCACAGATTTTCAATGATTTTATGGTGAGGACATAGGAGAGGTTTTTTCCATAAAGCTTATTTTTGTGCAGGTGTCTCTGAATAGTAGATCGTACCACAACTTTAGAGTCTACTAAATGTTTAGATCATTTGCAGTGATGCGGGGGTTCTCTAGAAATCCTACAAGCAGCTCTCATTGAAATTTTGCTTCGTCTTATCTTGACCTTCAGTGTTCCTGTTAACTGCCATTTCTTAATTACATTTCGAAAAGAGGTAAGAGCAACTTGAAATTACTTTGCTAACTTCTTATAGCCTTCACCTGCTTTGTGGGCCTCCACCATTTTCATTTCCATAGTGCTAGGAAGCTGCTTAGAACCCCGGCTGCTGTTTTTTGGCATAAGGTTTGAGGAGGTTTCATGACTCTGTTGTCGGGTGTCCCAGGACCAGAGTATCCTTCCCTGTTCCTAAAGCTAGGGGTGCCCTAGCTCGCCCTGTTCCCCAGATTACTTGTGATTGTGAAGATGCTGGGGTCACGTATCTTTCCTTAGCTCCTGAATCCACCCTCAGTCTGTACCCTTCCCCCACCCAGGGAAGAGGGGTGTAGTAGTGTACCATAATACACAAACCGACTAATATAGTAATACGAACAGGGATAAAGTAAAATACCAATCATACAAACATACACACATAAACAACAGAGGCAAACACCGGGGAGTGGAGGATGGCATTAAACCAAAGTAGGAGAAGAAGAGGAATTATCACACACTCAAAACCTAGAAACAGATAAATCCATCAAACACCTTTTCCAACAACAGCCACCAACAACCTCCAGCAAAGCAGTACAAGCTAGCTCTGACAATGAGTGCTAGCCAGGGCCCAGATTATATTGGAGATAGGAGTGGCTAACAGTGCACAGCTGAGAGCCTCCAGAAAAGTATCCAGGAGCTCTCAACTGAGCAGATTAATCCCCGCACTGCTAAAAGAAATTTACACCATTCAATATGAAGGTGAAGTGCTTCTAATCAGTGCAGGAGTAGGAGAAATCATACGCTGCAGTCTTCTGGCTACTCTCTGTTGCGGTAAACCCGTGACAGTAGACTAGGTTTTCATGAAGCTGGGAAACAAGCCATAACTAGGGATGAGCAAACCCTAATGGTAAAGTTCGTGGTCTGTGCCGGACACCTAGTGTCTGGTACAGAACCCCGAACATGGACTTTTTACAGTACCTCCTGTTTCCTGTTCGGGTTCACCAGTCTAATAAAGCTTGTTGAAAGGTTGCAATGCTGCCAATCAACAAGCTTTCAGACTGTGGGCATTTCCAGAGCCATCACAGCCATGCCAAGTATTGACGAGCTGTGAAGAGCCAGTGCAGCATGTGACCTGGCCTGTATAAAGGCT
Source organism: Oophaga sylvatica (assembly GCA_033576555.1). Lineage (NCBI taxonomy): Eukaryota > Metazoa > Chordata > Amphibia > Anura > Dendrobatidae > Oophaga > Oophaga sylvatica. The sequence goes on along the minus strand of JARQOD010000001.1, from coordinate 298,522,366 downwards.
GGATCATGTGTGCCACCACCATTCTGCTCTCATTAGTATACGTATAGGATGCAGCTGAAACGAGGGACAGATTCTTACTGCACCCTCTGCAAAAAATCCGCTGTGCATGCTCTGCAACACATATCTGTGGGAGTAATGTGTCAAAAAGCCAATGTGTATACTTTGCAACCCATATCTGTGAGAGTACTGTGCCAAATAGCCGCTGTGTGTACTCTGCAACCTATATCTGCATATCTGTGGGAGTACTGTGCCTTTAAGCTGCTATGTGTACTCTGCCCCCTGCCTGTGGGCATACTTTGCCTTTAAGCTGCTGTGTATACTCTGCACCCCCTGCCTGTGGGAGTACTGTGCCTTTAAGCAACTGTGTGTACTCTGCCTCTCATGCCTGTGGGGGTACTGTGCTAAAAAGCCACTGTGTATATTATGCACCCTGCGCCTGTGGGAATATGTTGCCTTTAACCCTAGCATGCATATTGGGGGCCTTTTAGGCCCCCCATGCTTACTTTTTTGCTATTATCTTCAAAATTACTTACGTTAGCATTTTGAAACTCCAGGTAATCCTCAAGTATGTCATTGTTGGTAATATCCAGTTGTTCATATAATTTTTTTCATAAGCATTTCGGTGTAACATAGTAACATAGTAACATAGTTATTAAGGTTGAAGGAAGACTTTAAGTCCATCTAGTTTAACCCATATCCTATCCTAACCTGCCCTAACATGTTGATCCAGAGGAAGGCAAAAAAAAACCAAGTGGCAAACAGTAAGCTTCACATTGGGGAAAAAAATTCCTTCCCGACTCCACATACGGCAATCAGACTAACTCCCTGGATCAACGCAGTATCTAGGAAACTAGTGAATATAGCCTGTAATATTATACTTTTCAAGAAAGGCATCCAGTCCCTTCTTACATTTTAGCAAGGAATCACTCATAAACAACGCTTTTTTGGTGAAAACCACATCTGTACGGATTGGGGCCTTTTAGGCCCCCATGTATTTATCATGTTCTCAGTAGTGTTTGTGTCTCAAGTTACTTTACTTGTACTCAGTAATGCTGGTGGAGGGGCCAGGGTGTGGATAATGCCATATGAGGATGTCATGTGATTTTTTAAGGGAGAGATAAGGCCATGACATCATCTCAGGTCCTTCTGAACACAGTAATGAGCTGTGTAGAGAGTAATGAGGACAGTATACACTATTAGCTAATTGTGAAGGACCTGAGATAAGATGCTGAGAGGAAGTCTGATTCAGTTTCAGTTTCTCTGATACTAAGAAGCCTGCAAAGGGTAAAACTATTGAGCTACAGACATCCTGAGAATTGTACAACACCTAAAAGAAAGTATAAAAGGTAAGAGATGCTGAGGGTGAGAGGAGGGAGTGGGCACTTTACACTTACAGTGTGTCACACACAAGCAAAGAGTGGACAACCCTCATTGTGTTCATTGCTTTTTCTTTTAGTTTGCTAACATCTAGTCAGCAATGGCACAATCTTCCTCCAAGCGTCTGAGTGACCAAGAGATTGAAGCAATTGTCTTTCAAAGTGATGATGAAAGTGAACTATCTTGGTCCGATGACGAGTACCTGCCACCAGAGAATCAAACCTCCTCAAGTGATTCTTCTTCTGATGATGAAGAAATGAATACAGTGGATCCTCAAGAAGTGATAAGTAGAACATCCAAAACGAATGTTTTTTGGGACAGTAATCCTACTGGACGTACTGCAATCCATAATATTGTGAGACAGGCTCAAGGAGCTATGGGAAGTCCCAGTTACTTTTCCCCTAAAGGCGTATTCTGTTGTGAATGGGTTTGAGATGAGTTCTGAGGTTACAAGCGGTACTAGTGAGGATTGTGAGGACTGGGAATCAGGTGTTACTGATTGGTCTTATTTAAGGGAATCATTTTCCCATCAGGGTTGCCGGTGATCAATTGTTCTGGTCTGAATCCTTCTTTCCAGTTTCCCTTGTAGCCTGCTGTTTCGTGTCTGCATCTCCTGCTATCAGATAAGACAATTTCTTATTTTGTGTTTTTGCTATATTTTTGCATTTGGTCCTGCACTTCTGTGGGGGCCTTCTGGGTCCCCTCCGGGGCTTTTGCCCTCTCAGTTTAGTTCAGCCACTGTGTTTTGTACTTTTGCTTTTTCCAGTTTTTTCAGTGGCTGCTGTTTTTGTTACACCAGAGAACTAATTTAGGTGGTAGAGGTCGTGTGATCTCAGGTGATTTTGAAATTAGTAGAGTTGGTGTTTTTCAGGGTTTTCTGGGATTGCAGTAAGTACCCTTCCTGTCCTTTTCTATTTAGATAGTTTGGGCCCCAGCGTTTGCTCATACTATTTTCTTTCTGTGTCAGTATTTCCTCTTGTCTAACCGACATTACATGTTTGGGGGCTTTCTATTATCTTTGGGGGTTCTGCTACGGGGCAGATAGCTTTCCTATTTCTATCTTTAGGTGTAGTTAGTTTCTCAGGCTGTGACGAGGCATCTAGGACCAACGTAGGAACGCTCCACGGCTGCCTCTAGTTGCGGTGGTTAGTCAGGGTACTGCAATCTCATAGATTCCAACTGCTCTGGTGTATTTCTTTTTTTGCCTGCACTCCTCAGCTACCGTAACATAACAGTATCACCGGCCATAAAAATTGTATGGTACTCACAGAAGGGAAAAAATATTTTGAAGGAAGAAAAGTTGTCAGAGATATTTTTCTGTTTGTTGCATTTTTTTTTTTTTTCCCTCTGTATCTCTGGGTGCTGGGGAGGATCTTTTCTCCCAATGGAGTTTGCACAGTTGTCTGGCCGTGTGGATCAGCTTGCCACTGAGGTTCAGAGTATTGCTGCATATCTTGCTAGGTTGCCTGTTGTGGAACCTAGGATCCCCATGCCAGATTTGTTTTTAGGGGATCGAGCTAAGTTTCAGAATTTCAAAAATAATTGTAAATTGTTTCTTGCCTTAAAATCTAAGTCCTCAGGAAACGCAGCGCAGCAGGTTCAAATTATCATCTCTCTCCTGCGCGGCGATCCTCAGGATTGGGCTTTTTCCCTGATACCTGGGGATCCTGTTTTGAGTCATGTTGATGCATTTTTTCAGGCTTTGGGGTTATTGTACGATGAGCCTAATGTCACTGATCAAGCTGAAAAAGCCTTGTTGGCATTAAATCAGGGGCTTGATGACGCTGAGTTATACTGTCAGAGATTCCGTAGGTGGGCAGTCCTGACCAAATGGAATGACGACGCTTTGGCGGCCCTTTTCCGGAAGGGTCTGTCGGATAATGTAAAGGATGTTATGGTGGGATTCCCTGTCCCCTCTGGTCTCAATGATTCTATGTCATTGGCGATTCAAATTGACAGACGTTTGCGTGAGCGGAGAAGTATGCGTGGAGTGGTGTTGCCTTGTGAGCCAGCTGCTGAGCCCATGCAGTGTGATGGAGTGGTGTCTGGGGCACAGCGTCATGAGTTTCGAAAGCGCAATGGGTTATGTTTCTACTGTGGTGATGCCTCTCATGCTATTTCAGTCTGCCCTAAGCGGGGAAGACATTTTGCACGCTAAGTTGTCTTGGGTAGTGTTCAGACTAAGTTTTTATTAACTGTCACTCTGATATGCTCTCTGTCCTCATTTTCTGCTCAGGCTTTCGTTGATTCTGGAGCAGCTATTAACCTGATGGATTATGATTTTGCTAAACGTTGTGGGTTTTCCTTGATACCCCTACAGAAGTCTATTCCTTTACTGGGGATCGATTCTACCCCTTTGGCTGAGAATAAACCCCAGTTTTCTACTCAGGTGATAATGAGGGTTGAACCTGATCACCAGGAGTGCTGCAAATTTTTGGTTCTATATAATCTGCATGACATTATAGTGCTGGGTTTCCCTTGGTTACAGTCTCATAATCCTGTTTTGGATTGGAAATCTGTGTCTGTAACCAGTTGGGGCTGCCAATGTGTTAGTGCCAACACTCCTGTTTTTTCTGCCTCCCCCCAGGCTGAGGATGTTCCTGACTTTTTGTTTGATTTTTCTGATGTGTTTAGCGAAAGTAAATCTGCATCCTTACCTCCCCATAGGAGCTATGACTGCGCTATTGAATTAGTGCCAGGTAGTAAATTCCCTAAGGGTCGCCTTTTTAACTTGTCTGTACCTGAACATGACGCTATGCGGTCTTATATCAAGGAATCATTGGAGAAGGGTCATATCAGACCATCCTCTTCACCCTTAGGTGCCGGTTTTTTCTTTGTGGCCAAAAAAGATGGTTCATTAAGGCCGTGTATTGATTATCGTCTCTTGAACAATATTACTGTGAAATATCAATACCCGTTACCCTTGATTTCTGACCTGTTTTCCAGGGTGAAAAACGCTACTTGGTTTACCAAGCTTGACCTCAGGGGGGCGTATAACCTTATTCGCATTAAGCACGGGGATGAATGGAAGACGGCATTTAACACCCCTGAAGGGCATTTTGAGTACCTTGTGATGCCCTTTGGGCTCACTAATGCTCCTTCCGTCTTCCAGTCCTTCATGAATGACATTTTCAGGGATTTTGTGGACAAGTTTCTGATTGTTTATTTGGATGATATCTTGATTTTTTCTAATGACTGGGACTCTCATGTGAAACATGTTCGAACTGTATTCCAGATTTTGAGAGAGAATGCTCTGTATGTGAAGGGATCAAAGTGTCTTTTTGGCGTACAGAAGATCTCATTTCTGGGATTCATTTTGTCCCCATCTGTTATTGAAATGGACCCGGTCAAGGTTCAGGCCATCTGTGATTGGGTCCAACCTACTTCATTAAAGGCTCTTCAGAGATTTTTGGGTTTTTCCAATTTTTATCGTAAATTTATTGGTAATTTCTCTGTTATTGTTAAACCATTAACTGATTTGACCAGAAAGGGTTCTGATGTGGTGAATTGGCCTCCTGAGGCAGTCTCTGCGTTTCAGGAACTTAAGCAGAGATTCACTTCTGCTCCTGTTCTACGGCAGCCTGATGTTTCTCTGCCATTTCAGGTGGAGGTTGATGCCTCTGAAATTGGGGCAGGTGCCGTTTTGTCCCAAAAAGATCCAGAGACCTCTAAAAGTAACCCTTGTGCCTTTTTCTCTCGAAAATTTTCTCCTACTGAACGTAATTATGACGTGGGTAATCGGGAGTTATTGGCCATGAAGTGGGCTTTTGAAGAGTGGAGACATTGGCTGGAGGGAGCCAAACATCAGGTGGTGGTCCTTACGGACCATAAGAATCTGGTCTATCTGGAATCTGCCAAGCGACTCAATCCTAGACAGGCCAGGTGGGCCTTGTTTTTCACACGTTTTAATTTTGTGGTTTCCTTTCTTCCTGGCACTAAGAATGTTAAGGCGGATGCCCTCTCGAGGAGTTTCCTTGCGGACTCTCCTGAGCTATCTGATCCCTCTGTTATTTTGAAGGAGGGTGTAGTTCTTTCCGCCATCTCGCCCAATTTGAGACTTGCTCTGGAGGGGTGTCAGGAGGAGAGGCCCGAGCGCTGCCCTGTTGGAAAATTGTTTGTCCCGGACCAATGGAAAAAGAGTGTGATGTCTGAGATTCATTGTTCCGCATTGGCTGGGCATCCCGGAATTTTTGGTACCAGAGACTTGGTTAGTCGGTCCTTTTGGTGGCCTACCTTGTCTCGCGATGTCAGGGAATTTGTGCAGTCCTGCGGGACTTGCTCTCGCTCCAAGCCTTGCTCTCGCTCTAGTGGTTTGCTGATGCCATTGCCTGTGCCCAAGAGACCATGGACCCATATCTCTATGGATTTCATTTCCGATCTTCCTGTTTCTCAGAGAATGACCACCATCTGGGTAATTTGTGATAGGTTTTCCAAAATGATACATCTTGTGCCATTACCTAAGTTGCCTTCCTCCTCTGAATTGGTGCCGTTGTTCCTTCAGCACGTGGTTCGTTTACACGGCATTCCTGAGAACATAGTGTCTGAAAGAGGAGTCCAGTTTGTTTCCAGATTTTGGAGGACTTTTTGTTCTAAACTGGGTGTTCAATTGTCTTTCTCCTCGGCATTTCATCCTCAGACCAATGGTCAAACTGAGAGAACAAACCAGACATTGGAGACTTATCTAAGATGCTTTGTGTCTGCTGATCAGGATGACTGGGTCTCTTTTTTGCCTTTGGCTGAGTTTGCTCTTAATAATAGGGCTAGCTCTGCCACTTTGATGTCTCCGTTTTTCTGTAATTCTGGGTTTCACCCTCGATTTTCTTCAGGACAGACGGAGGCTTCTGTCTGTCCAGGTGTTGACTCTGTTGTTGAGCGTATGCAGCAGATTTGGGACCAGGTAGTGGAGAGGTTGTCCCTCTCTCAGGAGAAGGCCCAGCGGTTTGCTAACCGGCATAGGACTGATGGTCCTCGGTTTAAAGTGGGGGACTTGGTCTGGTTGTCCTCAAAGAATATTCCTATGAGAGTAGCATCTCCTAAATTTAAGCCTAGGTTCATTGGACCTTATAAGATCATGGAGATTATTAATCCTGTTTCTTTTCGTTTGCTTCTTCCAGGGACATTTAAGATCCATAACGTGTTCCACAAGTCCTTGTTGAAGAGGTTTGTTGAGCCAGTGGTTCCTGCTGCTGTGCCTCCTGACCCTGTTTTGGTTGAGGGCAATCTGGAGTATGTGGTTGAGAAAATATTGGATTCTCGTTTTTCTAGACGAAGACTCCAGTATTTGGTTAAATGGAGAGGTTATGGTCAGGAAGATAATTCTTGGGTGTTTGCTTCGGACATCCATGCTAGGAGACTTATCCGTGCGTATCATAGAACTCATCCTGACCGACCTGGTTGCTCAAATGAGGGTTCGGTGACCCTCCTCAAGGGGGGGGTACTGTTGTGAATGGGTTTGAGATGAGTTCTGAGCAGAGGCTCCCTCTGGTGGTTACAAGCGGTACTAGTGAGGATTGTGAGGACTGGGAATCAGGTGTTACTGATTGGTCTTATTTAAGGGAATCATTTTCCCATCAGGGTTGCCGGTGATCAATTGTTCTGGTCTGAATCCTTCTTTCCAGTTTCCCTTGTAGCCTGCTGTTTCGTGTCTGCATCTCCTGCTATCAGATAAGACAATTTCTTATTTTGTGTTTTTGCTATATTTTTGCATTTGGTCCTGCACTTCTGTGGGGGCCTTCTGGGTCCCCTCCGGGGGCTTTTGCCCTCTCAGTTTAGTTCAG
>JARQOD010000001.1:298448899-298515112 GCA_033576555.1 Oophaga sylvatica | reverse complement strand
CTGCACTTCTGTGGGGGCCTTCGGGGGCCCCCCCCGGGGGGGCTTTTCCCCCTCTCATTTAGTTCAGCCCGTGTTTTGTTTTCTTTTGCTTTTTCCATTTTTTTCAGTGGCTGTTTTTTTGTTAACAGAAAATTTTTTTGGGGGGTGGTAGGGTTTTGTGATCTCGGTGATTTTAAAATTGTAGGTTGGGTTTTTCGGGGTTTTTTCGGGGTTTTGCAGTAAGTCCCCTTCCTGCCCTTTTTTTTTTTTAGTTTTTTTTTGGGCCCCCCGCGTTTGTCATATATTTTTTTTTGTCAGTATTTCCTTTTGGGTCTAACCAAATTTATTTGGTTTGGGGGCTTTTTTTTTTTTGGGGGGGTTTTTTTTTCCGGGGCAAAATTTTTTTCCCCTATTTCTTTTTTTTGGGTAGTTGTTTTCAGGCTGTGGAGGCATCTAGGCCAAAGTGGAAAACGTTTCCAGGCGCCTATTTTTGCGGTGGTTAGTCAGGGTCAAAAATCTCTGATTCCAACGCTTGGTGTATTTTTTTTTTCCCGGGCACTCCTCTTTACGTAACTAACGTATGGGGGGCCCAATAAAAATTGTTTTGGTTTCCCAAAAGAAGGGAAAAAATTTTTGGGAAGGAAAAAAAAAAATTTGGTCAAGATATTTTTCTGTTTGTTGATTTTTTTTTTTTTCCCCTGTATTCTGGGTGCTGGGGGGGATTTTTTCCCAAAAAGGGTTTGAAAAAGTTGTTGGCCGGTGGATCACTTGCCAGAGGTTAGAGTTTGGGGCATATTTTCTAGGTTGCCGTTGGGAAACCCTTGGACCCCCCGGGCGATTTTTTTTTTAGGGGATCGGAAGTTTTCAAATTTTCAAAAAAAATTGTAAATTTTTTCTTGCCTTAAAATAAAAATTCCCGGGAAAAAGCAGCGCAGAGGTTAAAAAATTTTCTTTCCTTTTCCTGCGGGCTTTCCCCCGGGTTGGGGCTTTTTCCTTTTACCTGGGGCCCTTTTTATCATGTTTGCATTTTTTCAGGTTTTGGGGGGTTTTTTTTCGTGAGAAAAAGCCGATCAAGTAAAAAACCCCCTTTTTGGCATTTAAAAAAGGGGTTTTATGACGCTGATTTTTGTCAAAAATTCGTAGGTGGGGGTTTTTTCCCCAAATGGAATGCGCGCTTTGGGGGGCCCTTTTTTTCCGGAAGGGTCGGGCGGTAATGTAAAGGATTTTATGGTGGGTTTCCCCCTGCCCCTTGGTAAAAATGTTCTATGTCATTGGCGTTTTAAATTGACAAAATTTGCGTGAGCGGAGAAGTAGGGTGGAGTGGGTTCCCTTTTTGACCCCCTTTCTGAGCCCGCGTGGGGTTTTGGGGTGGTGCTGGGGCACAGCTCATGGTTTCGAAAGCGAAGGGGGTTTTGTTTCTACTGGGTGATGCTCTCGCTTTTTCTTTTTCCCCAAGGGGAAAAAAAATTTTGCACGAAAGTTTTTTGGGGGATGTTTTGCAAGGGGTTTTTTTTTAAAAATGCCCTGATAGCTCTCTGTTCCCCCTTTTCTGCTCATTTTTTGTTTTTCTGGGCGCTAAAACCCCGAGGGTTTTATTTTGCTAAACGTTGGGGTTTTTTTCCCTTTATCCCCAAAGGTCTTTCCTTTAAAGGGGGGTCGATTCTCCCCCCTTTGGGGAGAAAAAAACCCCCCCCTTTTTAAATCGGGGGAAAATTTTAGGGTTGAACCTGATCACCGGGGTGCTGCAAATTTTTTGGGTTTTATATAATTGCATGAAAAATTTTAGTGTGGGTTTCCCTTTGGGACGTCTCATAATCCTGTTTTTGGGTTGGAAAAAACTGTGGAAAAACCCGTTGGGGCGCCAATGGTTGGGGCCCCCCACTCCTGTTTTTTTTTGCCCCCCCCAGGCGAGGATGTTCCTGACTTTTTGTTTGATTTTTCTGATGTGTTTAGCGAAAGTAAATCTGCATCCTTACCTCCCCATAGGAGCTATGACTGCGCTATTGAATTAGTGCCAGGTAGTAAATTCCCTAAGGGTCGCCTTTTTAACTTGTCTGTACCTGAACATGACGCTATGCGGTCTTATATCAAGGAATCATTGGAGAAGGGTCATATCAGACCATCCTCTTCACCCTTAGGTGCCGGTTTTTTCTTTGTGGCCAAAAAAGATGGTTCATTAAGGCCGTGTATTGATTATCGTCTCTTGAACAATATTACTGTGAAATATCAATACCCGTTACCCTTGATTTCTGACCTGTTTTCCAGGGTGAAAAACGCTACTTGGTTTACCAAGCTTGACCTCAGGGGGGCGTATAACCTTATTCGCATTAAGCACGGGGATGAATGGAAGACGGCATTTAACACCCCTGAAGGGCATTTTGAGTACCTTGTGATGCCCTTTGGGCTCACTAATGCTCCTTCCGTCTTCCAGTCCTTCATGAATGACATTTTCAGGGATTTTGTGGACAAGTTTCTGATTGTTTATTTGGATGATATCTTGATTTTTTCTAATGACTGGGACTCTCATGTGAAACATGTTCGAACTGTATTCCAGATTTTGAGAGAGAATGCTCTGTATGTGAAGGGATCAAAGTGTCTTTTTGGCGTACAGAAGATCTCATTTCTGGGATTCATTTTGTCCCCATCTGTTATTGAAATGGACCCGGTCAAGGTTCAGGCCATCTGTGATTGGGTCCAACCTACTTCATTAAAGGCTCTTCAGAGATTTTTGGGTTTTTCCAATTTTTATCGTAAATTTATTGGTAATTTCTCTGTTATTGTTAAACCATTAACTGATTTGACCAGAAAGGGTTCTGATGTGGTGAATTGGCCTCCTGAGGCAGTCTCTGCGTTTCAGGAACTTAAGCAGAGATTCACTTCTGCTCCTGTTCTACGGCAGCCTGATGTTTCTCTGCCATTTCAGGTGGAGGTTGATGCCTCTGAAATTGGGGCAGGTGCCGTTTTGTCCCAAAAAGATCCAGAGACCTCTAAAAGTAACCCTTGTGCCTTTTTCTCTCGAAAATTTTCTCCTACTGAACGTAATTATGACGTGGGTAATCGGGAGTTATTGGCCATGAAGTGGGCTTTTGAAGAGTGGAGACATTGGCTGGAGGGAGCCAAACATCAGGTGGTGGTCCTTACGGACCATAAGAATCTGGTCTATCTGGAATCTGCCAAGCGACTCAATCCTAGACAGGCCAGGTGGGCCTTGTTTTTCACACGTTTTAATTTTGTGGTTTCCTTTCTTCCTGGCACTAAGAATGTTAAGGCGGATGCCCTCTCGAGGAGTTTCCTTGCGGACTCTCCTGAGCTATCTGATCCCTCTGTTATTTTGAAGGAGGGTGTAGTTCTTTCCGCCATCTCGCCCAATTTGAGACTTGCTCTGGAGGGGTGTCAGGAGGAGAGGCCCGAGCGCTGCCCTGTTGGAAAATTGTTTGTCCCGGACCAATGGAAAAAGAGTGTGATGTCTGAGATTCATTGTTCCGCATTGGCTGGGCATCCCGGAATTTTTGGTACCAGAGACTTGGTTAGTCGGTCCTTTTGGTGGCCTACCTTGTCTCGCGATGTCAGGGAATTTGTGCAGTCCTGCGGGACTTGCTCTCGCTCCAAGCCTTGCTCTCGCTCTAGTGGTTTGCTGATGCCATTGCCTGTGCCCAAGAGACCATGGACCCATATCTCTATGGATTTCATTTCCGATCTTCCTGTTTCTCAGAGAATGACCACCATCTGGGTAATTTGTGATAGGTTTTCCAAAATGATACATCTTGTGCCATTACCTAAGTTGCCTTCCTCCTCTGAATTGGTGCCGTTGTTCCTTCAGCACGTGGTTCGTTTACACGGCATTCCTGAGAACATAGTGTCTGAAAGAGGAGTCCAGTTTGTTTCCAGATTTTGGAGGACTTTTTGTTCTAAACTGGGTGTTCAATTGTCTTTCTCCTCGGCATTTCATCCTCAGACCAATGGTCAAACTGAGAGAACAAACCAGACATTGGAGACTTATCTAAGATGCTTTGTGTCTGCTGATCAGGATGACTGGGTCTCTTTTTTGCCTTTGGCTGAGTTTGCTCTTAATAATAGGGCTAGCTCTGCCACTTTGATGTCTCCGTTTTTCTGTAATTCTGGGTTTCACCCTCGATTTTCTTCAGGACAGACGGAGGCTTCTGTCTGTCCAGGTGTTGACTCTGTTGTTGAGCGTATGCAGCAGATTTGGGACCAGGTAGTGGAGAGGTTGTCCCTCTCTCAGGAGAAGGCCCAGCGGTTTGCTAACCGGCATAGGACTGATGGTCCTCGGTTTAAAGTGGGGGACTTGGTCTGGTTGTCCTCAAAGAATATTCCTATGAGAGTAGCATCTCCTAAATTTAAGCCTAGGTTCATTGGACCTTATAAGATCATGGAGATTATTAATCCTGTTTCTTTTCGTTTGCTTCTTCCAGGGACATTTAAGATCCATAACGTGTTCCACAAGTCCTTGTTGAAGAGGTTTGTTGAGCCAGTGGTTCCTGCTGCTGTGCCTCCTGACCCTGTTTTGGTTGAGGGCAATCTGGAGTATGTGGTTGAGAAAATATTGGATTCTCGTTTTTCTAGACGAAGACTCCAGTATTTGGTTAAATGGAGAGGTTATGGTCAGGAAGATAATTCTTGGGTGTTTGCTTCGGACATCCATGCTAGGAGACTTATCCGTGCGTATCATAGAACTCATCCTGACCGACCTGGTTGCTCAAATGAGGGTTCGGTGACCCCTCCTCAAGGGGGGGTACTGTTGTGAATGGGTTTGAGATGAGTTCTGAGCAGAGGCTCCCTCTGGTGGTTACAAGCGGTACTAGTGAGGATTGTGAGGACTGGGAATCAGGTGTTACTGATTGGTCTTATTTAAGGGAATCATTTTCCCATCAGGGTTGCCGGTGATCAATTGTTCTGGTCTGAATCCTTCTTTCCAGTTTCCCTTGTAGCCTGCTGTTTCGTGTCTGCATCTCCTGCTATCAGATAAGACAATTTCTTATTTTGTGTTTTTGCTATATTTTTGCATTTGGTCCTGCACTTCTGTGGGGGCCTTCTGGGTCCCCTCCGGGGGCTTTTGCCCTCTCAGTTTAGTTCAGCCACTGTGTTTTGTACTTTTGCTTTTTCCAGTTTTTTCAGTGGCTGCTGTTTTTGTTACACCAGAGAACTAATTTAGGTGGTAGAGGTCGTGTGATCTCAGGTGATTTTGAAATTAGTAGAGTTGGTGTTTTTCAGGGTTTTCTGGGATTGCAGTAAGTACCCTTCCTGTCCTTTTCTATTTAGATAGTTTGGGCCCCAGCGTTTGCTCATACTATTTTCTTTCTGTGTCAGTATTTCCTCTTGTCTAACCGCCATTACATGTTTGGGGGCTTTCTATTATCTTTGGGGGTTCTGCTACGGGGCAGATAGCTTTCCTATTTCTATCTTTAGGTGTAGTTAGTTTCTCAGGCTGTGACGAGGCGTCTAGGACCAACGTAGGAACGCTCCACGGCTGCCTCTAGTTGCGGTGGTTAGTCAGGGTACTGCAATCTCATAGATTCCAACTGCTCTGGTGTATTTCTTTTTTTGCCTGCACTCCTCAGCTACCGTAACATAACAGTATTCTGTACTTTTTTTTCTGACAATATTGCAGAAGAGGTCCTTTTATGTTCAAACCTAGAAGGAAGACGTATCGCTTCTGCAAAAAATAAGTCCTGGAAAAATATCTCAAAAGAGGAAGTCAAAAATCGTATGATGTTCCAATGTGAGAATTATTTCTGGACCCACTTTCTGATCCACATTATTAGGCGACAATGTCAGTGGACAGATATGAGGAAATTAGAAGACACATTCGATTTGATGATAAGCGAACACGTGCATTGAGGTTTTAAACAGACAAATTAGCCCCTATCAGTTATATCTGGAACATATTTATCAAAAATTGCACCAAACTTTACAATCCTAGTACTAATGTTACAGTAGATGAGCAACTTGTACCGTTCAGAGGACGCTGCAAGTTCATACAATACATGCCCAGCAAGCCAGCCAAATATGAAATCAAAATCTTCTGGATGTGTGATTCTGCAAATTATTATGCATAAATGGCGTAATCTACTGTGGCAAAGAGGTTGGTGCACCAGTACAGAAGGATCTGGGGTCTGAAATTGTCAAAACTCTTGCTGTTCCAATATTCAATTCAGGTAGAAACATGGACAATTATTTCACCAATGTTGAACTAGGCAATTTTCTGCTTCAAAAAGCTATTACACTTGTTGGTACTATCAAGCCAAACCGACGAGAAATTCCAGAAGCACTGAAACACAATCGTCAGCGAGCACTTTATGAGAGTGTTTTTGGATTCAATAACAAAGCGACTTTGGTATCTTACAAAGCGAAGGAGAAATCAGTGATTTTACTCAGTACCATGCATCACAATTGCAGTATTGACAGCAATGACAGAAAATTAATACCAGAAATCATCCTGCATTACAATAAAACAAAAGGAGGTGTAGACAAAATGGATGAGATGGTGGGAGAATATTCATGCAAGAGGCAAACAAAACGATGGCCTGTAGTACTTTTTTCAAATATGCTTGATGTAGCAGTCCTAAATTCATTCATCATTTATACAGAAACTCATCCAGAATTCCATGCACGGAAGAAGGACAGGAGACGCCTATTTTTGAAGGACCTTTGTCATGAACTTGTAATGCCTCACATGATACAGCGAAGCGACGTGAAAGGCTTGCTAAAGCAAACTAAAGATGCAATGAAACAGTGTGGCGTACAGTTTCAGATGATTCCAGAGCCAGGAGAAAGAAAAAGAAAGCGCTGCTTCATGTGTCCAAGAAACTTAGAAAGGAAAACTGTGAGATTTTGTTAAATTTGTAAGGAAAATGTCTGCAAAGAACATTCTTCCGAAAAAAATAACTTGTCAAAATTGTTTGGAAGACTAATATAATAGAAAAGAAACATACCGTATATACTCATGTATAAGCCGACCCGTGTATAAGCCGACCCCCCTAATTTTGCCACAAAAAACTTGGAAAACTTATTGACTCGCGTATAAGCCGGGTGTATAAGTTGCCGTCCTGCTCTGTGCTCCCCCATCCAGCTCTGTGTGCCCCCATTCTCCTCTGTGCTCCCCTCCTCCTGCTCCATTATCCTGTCCTGCTCCGTGCTTTCCATCCTCCCCGGTCCTGCTCTGTGCTCCCCCATCCAGCTCTGCACTCCCCCATTCTCCTCTGTGCCCACCCCCGTCCTGCCCCGTGCTCTCCGTCCTCCCCCCGTTCTGCTCCGTGCTCTCCGTCCTCCCCCCGTTCTGCTCCGTGCTCTCCATCCTCCCCCCGTTTTGCTCCGTGCTCTCCGTCCTCCCCCCCATCCTGCTCCGTGCTCTCCGTCCTCCCCGTTCTGCTCCATGCTCTCCGTCCTCCCCCGTTCTGCTCAGTGCTCTCCGTCCTCCCCCCCCGTCCTGCACCGTGCTCCTTGTCCTCCTCCATGCTCCCCCCATCCTCCTCCATCATACTCACCCTCCCCGTGCCATCGCTGAACGTCCCGGCCGGCAATCCTGCGTTCTCCCCGGCTTCCTGCAGCTCTCCAGCGCTGAGCGGTGACGTAATACCGCTCATTAAGGCCATGAATATGGAGGCCACGCCCATGGGAGTGGCGTCGCGTCCATATTACATGACCTTAATGAGCGGGTATTACGTCACCGCTCAGCGCTGGAGAGCTGCAGGAAGCCGGGGAGAACGCAGGATTGCAGGGACGTTCAGCGATGGCACAGGGAGGGTGAGTATGAGGTCCCAGCCACCGGCTCCTGCCGCCGCATCCCCTCCCCTGCTGCTTTCTGCCCTATGACTCGTGTATAAGCCGAGGGGGCATTTTCAGCACAAAAAAAGGTGCTGAAAATCTCGGCTTATACACGAGTATATACGGTAATAGAAATGTAGCTGCAGCTAGTTTGGTATAGATTTCTAGGCATTTTTGTGCGTTTTTTCATATGTTTGTGTGAAATTTTGAAAAAAAAAATTTTTTTGGTGTTTTTTTGGTGAAAAATTATAATTAAAATTTTGTTTACTAATCATATTTTATTTAGCAGTTTTAAAATAAACTTGTAAAAGTTATATAAGTGTGTTTTTCCATATGATTTGCATGGGGGCCTAAAAGGCCCCCAATACGTTGATATGCAGATTTCTGATGTCACGCATACTAGGGTTAAGCTGCTGTGTGTGCTCTGCCCCCAATGGTAGTACTGTGTCTTTAACCCCTTAATGACCAGAACTATTTTTGGTTTTGAATTTTCATTTTCTGCTCACCTTCTGCCCAGAGCCATAACTTTTTTATTTTTTCGTCAAAATGGCCATGTGAGGGTTGTTTTTTTGTGGGATGAGTTGTACTTTTGAATGACATCATTGGTTTTACCATGTCATGTACTAAAAAATGAGAAAAAAATTCCAAGTGGAGTGAAATTGCAAAAAGTGCAATCCCACATTTGTTTTTTGTTTGACTTTTTTGCTAGGTTCACTAAATGCGTAAACTGACCTGCCATTATGATTCTCCAGGTCGTTACAAGTTCATAGCCACAAAACAAGTTCTTTTTTATTTAAGTGGTGAAAAGAATTCCAAACTTTGTTAAAAAAAAAAAAAAAAATTGCACCATTTTCCGATACTTATTTTTGTGCGCCAAGCTGACGTCTTTAACCCCTTCACCCCCAAGGGTGGTTTGCACGTTAATGACCGGGCCAATTTTTACAATTCTGACCACTGTCTCTTTATGAGGTTATAACTCTGGAACGCTTCAACGGATCTTCGCGATTCTGAGATTGTTTTCTCGTGACATATTGTACTTCACGTTAGAAGTATAATTTCTTCGATATAACTTGCGTTTATTTTTGAAAAAACACAAATATGGCAAAAATTTTGAAAATTTTGCAATTTTCAAACTTTGAATTTTTTTTCCCTTAAAACAGAGAAATATGTCACACAAAATAGTTAAGAAATAACATTTCCCACATGTCTACTTTACATCAGCACAATTTTGGAACCAAAATTTTTTTTTGTTCGGAAATTATAAGGGTTAAAAGTTGACCAGTGATTTCTCATTTTTACAACAAAATTTACAAAGCCATTTTTTTAGGGACCACCTCACATTTGAAGTCACTTTGACGGGTCTATATAGCAGAAAATACCAAAAAGTGACACCATTCTAAAAACTGCACCCCTCAAGGTACTCAAAACCACATTCAAGAAGTTTATTAACCCTTCAGGTGCTTCACAGGAGCTGAAGCAACGTGGAAGGAAAAAATTAATATTTAACTTTTTAGCCACAAAAATGATCTTTTACAAACTTTTTTTTATTTTGACAAGGGTAAAAGGAGAAAATGGGCAGATAAAGTTGTTGTGCAATTTCTCCTGAGTACGCCAATACCCTATATGTGGGGGAAAACCACTGTTTGGGCGCACGGCAGAGCTCGTAAGGGAAGGAGCGCCGTTTGACTTTTTCAAACTAAAATTGGCTGGAGTTGAGATTGGACGCCATGTCGTGTTTGGAGAGCCACTGATGCGCCTAAACAGTGGAAACCCCCCACAAGTGACACCATTTTGGAAACTAGACCCCCTAAGGAACTTATCTAGATCTGTTGTGAGCACTTTGAGCCCCAAAGTGTTTCACAAAAGTTTATAATGCCTGGGTGTGAAAAAAAAAAAAACAATTTTCCACAAAAATGATTTTTTAGTCCCAAATTTTTGATTTTTCCCAAGGAAATTGGACCCCAAAAGTTGTTGTCCAATTTGTCCTGAGTACGCTGATACCCCACATGTGGGGGGGGGAAACTGTTTGGGCGCACGGCAGGGCTTGGAAAGGAAGCAGTAACGTTTTGGAATGCAAACATTGATGGGGTCATGTTCCGTTTGTAGTGCCCCAGATGAGCCTAAACAGTGGAAACCCCCCACAAGTGACCCCATTTTGGAAGCTAGACCCCCTAAGGAACTTATCTAGATCTTTGGTGAGCACTTTGAACCCCCAAGTGCTTCACACAAGTTTATAATGCCCGGGCATGAAAATAAAAAATCCTATTTTTTTCCAACAAAAATTATCTCTTAGTCACTAATTTTTTATTTTCCCATAGGTAACAGGAGAAATTGGACCTCAAAAGTTGTTGTCCAATTTGTCCTGAGTACGTTGATACCCCATATGTGGGGGTGAACCACTGTTTGGGCGCATGGCAGAGCTCGGAATGGAAGTAGCACCATTTGACTGTTTCCAACCAAAATTGGCTGGAATTGAGATTGGACGCCATGTTGCATTTGGAGAGTCCCTGATGTGCCTAAACAGTGGAAACCCCCCACAAGTGACCCCATTTGGGAAACTAGACCCCCTAAGGAACTTATCTAGATCTTTGGTGAGCAATTTGAACCCCCAAGTGCCTCACACAAGTTTATAACGTAGAGCCGTAAAATTAAAAAATCATATTTTTTCCACAAAATTGATCTTTTCACCCCAATTTTTATTTTCCCAAGGGTAACAAGACTCCAAAAGTTATTGTGCAATTTGTCCTGAGTACGCTGATACCCCATATGTGGGGGTAAACCACTGTTTGGGTGCATGGCAGAGTTTGGAAGGGAAGGAGCGCCGTTTGACTTTTTCAACGCAGAATTGGCTGGATGCCATGTCGTGTTTGGAGAGCTCCTGATCTGCCTAAACAGTGGAAACCCCCACAAATGACACCATTTTGGAAACTAGACCCCTCAAGGAACTTATCTAGATGTGTGGTGAGCACTTTGAACCCCAAAGTGCTTCACAGAAGTTTATAACGTACAGCCGTAAAATAAAAAATCTTTTTTTTTTTACAAAAATGATTTTTTCGCCCCCAATATTTTATTTTCACAAGGGTAACAGGAGAAATTGGACCCCAAAAGTTGTTGTCCAATTTGTCCTGAGTACGCTAATACCCAATAGGTGGGAGTAAACTACTGTATGGGCGCACGTCGGGGCTCGGAAGGGAAGTAGTGACGTTTTGGATTGCAGAGTTTGATGGAATGGTCTGGGGGCGTCATGTCGCATTTGGAGAGCCCCTGATGTGCCTAAACAGTGGAAAACCCCCACAAGTGACCCCATTTTGGAAAATAGACCCCACAAGGAACTTATCTAGATGTGTGGTGAGCACTTTGAACCCCGAAGTGCTTCCCAGAAGTTTATAACGTACAGCCGTAAAAATAAAAAATCCTTTTTTTTTTTTACAAAAATGATTTTTTCGCCCCCAATATTTTATTTTCACAAGGGTAACAGGAGAAATTGGACCCCAAAAGTTGTTGTCCAATTTGTCCTGAGTACGCTGATACCCAACATGTGTGAGAAAACGACTGTATGAGTGCACGTCTGGGCTCGGAAGGGAAGTAGTGACGTTTTGGATTGCAGACTTTGATGGAATAGTCTGGGGGCGTCATGTCGCATTTGGAGAGCCCCTGATGCGCCTAAACAGTGGAAACCCCCCACAAGTGACCCCATTTTGGAAAATAGACCCCACAAGGAACTTATATAGAAGTGTGGTGAGCGCTATGAAGCCCCAAGTGCTTCACAGAAAATTTATAACATACAGCCGTAAAAACAAAAAAATCATTTTTTTTTTTACAAAAATGATTTTGTCGCCCCCAGTTTTTTATTTTCCCAAGGGTAACAGAAGAAATAGGACAAATTGCACAATAACTCTTGGGGTACAGAGTATGCTGATACCCCATATGCGGGGGTAAACTACTGTTTGGGCGCATGGCAGAGCTCAGAAGTGAAGGAGCACCGTTTGACTTTTTCAACGCAGAATTGGCGGGAATTGAGATCAGACGCCATGTCACATTTGGAGAGCCCCTGATGTGCCTAAACAGCAGAAACCCCCCAATTCTAACTCCAACCCTAACCCCAACATACCCCTAACCCTAGTCCCAACCCTAACCACAAACCTAACCCTAACACACCCCTAACCCTAATCCCAACCATAACCCTAATACTAACTTTAGCGCCAATCCTAACCCTAACTTTAGCCGCAACACTAACCCTAATGGGAAAATGGAAATAAATACATTTTTTTAATTTTATTATTTTTACCTAACTAAGAGGGTGATAAAGGGGGGTTTGATTTACTATTTATAGCGGGTTTTTGTGATTGGCATCTGTCACGCTAAAAGACGCTTTTTATTGCAAAAAGTAGTTTTTTGCATCACCATATTTTGAGAGCTATAATTTTTGCATATTTTGGCCCACAGAGTCATGTGAGGTCTTATTTTTTGCGGGACGAGGTGACGTTTTTATTGGTACCATTTTTGAGCACGTGACATTTTTTGATCGCTTTTTATTTCGATTTTTGTGAGGTTGAAATGAACAAAAATCAGCAATTCATGAATTTCTTTTGGGGGAGGCGTTTATACCGTTCCGTTGTGGTAAAATTGATAAAGCAGTTTTATTCTTCGGGTCAGTACGATTATGGTGATACCTCATTTATATCATTTTTTTATGTTTTGGCGCTTTTATAGAATAAAAACAATTTTATATAAAAAATCATTATTTTTGCATCGCTTCATTCTGCAAGCTATAACTTTTTTATTTTTTCGCTGATGATGCTGTATGATGGCTCGTTTTTTGCGGGACAAGATGACGTTTTCAGTGGTACCATGTTTATTTATATCTGTCTTTTTGATCGCGTGTTATTCCACTTTTTGTTCGGCGGTATGATGATAAAGCATTGATTTTTTGCTTAGTTTTTTTTTTTTTTTAAGGGGTTCACTAAAGGGGTTAACTAGTGGGACACTTTTATAGGGGGGGTCGTTACGGACGCGGCGATACCAAATATGTGTACTTTTATTGTTTTGTTTTTTTTATTTACAGGAAGAAATGAATTTATTGGGGAATATTTTTTTTTTTTTTGATGATTTTTTTTACCACTTTTTATTTCTATTTTTTTTACTTTTTTACTTTGTCCCAGGGTGGGACATCACAGTATTTTATCAGATCGCTGGTGTGACAGTGTGCACAGCACTCTGTCACACCAGCGATCGCTCTGGCATCGCTGCAGGCTTCCTCTGCGCCTGCTCTCAGCAGGCACTGAGGAAGCCGCCTCCCTGCAGGACCCCGGCGCCATCTTGGATCCGGGGACCTGGAGGGAGGACGGACCCTCGGAACAGCGCGACACATCGCGCTGCTCTGAGCGTCTCAGGGGGGCGCGCAGGGAGCCCCCTGCCTGCGCGATCCTCCCCTGTGCCCCGGGCACACCGCGATCATGTTTGATCGCGGTGTGCTAGGGGTTAATGTGCCGGGAGCGGTCCGTGACCGCTCCTGACACATAGTGCTGGGTGTCAGCTGTGATATACAGCTGACACCCGGCGGCGATCAGCTACGCTCCCCCCGGGAGCGCAGCTGATCGCCTATGACGTACTATTCCGTCCATGGGAATTAGGTCCACATGGACGGAATAGTACGTCTGATGGCAGAGAGGGGTTAATGATACCATTTTGGTGCAGATAAGATCTTTTGATCGCCCATTATTGCCCATTATTGCATCTTAATACAATGTCGTGGCGACCAAAAAAAAGTAATTCTGGCGTTTTTACTTTTTTTCTCGCTACGCAATTTAGCGATCAGGTTAATCCTTTTTTTATTGATAGATTGGGCGATTCTGAACTCGGTGATATCAAATATGTTTAATTTTTTTTCATTGTTTTATTTTGAATGGGGCGAAAGGGAGGTGATTTGAACCTTTATATTTTTTTATTTTTTTTATATTTTTAAAAACTTTTTTTTACTTTTGGCATGCTTCAATAGTCTCCATGGGAGACTAGAAGCTGACAATACAATATCGGCTCTACTACATAGAGGCGATGATCAGATCGCCTCTATATACCAGAATTACTCACTTGCTATGAGCACCGTCCACCGGGTGGTGCTCAAGGCAAGCCAGCACTGACAACCATAGAGGTCTCCAGGATCACGTGATGGGGGTCACCGGTGGGCGGATTTCTGGCCCGATGGTCGGAAGATCGAGTTAAATGCCACTGTCAGCGTTTGACAGCGGCATTTAAAGGGTTAATAGCCATGGGTGGATCGCGATTCCACCAGCGGCTATTCTGGGCTCATGTCAGCTGTTTAAAATAGCTGGAGCCCACATCAAAGGGAGGGAGTCCAATGTCGACATAAATTTAAGCCCAATGTCAGAAAGGGGTTAAACCATACTTATGGCATTGTCTATTTCACCGACTCTCTTGTCTCCTGGAAGAGAATTAAAATAAAAAAGCAACAATATCGTTACCTGTCTGCCGAGAAGATATGCATACTGTCCCACGACGAGTCCAGCTCTGCTACATCTGGATGTCTTTGGCTGAATGGTGGCATTATGCCACCATTCAGCCTGACATCCAGAACACAGTGAGGCTTGAAGATGATCACTGGAGATAACTTGGTCCACGGCGGTCATGTGCGCCGCAGTTCTCGCGATCAGCTGATCGATTGCGATAACTACAGTGTAGGTGTACTTCCGGCTGAAGCAAGGAACGCTATTATTTAAATTAGTACACATGTGTAGTAAGCTGCGTTCCCGCACTTAATACGCATGTGACTGAGAAGATAATCGCATCTAATGAAAGCATATGGATAATTTACGCAGCGGTGACTGAGCATCTCCATTACATAAATTGACATGCTGTGGTCTGGAAAGACGCGCCGCATGTGCGTCTCCGCATGGAAGCCGGAGGCGTCTCAGCACGCATAGTGAGCATGGGATGTCTTGAAATCCCATCCACTATGTTGTAACATTTGGCCGCTGCGGGTTTGATTCTGTGGATGTACGCAGCATCCAACCCGCAGCGTTTACTGACTGTGGGAACATACCCTTAGGCTGGGTGAGGGCTTATTTTTTGCACGCCGAGCTGATATTTTTATTGATGCCATTTTGCGTAGATATGATTTTTCGATCACTTGTTATTGTGTTTTATTGCAATGTTGTAGAGACCCAAAAAATGTAATTCTGGAGTTTTGATTTTTTTTCTTGTTACACCGTTTACCAATTGGATTAATTATTTTTATATTTTGATAGATCAGACGTTTTTGAATGCGGTGATACCAAATATGTGTATTTTTAATTTTTTTTATTGTTTTATATTGAATGGGGCAAAAGGGGGGTGATTTAAACTTTTGTATTTTTTTACTATTTTTAAAAACATTTTTTTTACTTTTTACTTGCTTCAACAGTCTTTTTAGAGACTTGAAGCTGCGATACTCCGACCTGTGTTACACATAGTGGCCTTCAGCCCTGCTATGTGTAGCAGAATTGACCATCTGCTATGAACACTGGCCACTGGGCTGCGCTCATAGACCCCAAGTTGTCTTGCCAACCCATCGGCGCCCAGAGATCATATGACAGGGCGGGATTAGTGACTCTCTTCCGGCACGGCCTTGTTAAATGCTGTTGTCAGAGATTGGATAGCGATTCCACCCACAGTTGTTAGGGGCACATGTCAGCTAATGAAATCAATTGACATTGAATCATAGAATCATAGAATGTTAGAGTTGGAAGTGACCTCAAGGTTCATCGTGTCCAACCTTTGCTCAGTGCAGTGCAGGATTCACTGAACCATCTCAGACAGATATCTGTCCAGCCTCTGTTTGAAGAATTCCATTGAAGGAGAACTCACTACCTCTCATGGCAGCCTGTTCCACTCATGGATAACCCTCACTGTCAAAAATTTTTTCTAATATCTAATATGCATCTTCTCCCTTTCAATTTCATTCCATTGTGTCTCGTGTTTCTATGTGAAAATGAGAATAAGGATGATCTCTCTACACTGTGACATCCCTTCAGATATTTGTACACAGCTATTAAGTCTCCTCTTAGCGTTCTTTTTTGCAAGCTAAACATTCCCAGATCCTTTAACCGTTCCTTATAGGACATACTTTACAGTCCGCACACCATGCTGGTAGCTCTTCTCTGAACTTGCTCCAGCTTTTTAATGTCTTTTTTAAAATGTGGTTCCCACAACTGGACACAGTATTCCAGATGTGGCCTGACCAAGGAGGAGTTTGGAGGGATAATTACTTCACTGATCTAGACTCTATGCTTCTCTTAATACATCCTTTTTTGCTGCTGTATCACACTGTTGACTCATGTGCAGTCTATGATCTATTAGAATACCCAAGTCTTTTTCACACGTGCTGTTGCTGAGTTCTATTTCTCCCATTCTGTAGATGTAATTTTCGTTTTTCTTGCTCAGATGTAGAATCTTGCATTTCACCCTGTTAAATACCATTCTATTAGTTGCTGCCCATTGTTCAAACTTATCTAGGTCCTTCTGAATCCTTTCTCTGTCTTCTCTAGTGTTAACCATCCCTCCTAGCTTTGCATCGTATGCAAATTTGATCAATTTACCTTCAGTTCCCTTATCTAGATCATATATAAAAATGTTGAACAACACTGGTGCCAGGATAGAGTCTTGTGGTACCCCACTTGAAACTCTATTCCAATTGGATGTGCAACCAATTTGAGTAAGATCACTGAGCCAGTTATGAATCCATCTAACCGTAGCCTTGTCAATCCCATACTTGTTCATTTTTTCAATAAGGATAGTGCGAGATACTTTATCAAAAGCTTTGCTGAAGTTGAGATATACTATAGCTGCCTAATTTTCCTGATCCACTCAGTCAGTGATTCCATCATATGTGCCAGAAAACATGTGGGCTCAGCTCTGGATCCTGAAAGGAATGCAGGGACACGACCTATGACGTATATGTACGTCATAAGTCATGAAGGGGTTAAACCGCTGTGTGTTTCTTAGTAGTCTTGAAAATAAATAATTGGCATCAGCAGTCTTGTTGCCATTTCTAGCCCAAAGAAATAATTTTTCTAAACCAGTGTGTGTTTTATAGTAGTCTGGGATATAAATAATTGAAATCCACCATCTTGTTGCCATTTATCAGCCAAAGAAACAGTTTTTCAGGTCCGCTGTGTGTTTTTACGTCGTATCGCAAATAAATAATTGGCATCAGCCATTTTGTTGCTATTTATCGGTCAAATAAAAAATTTCTCAGGGCCTCTATGTGTTTTCTAGTAGTGCTTCAAATAAATAATTGGTATCAGCCATCTCATTGCCATTTCTAGCCAAATAAAAAAAATTTTTGGACCGGGGTGTGTTTTTAGCAGTCTGGGAAAAAAATAATTGGCATCAGCCATCTCATTGCTATTTGTAGGCCAATTAAATATTTTTTTAGGACCGCTATGTGTTTTCTAGTAGTGGTGCAAATGAATAATTGACATCAACCATCTCGCTGCCATTAGTAGGCCAAATAAATAATTTTTCAGGACCGCAGTGTGTTTTCAAGCACTGTTGCAAATAAATAAATCTACTCTTCTGCTATCTCTTTGCAAGTAGTTTTTAGGAAAACCACTGCCAAAAATGAGAAGAGCATCAAATTAGGGACATGGACGTGGCTGTGGTGGTGCTGGTGTAGCTGCTGATGGTGGTGGTGTTGTAGCTGATGCAGGGAGAGGATGTGGTCATTCTGTACTTTGCTACATGCCCAAGCACCACTCTTTCCTCTGGTGGACGCAGGCAACAGGACGCTAAGTGACCTTTCGTAGGCCCGAATACTGCAGTGTGCAGACCGGCAAGGGGAGCAGAGTTGAGGAGTCGGTAGAAGATGATGCAGGAGATGATGAGGACCTAGACTCCACATGGAGCGGCAGCGTACACAGTTCGGAGGAAGATCAGATGGCCACGCTGCCACAGCAGCAAAGCATGGTGGAAAAGCACAGTGGGTGGCCTCTAGCCAGTACGTTAGTTGCTACTGCCAACTGCGCCGCTTAAATCAGAACACCAAAGACAGCACAAAAAAGCTCCCTGGTGTGGCATTTCTTCAGGAAATATAGCTGCCGACAAGCAAGAAGTGGTTTGCACGCTGTGCCATCAGACACTGAAGCGAGGAATAAATGTTCTGGACCTGAACACCACCTGTATGACAAGGCATCTGAATTTCAAGCACCAGGTGCAGTGGAGCACACACCTTAAAAAGCATGGCAGATCTGAGCCTTCTCCTGCTCACTCTTCTGCTGAGGTCTTGGCCTCTTTCTCCCGCTCACAAGCAACAGGGCAACCTGCCTTCCCACAAAGAGAAGATGTGGCAGCACCACCTGTTGTGAACGTATTGGAGATGACTTCGGAGCTGAAGCTCCCTCTGGTGGTTGCTGAGGGTATTGAACCTATGTTGGACACCAAGAGTCCTACACCTGCAGTTAACGAGTGGTTGTCAGTGATACTGACTGGCCTGATATAAGTGAGCTGACCTCCCATGATCCTCGCCGGTGATCAATTGTTCTTCCTGGTCTAGTATGGAATTCAGCTTGCTTTTCTGCTGTCTCCTGCTTGCATTCAGATAAGTCTCTTTCAGTTTTTTTTACTGTGGTTTGAATTCCTCGCTTTTTGCTGCATTGCTTTTTGTCTTCAGCCGGGTCCCCTTTGTGGGGCTTTGGCTGGTCTCCGTTCGTTTTTTGTATTTGTTATTTGCTGAGTTCTTGTGATATTTTACTGATGGGTTGCTACGTGTCCACACCAGAGATCTGATATAGGTGGTAGAGACTGTGTGGTCTCAGTATTTTTGGATTCAGAAGTGTTGGAGTTTTTCCTAGGGTTTTTTGGGTTGCAGACAGTATTCTCTCCTTTACTGTCCTATCTAGACAGTTTTGGGCCCCAACGTTTGCTCTATCTATTTTCTGTCTGTGTTCATATTTTCATCTTGTCTAACCGCCATTATATGTCTGGGGGCTTCCTATTATTTTGGGGTCTACTCCGAGGCAGTTAGCTTTCATTTTTCCATCTTCAGGGATAGCTATCCGGCTGTGACGAGGCGTCTAGGGCACCATAGGAACGTCCCACGGCTACTTCTAGTTGTGCGGTTAGTTTAGGGGTCTGCAACCTATTAGCTTCCAACCTCTCTGGTGTTTGGCTGCTTATGTGGTTTTTTGCTCCTGCCTCCTCAGCTACCTAAACATAACAGAATCACCGGCCATACTGAAAATTCTATGGTACTCAATAAAAGGGAAAAATAGTAAAGGAAAAAAAAAAGTTGTCAGAGTTGTCAGATTTTTTTTTTCCTGTTTGTTGCATTTTTTTCCTCTTTTTCTCTGGGGACTGAGGATGATTTTTTTTTCTCCTCAATGGAGGTCAAGCATTTGTCCAATCATGTGGAGCAGCTTGCTGCTGAAGTTCGGAGCATTGCTATCTATCTTGCTGGGTTGCCTGCTGTGGAACCTAGGATCCCTCTGCCGGATTTATTTTTGGGGGATCGGTCTAAGTTTTTGAATTTTAAAAATAACTGTAAGTTGTTTTTTGCTTTGAAGCCTAAATCCTCAGGGAACACAATGCAGCAGGTTCAAATTGTCATCTCCCTGTTGCGCGGTGACCCTCAGGATTGGGCCTTTTCCCTGACACCTGGAGATCCTGTTTTGAATGATGTTGATGTGTTTTTTCAGCCTCTGGGGTTATTGTACGATGAACCTAATGTTACTGATCAAGCTGAAAAAACCTTGTTGGCATTGAATCAGGGTCATAAAGCCGCTGAGCCGTATTTTCAGAAATTCAGAAAGTGGGCAGTCCTTACTAAATGGAATGATGATGCTCTGGCAGCTCTTTTTCGGAAGGTCTGGCAGAGACTGTAAAGGATGTTATGGTGGGATTCCCTGTCGCCTCTGGTCTCAATGACTCTATGTCATTAGCTATTCAAGTTGACAGACGTCTGCGCAAGCGTAGAAATATGCGTGAGATTGTGATGCCTTGCGGGCCAGCCCCTGAGCCCATGCAGTGTGATGGAGTGACTTCTGGGGCACAGCTTCATGAATTTCGTAAGCGTAATAAGTTGTGCTACTATTGTGGTGACGCTTCTCATGCTATTTCCGTCTGCCCCAAGCGGGGAAGACGTTTTGCTCGCTCAGTTGTTTTGGGTAGTGGTCAGACTAAATTTCTGTTGACTGTTACCTTGATTTGCTCCATGTCCACATTTTCAGCTCAGGCTTTTGTTGATTCAGGGGCAGCTATAAACCTGATGGATTTTGATTTTGCCAAACGTTGTGGTTTTCCTATGATACCCCTGCGGAAGTCTATTCCTTTGCTGGGTATTGATTCTACCCCCTTGGCGGAGAATAAACCCCAGTTTTCTACCCAGGTGATAATGCAGGTTGACCCGGACCACCAGGAGAATTGCAAATTTTTGGTGTTACATAATTTACATGACATTGTTGTACTGGGTTTTCCTTGGTTACAGACTCACAATCCTGATTTGGATTGGAAATCTGTGTCTGTGACCAGTTGGGGTTGTCAATGTGTTTGTGCTGACACTCCTGTTTTTTCTGCCCCCCACAGTCTCAAGATGTTTTTCCTGCCTCCCCCCAGTCTCAAGATGTTCCTGATTATTTGACTGATTTTTCTGATGTATTTAGTGAGAGTAAATGTGCATCCTTACCTCCTAATAGGAGTTATGATTGCGCTATTGACTTAGTACCCGGTTGTAAATTTCCCAAGGGTCGGCTCTTTAATTTATCTGTGCCTGAGCATGAGGCTATGCGATCTTATATCAAAGAGTCTTTAGAGAAGGGTCATATCAGACCATCCTCTTCACCCTTGGGCGCCGGTTTTTTCTTTGTGGCCAAGAAGGATGGTTCATTGAGGCCGTGTATTGATTATCGTCTCCTGAATAAGATCACTGTTAAATATCAATATCCGTTACCTTTGATTTCTGACCTATTTTCCAGAGTGAAGGGTGCTTGTTGGTTTACCAAGCTTGACCTCAGGGGGGCGTATAATCTTATTCGCATCAAGAGATGAATGGAAAACGGCGTTTAATACCCCAGAGTGGCATTTTGAGTACCTAGTGATGGCTTTTGGGCTCACTAATGCCCCTTCCGTCTTCCAATCATTTATGAACGATATTTTCCGGGATTTCATGGATAAATTTCTGATTGTTTATTTGGGCAATATCTTGATTTTTTTCAATGACTGGGATTCTCATGTGGAACATGTTCGGACTGTATTCCGGATTTTGAGAGAAAACGCATTGTATGTGAAGGGATCAAAATGTCTTTTTGGTGTACAGAAGGTTTAATTTCTGGGATTCATTTTGTCTCCGTCTGTTATTGAAATGGACCCGGTCAAAGTTCAGGCCATTTGTGATTGGGTTCAACCCACTACATTGAAGGCTCTTCAGAGATTTTTGGGTTTTGCTAATTTTTATAGTAAATTTATAGCTAATTTCTCTGTTATTGTGAAGCCACTGACTGGTTTGACCAAGAAGGGTTCTGATGTAGTGAATTGGTCTCCTGAGGCAGTTTCTGTGTTTCAGGAGCTTAAGCGGAGATTCACTTCTGCTCCTGTTCTGCGTCAACCTGATGTTTCTCTACCATTTCAGGTGAAGGTTGATGCTTCTGAGATTGGTGCAGGAGCCGTTTTGTCCCAAAGGGATCCAGAGACCTCTAAGAGTAACCCAGCGGAACGTAATTATGATGTGGGTAATCGGGAGTTATTGGCCATGAAGTGGGCTTTTGAGGAGTGGAGACATTGGCTGGAAGGAGCCAAGCATCAAGTGGTGGTCCTCACGGACCATAAGAACCTGGTTTATCTCGAATCAGCCAAGCGACTTAATCCTAGACAGGCCAGGTGGGCCTTGTTTTTCACACGTTTTAATTTTGTAGTCTCTTTTCTCCCGGGCACTAAGAATGTTAAGGTGGATGCCCTCTCGAGGAGTTTCTTTCTGGATTCTCCTGAGGTAACTGAGCCTGCTGTTATTCTGAAGGAGGGTGTGGTTCTTTCCGCTATCTCGCCCAATTTGAGACTGGCTTTGGAGAAATTTCAGGGGATAAACCTGAACGTTGCCCTGCTGGGAGATTGTTTGCCCCAGACCAGTGGAGGAAGAATGTGATGTCCGAGATTCATTGCTCCACGTTGGTCGGCCATCCTGGCATTTTTGGTACCAGAGATTTGGTGAGTCGGTCCTTTTGGTGGCCCACTTTGTCTCGTGACGTCAGGGACTTTGTGCAGTCCTGTGGAACTTGTTCTCGGTCCAAACCTTGCTCTCATTCTAGTGGTTTGTTAATGCCATTGCCTGTGCCCAAGAGGCCATTGACCCATATTATTATTATTATCCCTGTCTCTCAGAGAATGACCGTTATTTGGGTAATCTGTGATAGGCTTTCCAAGATGATACATCTTGTGCCACTACCTAAGTTGTCATCCTCCTCCGAGTTGGTGCCCTTGTTTTTTCAACAGGTGGTTCGGTTGCATGGCGTTCCAGAGAACATTGTGTCTGCCAGAGGAGTCCAGTTTGTTTCCAGATTTTGGAGGACATTTTGTTCCAAACTGGGAGGTCAGCTGTCTTTTTCCTCTGCATTCAACTCTCAGACCAATGGACAAACTGAGAGAACAAACCAGACCTTGGAGACTTATTTGAGATGTTTTGTGTCTGCTGATCAAGATGACTGGGTCTCTTTTTGCCTTTGGTTGAGTTTGCTTTGAATAATAGGGCTAGTTCTGCCACCTTGATGTCTCCATTTTTCTGCAATTTCGAGGTTTCATCCTCGATTTTTTTCAGGGCAGGTGGAGGCTTCTGTCTGTCCATGTGTTGACTCTATTGTGGAGAGAATGCAGCTGATTTGGGATCAAGTAGTGGATAAGCTGTCTCTCTCTCAGGAGAAGGCCCAGCAGTTTGCCAACTGGCATAGGACTGATGGTCCTCGATTTAAAGTGGGTGACTTGGTTTGGTTGTCCTCAAAAAATATCCCTATGAGGGTCGCGTCTCCAAAATTTAAGCCAAGGTTCATTGGACCTTATAAGATCGTGGAGATTATTAATCCCGTTTCCTCCCGTTTGCTTCTTCCAGGAACATTCAAGATTCACAACGTATTTCAAATCTTTATTTGTCGAGCCAGTGGTTCCTATGGCTGCGCCTCCTGATCCTGTTTTGGTTGAAGGCAATTTGGAGTATGTGGTTGAGAAGATATTGGATTCTCGTTTGGCCAGGCGGAAACTCCAGTACTTGGTGAAGTGGAAAGGCTATGGTCAGATTTGCTTCTGACATTCATGCTGAAAGACTGGTTCGTGCCTATCACCGAGCTCATCCTGATCATCCTGGTGGCACAAGTGAGGGTTTGGTGACCCCTCCTCAAGGGGGGGTACTGTTGTGAACGCACTGGAGATGACTTCGGAGCTGAAGCTCCCTCTGGTGGTTGCTGAGGGTGTTGAACCTATGTTGAACACCAAGAGTCCTACACCTGCAGTTAACGAGTGATTGTCAGGTGATACTGACTGGCCTAATATAAGTGAGCTGACCTCCCATGATCCTCGACGGTGATCAATTGTTCTTCCTGGTCTAGGTTGGAATTCAGCTTGCTTTTCTGCTGTCTCCTGCTTGTATTCAGATAAGTCTCTTTCAGTTTTTAGTTTCTCCACCAGCATCTGCTTGTATTCCCACATTTGACGTTCTCACACCAGTGATGGAAGTAATGATGGTACTTTGTCCTTGCAGTGGGGATCCAGCAGGGTGGCTACCAAGTAATCTGCAGATGTAACAATACGGGCAACTCGATGGTCGTTGCGAATGCACTGCAGCATGTATTGGCTCATGTGTGCCAGGCTGCCCAGAGGCAAAGTCAAGCTGTCCTCGGTGGGAGGTATATCATCTGGGTACTCTGTATCCCCCCAGCCACACTCCAGTGATGCCTGTGAGCTGATCTGAGTGCCACCCTGCTCTGAACACAGTTGTTCCTCTTCATCCATATCATCATCATCATCCTTCTAAACTCTGCCCTGACTGTACAGTTGGGTACCTGGCCACTGCAGGGACAGGAACCCATCCACCGAGCGATGTGTGGACAACAGGCCAAATAACCGTGTGAATTGGCATAATCACTCATCTCTCTGCAGTTTGATCCCCATCCACAGCTCCTGCGCAGTGTAGGATTTGTCCCCCAAACAAATGAGTTTCAGAACCACCTGCTGTTGTTTTCCCGTGGCTGTGCTAAATTTGGTGGTAGGAGGAGCAGGAGTAGGAGGCAATCTGAACAGATAAATGTCCAGCAATGTTTTGTGATGTTAGGACATGGGCTATATCTCCTTCCGCCTATGTCCCAGCCGCCACTACATTTACCCAGTGTGCAGTTAATTAGATGTAACATCCATGCTAACTGGTTAACATATCAGTGGTTATCTGGACCTTGCCACTGATGGTGTATGTGCAGGGCTGGGATGGCCCATTTGGAAAATTAGTGGAGGCTGGGAACAACATAATGCAGTACAGCCTTCGTCATCAGTTTTTTTAATATTATCTGTCTCCACCTGCTGGTATGGCACATTTCGAAGGCCCGGAAATTGGAAATGATGTCATTCAGGTCTATGGCTTATGGGTGGCTAGGGGGATATCTTCTCTTTATCTCGAGGGTATGGGGGATGGAAAGCTGAACACTTCCAAGGGACAGTGTGGAGATACTCGGTGACACTAGTGGTGGTGGTGATTGTTATGTTTAGGTAGCTGAGGAGGCAGGAGCAAAAAACTGCATAGGCAGCCAAACACCAGAGAGGTTGGAAACTAATAGGTTGCAGACCCCTAAACTAACCACACAACTAGAAGTAGCCGTGGGACGTTCCTACGGTGCCCTAGATGCCTCGTCACAGCCGGATAGCTATCCCTGAAGATGGAAAGAGGAAAGCTAACTGCCCCGGAGTAGACCCCAAAATAATAGGAAGCCCCCAGACATATAATAGCGGTTAGACAAGATGAAAATACGAACACAGACACAAAATAGATTGAGCAAACGCTGGGGCCCAAAACTGTCTAGATAGGACAGCAAAGGAGAGAATACTGTCAGCATCCCAAAAAACCCTAGGAAAAACTCCAACACTTCTGAATCCAAAAACACTGAGACCACCTATATCAGATCTCTGGTGTGGACACATAGCAACCCAGCAGTAAAATATCACAAGAACTGAGCAAATAACAAATACAAAAAATTAACGGAGACCAGCCAAAGCCCCCCAAAAGGGACCCAGCTGAAGACAAAAAGCAATGCAGCAAAAAGCAAGGAATTCAAACCACAGTAAAAAAAAACTGAACCACACCACAGACTGTCCAGGAGTTGGCGGATGCTTTAGTCCAGATCTGGGAGGAGATCCCTCAGGAGACCATCCGCCGCCTCATCAGGAGCATGCCCAGGCGTTGTAGGGAGGTCATATAGGCATAGGGAGGTCATACAGGCAGGTGGAGGCCACACACACACTACTGAGCATCATTTTGACTTGTTTTAAGGACATTACATTCCACTTTAATTTTGTGGGTGACTCCAAATCCAGGCCTCCATTGGATAATAAATTTGATTTCAATTGATGATTTTTGTGTGATTTTGTTGTCAGCACATTCAACTTTGTACAGAACAAAGTATTCAATGAGAATATTTCATTCATTCAGATCTAGGATGTGTTATTTGAGTGTTCCCTTTATTTTTTTGAGCAGTGCATATATTTTTTGCCTAAAATACAAAGGAAATATGTTATCTTTAACTTTAGGCCTTTTAGAAATCATTTCGTCTTCAACTTGCTTAACTGTGTTTACAATAACAGTAATTTTGACCAGGGGTGCCCAAATTTTTGTATGCCACTGTAGCAGTGTAGCATGTGACTAAGGCTGGGGTCACACTTGCGAGTGTGATGCGAGAAACTCGCATCAATACCCGGCAGTGCCGCCAGCACTCGGACCAGAGCGTTCAGCTGCATAGAAATACATGCAGCCGCACACTCCGGTCCCGAGTGCCGGCGGCAGTGTTGGGTATTGATGCGAGAGACTCCGGCCTAACTGATAAACTTTCACTTTGCTATGGTTGTGAATTTGAATCTCAAGGAAGACCACATAACTAAGAAACATATATGAAAACATCTACTGGGCAAAGACAGGTCAGGTTGGACACTCCCTCAAAGTCATGACCAGGAAAGCTGAAAGCAAAATGAATACAGCAGCATCCTTAGGCTATGTTTCCACGTTCAGGAAACATTCAAGATTTGCTGCGGATTGGATGCTGCGTACGGCGCAGTGTCCAATCCGCAGCGTCCAGATGTTACAGAATAGTGGAGGGGATTTTATGAAATCCCTTCTCCACTATGCGTTCAGGACCGCATCTGACGGCCCTGCGTATCCGGACATGCAGCATGTCTTTCCAGACCACAGCATGTGTATTTATGTTGCGGAGGCGTTCTGTCGCCGCAAGATAAATAACCCAGTCTATGGATAGGATGCGGTGATTCCGCATGTGTTCAATGAACACATCCAGAATCACTGCGCGTACAAAAGGGGGCAGAGCTTTGGGCGGAGCGGGGTTTCCGCTGCGTCCAAAGCGCTGCCAGTACGCAGCGTGGATACCCTTAGGCCGGAGACACACTGGCGACAAAAACAGACGAGTGGAATGCGATTAAATATCGCATTGCACTCTGACCAATGTTTATCTATGGGGCAGCTCCCAGCATCCGATTTTTTTCTCCGCCGTTTTCCTCGGGCCGAGAAAATCAAAGCATGCTACGATTGTCACTGATTATCGGGCGAGAATCGCCAATGCAAGTCTATGGGTGCGATGAAAAATCTGATTACAAACGGACCACACGTGTGACTTGCGAGAAAATCGCACCGGTGTCCTTTAGAAAAGCCGGCAATTCATCCCCGGCTATACTATAAAATCACACTGACAGGTTTAATAAAGAATAGAAAGAATACATATATACACATGTGTATATATATATATATATATATATATATATATATATATATATATATATATATATATATATATTCTATGTCATTGTGACACATACATATATATATTTATAGTTCATACACTTCTACATAGTATAATAGCCGCTAATTCAATTGCCGGCTTCTGTAAAATTACAGAACCCGACATGAAATGACACATGGTTTACATACAGTAAACCATTTCATTTCATGTAGTTTGATATATGGTTTTCATTAACAATTACATGAGTGTATGTGTGCAAAATTTCATACATGTAGGGGTTAATTTAATGTGTAAATTCGTTGTAAAAAAATGTTGTAAAAAATTCCCTTGTTCTCCTGTAATAAAAAAATAAAAATAAAACAACATTATTCTTACCTCTCCGGCGCTTAGTCAGGTCCCCCGCTGCAATCCATCTGAAAGGGTTAACAGTTTTACAATGAGGACCGGAGCTAAAGCTGCCAGCCTGGCTGTAAGCCCCCGAATGAATGAGCTCATCTCACCGGCTGACAGGAGATGAGCTGATTAGCGTGGGAAGCTTAATTGATTGTTTCCCACGGTAATCAGTTCACTTCAGGTCAGCCGGGGACTCCGCACAACATCAGTGACGTCACAGGGAGTCCCCGGATGACCTGAAGTGAACTGATTAGCGTGGGAAACATTCAATTAGGCTTCCCAGCTAATCAGCTCATCTCCTGCCAGCCACATTGACCATGGAGAAAAGAAAGAAGACAAAAGAACTGTCTGAGGACTTGAGAAACCAAATTGTGAGGAAGCATGAGCAATCTCAAGGCTACAAGTCCATCTCCAAAGACCTGAATGTTCCTGTGTCTTCCGTGCGCAGTGTCATCAAGAAGTTTAAAGCCCATGCCACTGTGACTAACGTCCCAAGATGTGGAAGGAAAAGAAAAATTGACGACAGATTTCAACGCAAGACTGTGAGGATGGTGGATAAAGAACCTCGACTAACATCCAAACAAGTTCAAGCTGCCCTGCAGTCCAAAGGTACAACAGTGTCAACCCGTACTATCAATCGGCGTCTGAATGAAAAGGGACTGTCTGGTAGGATACCCAGGAAGACCCCACTTCTTACCCCGAGAAATAAAAAAGCCAGGCTGGAGTTTGCCGAAACTTACCTGAGAAAGCCTAAAGCGTTTTGGAAGAATGTTCTATGGTCAGATGAGACAAAAGTCGAGCTTTTTGGGAAAAACCATCAACATAGAGTGTACAGGAAAAAAAAAGAGGCATTCAAAGAAAATAACACGGTCCCTACAGTCAAACATGGCGGAGGTTCCTTGATATTTTGGGGTTGCTTTGCTGCCTCTGGCACTGGACTGCTTGACCGTGTGCATGGCATTATGAAGTCTGAAGACTACCAACAAATTTTGCAGCATAATGTAGGGCCCAGTGTGAGAAAGCTGGGTCTCCCTCAGAGGTCATGGGTCTTCCAGCAGGACAATGACCCAAAACACACTTCCAAAAGCACTATAAAATGGTTTAAGAGAAAGCACTGGGGACTTCTAAGGTGGCCAGCAATGAGTCCAGACCTGAATCCCATAGAACACCTGTGGAGAGATCTCAAAATGGCAGTTTGGAGAAGGCACCCTTCAAATATCAGGGACCTGGAGCAGTTTGCCAAAGAAGAATGGTCTACAATTCCAGCAGAGCATTGTAAGAAACTCATTGATGGTTACCGGAAGCGGTTGTTCGCAGTTATTTTGGCTAAATGTTGTGCAACCAAGTATTAGGCTGAGGGTGCCAATACTATTGTCTGGCCCATTTTTGGAGTTGTGTGTAAAATGATCAAGGATTTGATTTTTGCTTCATTCTCTTTTGTGTTTTTTCCTTGCAAGCAAATTAAATGAAGATAAAAATAGCAAATAATTTGTAATTGCAATCATTTTCAGGAAGACATTGAGTATTATCTGACAGAATTGCAGGGGTGCCAATACTTTTGGCCACCACTGTATATCAAACTACATGAAATGACATGGTTAACTGTACAGTCATGGCCAAAAGTTTTGAGAATGACACAAATGTTATATTTTCACATGATCTGCTGCCCTCTGGTTTTTATGTGTGTTTGACAGATGTTTTTATCACAGACAGAAATATAATAATTGCAAACATATGAGTAACAAAAGCTTATATTGACAGTTAGAATGAGTTAATGCAGCAAGTCAATATTTGCAGTGTTGACCCTTCTTCTTCAGGACCTCTGCAATTCTCCCTGGCATGCTCTCAATCAACTTCTGGACCAAATCCTGACTGATAGCAGTCCATTCTTGCACAATCAATGCTTTCATTTTGTCAGAATTTTTAGGTTTTCGTTTGTCCACCTGTCTCTTGATGATTGACCACAAGTTCTCAATGGGATTAAGATCTGGGGAGTTTCCAGGCCAAGGACCCAAAATCTCTATGTTTTGTTCCCTGAGCCATTTAGTTATCACCTTTGCTTTATGGCAAGGTGCTCCATCATGCTGGAAAAGGCATTGTGATCGCCAAACTGCTCTTGGAGGGTTGGGAGAAGTTGCTCTTGGAGGACATTCTGGTACCATTCTTTATTCATGGCTGTGTTTTTAGGCAAGACTGTGAGAGAGCCGATTCCCTTGGCTGAGAAGCAACCCCACACATGAATGGTTTCAGGATGCTTAACAGTTGGCATGAGACAAGACTGGTGGTAGCGCTCACCTTGTCTTCTCCGAATGAGGTGTTTTCCTGATGTCCCAAACAATCGAAAAGGGGATTCATCAGAGAAAATAACTTTACCCCAGTCCTCAGCAGTCCACTGCCTGTACCTTTTGCATAATATCAGTCTGTCCATGATGTTTTTTCTGGAGAGAAGGGCTTCTTTGCTGCCCTCCTTGAGACCAGGCCTTGCTCCAAGAGTCTCCGCCTCACAGTGCGTGCAGATGCACTCACACCTGCCTACTGCCATTCCTGAGCAAGCTCTGCACTGCTGGTAGCCCGATCTCGCAGCTGAAACACTTTTAAGAGACGGTCCTGGCGCTTGCTGGTCTTTCTTGGGCGCCCTGAAGCCTTTTTGGCAACAATGGAACCTCTCTCCTTGAAGTTCTTGATGATGCGATAGATTGTTGACTGAGGTGCAATCTTTCTAGCTGCGATACTCTTCCCTATTAGGCCATTTTTGTGCATTGCAATGATGACTGCACGTGTTTCTTTAGAGATAACCATGGTTAACAGAAGAGAAACAATGATGCCAAGCACCAGCCTCCTTTTAAAGTGTCCAGTGGTGTCATTCTTACTTAATCATGACAGATTGATCTCCAGCCATGTCCTCATCAACACCCACACCTGTGTTAATGGAGCAATCACTGAAAAGAGGTTAGCTGGTCCTTTTAAGGCAGGGCTGCAATGATGTTGAAATGTGTTTTGGGGGATAAAGTTCATTTTCTAGCCAAATATTGACTTTGCAAGTAATTGCTGTTAAGCTGATCACTCTTTATAACATTCTGGAGTATATGCAAATTGCCATTAGAAAAAGTGAAGCATTAGACTTTGTAAAAATTAATATTTGTGTCATTCTCAAAACTTTTGGCCATGACTGTATGTAAACCATGTGTCATTTCATGTCGGGTAATAATTTACAGAAACCGACAATTGAATTAGTGGCTAATATACTATGTAGAAGTGTATGAACTATAAATATATGTATATATATATATGTCTCAATGACATATATATATTGTGAGACAGTGAGAGTATGTGTGTTGAATGGGGTGTACATTTCACCTAGATACTTTGCTGACTGGTATAAGGGAAATGTATGGCTTTGTAAACCTAGTGGTAGAGAAAGGTCACTACACCTTACATTCAGTACACACTTGCAGCTCAGACCTGAAACCACTCAGCTGTTAATTAGGAGACCAGAAGTAGGTGTCTGCGAACACAGACAGAGAGCTCGCTTAGTCTGGACAGGGAGTCCAGGCACAAGAAGGAGTCTCCAGGAGTTTGAGCTATCTCAGTCTGGGTGCTCGATGTACCCCGGACACAGGAGTAGTCTCTGTGAGAATCCATGCTGATAGCTGCTGAATAGGAGGGGAGCTCTCTCAAGTCTGGACGTTGAAGGTGCCTTCAGACACAAGGAGGAGACTCTGTGAACCTCCATGCTGGTAAATGCTGAACATATGTGTTGTTTTGGCCCAGGCTGTTAGAGTCGGGACCCGGATAGATAGGGAAATCTATCTAAGTGTAGTAAGTGGCTAGACAAGCCCAGGTCTTATGTTTATGATTTGTTTTATCTGTTTGCTGTGGACTTTAATAAAGCTGGTTGCGGCCAGTTTTTACCAGAACTGCTGTCTCTGAATGAACTGTTTCTATGCCATTCCGTCTACCCGGACGGCGATCTCAGAGCTATATCCCCTGAAAAGCTTACAATTGGCGGAGAATGCTGGGGCAGCGCGGTGGCTGATGCAGTTGGTGCTGGAGTGTGCGTGCGGCACAGTGGCGAGAGACAGCAATAAAAGGTGAAGTCTGTTGAAGCAGCAGCAGAAAAAAAAAAAAAAAAAGAAAAAAAAGTGTGTCAGCAAAAGAAACGTCTGTTGGAGCAGTCTTAAAGAGACAGTAGCCCTAATAGAGTTTGCAAAAGGAAAAAAAAAAGAGTGTGTCTGCACAGCAAAGCTGAACTTGTTGTGGAAAAGACTGTGGAGTGTGCAGCAGCAAAGGAAAAGTCTGTTGGAGCAGTCTTAAAGAGACAGTGGCCCTAATAGAGTTTGCAGAGAAAAAAAAAAAAAAAGTGTCTGCACAGCAAAGCTGAATTTTCTGTGGAAAAGACTGTGGAGTGTGTATGTCTTGAGTGAAGACTGCCGTTGTTGAGACAGAGAAGTCTGACAGCATGGCTGACAGCATGGAGGCGCTGTTTGAACAAATGGCGCAAGTTAATGTACAACATAAGACTGCCGTGGTTGAGTCAGATAAGTCCGGCAGTATGGAGGAGCTCGTTGAGTACCTGGTCCAGGCCCAGCGGAGCATGCAGCAGAGCATGGAGCGGCAGCGCCTGCAGCACCAGTAGCGCATGCAGCAGGCCCAGCAACAATTCCTGCAGCAGCACCAGGAGAATAACCGGTTGTTTTTTGAGCAGGTTGCAGCACTACAAAAGACTTGCAGCGCATCGTCCCAAAGTAATGTTGCAAAATCACCTGCATTGTCCGCTGTAAAGAAGGCGGTAAGACGGTCCCTGAAAAAGATGACACCTCGTGATGATGTGGAGGTATATCTCACTAGGTTTGAGGGACTGGCAGAGAAGGAGAATCTGCCCCTATCTGAATGGGCCATGATGGTCGCACCTTATCTGATTGGAGAACCCCAAAGGGCCTATGCTGACCTGAGCGAGCAGGACAGCCAAGACTATGCCAAGCTGAAAGCGGAGATTCTTACCCGGCTGGGTGTTACGGTGACAGCCCGTGCCAGAGGAGTTCATGACTGGAGATGCAGTTTGGAGTCTGCAGTCAGCAAACCTGATTATGGAGTTGAAAAGGTGATAGTGGACCGCTACACCCAAACACGTCCTCCTGAGGTACAGCCAGAGGTCGGACAAAGAGACCACCAGGACGCCAATTGTCTGGTCAGCCTGATGGAGAGGGCCTTCGCCACCAAGGACTGCCTCCGTGACCAGCCGTCTGAGAGGTCGTCACTTCGGAGTTCCTGGACGCTGAACTCTCCCGGTAAGAGCGTTCCAGCTGTTGGGGTCGTGTGGGTGGGAGAGTGTGATGGACAGTGTTGGAGATGTCGTGAAATTGCAGCCAACTGTCCAATAGAGGGGGAGCCTATGTGTTGTGATGTTGGCGGATCCCTCTCTCCCTGCGCAGAGCCTGTGTGTGTGTCCACCTCAGCCGAAGAGACTGGACCACAGGGGTCCCCGGTGGTTGTAAATGACTGCCCAGCACAGGCCCTCTTGGACTCAGAGAGTCCAGTGACTTCCGTATGGGACAGCCTGATTGATAGGGACTTCATCCCTGATAAACACCTGAGTGTGGTGTGTGTCCATGGAGACACCAAAGTCTACCCAGAGACTGTCGTGGACTTGATCCCCAAACGCGGGGAGGTTTCATGTGAAGTGGGGGTAGTGAAGAACCGGGTGCACCCCGTCATATTGGGTAATGACTTTCCCCTATCTAAGGGTCTCTGGGGGAAAAATGTTTCTGATGGACAGTGTGATGAAGCTCCTATTGAGGGTGCGCAGTCCCGAGGGGCGGAACACAATGCTAGTGGGCCGTTAAACTTATGTGATAATGATGATGATGATAATGATAATGATGATGATGATCATGATAATGATGATGACCATGATAATGATGCTGATGCTGATAATGATGATGATCATGATAGTGATGATGATACTGATCATAATCATGATAATGATATTGATAATAATGATGACTGTGATAGTGATGAAATTCCTTTGCAGGTGATGTTGGGAGACGAGGATGGTGGTTCTCGGGAACCGAGTGTCCCTGACTTACCTGTGTCCTGTGATAATTTTGAGAGTGAGCAGTGGCAAGACCCCTCTCTTAAAACGGCCCAGGAAAATATAAATGTTCTAAATGAGGTTTCCCAAGAGCCTGGCTCTGAGGAGAGGTTTCCTCATGTTGCCATAAACACTCACCTGTTGTATAGGGACACTGAAGTCCAGGGAGAGGTCGTGAGCCAGCTCCTAGTACCTGAGCTATATGGAAGTATAGTGCTGGGGTTGTCACATAGTCACATACTTGAGGGACCACCTGAGGGAAACCAGGGACCAGATGGTGAAGTTAATGTTGTGGATGACATGTTAACTAAGGTTCCAGATCAAGATGTGAATGAGAATGAATTGTATAACCCTGACAGTGAGCAGGATGTGAATGAAAATGAAGTGTATAACCCTGAAAGTGAGCCAGATGTGGCTGAGAAAAAGGGGTCAGACAGGGATAGTGGTAGTGATAGTGAATCATCTGATGACAATCAAGCAACCAGTGCAAATGAGGAAGGCATGGTAGCAGAGGAGGTTGAGAGTCCTGAGAGGAAGGCTGATGCTGACCTTGCAGTCGGACAGAAGATGGCATCTGAAGATGTTTTACAGTTGGCCGGTTCCCTGGCGAAGACTAAGGTGAAAGGAGGAGAGCTGAGCTTTAAAGGCAGGACTCTGAAACTGAACACAGCCCAAGTAGATGCTGTTGGAAATGTGAAGTTACCAAGGTATGGTGTGGATCTGTATCGTGCCAAGGACTCTAAGGGAGATGCTGCAGAGGTGGAAAAAGCCATAGAAGTGGTAGTCACCATCACCAAGCCAGATGCCTCATCAGAAGCTGAGGTCTCAAGTGAAGCTGTGAGGAACAAGACTGAAGATATGGGGACTGACTCTGTCCAGGAATCTGTTTCTGCCGAAGACAGCGGCGTGGACGGGTTGCGGTTCGGATCAGTAGCTGCAACTCGTGAAGCTCAGGCTGGAAGTTCGGCGCCCGGAGCCCCAGCGGTGTTCCCGAGTGACACCAAGGATCTGGATAAGTCACAAGATGAGATTTTGAGACATCAGGCTGGCGTTGGTGAGCTCACGCGCACTTTCATGGAGTCTACATCGGAGCCACGTCCCAACAAATGGGAAAAGCGATGTGTCACTCCGTTGCCGCTGCAGACACACGGGAGCTCAGATGGGATGCAGAACGTGGTGGAAGAGAAGAATCCGGCGGGTTCTGAGTATACAGACGCAGCTATCAAGGAGAACTTGAAAGCCGGAATAAATGGAAATATTGGAGACCATAATGATGTGACTGAAGAGGTAGAATGTAAGACTGACGGTAGGGCTTCTGAGCATGTTCTACCAGAAGAGCCTGAAGAAGGGGCCGAAGACATAAAAGACGTCCAACAGGTACCAGATGAATTGATGACTTCTCAGAAAAAACTCCAAACTGTGATGAAGGAGTGTGATGAAAGCCATGAGCATCTTCGTGAGAAGGTCAATGAAGTAAAAGGAAGGATACAGAGAATCTCTTTGTTGCAAGAGCAAATGCTGCTCAATAAGTCTAAGGCTCTATATAAGAATGCTGTTGTTACGGTAGAACATTACAATTCAGCTGGAGACTTAGCGGATGAATTATGTGTACTGCAAAAGAAAAACGATCAGCTCCTTCTACAGTCCCAATCATTTGAACAGTGTAGCTTAAAATGGTCAGAGACCATGGCAGAGGAGCTTAAGGTCTGTGAAATAGACTTTATGAGTCAACCGATATTCAAGAAAATAGATGTGCTAAAGAGGGTTCAAGGGGAACTAGAGAAAAGTGAAAAACCCCTATACCTTCTGTGATAGTTGGTGACACATGGTCAGTGCACCAGGGACAGGAGGTACGTGAGTTTCTGAGGAAGAGTCAGCAGAAGTGTTCTGATGTGCCGGGTCGTACTTCTCTGGCCAGGCACTATATCGAAACTGAGCCCGGCCCTAAGGTCAAGATGAAACTGTGCAGGATACCCGAGGCCCGCAGAGAGCATAGGCCTGGGAGGGTACAGGGTAGTGCGGATGCTTCAGATGAAGAGAAAGCTGATGTTGGCTATGGCTCAGGTGAAGACACAGATGACAGTAGTGAAGATGAAGCTGATGAGGGCCATGACTGGTCCAGAGTTCACTGTCTCTTTTGGATTGTTGACCAGCCCTCCGGTCTGGATGACCAGCCCTCCGGTCTGGAGAAGAGGGGGGGGATATGTGAGACAGTGAGAGTATGTGTGTTGAATGGGGTGTACATTTCACCTAGATACTTTGCTGACTGGTGTAAGGGAAATGTATGGCTTTGTAAATCTAGTGGTAGAGAAAGGTCACTACACCTTACATTCAGTACACACTTGCAGCTCAGGCCTGAAACCACTCAGCTGTTAATTAGGAGACCAGAAGTAGGTGTCTGCGAACACAGACAGAGAGCTTGCTTAGTCTGGACAGGGAGTCCAGGCACAAGAAGGAGTCTCCAGGAGTTTGAGCTATCTCAGTCTGGGTGCTCGATGTACCCCGGACACAGGAGTAGTCTCTGTGAGAATCCATGCGGATAGCTGCTGAATAGGAGGGGAGCTCTCTCAAGTCTGGACGTTGAAGGTGCCTTCAGACACAAGGAGGAGACTCTGTGAACCTCCATGCTGGTAAATGCTGAACATATGTGTTGTTTTGGCCCAGGCTGTTAGAGTCGGGACCCGGATAGATAGGGAAATCTATCTAAGTGTAGTAAGTTGCTAGACAAGCCCAGATCTTATGTTTATGATTTGTTTTATCTGTTTGCTGTGGACTTTAATAAAGCTGGTTGCGGCCAGTTTTTACCAGAACTGCTGTCTCTGAATGAACTGTTTCTATGCCATTCCGTCTACCCGGACGGCGATCTCAGAGCTATATCCCCTGAAAAGCTTACAATATATATATGTATTCTATGTGTATATATCTATTCTTTCTTTTGTGATTTAAAAACTATCATTTGGATCCATTACATGTTGGTTTTGCTAGCCACCGACAAAATCTCGCCAGACGGATGTCAAACGGATGTCAAACGTACGCTCAGATGTGAGAAAATCGCATCCTCGCATTCCAATCGGATGACAGACGGATCAATGTTCAGGAAACATTTGTGCGATTATCGGCCGCCAAAACGGTCCGATTTTTTAGACGGTGTGTGTGACCCCGGCCTTACTGAGAAACCTGCAGTGTGACTAGGCTCCAGTGTAGCTGCACTTGAGGCATGTTTGTTCCTGTGCTGCCATATTATAAAAGGGTTACTGGAGAGCCATAACTGTCATCCAGATAGGCACAGAGATCCGAACACTACCAATTTTATGCAGAAGAATTCAAAGGCCTGTTTCCTTATATTCCGTATCTCTGTTGTAGAGTCGTATAATACGGACGAGAAAAAAACGGATGATGGGTGCTGCCCCATAGATTAACATTGGTCCGAGTGCTATGCGATTTTTTTCTTGCATAGCACTCGTCCGTATTCTACGGTAGTGTGACTCCGGCCGTACTTCATATGTAGACGCTGTAAGGAAAGGGACGTCGCCATTTTGTATACCAGCCTCCATCTTGTCTGTTCACAGAGCCACAAACTTTTAACTACACAGGGCCTATTAGCATATCCAGTACGACCGGTTTTGATATCCACTAGGAATCAAAGGGGCTTTAGCATGCTAATTAGTTTAGGCCAGTGTCTGAATAAGATGGTCAGTCGTATGGTAAATAGCTCAAGCTCAAGCCCTTGTTTCCTGCTCCATATGAATTGCAGGCCAGTTAATATGCGTGCTTCAAAGCAAAAGGGAAGGGCCTAGCAGGTTTAAGAATTGTAGCCATGTACAGGGTGGTCATTCCATTTCACACACAGAAGCCAAGAAGATGGTCTAGGAAAGACCAAGGGACTATCCAGCAACTGAAGACTGTACCTGGGAACGGCAGAGCCAAGGCCTTCCCATGACCATAATACCCGGTAATATTGATCCATAGCTTATACCTTTAAGCCTTGTACATTATCGTTGTATTTTTTCTCTGACTGCAATTCCATTGTAATTACGTTGTATAGCTTTACTGTATATTTCTGTAATTATCTAGTGCGCTCTTAAGGCGATTAAACCATAAAATTAATCTTGGGCTGATGCTTTTACTCTGATCACGAATCTTAGAATACCCATTGGGTAACAGGACACCCTCCCCGGCGGCCATTTGCTCTAGGTGCAGTTCCCTTACTGACCTGAGAGACAAAGGGGGCGCCGGAGAGCTGTACCTGTGGAGTTACGTCCCATTGGTGACGTGGGAGGAAAGGGGATCGTCCCTCACATTTGGTAGCGGAGGTGGGATCAGAAGCTGTGATACCCAGGCTACCGTGGGGCGGTCGGCTTAGTTCCTCACAAATTGGTGGCAGCGGTGGGATCAGAGTAATAGTGTGCGTGGGACCCCTACT
The DNA here is from genome assembly GCA_033576555.1 of Oophaga sylvatica. NCBI lineage: Eukaryota > Metazoa > Chordata > Amphibia > Anura > Dendrobatidae > Oophaga > Oophaga sylvatica. Next base: position 298,477,461 of record JARQOD010000001.1, on the reverse strand, counting down.
CCCAGACACTAGAGACTACCAGCGGTACTTTCACTGCTGGGGTCTTAAGGTCAGCCCAGCACTAGACGGTCAGAGTGTAAATATAATAAGTTGTGTGCAAGGTCAGGGTTGCAGCTGTGTCGGTAGCCAAAGGTTCCCAAGATGGCGGAAGGCACCAGGAGTAGGGCAAAGGGGGAGGCCAATGCTATGGTCTATGAGGAGTTCGACACCGATGAGGGGGAGCTCAGCCAGGGCTCCCCAAGGAGCCAGATCCCCGTGCTTAGTCCCGCAGTGGACTGTCCACCCCCTGCCCGTCCCAGTGTGTACAGATCCGAGGCCCTCTTCCAAGCGGCTATGGCACAGCTCGAGGCTGGTAATGACGCCGCCTATGACAGACTCCTGGTGGCGGCAGAGAAAGCAGCAGAGCGTGAGCAAGCAGCAGCAGAGCGTGAGCAAGCAGCAGCAGAGCGGGAGCAAGCAGCCGCAGAGAGAGCAGCGGAGCGTGAGCATACAGAACGCCGGGAAGCTGCGGAGCACCGGCACCGACTGGAGATGGCTCAGTACGGGCCCCCGCTGGACGCACCAGGCCCACCGGAGACAAGGGCTTCCAAGGTCCGGGCGGAGGACTTTCCCTTACTTGAAAAGGATGGAGACCTGGATTCCTTTCTGCTTGCTTTTGAGAGGACATGCCTCCAACATCATCTGGCCCTGGATCAGTGGGCAAGGTACCTGACCCCCCGTTTGAGGGGTAAGTCCCTGGAAGTTTTGGGGGACTTACCTGCCGGGGAGGAGCAGGACTACAACAGCATCAAGCGGGCCCTGATCCAGCACTACAACCTCACCCCGGAGTCGTACCGCAGGAAGTTCAGGAGCCTGCAGCGGGGTTCAAAGGACACCTGGACCGACCACATGCGGGCCCTGCTGAGAGCTGCGGAGCACTGGACCTCGGGTCTAGAGCTCACTACCCGCCAGGCGGTCCAGGAACTGTTTGTCGTGGAGCAATTCTTGTGGAACTGCCCAGAGGACCTCCAGCAGTTCCTCCGTGATCGGAAACCAAAGGGGGCTTCTGCTACAGCCGCCCTAGCAGACGAGTATGCCAATAACAGGGCGCCGGAGCCAAAGAAGCCTGCCAGCAGCACCTGGAGAGGGGGTAAGCCCAATCCTGCCCCAGCCCCATATCCAGCCCCCAGAGTGCAAGGGGTGTACCCCCCGGCTGCCCTCTCCAGGCAAGGAACAGAACCCAGACGTTGTCATAATTGCAATCAGCCAGGACACTTTAAGGCTGCATGTCCCCAGCGCCAGAAGGCCCCATCCCTGTCCCAGAAACCATCCACTGTTTTGTGTGTGGGAGGGGGTGGTGGGAGGTCCCTAGACAATTACCAACCCGTCACCATCGGCCGCTCAGCGGCCATGGGACTGCGGGACACAGGCGCTGAACGAACCCTGGTACGCCCTGAGGTGGTGTCCCCTCAAGACTTGGTACCTGGGAAAACCCTTTCCGTCTCCGGAATTGGAGATGTTGAACCGGCGCTGCCCGTTGCCAAGGTGTATTTGGACTGGGGCGCCAGGAGGGGGATGCGGGAGGTGGGAGTAACGCCGAATATTCCTGCAAATGTGTTGCTTGGGACCAATTTGGGGCGGCTAGTGTCCCAGTATGTGGCCACTGAACCCCCAAGTTCGGCTCCCCAAGAATGTCATGACTCTACTATGAATGCTAATGTTAATGTATTGAATGTGCCTCCAACAGTGGAGGAGGGAGTGAAACCTGATGGTAAGCCATGCACTGACACTACACACACAGGGCTCACAGTGAGGACAGGTGAGGAGGCTGCACGGGAGAGCTCAGAGGTGGGGGGAGGGGCTGCTATGAGCAGTGTAGGGCCCCTAAGTGAACCCAGCCTGCTGAGTCTAGGGCCCCTGCAGGAAGAGGAACAGGCCATGGGCGGAGGGGGTGTCCCGGGAGAGGAGCCACCAGGTAGGACCCCAGTTCAGGAGTTCCCCACATCCGGGATGTCAGGAAGTCAGGGAAGTCTGCCTGACCCGGCGACTTGGTCAGAGGATGAGGGAAAGCAGGCGCTACCCGTGGTCTCAGCGGTCGTGGCCGCTGTTACCAGGAGTGGGAGCGCTGAAGCCCAAGGAGCCTCGCGGAGGTCCGACGGTTTCCCCCTCTCTGACCAAGTGGCTGCCGAGTCAGACAGTAGCCAGGAGACAGATCCCGGGGAACTGACAGAGGACATGGCAGTTTCATCAATTCTTGCCATATCAAGTCAGGGATTTCAGGCAGCGTTGGAAGCTGACCCTAGCCTGAAGACTCTCAAGGAACAGGCGGCACAGCCTCCCCTGGAGTCCGACCGCGAGCGAGTGGTTTGGGACCAGGGACGGCTGTACCGGGTAACGGTCCAGCAGGGTTCACCGGAGGCGTGGCCCAGGGACCGACAGTTAGTGGTGCCCCATCCGTTCAGGGCGGAATTGTTGCGGATCGCACACGAGATTCCAATGGCCGGACACTTAGGGATCACTAAAACCAGGGCCAGGCTAGTTCAGCATTTTTACTGGCCTGGAATGAGGACCGAGGTGATAGCCTACTGCCGTTCGTGTGACACCTGTCAGAGGGTGGGGAAGGCGGGGCCGCGCCCCAAAGCCCCACTGGTAACTCTGCCCATCATCGAAGAGCCTTTCTCGAGGGTGGCTGTGGATCTCATTGGACCTCTGTCCACTCCCAGCCGCTCCGGGAAATGCTTCATACTAACGGTAGTGGACTATGCCACCCGGTACCCGGAGGCGGTAGCTTTGTCGTCCATTCGGGCCGACAAAGTGGCCACTGCCTTACTGGAGATTTTCTCCAGAGTGGGGTTTCCCAAGGAAATGCTCACCGACCGAGGGACCCAGTTCATGTCGCAGCTGATGGAGTCTCTCTGTAAGCAGGTACAGGTGCAACATCTGGTGGCCAGCCCGTATCACCCACAGACCAATGGCTTGTGTGAGCGGTTCAATGGCACCTTAAAACAGATGCTGAAGATGTTGGTCGACTCCCACGGGAGAGACTGGGAGCGGTATCTCCCACACCTGCTGTTTGCCTACCGGGAGGTCCCACAGGCCTCAACGGGGTTCTCCCCCTTTGAGCTCCTGTACGGGCGACGTGTGCGGGGGCCCCTTGCTCTGGTGAAGGAAGCATGGGAAGGGGATTTAGCCACCCCTGGAGTGTCGGTCATTGAGTATGTCGTGCGCTTCCGGGACCGAATGATGGCCTTGACGCGGCTGGTGCATGACAATATGGCCCAAGCTCAGGCTGACCAGAAGCGATGGTACGACCAGAATGCTTGTGAGCGGACCTACCAGGTGGGTCAAAAGGTGTGGGTACTGGTTCCCGTACCCCAAAACAAGCTTCAGGCGGCCTGGGAGGGTCCATACCTCGTGCACGAGCAGCTTAACGCCATCACCTACCTGGTCACCCTGGACCATGCCCGTGGAAGGAGGAAGGCCTTCCATGTGAACATGATGAAGGCCCATCATGAGCAGAAGGCTTATGCTCACCCAGTGTGCAACCTTTCAGAGGACAGAGAGTCAGAAATCCTTCTGGATCCGCCACAAAAGAGGCAGGGACCATGGTAACGCTGATGGGTTGTCCCGGCAAGGAGAGGGTGCAGTAGGGCGCGCGGGGGAACACAGGAATGTGATACCCCCTAGCGCCCTCAAAAGCAGGGAGGTGTAAGGAAAGGGACGTCGCCATTTTGTATACCAGCCTCCATCGTGTCTGTTCACAGAGCCACAAACTTTTAACTACACAGGGCCTATTAGCATATCCAGTACGACCGGTTTTGATGTCCACCAGGAATCAAAGGGGCTTTAGCATGCTAATTAGTTTAGGCCAGTGTCTGAATAAGATGGTCAGTCGTATGATAAATAGCTCAAGCTCAAGCCCTTGTTTCCTGCTCCATATGAATTGCAGGCCAGTTAATATGCATGCTTCAAAGCAAAAGGGAAGGGCCTAGCAGGTTTAAGAATTGTAGCCATGTACAGGGTGGTCATTCCATTTCACACACAGAAGCCAAGAAGATGGTCTAGGAAAGACCAAGGGACTATCCAGCTGTAAGGTTCTATGTATATATTCCTGAAACTCAGTTTGTTCGTCAGCCATTTTACTTTCTGTCTTGCTGCAGCTATCTTGCCCTCAGTCAAAATGGAGTTTCCAGCTTGCATGTTCCTGCCCTGATTCTCTCCTTTGCTTCTTAAGCAGCCACAGCTGAGCAATCAGTGCTTCAGAATCTAGCCTGCAGTGAACCTGTGACTTGACTCCTGTAAGCCTTGGACCTTGTACTCCAGCTATTCCTACTGAGGAACTCTGAAGCACTTGTGGACTCTGAACCCTGCTCTTTGAAAGACCCACGTTTGCATGGACTTACGGTAACAGAGAAGAAGATCCTGAATCTGTATTGGAGAGTGATTGCTGAGCTTGGATTACTCTGGCCTGCTCTGTCTCCTGTTTCTGTGTCTGCAAACTGTGTGACTATTTCTGCCAACTTGTATGAAGTAATACAGGACTTTTCTATATCAAACCTGTGACTCCTGTGTTTTCATCGCACCCAAGCACAAGACGCTATATGAACTGTACTACATACATTACAAGATTCTGAAGCCAAAACGTTAGTGTCTGCTGGGTCTGGAAGGCTGTGTCTGCTGTACTGTGGATATCAGACATCTGGTTGTACTTTCTGTGATGACAGTGGTTGTGACTTCTCACAACCATTCCAGGTGAGCAATTCCCTTAAGTTTTTTCTTTTTGCAGTGTTACCACAGGTAAACACTATTGTTTTTTTTTTTTTTTCCTTTCTTTTCTCTTTTTTGTCTGCTGTAACTCTGGATATCAGATGTCTGGTTGAAACTTTCTGTGATGATAGTGGTTGTGACTTCTCACAACCATTCCAGGTGAGCAGTTCCCTTAATTTTTTTTTCTCTCTGCAGTGTTGCCACAGGTGAACACTATTGTTTTTTTTTCTCTCCTCTTTTTCCAGTAATCCTGTCTTAAAAGATCTGGAAAATGGAGGCCCGCATAAAGGAACTTTGCGGAGTGACTGATAATATCCTTGCAGATTTGCAGAATATAAAGACCCGTTTTACAAATCTACAGGACCTCAATAATCACAATTTGCAAGTGGTTGGACAGACTACCCAGGATTTGCGAGCCAGGATTGAGGTTCTAGAGGGGCGAGTCCAGGCTCCTGCCGTAGCCCCGAGTGCTGGGATTCCCAAGTTGCCCCCTTTTCGTTTTGGCGGTGAACGTGAGAAATTCAGGGGATTTATTAATCAATGCAATCTTTTTTTTTCTGCACATGCTTCACAATTTCCCACTGAACGATCTAAGGTGCTTACTATAATTATGTTGCTTACCAATAAGGCTTTAATGTGGGCAAACCCTCTGATTGAGACTGAGGATGATTGTTTGAATCACCTTGATGATTTTATTTCAGCCATGGGGCAGGTGTTTGATGACCCCAATCGAGGTGCAACAGCTGAAGCAGCCATGTTAGCTTTGCGCCAAGGTAAGCACTCGGTAGCTGAATATGCCTTGGATTTCAGGAGATGGGCCCTTGATACCACCTGGGACAGTTCCGCCAAAAAATCTATTTTTCGAAAGGGGTTATCTCCACTGATTAAGGATGAACTTGCTCGTGCCGACCCTCCCACTGCGTTAGGTGACTTTATTAACTACTGCATCCGTATTGATACTCGTCTGACTGAACGCAGGCAAGAGAGATGGTTCGAAAGCAATCGTACTAACCTTTTCCTACCTTCCTCTCCAGCTAAGGAACCTTTGAGTAGGATTACACGGGAACCTGAACCTGAACCCATGCAGGTAGACTCTTTACAACGACGGGTTAGTGATGCACGCAAGGAACATCGTTTTAAGGAGAATCTATGTTTCTATTGTGGTAAGTCAGGGCACTTCATTATAAACTGCCCCAGCCGTTCTCGTAAGACTACTGCAGCACTCATTCATTGTGAGTGTTGCGAGAGGGGATCTGTCAGGTCCGAGCCTCAGGCTCCAGAGAGATCTGCAGCAACAGATCTTGATTTCTCGGACTTAAACTCCGTTACCTCTGAGGACGTTGACTGTGTAAACGCTGCCATTTTTCAAGTTTCCTCAGCGGTGTCCCAGCTGAGTTGTAAGAAAAACAATTCTCATTGCTTTCTTTCCATCAAACTCTGGGTTGACTCAGCTTGGGTGTCTAGCTCTGCTATGATCGACTCAGGGGCAAATGGAAATTTTATGGATGTCTCCTTTGCTCTGAAACAGTGAATACGTTCAGTGAAGAAGGCTACTCCAGTACAGATGGAAACTGTGGATGGCTCCCTGCTGACCTCTGGACCAGTGGATCAGGAAACAGAGCCTTTTTAGGGTTCTTATGGGTAAAGATCATCAAGAGAAACTGTCCTTTATGCTTATCTCTTCTCCCCACTTTCCCATTATTCTAGGGCTACCATGGCTGCAGGCTCAGAATCCTACCATTAACTGGGAGACCAAGGAATTACACTTTCCAGAGAAACAGATGAGTCCAAAAGTTTCAGCTTGCTCTGTTCCTAAAGGAATCATGTCAGTCCCTGAACTACCAGCTGTATACCAGGACTATGTGGATTTATGTGACAAGAAGAACGCTGACCAGCTTCCTCCTCACCGTCCATATGATTGTCCAATTGAATTATTGCCTGGAGCAGAGATACCTTTTGGTAAGATCTACCCCCTGGCGGGGCCCGAGCTAAAGGCTTTAAAGGATTACATAGATGAAAATCTAGCCAAGGGCTTCATACGCCCCTCTTCATCTCCTGCAGGTGCACCCATCTTCTTTGTGAAGAAGAAAGATGGATCTCTGAGACCATGCGTAGACTATAGGGAACTCAATAAGGTTACTATTAGAAACCGTTATCCATTGCCTTTAATCCCTGAGTTATTGGAGAGAGTGCGACATGCCCAAATTTTTTCTAAACTAGATCTTCGTGGGGCCTATAACTTAGTCCGTATTAGACCTGGGGATGAATGGAAGACTGCATTCAGGTCACGCTATGGACACTTTGAATATCTAGTTATGCCTTTTGGTCTGAGTACCGCCCCAGCCACTTTCCAACACTTGGTGAATGACATCTTCAGGGATCTCCTAGATACATTCGTGGTAATTTATTTGGATGATATTCTAATTTTTTCTAACTCCACAGAGGAACATCATGGACATGTGAGAATGGTCTTGGAACGTCTAAGACAAAATCATCTTTACATCAAACTTGAAAAGTGTGAATTCCATAGGACCGAAATTCAATTTCTGGGGTATGTACTGTCTACACAAGGAATTAGTATGGATGGAAGCAAAACCCAAACCATCAAGGATTGGCCAAGTCCTAGAAATGTGAAGGAGGTACAGCGCTTCATCGGGTTTGCCAACTTCTATAGACGTTTCATTAGAAATTTCTCTGAGGTAGTGTCACCTATCACTCAACTTACCCGGAAAGAGTCTAGGTTTTCCTGGACTCCCCAAGCCCAGGAAGCATTTTCCCGTCTAAAAGATAAATTTACCACTGCACCTATCCTAGTACTTCCCAACCCCGAGCTTGCCTTCATAATAGAGGTGGATGCTTCAGACTGTGCCGTTGGAGCTATACTCTCTCAGAGAACAGGTGAGAAGAATGTCTTGCATCCCTGTGCCTTCTTTTCCCAGCAGTTGTCTTCGGCTGAGAGGAACTACGATGTGGGCAATAGAGAGTTGTTGGCCATTATTGCCGCCTTCAAAGAATGGAGACACCTTCTTCAGGGAGCTGCACAGCAAATAGTCGTCCTGACAGACCATCGTAACCTTGAGTTTATCAGGTCGGCTAAGTGCCTGACTCCTCGCCAGGCTCGCTGGAATCTTTTCTTAAACCAATTTAATTTTATCATCTCTTATAGACCAGGATCGCGCAATGGAAAGGCTGATGCACTCTCTAGGATTTACTCAGCAGAGACACGTCCAATTACTCCTCTTAAGACTATTCTTCCTGACTCTAGATTCCTAGGAGTAATTCATAATCAAGACCTACTTAAGGACATCAAGGAAGCATACCATGCGGATTCCTTTTTGGCACAACCCCCAAGGGACGTAAGTCTTGTCTTTAAGAATGGTGTGTGGATTCAGGGACAACGTCTGTATATTCCTGAAACAGTCAGATTAAGAGTATTGCAACTCATTCACGATTCCAAGATAGCTGGGCATAGAGGAATTCTAAAGACACAGGAATTTCTTTCTCGTTTCTTTTGGTGGCCCACTTGCAGGAAGGATGTTTTGAATTATGTCACTTCATGTGAGGTCTGTGCAAGATGCAAAACACCTCGCTCCTCACCAACTGGTCTGTTACAGCCTCTTCCCACCCCGTCCCGCCCGTGGGGATCCATTTCTATGGACTTCATTGTGGAGTTACCAACCTCTCAGGGGAAGAACACCATTCTAGTGGTGGTTGACCGTCTAACAAAGGCAGCTCATTTTATCCCTTGTGTCGGCTTACCCACTGCAAAACAGACATCAGATTTGATGATTAAAGATGTGTTTCGCTTACATGGAGTACCGGATGAGGTTATTTCGGATCGAGGGGTGCAATTCACTTCTAGGTTTTGGCAAAATTTCTGTGCAGCATTGGACATTAAAGTAAACCTTTCTTCTGCTTTTCATCCCCAGACTAATGGACAGACCGAACGAACCAATCAAACCCTGGAGCAGTATCTCCGCTGCTTTATCTGCCACCTACAGGATGATTGGGTGGATCTACTTCCATTAGCTGAGTTCTCGTATAACAACTCTCAGAGTGCCTCCACTAAACAGTCTCCTTTTTACTCTAATCTAGGTTATCATCCTAACATTCTACCACGATTTCCCATAGAAACGCCTTTACCAGCAGTGGCTGAAAGAATCACGTCTTTACAGAAGAATATGGATCTTCTAAAGGAAAATCTGGAATCGGCTCAAGAAAGGTACAAGAAAGCAGCAGATAAATTTCGTAAACCTGCACCAGCTTTCAAGGTAGGAGACTTGGTCTGGCTGTCAACCAGAAATCTTAAGTTAAGGATTCCATCGTCTAAGTTGGGACATAAGTACATTGGACCCTATAAAATCAGTAAAATTATAAGTGCCGTTGCTTGTCGTCTTCAACTGCCCAGAACTATGAGAATCCACCCTGTCTTTCATGTATCCCTACTAAAGGCTGCGACACCCAATACGTTTCCTGGACGTTCCTCTCCTTGCCCTGACCCAGTGCTAGTCGATGGTCAGGAAGAATTTGTGGTGGAAAGGATTTTAGATTCCAGGTTGTATAGAAATCAGTTACAATATCTGATTAAATGGCAGGGCTACCCAGTGGAGGACAACTCATGGGAACCGGTCAATAACGTTAATGCTCCTCGCTTGCTCCGTCAGTTTCATCAGAGGTACCCACACAAGCCTGGTCTGAGGTCATCCGGAGGTTGTCCTTAAGGGGGGAGTAATGTAAGGTTCTATGTATATATTCCTGAAACTCAGTTTGTTCGTCAGCCATTTTACTTTCTGTCTTGCTGCAGCTATCTTGCCCTCAGTCAAAATGGAGTTTCCAGCTTGCATGTTCCCGCCCTGATTCTCTCCTTTGCTTCTTAAGCAGCCACAGCTGAGCAATCAGTGCTTCAGAATCTAGCCTGCAGTGAACCTGTGACTTGACTCCTGTAAGCCTTGGACCTTGTACTCCAGCTATTCCTACTGAGGAACTCTGAAGCACTTGTGGACTCTGAACCCTGCTCTTTGAAAGACCCACGTTTGCATGGACTTACGGTAACAGAGAAGAAGATCCTGAATCTGTATTGGAGAGTGATTGCTGAGCTTGGATTACTCTGGCCTGCTCTGTCTCCTGTTTCTGTGTCTGCAAACTGTGTGACTATTTCTGCCAACTTGTGTGAAGTAATACAGGACTTTTCTATATCAAACCTGTGACTCCTGTGTTTTCATCGCACCCAAGCACAAGACGCTATATGAACTGTACTACATACATTACACCAGCAACTGAAGACTGTACCTGGGAACGGCAGAGCCAAGGCCTTCCCATGACCATAATACCCGGTAATATTGATCCATAGCTTATACCTTTAAGCCTTGTACATTATCGTTGTATTTTTTCTCTGACTGCAATTCCATTGTAATTACGTTGTATAGCTTTACTGTATATTTCTGTAATTATCTAGTGCGCTCTTAAGGCGATTAAACCATAAAATTAATCTTGGGCTGATGCTTTTACTCTGATCACGAATCTTAGAATACCCATTGGGTAACAGGACACCCTCCCCGGCGGCTATTTGCTCTAGGTGCAGTTCCCTTACTGAACTGAGAGACAAAGGGGGCGCCGGAGAGCTGTACCTGTGGAGTTACGTCCCATTGGTGACGTGGGAGGAAAGGGGATCGTCCCTCACATTTGGTAGCGGAGGTGGAATCAGAAGCTGTGATACCCAGGCTACCGTGGGGCGGTCGGCTTAGTTCCTCACAGACGCACTCTTCTAAACATTGCTTCTAGAATGGTATACATTAGTACACCCAGGATTTCATAAAGCTTTCAGTCTTTGTCATACTTGCTCCTCACAAAGAGCTCTGCCATTTGCATGAACTTTAAAAGTTATGGTAACTTATAAAGACATATAAGCTTCAAGATAAAAACAATCATGGGGATGCATTACATAGCCAGCATTGGTATCTTGCAGAAAAGGCCAATGCTCAGCTCCGATCGTTGCTTTTAACTATTTAATTCTGACAGCGGTGTTTTAATGGCACGATTAGTTGCATACATCGGCTTTTATCAGTCACCCACAATGCAATCAAAGCCGTAGGCTGAGCGTCATAAGAGACCAAGATTTTCATTACAAACAATTCTGTGGAACTGCAATACATAATATAAACAACTGAAGGAACAATGATTCAAGTCTCCTAAGGGGATTGAAAAAAGAAAGTAAAAAAATAAAAAAATTGAATGACCCCTATTTTCTGCAATTAAAAATGAAGAAATTAAAATATATATATATTTGGTATCCCTGAATTCATAAATGTCTGGTCTATCAACTATATAAAATTAATCAACTCATATGGTAGATGCTGCAAAGGAAAAAAATCAAAATGACAGAATTTGTTTTTTTTGTCACTGCACCTCCCTAAAAAAATGCACTAGAAAGCAATCAATATGTACCGCAAACTGACATCAAGAAAATTGACAGCTTGACGGGCAAAAAGAAGTCCCAACAGAGCTACATTGAAGGTAATATAAATACAAATTTTGGAATATGGTGGCACAAACCAATATTTTTTTACTAAATTAATCCTATTGATTGCTGCACTGCAAATTTGTCCAATTTCAGACATTAGTATTGAGGGCACATCTTAACTTTAGCATTATGGCTGTGTAAGGTTCAGGCAGGTACGCAGGATGCAGTGACACGCAGGAGGCAGATCAAGAGTTAACATTTATTACAGGGATACTCCACACAGGGAGGTAGTAATTGGGGGAATGGTCAGCAAAGTTAAGCAGCAAACAAAGGTTCAATAAACCCTGGCACTTATCCATCAGTTGCTCTCAGGGGATGAAGGCGAACTGGATCCGCGAAGACGTTGTAAGTGATGGGTGATGAAGACTCTGGCCTGGTCCCGGAGGAACGTGAGACATTGGCTCTGGACCATCGCGACGTACCTGACGCTTCTGGAGGTGTTCTGGAAGTTCCGGTGCGAAGTCTCAGCAGAGGGAAGCTGAAGACCTCGGAATGCAAGGGCCACTAGGCACAGGAGAGCCCGGGAGGGATGCAGCCAACTCCGAGTCCGTTCCCAGGTCTGGTCCACAACAAGCACCACCAGCAGACAGCAGCGCGGCGGGGATGACTCTGAAGTGTCGGGGGTTGAAGCGGTAACGGTCACATGCTGGAAACAGTCTGACTGCGTGTGTGTAGAGATCCGGCTGTCCAGCCTGGCTTGCAGGCACTCAGGTGAGGAGAGCGAGTTAACTTTCTCCTGCTGCGCGCTGTCTTCCCGCCAAAAGCCCTTCTTTTCTGCCCCTTTTATATATACGATCCGCCCCCTGCAGTCAGTTGCAAAGGTCGGTCCAGGCTAGAATATCTTCCCCCGGGCAACAATGGTGTCAGTCTCAACAGTTCCAGACCAGATGTGAGAATAGTGTCACGGACCCGGTCCATCTCCCTACAGCTGCAGCAACTGCACCTTCCAAGATTAAAAGGATTATTTCCAATCACCTACCCATTTGATATGAGATAACTTAATGATCGCTAAGGTTCCAAAGGCTAGTATCCACCAGGAACTAGAGACTGTGGTTGTAGAACCTGAGAATCAGGCAGTGCATTAATGGAGCAGTGTCATGCATGTTTGACCTCTACTCCATTCACTGTCTGTGGGACTTCACTGCTTTTAATTATAGTGATCCTTTACCCTGGGACTGAAAAGTGGGCAGCATGGTGGCTCAGTGGCTAGTATTGCAGCCTTGCAGTGCTGGCGTCCTGGGTTCAAAGCCCACCAAGGACACCATCTGCAAGGAGTTTGTATGTTCTCCCCGTGTCCAAAGACATACTGATAGATTGTGAGCCCCATTGGGACAGTGATGATAATGTATGTAAAGTGCTGCAGAATATGATAGTGCTAATAAATAAATGAATACACATTTCTCATGCATAGTCACCCTGACTAATACCCTTTATTTGCCTCCCACCATCTTCTCTACTCAGTATTCTATTACTCCTGCTTCGAAGTTGACCAACAAAGTGGCAACGAAAGTGCAATAGTTAATGTAAACCTTGGCTAATCTGCATTTCCTACCTTGCAAAACAGAAAAGGCAAGGAAGGCATAGTTTAACTTCCCGCAGCAATCCCCAAACCACTGCTGCGACCATCTTGACAACAGGAGGAAACTAGAACCTAATGTGATTTAAGTTAAATGGGTTGTTTGCTCTGCAGTCACTCTGTGTGACTGCAGACTTATAAATCCCCGCACACTGTGTGCTGCGAGGATTTGCCAGTTTCTGAGCCAGGAACGGCGGTGATGTATGTGATATGCATACTCCCGGGCAGAAGCCTTCTCAATACACTTGTATTGAGGCCATGGCCCGTCTAGTGACTTGTGCGCTGCCATCTAGTGGGCATGGCCTACCTCTATATAAGTGTATGGAGCGAGTCCACACCCACTAGTCAGGCTCTGACTAGTGTGAGGCAATGACCGGTGTCATATGTGTGGGTCGCTATTTGTCCCCCAGGATGCGCTCAAAAGCGTATTAGATCCTCTGGAGTGCCTTGTGGTCACAGCAGGTTGCCTGTGAGTCACAAGGCAGAATAAAAGTAAGTGTGAACTTGGTCAAGTTATTTGACCAAGGAATTGTTCAGGAAAACCAGGTATGGGCTTTTATTTTTTAAACGGACTGCAGGAAGGTAGTGGGGCTGGTTCGTTTCCTCCAGCCCAGATCTTATAAGTAGCTCAGGGCCACAGAGTCTGGAGGAAAGAAAAAAAAACCCTGCAAGATGGTTTTGGGTGTGTCAGTTTTGGTTTGGAAGCAGATAGATCAGTTGGTCTGCAGAGCACTCCCTGTGTGAGGCAACACAGGGCCAAGCCGAGCCAAAAGGTCTGGTACCCCCTGCGCACACGGCGGTGCAGTCGCTCACGGCAATCGGTCCTGGACTGTCTTTTGTTTTCCCGGCTGTAATCCGGAGGATACAGCGTGCTATGCAATGTGTGTTTTTTTGGACATCAAACAGGTTTTGTTTAATACTTGCTTGGGTCACTGCCTCATCACTGCACGTTGAGGACACCGCTACACTACACCAGGCATATGCATATCACATCCATCACCGCTGTTCCAGGCTCAGAAACCGGCGAATTCTTGCAGTGCATAATGCTTGCTCTGTGGGAATTCATAAGTCTGCAGTCACACAGAGTGACTGCAGACTTTTCATTTTAGAACGACCAATCTCTTTAAAACCGTGACCTTTTGGGCTTATTTTTACAAAACAGCTTAAAAATGTCATGATATAAAAATTAACATTTAATCAAGATATAAAACAATTACAGTAACAAAACGCAATCTCATTTATAGATGAATATTTCAATTGCTTTACTGTGCCAATGAACCTAAAAAAAGCTAGATTGTGATTAAATATGATTTTTAATTGTACTGCAATTTTCTAATTCTCCAGTAGTATGTAATTACCTAGATAAATAAAACCTGGAAAGTAATTTAATGAATTAAAGAAAAGCTAATTACATAGAAGTATGCTACTTACAATCTGTAGCCACGCATTTGTAACCAGAACTTGATTCTTTTCATCCTGGAAAAGAAAGAAGAAATCACTGTGATGCTGATAGCTAAAATGACACTGGAAATGTCAATGCTTAATCTCCTCCTGAAATGTGATGATGTCAGTTTGGATTTATTAAATTTACATTGAAAATGACAAAATGTTCATTATTTAAAGAAGAACTCCCATCAAAGTTTATATTCTCTAAATATACTGCAGTCATTATATTATATAGCATTCGGTGCTTACAACTGCTCATTTTGCCTTTCTACCTTGTAAATTCTTCTCTTTTCTCTGCTCTGTGTAGAAACAGGAAATTTCTTATCCGTGCATTTATCATTCCCCTTTCTAACTCTTAACCCAGTTTCTCTGCTCTTCTCCCTTCCAGGGACTTTTGCAGTGACTTATGACTCATACAGAGAAAACTGACCTCCAGTTTCTACATAGAGCTTAGAGGGATTTAGCTGGTCAGTTTTTAGTCATGCGATGTCATAGACCTAATGGAAAAGAGAACAATTAGCTGGGTAGAAGGGCAAAATGAGCAATTGTAAGTACACAGTGCTATATAATATGATGACTGCAAAACATTAATAGGATAAAAACTTTGATGGAAGTGCTTCTTTAAAGGGGTTGTCCGCAACTTTGATTGATCATTGATGGCCTATCCCTGGGATACAGTTAAATAAGTTTACATACACTATATAAAAATACATATTGCTGGAATATGTTTGATGCAACAACTCTATTCCTGTCTATGAGAGTTTAGTTGCTGGATTTGTATGCTGTTTATAAAGTAAAAAAAAAAGAAACTCCCAGAGACTCACACAGGAAGAGCATGTGACTGTATTTCCTGTGTCTGTGTATGCGAGAAGCAGCCTGCTGTAGATGATGCACAGATAGAGACACACAAATGATTTATTCCTGATCTGTTAAGCATATCATATATTGTTTCTGTTTGTTCTTGAATAAAGATGCTCTGTTGTCACATGCTTGGAGAGTATCCTGAATAATCCGCTGCCAACACATATGCATGTTTTTCTCAATATCTGAAATGAAATCAGATTAAACCTTTCCCGTTTTAGGTCAATTAGAATTACCATAATTATTAATATTTGCCAAATAACAATAATGAGAGAGAATGTTTTAAGGAATTTTTATTACTTACTGCAAAGTAAAATGTTTACATACATTTTATTAGTATTTGGCACCATTGCCCTTAAACTGAATGACTTGGGTCAAATGTTTGGGATATCCTTCCACAAACTTCTCACAATATTTGGTCCGAATTTGGGCCCATTCCTCCTGACAAAATTGATGTAACTGATCCAGGTTTGTAGGTCGCTTTGCTCGCACCTGCCTCTTCAACTTTGGTCATAAATTTTCAATATGATTGAGATAAGGGTTTTATGATGGCCACTCCAAAACATTGACTTTGTTATACTTAAGCCACTTTGTTACCATTTTGGCAGTATGCTTCAAGTCATTGTCCATTTGGAAGAACCATTTCCGCTCAAACTTTAACTTCCTGGCTGATGTCTTGAGATGTTACTTGGGTATTGTCACATAACCTTCTTTTCTCATGATGCCATCTATTTTGTGAAGTGTACCAGTCCCTCCTGCAGCAAAACAACCCCACAACATGATGCTGCCAAACCCGTGTTTCACAGTTGGGATGGTGTTCTTAGGCTTCCAAGCTTCTCCCTTTTTCCTCCAAACGTAATGATGATCATTACGCCCAAAAAGTTCAAATTCAGTTTCATCAGACCACAGGACATCTCTCCAAAAATTAAGGTCTGTGTTTCTGTGTGCATTTGCAAACATTAATCTAACTTTTTTATGTTTATTTTGGAGTAATGGTCTCTTCCTGGCAGAGTGGCCTTTCAGCCTATGTTGATACAGTACTTATTTCACTGTGGATATTGATACAATCTTACCAGCTTCTGCCATAATCTTCACAAGGTCTTTTACTTTTGTTGTTGGGTTGATATGCACATGTTGGACTAATGCACTTTCATCTCTTGGACACAGAATCCGTCTCCTTCCTGAGCGGTATGATGGCTGGACATTGTCATATTGTTTGTACTTGCATATAATTGTTTGTACAGATGAACGAGGCACCTTCAGGTATTTTGAAATTGTACCCAAGGATGAGCCAGACTTGTGCAAGTCCACAATTCTCTTCCTGATATCTTGGCTGATTTCTTGAGAATGCTACACAAATAAGCAGTGTGTTTCAGGTGTGCATTAAAATACATCCACAGGTGTGTCTCTAGTTTTCTCAGAAGTTGCAAAAAAAACTAAATTCAGAAGCTTCCAAACACATGACATCATCATATGGGCAGTCCAGAATTGTTTAAAAGCATAGTAATCTTAGTGTATGTAAACTTTTGCCTTTGCAGTAAGTAATAAAAATGCCTTAAAACATTCTCTCTCATTATTCTAGCATTTGGCAAATATTAATAATTATGGTAATCCTAATTGACCTAAAATGGGAAAGGTTTGTTCTGATTTCAGGTCAGATATTGAGAAAAACATGCATATGTGTCTTTTTATATAGTGTTTGTAAACTTCTTATTTCAACTGTAGATAATCAATCGGTGATCAGTGGGGTCACCCCACCTGATCAGCTGTTCCTGGTGTTGGCAGCTACCAGTAGTGCTCAACTGCGGAGCTGTACAGCACAGCTCCGTCGACAAAATAGTGGCCAAGGATGGGTACTATACATCCACCCCATATTCATTTGAATAGGGAACAGCTATCAGCGGCTGACAACCCCTTTAAAAGAGAGCTGACTTTTAGAAAAAGGACCATATAATATAACAAAGACAGGTAGTACTCACCCTCTTCAGTACCGACTCCTCATTTTGGCTGCATTGGTGATGTTACATTGACAGCTTACATCCCCAGTTGAGCCAATCACTGAGCTCTGTGGCTCTGCAGTGTGTCACTTAACCCCTTAACAACTTATGACAAACTATGTCCATCATAATTTGGCTCCCTGCCTTTGATGCAGGCTCACATGCTGAGCCTGCATCTTTTCTGGCAAATAATGACTGTATGGCTGTTATTCAGCCATCATCTGCCTCTAATAGCTGTGGGTGGAGAGAAGCTCCGTGTGCGGTTGTTGACTTGTTAAATGCCTCTGTCAATCTAAAAATTGCAAACTGCTGTTGTAGGCCCCAGTATGCTCTAGTCCCCAGTACACTGCAGTCTCCAGTATGTTGTTGTGACCAGTACTTTGTAGTTCCCAGTACATGGTATTTGTAACGTCCCTGCCGGCATCACTGCATGGATTCCCATCTCCCATCAGGCTGACACACAATCTCACTCACCACTCCGGGCCATGCTGTGAGTTCTGTCTTCTGCCTGCTCCATACTGTGAACCTCATGTTCTTGGCTTGAAGTGTGCATACTTCCAGGCTGTATGCTTAGGGCGGCGGCGCCTGCACTACCTCAGTCTTATAGAGATGATGTGCACACTCCTAATATGTCCCCAGCCTATTGCCAATAGGTATCCACCCATAGGGAGATGCCTGAGCATCAAACTCCCTCAGTTTACTTTCTGCTGCTGAGTTTCCAGGTCCTGTCCTGTTTCCGCTCTTGTCTCTGTCACCCTGGGGGCTGCATACCCAGGCCCGTACCTGTATTCTTTGTGTCTCATCTCCGTCACCCAGGGGGCTGCATACCCAGGCCTGAATCCTTTGTCCTGAACTTGTTCCCGTGTCTGTCCTTGTCTGAACTAAGTCCTATACCCGAACCTGTTTGTATTCTTGTCTGTAGCCTTCCTTACCCTGCTGTGTCTATCCTTGCTCTGCTCCCTCTTTGCCTCAGTGGCTCTGCTCTGCTCCCGTTCCGCACCCTGTGGCCCTGCTCTGCTCCTGTTCCGCACCCTGTGGCCCTGCTCTACTCTCGCTCCACACCCTGCGGCTCTGCTCTCGCTCCGCACCCTGCGGCTCTAATCTGCCCTCGCTTTGCAACTTGTGGCTCTGCTCTCGCTCTGCACCCTGAGGCTCTTTATCCCTCTAGTCTGAACAGGTTCCTACCTGTTCCCATATTCCACTTGTTCCAGTCCGTGTTCCTGTCCTTCCCGAATCAGTTCCTGTTCCTCCAGTCTGATCCATGCCAGCCATGCCCGCCTGCCTGCCAGAGAGCCAGTCGTGCCAGTCTGTACTTGCCCGCACCTGTCATTAGTGTTCTGTCCCCCAGCGGGATCAGCTGCTACTACCAGACACAGCTCTGGGAATGGTACCTGGCAGCTACCTGCCGCACAAGCCTGACCACACTGCTAGACGCTCCAGTGAACACCAAGGTAGCTGCTTAGTCACTCCCCTCCAGGGTAGTCTGGTTTGTTGCACAGTGAGGCCACAATCCTCACTCATGCCATCCACTCTGGGCGCAAGTATTACAGTTTGCGCAGGCTATGGTCCCCGCTGAGTCTCATGGTCCTTCGCTCTTGGAGCAAGATTAACTTTTTTTCTGCTAGTATTAGCCACCGAATACATTTTTTACCCGATCTGAATCTCTGACTTTCGCTATACTTGCCCGAATCACAGTCTCTGCAGATGTATTTAATCAACTTGCGACTTGCGCTTCCAGTGTTAAATCCATCCCAGGGGATCCGCCAAGGTACGATGGGGATCCAAAGCAGTGCCTCGTGTTCCTGGAGCAATGCTTGCAGCACTACGAATGGTATGCTCCTAATTTTTTCTCTGATCGGGTCAAAGAGGGATTCTTAATATCCTACTTAACTGAAGATGCCTTGGAATGGCTCAACCCCTCTTGGAAGTAGGGGATCCCATCACCTCGGACTTACAGGCCTTCCTGGTGGTCTTCTGTAAAGTCTTCGATAAGCCTAGTTCTGCGTCTCCTGCAAAGACTTCCCTCCCAAGCTTCCAGAGACAGATCAGACGGAGGATATCTGTGGTTAAACCATCACATCCGTCCACAACCATCCAAAAACCATCTGTTCTTCAACCTGCAAAAACAGCTACCCAAGCTTTCTGCTGCTGAGTTGCTAGGTCCTGTCCTGTTTCCGCTCTTGTCTCTGTCACACTGGAGGCTGCATATCCAGGCCCGTACCTGTATTCTTTGTGTCTCGTCTCCGCCACCTCGGCGACTGCATACCCAGGTCTGAATCCTTTGTCCGAATTTGTTCCCGTGTCTGTCCTTGTCTGAACTAAGTTCTATACCCGAACCTGTTTGTATTCTTGTCTGTAGCCTTCCTTACCCTGCTGTGTCTATCCTTGCTCTGCTACCTCTTTGCCTCAGCGGCTCTGCTCTGCTCCTGCTCCTCACCTGCGGCTTTGCTTTGCTCTCACTTTGCACCCTGCGGCTCTGCGCTGCTCTCGCTTTGCACCCTGCGGCTCTGCACTGCTCTCGCTTTGCACCCTGCGGCTCTGCGCTGCTCTTGCTCCGCATCCTGCAGCTCTGCGCTGCTATCGCTCTGCACCCTGCGACCTTTGCTCTCACGCCGCACGCTGCTTCTCTTCTCTCGCTCCGCACCCTGCGCCTTTGCTCTGCTCTTGCTCCGCACCCTGCGGCTCTGCTCTGCCCTCGGTCCACACCTTGTGGCTCTGCTCTCGGTCCGCACCCAGCGGCTCTTTATCCCTCTAGTCTGAACAGGTTCCTACTTGTTCCCATATTCCACTCGCACCTGTCCGTGTTCCTGTCCTTTCCGAATCAGTTCCTGTTCCTCTAGTCTGAACAGGTTCCTACCTGTTCCCATATTCCACTCATACCTGCCTGTGTACCTGTCCTTCCCGAATCAGTCCCTGTTTCCCCAGTCTGATCTGTGCCAGCCGTGCCTTCCTGCCAGAGTGCCAGCCATGCCCGCCTGCCTGCCAGAGTGCCAGCTGTGCCTGCCTGCCTGCCTGCCAGAGTGCCAGCCATGCCCGCCTGCCTGCCAGAGTGCCAGCTGTGCCCACCAGAGGGCCAGTCGTGCCAGTCTGTACTTGTCTACACATGTCATTACTGCTCTGTCCCCAGTGGGTTCAGCTGCTGCTGCCAGACACAGCCCTGGAGTGGTACCAGGCAGCTACCTGCCGCTCAAGCCTAACCTCACCACTAAGGGCTCCAGTGAACACCAAGATATCTGCTTAGTCACGCCCCACCAGGGTAGTTTAGTTTGTGGCACAGTGGGGCCACAATCCTTGCTTGCGCCATCCAGTCTGGGCACAAGTGTTACAGTATTTCCCTGCTCGTGCTTCTGGAGACATGCGCCTGTAGATTAAGCGGGCTCTTATCGCTACAGAAATGCCAAAAATGTTTTTTATCACTTTTATTACTTAGTCCATTATGGGACTTTCACTTTCAGCACTCTGATCACAGTTATAAAGCATATCAATGTGGGAGCTAACTAACTTGCTACAGCTTTCTGACCCGGATGTCGTCATAACGACAATGAGTGATGGGTGTCAGCTGTGGAACAGCTGATCACACAGCGGCAATTGCACGGGTGCAGCTCCTGTGGAAGCATAATCGCCTGGACGTATCCATAAGTTCAAGATCGGTAAATACTTACCTTCCTGGACGTATGGACACGTCAAAGGTCGTGAAAGGGTAAATGTGCGCCGACAGGGGGCGCACTTTTTATCCTCTCTTCGGCGCACCCGAAATGCAATCATGACAGCCAGGGGTCTGCTGAAAATCCTTTTGTCCATACTGTACTCCGGAGAAAGCCAGCCTATGGCTGGCATTCATAGGAGACCATGATTTCTGCTATATCAGATGATCACATGCTCAATTCCCCAAAGAGGACTAACAAATACTGTGCAAAGTAAATAAACTGTTTTAAAAAATATGATTTTTTTTAAACTATAATTATAATTATTTTCCTGCATTCCAGTACGTCATAGGATAAAGTGGATAGTTTCATCCAAAAGTACAACTCGTCCCACAATAAACAAGCCCTCATAAGGCTATATTGAATGAGAGAGGGAAAAAACAAAAGCACCATAACAAAAATTTGCCCGGTCCTTATGGGATTCGTAAAATGTGTCACTGTAGCATAAGCTCAGCAACAGGATTACTGTAGCAGAACTGTCACTCAAGGAGGAGTGCCTGTCTCCACAACAACTGGGAAGTAAGGAGACTGCAGGGCTATGTGCTGCTGAACACACAACTTGAGAATAACACTTTTAAGTATTAAAGTGAGTTTTAAAATAGGTTTTATTGTGTGGAAATAAAAATAGAAATACAACTGGACATTATATGTACAATTTTTGTGATACAAAGTAAAGGTTATCCTAAAACATGGCTGTTCTTCTCAGCCGTAACAGCTGACAACAAATGATGAACGGTTGCATTTGCGTTCCCTCCAGCAGAAGTAAGAAAAGGTTTTACTACTGTCTGCTTGTTGGGATCCACTGTAGTCTTTAGGAAACACAACATAAATAATATTGTGTTCTTCAATTAAAAATATATATGGACACATTGCTCTTTTTGTCAAGATATGAAATTGCAAACATGGATGTGTGAAGAAGCCCTGAGGGCATGTACACATGTAATGTTTTCCCACAATTGCCACATAGAGTTTTAAAACTTTTTTAACATTATTTTATTAAATATGCAATAAGAAAATAATTTGTAGAGGAATCTGTGAAAGCGCCCTACAGAACATATGAATGATTTTAAGAGGCATCTGAACTAGTAACTATGACTCTTATAAGTAAATAAAAGAAAATTATCTGAAAATTGAACTCTGTATCTGGAATATGAAGAAACTACAACATTGTGCTGGACTTTGTTCTGGAAGTTAGGAGTCCTCCCCAAAGTTTAATTTAAAGAGAACCTGTGTTAGAAAGGTATCTGGCCACTGTGCTGAAAGTGCAGCTCCCGTGAGAAAATGAACTATATACTGTACAGTCATGGCCAAAAATTTTGAGAATGACACAAATATTAATTTTTACAAAGTCTACTGCTTCACTTTTTCTAATGGCAATTTGCATATACTCCAGAATGTTATAAAGAGTGATCAGCTTAACAAACAATTACTTGCAAAGTCAATATTTGGCTAGAAAATGAACTTTATCCCCCAAAACACATTTCAACATCATTGCAGCCCAGCCTTAAAAGGACCAGCTAACCTCTTTTCAATGATTGCTCCATTAACACAGGTGTGGGTGTTGATGAGGACATGGCTGGAGATCAATCTGTCATGATTAAGTAAGAATGAGACCACTGGACACCTTTAAAAGGAGGCTGGTGCTTGGCATCATTGTTTCTCTTCTGTTAACCATGGTTATCTCTAAAGAAACACGTGCAGTCATCAATGTAATGCACAAAAATGGCCTAACAGGGAAGAGTATCGCAGCTAGAAAGATTTCACCTCAGTCAACAATCTATCGCATCATCAAGAACTTCAAGGAGAGAGGTTCCATTGTTGCCAAAAAGGCTCCAGGGTGCCCAAGAAAGACCAGCAAGCGCCAGGACCGTCTCTTAAAGTGTTTCATCTGCAGGATCGGGCTACCAGCAGTGCAGAGCTTGCTCAGGAATGGCAGCAGGCAGGTGTGAGTACATCTGCACGCACTGTGAGGCGGAGACTCTTGGAGCAATGCCTGGCCTCAAGGAGGGCAGCAAAGAAGCCACTTCTCTCAGAAAAAACATCATGGACAGACTGATATTCTGCAAAAGGTACAGGCAGTGGACTGCTGAGGACTGGGGTAAAGTTATTTTCTCTGATGAATCCCCTTTTCGATTGTTTGGGACATCAGGAAAACGCCTCATTCGGAGAAGACAAAGTAAGCGCTACCACCAGTCTTGTCTCATGCAAACTGTTAAGCTTCCTGAAACCATTCATGTGTGGGGTTGCTTCTCAGCCAAGGGAATCGGCTCTCTCACAATCTTTGCCTAAAAACACAGCCATGAATAAAGAATGGTACCAGAATGTCCTCCAAGAGCAACTTCTCCCAACCCTCCAAGAGCAGTTTGGCGATCAACAATGCCTTTTCCAGCATGATGGAGCACCTTGCCATAAAGCAAAGGTGATAACTAAATGGCTCAGGGAACAAAACATAGAGATTTTGGGTCCATGGCCTGGAAACTCCCCAGATCTTAATCCCATTGAGAACTTGTGGTCAATCATCAAGAGACGGGTGGACAAACAAAAACCTAAAAATTCTGACAAAATGAAAGCATTGATTGTGCAAGAATGGACTGCTATCAGTCAGGATTTGGTCCAGAAGTTGATTGAGAGCATGCCAGGGAGAATTGCAGAGGTCCTGACGAAGAAGGGTCAACACTGCAAATATTGACTTGCTGCATTAACTCATTCTAACTGTCAATATAAGCTTTTGTTACTCATATGTTTGCAATTATATTTCTGTCTGTGATAAAAACATCTGTCAAACACACACATAAAAATCAGAGGGCAGCAGATCATGTGAAAATATAATATTTGTGTCATTCTCAAAACTTTTGGCCATGACTGTAGATCCCGGAAGCCGCCGGCATTCAGTCATACAGGTGAGCTAAGCGCGGCTACAGTTATTAGTCATGAGTGGTGACATTAGTTGTGAGCGGTGACTTTAGCCACTCCAGCACACCAGTATAACTAAAAGTCAGTGACTACCAGGTGGAATAAAGTAAATTTTCCCAGGGGACCCATGCTTTCAGTAATGCAGCCAGTCACCTTTCTGATGCTATTAATTTGCAGATTAACCCTATATCTGCAGGTATTAGTGTTATCCAACGTGACACGTTTCCTTCAATTTTCACATTCAAACATAGTAAAATGGTTAAAAAGAAAAAGATTAAAAAAACTTACAGTATGAAAATGTTTTACCAAGTAATTACACAACCTTGACTAGTTGTGTAAAAGTTATGTGTAATAATGTTTTTAATGCAGGCAGTAGGCAGGATGCCTGCTAGAAAAACTGTGCCTTGCTGTATTACTACTGAATGCATCGTGCACAAATCCTTTGCCAGTAAATGAAGCATATATTTTGTTTTGCTAAGGGAAAGTAAACATTGTAATGCAAAGGCAGAACTGTCGCAGGACGTTTGATGTTAGCAGCCAGTATAAGAAGAGTACAGTTCATGTAGGTCGCTCTTACAGGCCATTTTACATTGCATTTTGCTATGGAGCAAAACAAGTAAAGCGATTGCTCCTGGAACGCATCACATCTGCAATGACAGAAGTGACGGTGTGGCGCCGGATGCCCCGCCTTCGCGCGCACTTATGCACGTCACTGTGTCCTATTGGTATGGCGGTATATTTAAGCACGCTAATCAGGGAACGCACACATCGCCCCCGAGGAAGCGAGGTGCGAAACATGCATCGGGGTCTCACGGGAGGTGTGGGGACACGAACACACCATTGGCAAAGTAACCTATATGATGTATATATTTGGTGACATTTATGGGTACTAACTATGGGTCTTTAGGCGGCCATGGCCACAGATACATAGTGGACCTGCCATGCCCATGCAGGATTTGCAGTATTATCTGCTATAAACCACACATATTTATTTAAACCTGCATTTATGGGCGATTTAGGCTCTTAAATAACTTTGTCTTTTCCCTCACATGTGGGGGTTATTTGGTTATCCTTGCCTTGGTATTACTATTTTTTACATATTTTTGGTGTTCTCACCCACCCTATGTGGGTACATTACTATCCTCCTGCTGCTAATTGCTAATTTTTTATATTTTGTACTTTGATATGTTTGTGAATGTTTCTATGTTATTATGTCCTGGTATTTTTTGTAATAACTTCTAATAAAATGGATTTATATATACTTCAATATACTTCCGGGATGTGACTTATTATTACCGATATATAGTGAGATCCAAGCCCTTAATTCTTTCTTCTTATGCTTATCTTGTTATGTAAAAGTCTTTGAACTAACAGATGGTATTGGTATGGAACTGTACAAATAAAAAAGGCATTTCAAGTGGCAGATAGTGTTGACCTTCAATATATTGCTATCAGCTTTCTAAAATGTGAATAATTCCACACTACTTGACTTTACATTTAAGGGACCACAATGGGCTTTTCTATGGTATAAAAGTCTGTGAGGTCCAGCTAAGACCCCAGTGATCATAAGATAAGACTCTTTCCAATGCAGGCTGTGAACAGTGTGTTCTTAGAATTGATAGAAGTCTTAATGACCCATAACATTTCAGATCGGATGTATTGAATATGAGAGCCATGGACTCCAATTGTGGGCTTGAGTTTATGATGTCATCATAGCATTAATCTCAAAGGTTACTAAGAATCTACTTATTACATGAATTTTAGATGTTCTTTATATTGACTACTTTGTGAATTATTTCCTAATACATTTATTGCCATATGTTGAAGTTATTAACATGTGTCTAATATTTCAAACATCTTTCGTGACTGTTACATCTGTTGGAATTTGGGAAGTGTGCATCTGAAAATTTCGATGTAAATACTTATCTATAATGAGTACTGGAGAGAAATGACATGACAGTACCTATTAATTTCTGTTTTATAATGTCACTTTGCTTATAGAAAGAACAAGCTAACTTAAATTATTGGTTATTGTTTACATACAGGGAAACCTGTCATGTAAAATAATGCTTTAACCTGCATCATGGGTTTAATCTGCAGGTTAATAGTGTTCTGAGCATGCCTGGCACCAGCACTGAGAGCTCTGCTGCCAGGAAATCAAAATTAAAATTTTATTCCCCCAGCAGCGTTTGGCTTTCAGTCACCCGCTCAGTGTATAAAAAGTAGTGGCCAAACCACAAACACGGCACTGACTGACAGCAGCGTCAACATTAGCTCAGCTGTCAGCCAATGCCGGGATCGCACTTTAGACACTGCTCTCTTATACAATGAGCGATGACTGGCCCACACAGGGTAAGAACGCTGTTGTGTTTATGTAGCTGAGGAGAAAAAGCAAATACGGCAATACCCAGAGAGGCTGGAATCTTTTGAATTCCCAGTAACCTAAAACTAACCACAAAACTAGAGGTACCCGTGGAGCGTTCCTACGTTGATCCTAGACGCCTTTGTCACAGCCTGAGAGATAACTAAAACCTAAAGGCAGAAAGAGGAAAGCTATCTGCCCCGGAGCAGATCCCCAAAGAAAATAGGAAGCCCCCAAACATGTAATGGCGGTTTAGACAAGAAGAAGCATGGACACAGACAGAAATAGAAATAAGCAAACGCTGGGGCCCAATTTTTCTAGACAGAAAAACTATAGGAAAGGATTCTCATTTGCAATCAAAAAAACCCTAAAAATACCAACTCTTCTGATTGCAAAAAATGAGATCACAACGGATCTTACCACTAAATAGATCTCTGGTGTAAAAAATACTAAGCTGCAGCTACTGAAAAAAAAAGGAAAAAGCAAATGAACAAATAACAGTGGCTTCAGATAAACTGAGAGTCCCAGGAGGGGACCCGGGCTGACCTCACAGAAGTGCAGGGAAACTATGCAAAAGCAAGCACAAAATAAAAGCAGAAAATATCTTATCTGAAAGCAGAAGATGCAGGCAAGACTCAGCAAATTTCCCAAATGAACCAGGAAACCACAATTGAGACAAGAACAATTGATCACGACAACCATCAATGGGAGGGGAACCTCCTTATTTCAGACAGTCAGTGATCCCAGATTGCCATTCCTCGCTGAAAGGTTCAGTTACTGTCTGTAACCACCAGAGGGAGCCTATGCTCAGAAACCATTCTAGCACATTCATAAAGTACCCCCCCTTGAGGAGGGGGTCACCGAACCATCACCTGTGGGAACCAGGCCGATCAGGATGAGCTGGTGATAGGCACGTAATCAGTCTCCCAGCATGGATGTTCGAAGCAAAAACCCAAGAAATTGTCCTCCTGACCATTAACCTCTCTATTAACCAAATACTGGAGTTTTGTCTAGAAAAACGAGAATCCAATATTTCTCAACCACATACTCCAGATTGCCCTCAACCAAAACAGGGTCAGGAGGCGCAGCCATAGGAACCACTGGCTCGAAAAAACTCTTCAATAAGGACTTGTGGAACCGTTATGGATCTTAAATGTCCTGGAAGAAGCAAACGGAAGGAAACAGGATTAAGAATCTCCATGATCTTATAAGGTCCAATGAACCTGGGCTTAAACTTTGGAGATGCAACCCTCATAGGGATATTTTTGAGGACAACCAAACCAAGTCCCCACTTTAAACGAGGACCATCAGTCCTATGCAGTTGGCAAACCATTGGGCCTTTCTGAGAGAGAGACAACCTCTCAATACCTGGTCCCAAATCTGCTGCATTAGCGCCCAAACAGAGTCAACACCAGGGGCAGACAGAAGGTTTGGTTTGTTCTCTCGGTTGTCCATTGGTCTGAGGATGAAAAGAGAGGAAAAGATAATTGAACACCAAGTTTAGACAAAAATGTCCTTCAAAATATGGAAACAAACTGGACTCCTCTGTCAGACACAATGTTCTCCGGAATGCCATGTAACCGAATCACGTGTGAAGGAACAAATGCACCAATTCGGAGGAGGGGTAATTAGGTAAATGGCACAAAAAAATGTATCTCTTGGAAAAAATATCCAGATTTCCCAGATAACGGTATTTTGAGAAAAAAGGGGGGGCGGAAATAAAACATAGAAAATAAAGGGTTCCTGGTTTGGGAAGGTAAGGGGATTAAAAAACAATAGAGCGAGAGAAGGCTTGGGGGAGAGAAGTCCCACAGGACTGCAAAATTTTCCCCGCGTTTCCGAGACAAGTAGGCCCCCAAAAGGACCGGGCTCACCAAATTCTGGTAAAAAAATCCCGGGTGCCCCAACGGGAACAATGAATCTTTGAATCAAAACTCTTTTTTGGGTTGGGACAAACAATTTCCAATAGGGCAGGCTAGGTTTATACCTGAACCCTTTGAGCCGGATAAATTTGGGAGGGGGCGGAAAGAAATAACCCTCTTTCAAAATAACCGTAGGTTAGGTAACTCAGGAGAGTCCAAAAGAAAATCCTGAGAGGGCTTCCCCCCTTAACATTTTTGTGCCAGGGAAGAAAAAGGGAAACCACAAACTTTTAAAAGTGTGAAAAACAAGGCCCACCTGGCCTGTTAGGATTAAGTCGGTTGGTGATTCGAGTAAACCAGATTCTTTGGTCCGTGGACCACCATTGTTTGGTTTCCAGCCAATGTCTCCACTTTTCAAAGGCCCACTTCAGGGCCAATAATCCCAATTCCCCGGCATAATTATGTTCAGTTGGAGAAAATTTTCGAGGAGAAAAGGAAAAATGGGGTTCTTTTGAAAAGGCTTGGTTCTTTGGGGGAAAACCCTGCCCAAAATTTAGAGGCCCCCAACTCACTGA